>JAXCMG010000018.1:13465369-13512628 GCA_034642415.1 Podarcis siculus
AGGGTTTACAAGGAGAGTCATCAGGTCTCTCCCTGGGGGAGTTTGATGGAGATGCCTTGGAAAGGGCAGGGCTGGTGGCGATGGGGCCAAATATCTATCTTTTCCCGTCTGCAGCCATTTCTCTGTTAATTTTTTAACTTAAAATAAACACACTAGACTGCCAAAATTAGACAGGCGCCCAACTTCATGCTTAGACAAGCTCATAAGGAGAGCCTGTAAATTGAGCTTAGGTTCCCAAATCCTCAAGGAGTGACCTTTGGAGTATTTTTATTTAGTTTTCAGCCTTCTAAACACCTGATTATTCAAACATACTAAAATTAATAATGATAATAATAATAATAGGAAGTCATATGGTCTGATTTGCCCTATGCGTAGAAGCTCTTTCTTTCTGTGAAAAAACTTTGCACGGCATCTTTAAAGAGGGTCTGCACTGAAAACAAATTAATATGTAACATAATAGAATTAGGCAAGCTTTGCGAAATGGGTTTTTATTCATTCCCCCACCTCCATTATTTTGGCATTAATCCAAATTTGCAAACACACAAATCTCTGTTAATTTTTAAATGGAAGCTTTGTTTGGTGGTTTGTTTTCTCTGAGCTTCCAGGTCTTCTGTTTTTAAGAAGCTCTTTGTTTCTTATTTAACATTTCCATTCTTTTATGCCATTATTATTATTATTATTTCCCACCTTTTCCCCAGGCCAGGAGGTGACTTACACATATTGAAACAACACAAGCAAAAAATAGAAGTTACAAACATATAAATGATAATTGTTAAAAAGTAATTAAACTCTAATAAAATCAAAATGCTATAAAAACAAATCTGTTGAAACATAGACAGTAAACAATGGACAGCCCTATTTAAAAGCCCTTTGATTAAAAAACAGTCCATTCCTGAAGGCCTGTTTGAATGAAATAAGTCTTTGCTTGCTGGCAGAAGGACAACAAGGAGGGAGTCAGTCTGGCTTCTCTAGGGAGAGAGATCCAAAGTTTGGGATTGGCCAGGGATCCTCCCCACTCAGCAACTGCAGATCATTAGGAAGGGGTGGGAACCTCCCGAAAGCCTAATCTCTAGATGTTTGAATCCTGCAGTTTGTAATAGAGCTTCAATGTGGACATCACAGCTCTGTGCATGTTTACACATGTCCCACTGTGTCCTGTGAGCACCTGAATAAGGAAGGGACTTGCCAGACGTTTTGCACCAATGTGAGCTGTCTGGGACTGCTGCAAGGTCAGAGTACAGTGGTACCTTGGGTTACAGACGCTTCAGGTTACAGACGCTTCAGGTTACAGACTGCGCTAACCCAGAAATATTACCTCAGGTTAAGAACTTTGCTTCAGGATGAGAACGAAATCATGCGGCGGTGGCACGGTGGCAGTGGGAGGCCCCATTAGCTAAAGTGGTGCTTCAGGTTAAGAACAGTTTCAGGTTAAGAATGGACCTCCAGAATGGTAAGTTCTTAACCCGAGGTACCACTGTATGAGCAAGCAGGGTGCACAGCAGGAGGGCAGAGATTGAGATCAGAGTCCAAGAAGGGAGGGGCAGGCGAGGGGCAAAGTCAGAGCAGCCTACGGTCAGGCTTTTCATTGGCAGACAATCCAGCACACAGAGCTACTACAGCAGGCATAGGCAAATTCAGATGTTTTGGGACTACAACTCCCATCATCTCTAGCTAACAGGACCAGTGGTCAGGGATGATGGGAGTTGTAGTCCCAAAACATCTGGAGGGCCGAGTTTGCCTATGCCTGTACTACACAGACATTGCTGTTGTAGCCCTTTCAGTCCATCCCTGGGCTTTCTTAGCAGGAGATACTAGAACCACACCCCAACCTCAGTGGACCCTTATCCTTCTCTCCTGAGATCTCCTTGAGAGGAGGGTCTTACTCTTGTGGAGATTTTTATGCCCTGGGCACTTTTCTGAATGGACTGGGTTTCCATCTGGTCCCCTTCAGCTGCTGCTACTGCCACCCCTGGCCCGCTTCCTTCATCGACTCTTTGCTGCCACCGCCGTAAGGCCGAGTGCCCCCACCTCCTCTGTGAGGCCCACTGAGCCATCTTGGCACGACCATTTGACATCGCCAAAGCACCTTCCCAGAAGGTCCTCTGGCGATCGTCAGCAGGGTCAACCCTGACTCACGCCAGGGTGCCAGTCTGGGAAGCGGACATTTTGGGATCCAAACAGAAGCAGGGATTGGCTTCTGTGATCCAGGATGCTCTGCTTAACATGCGACAGTTGTAAGGTATGTAAATCCACTGTTTAACTGAAAGCTTTTCAAGGCTCGTACATGTGAAAAGGATCTAGGAGTCTTGGTTGACCACAAACTTGACATGAGCCAACAGTGTGACATGGCAGCTAAAAAAGCCAATGCAATTCTGGGCTGCATCAATAGGAGTATAGCATCTAGATCAAGGGAATAATAGTGCCACTGTATTCTGCTCTGGTCAGACCTCACCTGGACTACTGTGTCCAGTTCTGGGCACCACAGTTCAAGAAGGACACTGACAAACTGGAACGTGTCCAGAGGAGGGCAACCAAAATGGTCAAAGGCCTGGAAACGATGCCTTATGAGGAACGGCTAAGGGAGCTGGGCATGTTTAGCCTGGAGAAAAGGAGGTTAAGGGGTGATATGATAGCCATGTTCAAATATATAAAAGGATGTCACATAGAGGAGGGAGAAAGGTTGTTTTCTGCTGCTCCAGAGAAGTGGACACGGAGCAATGGATCCAAACTGCAGGAAAGAAGATTCCACCTAAACATTAGGAAGAACTTCCTGACAGTAAGAGCTGTTCGACAGTGGAATTTGCTGCCAAGGAGTGTGGTGGAGTCTCCTTCTTTGGAGGTCTTTAAGCAGAGGCTTGACAACCATATGTCAGGAGTGCTCTGATGGTGTTTCCTGCTTGGCAGGGGGTTGGACTCGATGGCCCTTGTGGTCTCTTCCAACTCTATGATTCTATGATTCTATGCTCTTTTCTTTTTTAACAGCACATTATTATTATTATTTGCATTTATATCCTACCTTTCGTCCAAGGAGCTCAATACATATTTCTCCTCTTCCCCATTTTATCCTCACAACAACCCTGTGAGGTAGGTTAGGCTGAGATTGAGTGATTGACTGGCCCAACATCACACCCATTGAACCCTTGTCATTCCCAGGTCAAAGCCTCTAACAACTATATGATACATACATACACACATGTGAAGATTTTGTTTCACAGTCATGCAAATTCACACATAGAAATATTCATGCAGCAACAATATTACAATACAGAATATTAATGATCTAAATGCAATACATTCCTTGCAATAAATTATCAATAATTTATAAATTTAACCATCAACAATAAATTACTCTTAATTATCTTACTTTTTAATCAGTAAACAAATAATGAACCTCTGCGTCTAATCAGCTCATTATAAGCTCTCCATGTATTCCTTAATTATTCCATAATTTAAAATTCAATTCATTGGTTTTAAAGCATTTTATTTATTTATCTGCGTTGCCCTCAATAGTCCTTATTATAAAACTGGGGATGGGGGGGGCAACCCCTATCTGAAGGATTCAGTTTAGCTCATGCAATCCATGCATCATTTCACACAGCCAAAAGGGTCCCAAAGCGATTTACATGGACAATAACTTGCAAAATATACAATAAAAAGCCTTTTTTAAAGTCCAAAGCAAAATACTGAAAATGCTTATGTACTAAAATCACACAATAGCATGAAATGACCAGCCCAGTCTCCCATGAAAGAACAGCTTACTTTAACCCGGTGTGATTTGGTGCAGTGCAGTGGTTAGAGTCTCGGACAAGGACATGGGAGAGACCAGGGTTTGAATCCTCACTCAGCCATGAAACTCATTGGGTGACCTTGGGTCAGCCACATCCCCTCAGTCTAATCTACCTCACAGGGTTGTTGCATGGATTAAATGGGGAAAGGAAAAGCCACAAATGCCACTTTGCGCTCATTGGAGAAAAAGATGGGATATTAATGCAATAAAAGCAACAAAAATTAAATTAAATTAAATTAATGCTCTGAGAGGTGTTCAGTATTCCAAACAAATGTCTCCCCAGCTCAGAACCCTGCTTTGAATACTGGGAAGAAGAGAGAGGGTTCCTTTGCCCATATACCCGCTGTGAGCTTCCCACAAGTGAAGAGGATGCTGGAGTAGATGGGCCTTTTTGGTAGCGGCTCCAGCAAAGGCACCTGGTGTCCACTGAGACTGGTAGGGTGGAAGGCAGGGAGCCCACCAGTAGGTGGTGCCAGAGCCAATGACAGGCAGAACCAACAAGGCCTACTTTTGCTGCCCATCTTCCCTCTCCTGGCTGAGTTTTACAAGTGGCCGCACCAAGACTGAGGAGGCGGACGATGAGGGGTAGGGGTGGCTGAGGGGAGACCGAGGCTTGTGGGGCAGTGCCCTCTTTGCCCTAGTAGGTCTGCCTCCATGGGCCTGACACAGAGGGAGTTTGAATAAGGCAGAAGTTGCCGGGAATGAACAAAAGCCTGAACGAAATGCAAATCTCCCGCAGTTATCAGCAACACTTCTAACCAGCTTGTCCTACCTCAAAGGAGAGAGGGAAAACTACTGAAATTTGCATATAGATAAGGTCAGATCTGGTTCCTCTGGAGGAATTAGGAAGGCTTTATTAGCTGTATTCGTTTTTTTGAAGGAGTCAGCGTCCCCCACTCCTTATATTTACCCCACAGAAGCGAGACCAACCCATATGATCTGCATGCCCTTGATGAACAGTTAAAGATGCTGTGGAACTTTCAATGATAAGCCTTCCACCTGCTCCACTCTTGATGTGATCTTCAAAGAGAGGGAGAGGGGGGGAAACAGGGCTTGCTTTTATGGAATGTTTCCATATCTATATAATGCAATTTTGGGCATGTTATTTTAACCAATACATGAATCTTTACGCACCCCCCCCCCAGCTTTTCTTTTTGCAAAACTGCATTGCAAAATATTAACCACTGATTTCAGACCTGCAGTGATTTGTTGGTTTCTTAGAATCCCCAAAGGGTGCTGCTATAGCTGGGTGTGAGTGCTGCTGCCACTAATAATAATAATAATAATAATAATAATACAATACAATACAATCCTTTGAATGTGTGCATAGGTTCCAAGGTCCTGGCACATGTGAACATGGGCATCTTCCATCCTTCTACTCCTCCCTCTCAAATAGGGACAAATTTAAGTTTCTGTATTTAGGGAGGAATAATCAGATGCACAGATATAGGATTGGGGGGGGGCACCTGACTTGACAAGAACTTTCTGATGGTAAGAGAAGAAGAAGAAGAAGAGTTTGGATTTGATATCCTGCTTTATCACTATCCAAAGGAGTCTCAAAGCAACATTCTCCTTTCCCTTCCTCCCCCACAACAAACACTCTGTGAGGTGAGTGGGGCTGAGAGACTTCAGAGAAGTGTGACTGGCCCAAGGTCACCCAGCAGCTGCATGTGGAGGAGCGGAGAAGCAAACCCGGTTCCCCAGATTACAAGTCTACCGCTCTTAACCACTACACCACACTGGCTCTCTGTTTGACATTGGAATAGACTCCCTCAGAAGGTGGCAGATTCTCCTTCCTTGGATGTTTTTAAATGGAGGTTGGATGGCCATCTGCCAGGGAGTCTCTAGCTGTGATTCCTGCATTGCAGGAGTTGGACTAGATAACCCTTGGGGATATCTTCTAACTCTTCAATTCTTCAATTTTACGATTCTATGTGCAATAGCCCTACCTTACATCAGCGGGGCAGATTTTCTCCCCTTCTCTCTTCCCCTGAGCCCTTTCTTTCCTGCAGGAGTCCTCCACAAACTGCAGTTGATTCTCACCTGAGGTTTACGAGACAGAATCGCTTGCAAATATTTTAATAAATAGCAGGCTCATGTATATCATGTGGCATTGCACCTCATGATAATGTAGCGGTGACAAATGGCACATCTCCTCAGCACCAGGATTAATAGTTGAACGGGAGGATGGGGGGGGGATGAGCTCGTGGCTCGGGCGGCTGCATTAAAAATCATTTACATTTTACAGGCCCCATAAAAAAGCCTCTTTGTGCCAAGTAATTAATCACACATTATAAATGCAGCTTTTATTAAAAAGCAGCCCCTGCAAAAATATGTCCAATACCCAGCCCTTTAGGCAGGTTGAAGGTTTCTTCCTCTTGATGGGATGTTGGATGAAAAGCATAGTTTGCAGATCTGTATTTGCACAGTTAACATGCAGCAGCGCTTGATCATTGTCATGCAATGGTAAGGTAAAGGTAAAGGGACCCCTGACCATTAGGTTCAGTCGTGGCCGACTCTGGGGTTGCGGTACTCATCTCGCTTTATTGGCCGAGGGAGCTGGCATACAGCTTCTGGGTCATGTGACCAGCATGACTAAGCCGCTTCTGGCGAACCAGAGCAGCGCACGGAAACGCCGTTTACCTTCCCACCAGAGTGGTACCTATTTATCTACTTGCACTTTGATGTGCTTTCGAACTGCTAGGTTGGCAGAAGCAGGGACTGAGCAACGGGAGCTCAACCTGTTGCGGGGATTCCAACTGTCGACCTTCTGATCTGCAAGTCCTAGGCTCTGTGGTTTAACCCACAGCTCCACCCGTGTCCCTGTCATGCAATGGTATTTAGTGTCAAAGAGCCTCTGGTCACACACAGCATAGTTTAGCATTTCAGAATGTGTGTGAAATTCTGGGAGGGCTGCAGAATATTGCCTGGGTATCCAATACCCATGGGATGGGTATCCAGTATGCAGAGTCTAATTCACTTGTATCAGGAATTCAGCAAACATCCAATAGATTGCGGAATGCTTTGGGGTTGGACCCTCTGAATATCCTGCCATCCCAGTTGTGAGATTTCCTGGAACACGCCTGGATGGCCACATGGCTGGAGTCCAAAGAGGACTCCATGGGCAAGTAAGCTGTGATAGCATAGCAATTCGTGATGTTATTTACTTATTTCTTTCCATTTAGGAAGCACTTCCTATGAAACATCTCAAAGTGGCAGAACGATAAAAGCATCAACAATAAAAAGAATCTGTAAAACAATCTCATCTATGAAAAGCGTGAAAACAATTTCATGTATAAAAACAATTTCAAGCCCAATGCGGATGCAGACTGGGGGGGTGGGGAAACTCCCTATAAAAGCTTTGTTGGAAAACGAGGGCCCTTAACAGAGACCCATCTGCAACATACATTTAAAGCATTATCACACCACTTTGTAGCTTCTCCCTTCCCCTGAGGATCCTGGGAACTGTAGCTTGTTAAGGGTGCTGTGAGTTAGGAGACCCTCCCATCCCCTCACAGAACTATACAGTGGTACCTCGGGTTACAGACGCTTCAGGTTTCAGACTCCACTAACCCGGAAGTAGTACCTCGGGTTAAGAACTTTGCTTCAGGATGAGAACAGAAATCGTGCTCTGGCGGTGCGGCAGCAGCGGGAGGCCCCATTAGCTAAAGTGGTACCTCAGGTTAAGAACGGTTTCAGGTTAAGAACGGACCTCCAGAACAAATTGAGTTCTTAACCTGAGGTACCACTGTAATTCCCTGAGGAGTTGAACAGTCTTCACAGGGAACTTTGGCAATTGCAGCTCTCTGAGGGGAATAGAAGGGGTCTTCTAACAACTCTCAGCAAATTAGGATCATAAGAAAAGCCTGCTGGATCAGGCCAATGGCCTATCTACTATTCTGGTCCTCACAGTGGCCAACTGTGGGAAACCTGCAAGCAGGATCAGAGCACAGGAGCCCTCTCACCTCCTGCGGTTTCCAGCAACAGCTATTCAGAAGCCTCGCTGCCTCCAACTGTGGGGGCAGAGCAGAGCCATTGAGGCTAGTTGACATCAATAGCCCTCTCCCCCATGAATTTGTCCAATCCTTTTTTAAAGCTGTCCACATTGGTGGCCAGTGTGGTGTAGTGGTTAAGAGTGGTAGACTCGTAATCTGGTGAACCGGGTTCGCGTCTCCGCTCCTCCACATGCAGCTGCTGGGTGATCTTGGGCCACTCACACTTCTCTGAAGTCTCTCAGCCCCACTCACCTCACAGAGTGCTTGTTGTGGGGGAGGAAGGGAAAGGAGAATGTTAGCTGCTTTGAGGCTCCTTTGGGTAGTGATAAAGCGGGATATCAAATCCAAACTCTTTTTCCCTCATTTAACTCTGTGCTGCATGGAAAAGGACATTATTTTATCTGTCCCTCCAACATGTTCTGTCACTGGATGTCCATGAGTTCCAGTGTTATGCGAGAGAGAGGGAAAAACCTTTCCATGAGGGAAGCCATGACGGTTTGAAGTGATATAATGCCGCTTTAAATTTCAGCTTCTGTGGGATCAGACTTCTCCCTTGGAGCTATCCATGGTCCTGAAGCTCCTGATCTGCCTTGCCCCATGGCTGCTGATTCTTGTTAAAGGTAAAGGTACCCCTGCCCGTACGGGCCAGTCGTGTCCGACTCTAGGGTTGTGCGCCCATCTCACTCTAGAGGTCGTGAGCCAGCGCCATCCGAAGACACTTCCGGGTCATGTGGCCAGTGTGACGAAGCTGCTCTGGCGAGCCAGCACCAGCGCAGCACACGGAAACGTTGTTTACCTTCCCGCTATAAAGCGGTCCCTATTTATCTACTTGCACTTAAGGGCGCTTTCGAACTGCTAGCTGGGCAGGAGCTGGGACCGAACGACGGGAGCTCACCCCACCACGGGGATTCGAACCGCTGACCATACGATCGGCAAGTCCTAGGCACTGAGGTTTTACCCACAGCGCCACCCGCGTCCCTGGCTAAGTCTTGTTAGGTGACCCTTATTCCCAGAGCCACACTTTGCAGAGCTCCCCATGAAAGGGGAATGATTGTTAAGCCACCCTGGGAACTGTAACTCCTTGAGGAGAATAGGGGGCCTGCTTAACAAACTGGAGCTCCCAGGATCCTTTGGGGGAAAGCTCTGGCAGTTTAAAGTGGTGTGAACTACTTTAAACGGAGCTACCTCCCAGGGTTGTTGTGAGAATAAAATGGGGAGGAGGAAAAGTCTGTAGGTTACCTTGAGCTCCCTGGTGGAAAGATGGAATAGCCACATAAATAACAACAACAACAACAACAATTATTATTATTATCATTATCATTATCATTATTATTATTATTCTGTAAACTGCTTCAAGGTTTTGTCCTTATAATCAAAATAAATAAATTGCAGAAGGGGCTTCCCCCTGGGATGGTAACCCTTTCCTGAGGAGCCTAGCATTCATTTGGCCAGGGTCATGGCTGTCCTTTCTCCTTAAACAGATTTCGCTGAGCTGTGTGTACCTCGCTCCTCATGAGATCCATGTTAAAGAGGAGCCTGGGTGAAGGATTTGCCTCCACCTTTAAATAAATGTTTATTTTAACCCAAACACATTATCCTCAGCCCCCAGAGCTGCTCTCTGGCTAAATGTGTTTTGCTCAGCAGGTCTGGCAAAGCGCTAATTAAGGTTTTGTCAGCTGTTCCATTATACACCTCTTCCTGCCAGCACTTAAGCATTTATCACCCATTTCAAATCTCTGCAGCCGGAGAGTTGGAGGATCACTCTTGGCGGAGGAGGGAGGCGGGGAGGCTGGCATTCCTGCGCAAGGTCTTTGTTTTGCTGAAGGGAGATATTTTTTAAAGCTCGAGAGAAGTCAGGGAAAGGTCGGGCTCTAAACTTTGCCTGATTTACTCAGTAGGGGAGAGATCGGAGGGTTGCTTCGGAGGCTGAGAGGAAGGCCTGTCAAGCAGGACTCCTGAGGATTTCTTGGCGGCACTAGGGCAGACCCACACTGCACGTTTAAAGCATATTTGGTGCAGATATACTGTAAAGCACATAAGGAGAGCCTGATGGATCAGACCAAAGGGGACTCGTCTAGTCCAGCATCCTGTTTTCACAGTGGCCAACCAGATGTTTATAAAATTAGGCATGGCATGGAGAAAAAGGGATAGAGAAACGTCTTTCTTGCTCTTTCATATAACGCTAGAACTTGTGGACATCCAATGAAGCCAAGTGTTGGAAGATTCAGGACAGATAAACCAAGGGGCTTCACAGGAGGCAGCGACGGCTGCCATCTTGGATGGCTTTAAAAGAGGATCAGACAAATTCTTGGAAGAGAAGGTGATCAGCGGCTGCTTGCCATGATGCCAAAGCTCTGCCTTCATGCTTGGGAGCAGCAAATGCTTCAGAATAGCAGTTGCCAGAAACCACAGAAGGGGAGAGGGCTCTTGTGCTCGGGTCCTGCTTGTAGGTTTCCCACAGGCATCTGGTTAGCCACTGGGAGAACAGGATGCTAGGTGGGCCACTGGCCAGATCCAGCAGGCTCTTCATATGTTCTCTGTGTCCCCAGAGTACAGTGGAACCTCGGGTTAAGAACTTAATTCGTTCTGGAGGTCCGTTCTAAACCTGAAACTGTTCTTAACCTGAGGTACCACTTTAGGTTATGGGGCCTCCCGCTGCCGCCACACTACAGTGGTACCTCAGGTTACGTACACTTCAGGTTACATACGCTTCAGGTTACAGACTCCGCTAACCCAGAAATAGTGCTTCAGGTTAAGAACTTTGCTTCAGGATGAGAACAGAAATCGTGCTCTGGCGGCGCGGCGGCAGCAGGAGGCCCCATTAGCTAAAGTGGTGCTTCAGGTTAAGAACAGTTTCAGGTTAAGTATGGACCTCCGGAATGAATTAAGTACTTAACCTGAGGTACCACTGTATTTCTGTTCTCATCCTGAAGCAAAGTTCTTAACCCGAGGTACTATTTCGGGGTTAGCAGAGTCTGTAACCTGAAGCGTCTGTAACCTGAAGCGTCTGTAACCCGAGATACTACTGTACTGCCAGAACCCTGCCCTGCCTTCCACGCAGCCTGAGGCTTGCCTTGCCTTAGCACCCTGCCATGTAACCCCACTTGTCTCCCGGGGGCTGTACCACCCACTTTGGGAACCGCTGGTGTAAATAAACCACTAGAGGTGGGTTTTTTTTGGCCCCTTGTCTTTGAGCCCAACCATTGTGAACTCTCTTTCTCTCTCAGCCCAAGTACTTGGATTAATACAGCGGCCAAAGTGCCACCTCATTCATCAGCCTCCCCTTGACACATGAGAAATGGCTCCCATTCAGCCATAGTGAATTAGCATAATAGGCTCACCAGGAGCGGGCGCACACACCGGTGCCCTTAGAATGCCCTGCTGCCTGCTCAAAATCAGAGGATCTGTGCTTCCCACTCCCTGTTCTCCCCCTAACCACTGTTATAACCACACACACCCCCGGCTCAGTGCCGTCCAGGGCAAACAGAGGGAGGAGACCAATAGACGGGAGTTCAATGCAAAGGCTGCATTCCACCAACACCCAGCAAATTCAAGATGGAGGCTGCTGAGAGGGTCCCTGTTTTTCATTTGTGTTCTCCAGGAGCAGCTTAGCTTTTCAGTCTGGGGGCTGCATTAACTCACAGACAAGCTTATGGGGACCGTGCGCCAGCTGTGGGAGAAGGAAAAAAAGTGGGCAGAGCAGCCAGCTACATTTCTTCCACTCAAAAAGAATATAATCATAGAATCCTAGAGTTGGAAGGGAACCCAAGGCTCAAACCCTCTGTAAAGCAGGAATTACAGCTGACTGATGGGCCATCCAGCCTCCTCCAATGAAGGAGAGTCTGCTACCTTCTGAGGTCGTCAATTCCAGTGCTGAATGGCTCTTCCTAATGTTTAGCTGGAATCTTGTTTCTTTCCATTCGTGTCCATTGGGTCAGGTACCCCCTTCTGTTGCAGCACAAAACAAACTGGCCCCATCTTTCACTTGGCAAGACTTCAGATATCTGAAGGTAGCTATGGATATGATACGATAATCTTTATTGTCATTGTCCCATACAGAACAACGAAATTGAAGAAATCTACATCAGACATTCAGAAACCAACAAGCCTGCTATCCCAGCTATCCCAGCCTGGTTAACCCCCTAAAAACTCTGATACCCCATAATTAAATACAATATACTCCCATAGAGACTACCTTACACTGCATTTAAAACCAAAATTGTATTTGGATAGAAACTGTTTCTCAGGTGGCTAGTCCTAGTCTTTATAACCCTGCACCTTCTTCCAGAAGGCAGAAGCTGAAAGAGATCATTTCCGGGGTGCGCACTATCCTGCACTATCTCTGCAGCTTTCTTATGACACCTGGAAGCGTAGATTTGATCCAAGGTGGGAAGAGTGCACCCAATTATTCTCTCCACAGTCTTTACAACCCTGGACAGCATTGTTTTTTCCCTGGACAGCATTGTTTTTCCCCTGACTGTGCAGCTCCCAAACCACACACACAGACCATCCTGTTGCCTCTCGGTCTTCTTTTCTCCAATCTAAACACCCAAACTCTCTCTGTCTCTGTATCTCTCTCCTCTGTCCACGCAAACAAGAGGAATGGTCCCAGTTCAAGAACACATTCCTGCAAAAGAAGTTGTGGAAAATGCAGAGCAGGGCTGGTGAGCAGAGTGACTTGGGGAGGAAGAGTCCCAGGGAACAAATAGTGCCCCGCTTGGGCTGTGGGCCGCAGGCTCCCCTTCCCTGACATAGCATACTGGGGAGTGGGGCGAGGGTGTGAAAACAATGGTCTACAGTAGTTCCCCTCTGGTCCACATCTCCTTTCCTGTGAAATTCCTAAGTCCATTCCATCCTGCTGTTTTCTGCATTAACCTGCAACTGGAAAACCAGCATTGGGAGTGCCAGTTTTTGGCAGGATTTTGTCTCAGAAATAGGCACACTGAAAAATGAATTTTATCCAGAGATTCACATTTTAAAATGCACCTTGATTTAGCTTTGGAGCCGGCAAGTGCACTTCATAATTGGGAGAATGCTGACATCTGAAGGGAAAGCTTTGTACACATTGGCTTTAGATATGTATATTTTTTAAAATGTGAAAAATCTATATAATTCAAGAAGCTTTTTTTTTTTTAAAAAAAGCACTTCCTTGCTCTTTGCTGCACTCCTGCTTGTATTAGGATAGGACCCCCCCCCCATTCTTTTCTTAAACAGCATGTAAACCTGTCATCCTTTTTATTGTGGCTGTCGGGCAATCAGGACACCTGGAGTTATGGTTGGCTCTGCTTTCTTCTGCTGGTGCTTAGCTGACGATGTCTCCCAGGGGAACCTGCCCTTCCGTTTAGCTGCCGAAGCAGCTGGGGGAGGAGACCTTGCAGGGATCAAGGAGTCTCTCTTGGCAATTCTCTTGAGCATCCCCTGAAAGTCTGTGCCCATATGATGAGGTCAACCTTTTCTGCTGTGCTGCAGTGGGGAAAACAGGCAGAGCTCCAGCTCATGAAGGAATGGGGATCACATCATGAAAGGCAGAACTGGTCAGGCGGAAGCTGGTTTGTTTCTGAGCGCAGTCACGTATAACTGTGGACGATGTATGTTATTTTAAACTATCATCATCATTAATTAAATTTACATGCCACTCTTCGTTTGAGGATCACAGGACGGTTTACAGCATAAAGAGTAAAATTATATTTCATATTTTTCTGCCATGAAACACAAACATGGCATTATTCTTATTCTTACCTATTGCTACTTGCCTGCGGACTGTCTCGGCAGAGTGGTGCATGCTCTAGTTATCTCCCGCTTGGACTACTGCAACGCGCTCTGCGTGGGGCTACCTTTGAAGGTGACCCACACCTACAATTAATCCAGAATGTGGCAGCTAGACTGGTGACTGGGAGCGGCCGCCAAGGCCACATAACACCGGTCTTGAGCCTACATTGGCTCCCAGTATGTTTCCGAGCACAATTCAAAGTGTTGGTGCTGACCTTTAAAGCCCTAAACGGCCTCAGCCCAGTATACCTGAAGGAGTGTCTCCACCTCCATCGTTCAGCCCGGACACTAAGGTCCAGCTCCGAGGGCCTTTTGGTGGTTCCCTCTCTGCGAGAAGCAAAGCTACAGGGAACCAGGCAGAGGGCCTTCTCGGTAGTGGTGACCGCCCTGTGGAATGCCCTCCCATCAGATGTCAAAGAGATAAACAACTACCTGACATTTAGAAGACATCTGAAGGCAGCCCTGTTCAGCGAAGTTTTAATAGTTGCTGTTTTATTGTGCTTTTAATAATTTGTTGGGACCCACCCAGAATGGCTGGGGCAACCCAGTCAAATGGGTGGCATATACATAATAAAATTACTACTACTACTACTACTATTACTACCTGCCCTTCATCCTAAGGCCCCAGGGTGAGTTGTGAAAATGAAAACACAATATTAATATTGGAATGCAACATAATGCAATAGTAAATGCTAGTAAGTGTAAAGCAATAGTAAGTGTAAAACAACTTAGAACCACAAAAATTGTTTGTTTGTTTCCTACACCACCTTTACCTCCAAGGAGCTCAAGGTGGTGTACATGGTTCTACTCTCCATATTTTATCCTCACAGCAACCCTGTGAGGTAGGCTAGGCTGGCTCAAAATCACCCAGCCAGCTTCATAGCTAATGTTGGATACAGCCCTTAGTTAATAACTAGACTTCCATGGATAGAAGAACCAGTTTAAGCTTCAAGGCTGGCCTCAGGTAGTGTGCATGGCAGTAATCTACTCTTGACGTTACTTTGAAATGGATATCTGTGACTAAATCCCAGTCCTTGAGGGCACAGCTGGCTTTAAAAAGTTATTATTACAATTAGTACCACTTATTGCAAAAAATACAGTATTCCACCCATTATAGCAAGAATTATCATTCCTATCAGTTAGAAAAAGGAGTCCATTTATCTGTCAGATCTTCCATAAGTCTGTTTCTGCTTTGTACTTTATCTGCCAGTTTGTTCATTTCTGGAATTTTTAACACCTCAATCAGTCATTCCTATGTCGACGGGCTCGGAGCAGATTTCCACTGTCTTGCAAAGACTTCCCTTTTTCTTCTTCGGTTGCTACCGATAAATTCAATAACGACGACTCACCATGAATCCCAAAGAGATCGTTTAAATAATTAGCATAGCAATCATGGGATTGGATCTAAGCACCATTGTTAGTCTGAATCCTGGACCCCTTTTGCCCAGTCTTGCCCCCACTGTGCACGTTTATGAGGGATGGTTTCGGGTGGAAGCCTTTCTTGATGCAATAAAACTGCTCTGCATCTGTGTCTCTTGATATAGTAGCACTGAAAGCTCTCTCTCTCTCTCTCTCTCTCTCTCTCTCTCTCTCTCTCTCTCACACACACACACACACACACACACACTCCTGCACAGGGGAAAGGCTAAGGCAAGGGAGCTGGATTTGCAGCATAAAGCTACAACAAAGACCCCTTCCCCTGGGAGGGGAGCTTTGGGCAAAGAGCATCAAACTTTCCACCATTTGCAGGGAGGAAGGAGAAAAGTGAATGATGCACTGGTGACCAGCAGGTGGGTCTCCAACTGTAGTTGCTTCTCAGAAAAATTGGATCCCAAGGAGTTCTATGGGGGAAATACACAAGAACATTCCATCCGTCTCCCAACCACCCCGAACCTTTCAAAGGCCCAGAGTAGCAAATGACTCACTCTGTTGATAGCCCTTTTGTTCTACACTGCATGACCCCCACCATTCAATGTTTCTTCTTCCAGGCAGAAATGCTAAAGGATTTCACTCACTCTGTGTTTTCAAGCAAACTGCCTGCCTTGCACTTCCCAGATTAATATGTGGACCAGAACTCACAGCTACGCTTCCCTTTTCTTTTCTTTTTTTTGCACAGTATCCAAATTTTGTGATACAGTTATCAGCTAAAAATGTTAGGCTAAAATGCATGCCAAAAATGCATATTTTAAGGTGAGATGCATAGTTTTGGGTTTATTTAAAAACAAACAAACCCAGATGTTGCAAAAATGGGATGGGGGAGAGTTATGACTGGACAGATGAGAAAGTGGCACAGACCAGGAATAAATTGATCCATCCATTCCCTGCTTCCAGGGCAGCTAGCGAATAATATAAAAATAGTCTTTAAAAAGCCCTTAAGTATTTGCACTTCAGCGAGGAGAGCAGAGCAGTACAAACATAATTCACAGTGGTGGAAAGCAGAACTATACAACCAGAGTTTTAGAAGGCTGGGAAATTGTGTTCCAAGGAACACCTTTGCTTGGTAACAAGCCTATGAGAGTAAACACCTGGTAAGTGTTTCATGTCCAGGTTCTGCAGAGGAGCCACAGGGCAAATGCAGGTTAGCTGTTTCAGCACCAGGGAGAGCTCCAAGTGAGCAACTTGCTCTGATAAGGGTTGAGAGAGAAAGGGAGGCCATTTGAGACTCTTCCTCCAGTCCACCTCTCCTAGGCTTCACCCACATTTGGAGAACCTGAGTCCCATAAAGGGCCAAGCTTCTGGCACAGCCCTAGCCAACCTGGGGCCCTCCAGATGTTTGGGACTACCACACCCAGAGCCCCAGCCAGTGTATCCTATTGGATGCCATTCTGATCCAAGTTGGTAGACTGAACCACCTGGACTCCGGGGCACCACAGTTTAAGAAGGCTATTGACAAGCTGGAAGGTTTGCAGAGGAGGGCAACCAAGATGATCAAGGGTCTGGAAACCAAGGCTTATGAGGAGTGGTTGAGGGAGTTGGGTATGTTTAGCCTGGAGAAGACAACACTGGCGGGTGATATGATAGCCATCTTCAAATATCTGAAGGGCTGTCACATGGAAGATGGAGCAGGCTTAACTATTCTGAACTTAAAAATGGAAAGTGTAATGTTGGTGGTCAACAAAAGAGGTTCAAAGACTCTCTCAAGGCAAATCTTAACAAATGTAGTATAAACACCGGCAACTGGGAAACACTGGCCTGCAAGCACTCCAATTGGAGAACAGCCTTTACCAAAGGTGTCATGGACTTTGAAGACGCTCGAACTCAGGATGAAAGGGAGAAGTGTGCTAAGAGGAAGGCACACTTGGCAAACCCTCACCATGATCAACTCCCACCTGGAAACCTATGTCCCCACTGTGGAAGGACGTGTGGATACAGAATTGGCCTCCACAGTCACTTATGGACTCACTGTTAAAACCGTGTTTATGGAAGACAATCTTACTTGGCTACAAGGGATCGTCAAAGAAGAAGATGGATCAGCCTTGTTTTCTGATGCTCCAGACACATTTTCTCAGTCTAATTGGCCTTACAGGGTTGTTGTGAGGAAAAATGTGCTTTACCCTGGCTATTGCCAGATGTAGTTTGCCAGTTAGGCAAATCCATGGAGGAGAGGACTCTTGATGGCTGTTAGCCAGGATGGCTATGCTCTGCCTCCACCGTTGCCGGAGACCACAGGAGGGGAAAGTGTCCTTGTGCTTGGGTCCTGCTTGTAGGGTTTCCATTGGAGCATCTGGTGGGCCACTGTGAGAAGAGGATGCTGGACTAGATGAGCCATTGGCCTGATCCAGCAGGCTGTTATGTTCTTATGGATCCAGGGCTGTCACATGGCAGGGTGGCAGTGGGGAGAGGAGGGGCAGGCAGCCTCTGTGAACAGCAAGGCAGGGCTGTTTGCGAGGGGAAGAACATCTAGTCTTCCCATTGAAAGCAATGGTTAATGGGCACAACTGGAGCAAATGGTATGAATGACAAAACAAGCGAGATTTTCAAGGACAAAATAAATGGGCAGAAATGGCACACTCCAAGAAAGTAGGGTTCCCATATCCCAAGTTATAAAGGGTTTTAACCCCAAACACCCATTTTTGTGAACTGCATTCAGTCAGGTCTTAATGATCATTGGGGCTGGTGGGGCGTAAGGCAGGAGGCCAACAGTAGGTGGCACCAGTGCTGAAAACAGGCAGAGCCAACTCATTCTCTCTTTGTCCCCATCCTCCTCCTCCTCCTTGAAGAGTTCTATAGGCAGCAACACTGAGACTGAGAAGAAAGGCGATAGGCATTGCCACTCTCTGGACTGGCTTTAAGTAATAAGGCAGGCAGGTTGAGAATGGCGAAGAGGAGACTCAAGTTGGTGAGGCAGTGCCTCCTTGGCCCAAATGGACCAGCTTCCACTGTTGCACTCAGAAACAGCCTGGGATCCAGTGAAGCTGCTGTTAGAACCAACAGAAGGCATTTCCTTTGGCTTCTCCCAGCTAGCAGCCCAGCAGATGAATTTCTGAGGGAAGCAAAGTCTCCAAGGGCAGGCCCACATGCAACACTTCACAGTAGTCTAAGATGGAAGCCACCAGGGCTTGGATAAATGTGACCAGGCTATGTCTGCCCAGAAGAGATTGCAAGCAGCACAGACTGGCCTTTTTGCTTTTTCTTCAACACTATTCTCCTCTGCTTCCAACAATTGATACATTGGCAGCATGATTCTTCTCCCTTCCTCCCAACCTGGCTTGCACGTCCTTGTCCTCACCGCTAAAGCTTGTGGCAACCTCTTCCCACACAATCTTTGTGCTCTTTATATTTGTTCATTATCTCACGGAGGGCGATTTGTGCTCATTGAGCTCCAGCAGGAGCAAACTGGAAGCGGTGAAGGAAAAAAAAGAGAGGAGCTTTTACATCACACCTGTTTGCTGGTGTCTGCCAGGCCCCACCTCTCATCTTCTAGAATGAAAAATTATCTTCCCCTGCCTCAAACGCACACAAATCCTTTGTTGGTGCTGAGTCCAGATAGCCAGCAGGAGACAACCCCCTGCATTCAAAGCCTCCTGGCTCATCTAATTTGGGAGCTTGCCAATCCTAATTCATTTAATTGCTACACATCGAGTTCTTGGTTGGCTGCCTTCCCAGAATGCAATGCAGCCCCACCCCCTACACCACAAACAACCCACTTTAGAATTATTATTTTTTTAAAAAATATAAATTTGAAAGAGAGATGCTATTTCCCCCCCATGAATGGGGAAGATCAATGAAATCCTGAAATAACTTGAATAAAATGGAGGGCTGGGATGTGTTTCCATTTATATTTTTTATCAATGGGTCTGATTTTGATTTTTTTTTTTAAAAAAATCTTTTTAGAAGAGAATCTGAGTTGCTAACCATGTGACCACTTTCCTGAGCAGCCTGTAATTATTGCCAGAATTAGATAACAACTAGTCTGTCAGACTGATCTGCATTAAAGAAGAACCTGAGATGTCCATTTGGAGTGGGATTCCTTTGATTTCATTTGCAAAACTCTCCCCACTTAGCTTGGGGTGGGGGAGTGACAGTGCTGGTGGCACCCTGGGGTGGGGTGAGGGATTGGAGAAGAGCAAGAGCAGGGGTTGATAAAATGACAGAAGGGCAGAGTCTGCCGGACCAAAGATAATAAAAGTGACATTCCTACGCACCCAAAAGCACTCCAGATTCACTGTAATAAAGGCCATGGCAGAATTTCATGCATGGATGTCAAAATACTATCAAGCGAAGGTGGAAAGGGGAGATAGGATACAAGTTCTGGATCAATGGAATGCCTTTAGCAAGGCCTGAGACCTTATTCATAGGTTAACATGTTGTGATGCACTGGCTGGTAGGTTTAGTGCTGGCAGGGGCTGATGGGAGTTGTAGTCCAAAATGAAACCGGAGGGAATTAGGTTAGCGAAGGCTGCATTGCCGGCAGCCTGTGGAGTGGTTGCGTGAGAACTGTGAGCATCAGCAATGAGGGTGTCCATTGGGTGAGCAGGGGCCAGTGACATTCTCTTGCTCTAACTTACTTTGCAGGGTTGTTGTGAGGGGGAAAGTGCCCCCCGCAGCTTTTTACCAGTTTTGTCTGCTTTGCCAGTTACGGCGATTAGACATATTCAAGGAGGAGAGGGCTACTGATGGCTACGAGCCAGGACGGCTCTGCTCTGCCTCCACAGCTGGAGGCAGCAATGCTTCTGAATACCAGTTGCTGGAAACCACAGGAGGGGAGAATGCTCTTGTGTTGGGGTCCTGCTTATGGGGTTCCCATTGGGGCATCTGGTTGGTCGGCCATTGTGAGAAGAGGCTGCTGGACTAGGTCAAACCTGCAGGCTCTACTTATGTTCTAATGCAGGCACCCCCAAACTCGGCCCTCCAGATGTTTTGGGACTACAACTCCCATCATCCCTAGCTAACAGGACCAGTGGTCAGGGATGATGGGAACTGTAGTCCCAAAACATCTGGAGGGCCAAGTTTGGGGATGCCTGTTCTTTTTTTTTAATTGTTTATTGTCTCGAGTTTCTTTTGCATGCATTCCAGAAATTAATTCCTTTTGCGCTGCAGTTTCCAGACACAGATGCACACTTTATAGGTCCGTGTCTGAGTGGTATTTTTTTTGGGGGGGGGATCCTACCACTTTCCCTGAGGAAACCCACTGTTTGCTACTGAATCAGAACCAATGGCAATCTGTTTGTTCCAACCCAGTGGTAATCAGAGGGTTCCCCCAGGGGAAAACAACAATAAAACCTCACTCTTACACAAACCTGGAAAGCACAAACCTGGAAAAGCCCAGAAGGTGTGGTGCCAAAGTCTGGATTAGCCCTAACAGTCTTTCTCCCCATCCTATTTCTTTTGCAAATCAATATTGTTGGCTGGCTCTGAGTTATAGTCTGTATATGTGGGGGTGAGAGGAGATCCAGTTGACTTTCCTTCAAAATTACCGGTAAATGCTTATGGATGGAATGGTTGATGCAAATTCAGCTAAGGCCCACTTCATTTCCCTGAAGGAGCATCTCCACCCCCATCGTTCTGCCCGGACACTGAGGTCCAGCGCCGAGGGCCTTCTGATGGTTCCCTCACTGCGAGAAGCCAAGTTACAGGGAACCAGGCAGAGGGCCTTCTTGGTGGTGTAGCCCTCCCTGTGGAACACCCTCCCACCAGATGTCAAAGAGAAGAACAACTACCAGACTTTAGAAGACATCTGAAGGCAGCCCTCTTTAGGGAAGCTTTTAATGTTTAACAGACCACTGTATTTTAATACTTTGTTGGAAGCTGCCCAGAGTGGCTGGGGAAACCCAGCCAGATTGGTGGGGTATAAATTCTATTCTATTCTTCTTCATGTGCAAAATAGGATCCTGCTCTCTTTGGCATTGCAGGTGTGAAGGGATGCAGACCACCCTTGCCGCTGGCCAGGAGGAAAGGCAGCAGCTGCTTCTTGCTCTGCTTGCCCCTCATATGCTTGGAGAAGAGCAGGCGAAGAGGCAGCAACAGGAAGGAGGAAGAGGTCACCTGTTGGGGTGTGGGCTCCAGCAAGTGTTTGAGATGTTCCTCTCGAAGAGGGGGTGTAGAGGAGGGCAACTAAGATGATGAAGGGGTCTGGAGACCAATACTTATGAGGAATGGTTGAGGGAGTTGGGTATGTTTAGCTTGGAGAAGAGAAGACTGAGAGGTGACATGACCGCCATCTTCAAATACCTGAAGTATTGTCATGTGGAAGTTTGTTTTCTGCTGTTCCAGAAGAGAGGAGCTGAACCAACGGATTCAAATGAAATGAAAGGAGATTCCAACTGAACATTAGGAAGAACTTTCCAACAGAAACATCCGTTCAACGGTGTGACAGACTACCTGCGAAGGCGGTGGCCTCTCCTTCATTGCAGATTTTCAGTAAGAGTTTGGATGGCCATCTGCCAGGAATCCTTTAGCTGTGATTCCAGCATCGTAGGATGGAGCTGGCATCCCTCCAACCCTACAATTCCATGATTCTATGAAATATTTTGGGTGAGGAGCTGCCGAGTTCCAGCTGTGGTTCCCTCGCGAACGTTTAACCTGTGTGTCCGTCGGCCGTGCAAACAAAGCATAACACCAGGCCGCATTGGGCATCCTGGGACTTGGGCATAACGCTGCTGTTTTGCTCCATCAGATTCCCTCCCAAAACAAGAATAAAGGAAGTCACGTGAGGCAACATCTCCCTCGCCCCCTCCACACTGCAGTATTTACTCCCAGAGAGGCCAACAGATGGCATTTAATTAAAAAAAGGGAAAAAAGGAAGACATGAATTTAGGCTCAAAGGCTCAAAATGGCTTATTCAGGAATGGCCTCCCTCCTTGGCACTACAGTGGTACCTTGGGTTAAGAACTTAATTTGTTCTGGAAGTCCGTTCTTAACCTGAAACTGTTCTTAACCTGAGGTACCACTTTAGCTAATGGGGCCTCCCGCTGCTGTCGCACAATTTCTGCTCCCATCCTGAGGTAAAGTTCTTAACCTGAGGTACTATTTCTGGGTTAGTGGAGTCTGTAACCTGAAGCATCTGTAACCCGAGGTACTACTGTGTTGATGGCGGAAGCAGTGGCAGAAGTAACGGAGTGCCTTTCTTGGCCAGGAGAGACCTTTCCCTCAACGTGGAAGCTCCCCTGTCTTGCTGCCAGGAGGGTTACATGCCTGCATGATGAAATACCAAGCTGGTCGGAAGCTCTTAAGCTAATTGAAAAGCTGCTCAAACTGGAAAGCAAATTATCTAAATAAATACAGGGCGATGCAATATTTGGGGAAACACCGGCCCCCTGGACTGGTGCACAGAGACATACTCTCCCCCCCTCCCCCGCAGGCCGAATTTTCTAGCCATATGTTGAATAATAAGATCAGGCTGCTAAGAATCCCAGGCCAGATGTGTTCTGTGAAAATATGAACAGCAACTGGTGACCCACATCACCACATTTATCCACAACTATGGGGCCTAGAAGCTTGGTTTTTTAAAATAATAATAATAACAATAACAACAACAACAAACAGAAAGGTATGATCTAGATAGATAGCTAGATAGCTCCATACCCTCCAACATTTCATAGAGACATCCTAAAGAAAATCAGTATATTCCGGGATCAAATCAGAAACCAGAATGGCTTCTATGAATCTGGGACTGTTCCTG
This sequence comes from Podarcis siculus, assembly GCA_034642415.1. Lineage (NCBI taxonomy): Eukaryota > Metazoa > Chordata > Lepidosauria > Squamata > Lacertidae > Podarcis > Podarcis siculus. Next base: position 13,488,042 of record JAXCMG010000018.1, read on the forward strand.
GAAAATAGGGACACTTTAAGGGTCTGTAGCTTGATGGCTTGCATGGTTCTCCTCCTTTAATTCCTACAACAGCCCTGTGAGGTAGGCTAGGGTGAGAAGCAGAACAATTGGCCTCTAAGGTCACCCACAGACCCTCAAAGTGTCCCTATTTTTCAGGGACAGTCCCAGATTTACAGAAGCCATCCCGGTTTCTGATTTGACCCAGGATGTTGCACTTTTCCTTAGGATGTCCCTATTTTCATTGGAGAAATGCTGGAGGGTATGGAATTATGCAACCCCCAAGCCAAGGAGATAAGTAACTATATACATAACCTTTAGAAGACATCTGAAGGCAGCCCTGTATAGGGAAGTTTTTATGTTTAATGTTTTATTATGTATTGATATCTGTTGGGAGCTGCCCAGAGTGGCTGGGGCACCCAGTAAAGATGGGCAGGGTATAATAATAATAATAATAATAATAATAATAATAATAATAATGGATATCCCTATTAATCAGAGAAATGTTGGAGGGTATGCACCCAGTGAACTTCACAGCCAAGTGAGGATTTGAACCCTGGTCTCTCCCAGGTTCTAGCCTAACACTCTAACCGCTACACCACACTGTCTGCCAATTCTGCCCATGTCCACACAGTGAGTTCATTGGAACTTACTTCTGAGTAAGGAGAGGCTGGGCCCAAAGCCTAAACGTAGCCCTGAAGGACTGGGATAAGAGGATCACATCAATCAGTTCCCAAATAAAGCTGTAGGCTCCACACACACAAACTTCTAACACTCCTGATCGACCGCTGGGATTCTTTATGTCGGGAGTGGCAAGAATTTATTTGGCTGGGATTTACAAGGAGCTTTGAAACGGATTATGGAAGGTTGGTCATGAAAGTATCTCAAGGACAGGCAACGGCGGGGCAGGCGGGGGGAGACTCTTAAGCCGGTGTTTGGCAAATGACAGACAGATGGAGAAAGGGGAACAGGAGGTGGAGTGGAACCGCACAACTGGATGTGGGGCAGCCAGCAAATAGAGACATCAGATTTGCAAACTGCTGCTCACTCAGAGCTTTGTCCAAATGCCCAGTGCCAGGGGCTCGAGGCTTCCAGTGGCTATCCTTGACAGGCTTGACAAGTTGTGTTGGCACAGTCCGGTAAAATGTGGCTTTGCCAGAATCTTCTGAATTTGTACTGTAAGCCTTTCAGAGAGCCTGCGCTCACTGCTCGTGGCTGGAACAGATCCAGGTCAAGGGTCTGGAAACCAAGCCTTATGAGGAATGGTTGAGGGAGTTAAGTCCGTTTAGCCTGGAGAGGACTGAGAGGGGACATGATAGTCATCTTCAAATATCTGAAGGGCTGTCATATGGATGGTGGAGCAAGCTTGTTTTCTGCTGCTTTTCCTTAGGCAGGAAGAGCCAGATGCACAAATATAAGATGAAGGACATCTGGATTGCAAGTTGTACACGTGAAAAGGATCTAGGGGTCTTAAAAAGGTAAAGGGACCACTGCCCATTAGGTCCAGTCATGACCGACTCTGGGGTTGCAGCGTTCATTTCGCTTTATTGGCCAAGGGAGCCGGCGTACGGCTTCTGGGTCATGTGGCCAGCATGACTAAGTTGCTTCTGGCGAACCAGAGCAGCACACAGAAATGCCATTTACCTTCCTACTGGAGCGGTACCTATTTATCTACTTGCACTTTGATGTGCTTTTGAACTGCTAGGTTGGCAGGAACAGGGACCGGGAAATGGGAGCTCACCCCGTCGCGGGGATTCGAACCACGACCTTCTGATCGGCAAGCCCTAGGCTCTGTGGTTTAACCCACAGTGCCACCCACGTCCCTAGGGGTCTTAGTAGACCACAAATTGAACATGAGTAAACCATGTGATGCAGCAGCAACAAAAAGAAGCTAATGTTATTCCAGGCTGCATCAACCAAATTATAGTGTCCAGATGAAGGGAAGTAATAGTCCAGCTCTATTCTACCTTGGTCAGACCACACCTGGAGCCTGTGTCCAGTTCTGGGCACTACTGTTTAAGGATATTGGCAAGCTGGAAGGTGTGCAGAGGAGGGAGACCAAGATGATCAAGAGTCTAGAAACCAAGCCATGTGAGGGACAGTTGAGGGAGTTTGGTATGTTTAGCCTAAAGAAAAGGAGACGGCTCCTGTCATAGCTACTTTGCCCTACTGGCCTTTATCTGAAGACATCTTGTCTGTTTCAGGTGAAGGTTCAGGACCTCCTGCTCAGATGGCAATGGCTTTAAGAGCTTGTGTCATACAAATGACACAATGACTCCATCTCCACCACTGCGGTAGGCACGTAAGCTGAGATGCACAGAGCTGGACACTGAACGATTGGCTTCTGCATGTTGAGTCTGCTGTGTATAATTTCCCTTTGATTTCCAGCTTGCCCGAGCTCTCCATTTCAGGCAGCCCGCAATTACTCAGCATGGGGCCTTCCTCACTGATAGCAAAATAGGGGATGGCATCACGCCATGGAGACATATGTGTTAAGCCTAGCAGGAAGCCAGTTTGGCAATTCATACGCCAGTTAAAAAGGTCAAGGTTGGGCAGCGTGTTTCCTCCTTTGTAATATTGACAGAAACAGAGAGAGCTGTGGCCTTTTGTCCTTCAGGGGTTTTTCTTAACCCCCATGAGCAAAACACACAACCGTTTCCTAGAATTGTAGAGTTGGAAGGGACCCCAAAGGGTCATTTAGTCCAACCTGTTGCAAGGCAGGAATCACATCTGTTTTCAACAGCGGACGGCATGTGTGGCGCCTCTGCTAGAATATCTGCTATGGGCTTTCCATGCGCTGCTTGGCTAGGGCAAGGTCCGTGCATTAATACAGTAAGTCCTGAAACAGCTTGAGCTCAGGGTACCTCAGGGACCACCTGAGCCCTGTTATCCTAGCTCAGGCTTCTTCAACCTCGGCCCTCCAGATGTTTTGAGTCTACAATTCCCATCACCCCTGAGCACTGGTCCTGCTAGCTAGGGATCATAGGAGTTGTAGGCCAAAAACATCTGGAGGGCCGAGGTTGAGGAAGCCTGTCTTAGTTTGATCACTGAGGTTGTCCAGAGGAGAGCTGCTAGGTGTGCCTTTTCTCTTCCTCTTCCTCTGGGGTGGGGTGGGGGAAGTGTGACCCAGGGGCAGGGGAAATAGAAATGGCACCTTCTCACAATTCTAAATAGGTCCACAGGGCCCCCAAATATGGACAACCCCATTTTCTTCATTTACTGGTAGTTCACGCCCCCTAACAGAGTGATGGGGAGACTGGATTTGGCTGATGGGATAGAGCATTATCTCCCCCCAAACCCTGCAGGCCAAGCATGACATCAGGTGTAGGCTGTGTTTTTCTTTCTAGAAAATTAAGGTGCCGGAACTCACCAGGAAAATGGACAACAAAGATGGACATAGTATACTTGCCTTCAGAAGCATGCACACTTTGATTAGAAAAGAAAGAAGCTGCTAACAGAAAACTCAAACCTTATTTATGTACAGTGGTACCTCAGGTTACAAATGCTTTGGGTTACAAACGCTTTGGGTTACGAACTCCGCTAACCCAGAAGTAGTTGCTCCGGGTTGCAAACTTTGCCCCAGGATGAAAATGGAAACTGCGTGCCAGCAACACAGTGGCAGTAGGAGGGCCCATTAGCAAAAGTGCACCTCAGGTTAAGAACAGTTTCAGGTTAAGAACGGACCTCCAGAATGAATTAAGTTTGTAACCTGAGGTACCACTGTAATCGATTGAAACAACAGTATTGCCCATTCAGAAATGTGGCAATCACATATCCATTTACCTAGACTCAGTGGGACTTGCAAAAATAAAAAAAGGATATTAAATATAATGACTTCTCTTCCACTTTGCAGTTTTGGCAGAGGGGTGCATCCTCAGAGTGGGACCAAGTAGATCCACTCTTCAGCCTTAATAGACCACAAGCTTAATATGAGTCAACACTGTGATGCAGCAGGAAAAAAGCTAATGCAATTCTAGACTGCATCAACAGGTCCAAGTTGAGGGAAGTAATAGTACAACTGTATTCTGCTTTGGTCAGACCACACTCCTCCAGTTTTGGGCATGCCAGTTTGAGAAAGATATTGACAAGCTGGAAGGTGTGCAGAGAAGGGTGACCAAGATGATCAAGGGTCTGGAAACCAAGACTTGTGGGGAATGGTTGAGGGAGTTGGGTACGTTTAGCTTAGGAAAGAGGAGACCAAGTGGATACATGATAGCTCAGGCTTCCTCAACCTCAGCTCTCCAGATGTTTCGAGACTACAATTCCCATCACCCCTGACCACTGGTCCTGCTAGCTAGGGATCATGGGAGTCGTAGGCCAAAAACATCTGGAGGGCCAAGGTTGAGGAAGCCTGTGATAGCCATCTTCAAATATCTAGAGAGGTGTTACATGGAAGATGGAGCAAGCTTGTTTTCTCCTGCTCTGGAGGGTAGAACCCAAACCCACAAGAAAGGCGATTCTGACTCAACTTTAGGAAGAACTCTTTGATGCTAAGAGCTGTTTGGCAGTGGAATGGACTCCCTCAGAAAGTGGTGGGCTCTCCTTCCTTGGAGGTTTTTAAACCAAGGTTGGGTGGCCATCTGTCAGGGTTTCTTTCATTGTGATGCCTGCATCGCAGGGGTGTGTGTGGACTAGATGGCCTTTGGGGTACCTTCCAACTCTACTCTGTCCTTAGCCATCCCTTCATAAATATCCGGACCATTATCCATGATGGGCAATGTGTGCCCTGCTCATCTCTCCACCTCTTCTTGTTCTCTCACTCTTCCTTTCCCAGACATCACTAGGAAAGTATTTATTACATGTCAGCATGATAAATGAAAAGTCATATTTTACCGTGAATTATTCGAGCCCCACGGTGCAGCCTGGATCTATAGCCTCAGAGAGTTATTAACTGCGTGCCGCAGAGAGCTGTAGAAACCTCATCTCTTCCCCCTCCTCCACCTGCCATGCCCGGTCCTGGCTTGACACGGCATGTGGGATATACAGATGAGGATTATGAAGACAGAGAATGGGAAGGAAGGGATGTGTTCCTTGTATCCTAATAACAACCTAGAGGATCTTCCAGAATGAAGGCATGACTCTGAATAATGGTTGTAGTGCAGCAGCACCTGCTCGTGTCCTGCTCATGAGCTTCCAGTGAGCACTGAGAGGCAGTGGTGGTATAGTGGTTAGAGCACCAGGCTACTAGGATCTGGGTGAGACCAGGGTTCAAGTCCCTCACCTGGCCATAAAGCTCACCAAGTGTCCTTGGGCCAGTTGCTGACTTTCAGCCTAACCTGCTGCCAAATGTGTTTGTTTAGGCAAGCTACCCAGATAAGTTTAGAAAGCCAATGAGAGTTCCAATCTGCTTTTAGTCTGTTGTTATTTTAACTTTTCAAAAGTCTTGCTGTTGTTGATTCTTCTTATTGATAGTTTTATTGCTTTAGCTTTCTTGCAAAGCGCTGCAGGTGGTTTATAAATTTTACGAAATAATATGAAACTTCACAGGGTTGTCGTGGGGATTAAATAAGGAGGCAGGGGGTACCATGTACCCCACCTGGAACTGCTCGGAGGCAAAGGTGGGATATAAATGCAATAAGGAAATAAATAAAATGGGCTCAGACCACATCATTTTCAGGGACAAAGTCCTCAGGTAGCTGCAGTCGCCAGGAGAAGATGTATCTGCTCCCTGGTCCGTCTCATGTCAAATTGTGGTTCCTGGAACCTGTATCACCTGCTCTGCACCCCAAGTAGACCTCTCTGCAACCAGACTCTGATGACTGGCAGACAAATACCTTGGAGGCTCAGGCAAATCTTGAGAAAATTTTCCCCACCTTTTTAAAATTAAAAATCGAAGGCACCAAAAAGCTAATATTCTAATGCATCAATCTTAATCTCACTTACCTGGGAGGGAGCAAATGACTCGTTTTTGCCCTATCTAGATTTTGATTATTGCATAATGACGGATAAGGAGATAAATGGCGCCATATCTTTGTTACACAAAGGAAGATAAAAAAGAAGCAGATACAAAATGGGCCCCGTTGAACGGGATCCATTCTTTCTGCTATTTTACAAGAGCATCTTATTGCAATCCTAAATGAGAGAAGCATCAGTTTGGTCCAGCAGGGCTCATCTTATGTTAATATCCTATCGCGTAAGGCGATTGGGAACCTCAGACCCAGAAGCTGAATGCGGTCCTCCAGGCATCTCAGCCTGGGCCTTGGGAGTTTCCCAAGGCCATGCCCCCTCTGCCCAGGCCATGCCCCTCACCAGCTCCGCTTCACACCCTCTCGGGCTGGAAAGTGTCCTTGAATTCTGATAGTTCTTGAGGCTTTTACCTGCATGAAGGACACAGAGGACTGGGTGAGCATGTGTAGAAACTAGCCTGCTGTTCCGAGGTGAAATTTGCATTCCTGGCCTTGGCCACTTTTGCCTTTGGCTCTGCCCACTGCCAGCTGGTTGCAGCCCTCTGACTGAAAAATGTTCCCCCTTCCTGTGGTATGGGAAGACAATGGTTATTGGCCTGTGATGGTACAGAGGCTTTTGTGTAAGCTTTTACTGTATGGTTTTTTATGCATTTATGATACAAACGGTGTTGATTTTTTTTTTTTATTAAAAAATTGTGCTCTATAAAATGGACTGCTAGAAGATCAAACCTATCCATTCTGAAGGAAATCACTCTGGGCTTGCGGCGCTCATCTCGCTTTATTGGTCGAGCGAGCCGGCGTACAGCTTCCAGGTCATGTGGCCAGCATGACTAAGCCGCTACTGGCGAACCAGAGCAGCGCACGGAAACGCTATTTACCTTCCCACCAGAGTGGTACCTATTTATCTAGTTGCACTTTGATGTGCTTTCGAACTGCTAGGTTGGCAGGAGCAGGGACCGAGCAACGGGAGCTCACCCCGTCATGGGGATTCAAACCGCCGACCTTCTGATCATCAAGTCCTAGGCTCTGTGGTTTAACCCACAGCGCCACCCGCGTCCCTCTTACGACTTACTGCCATGCAAACTTGCATAGACAGAAGCTTAAGGCACGGAGGACATTTTTCTTTGCCTCTGTGCCTTTCACTGCCTGCCTCTCCCCATCGCATCCTCAAGGAGCCATTCATCAGGAGCTGAACTCATGCTTCCATCCTGCCTTCACTCTCTCCCACACACCTGACAGCTGCTGATGGGCCTAGCTTTCATCTTCCAAGCAAAAGCGATATTTGCCAACCTGGTAGTGCTAGGAAACAGGAGCCATCATCCACCCCCCACCTCTGGCTGAGTCCATTTTGCCGGGTTTCTGAGAGATCAGCGTAAAGAAGCCATCGCTCTTCAGATCTCAAGAGCACAGAAGGTGCAAAGATTTGCCAAGAGCGTCACTATTGATTTACAGGGCTCACCTCCAGCAACATCGACAATACCAGTGTTTTGACAAAACAAAGCAACATCAAAGATTTGGGCCGTAAATCCAGGGTTGGCTTGGTGCAAAAACTCCCTCTCATCCCTCCAGAGTTCTGGTGCAATGGAGGCCTCTTTATTTATCACGTATGAACAGAGCTATTTAAGTTGACAAGCTCGGCTCTGATATACCATTTGCTATAAACGAGCAGCTTGAGAAAGTTTTTGCATTTGTCCTTCGAACGTAAAGTCAATTTTTGCATGGTCGGGAGCTCTGCGCTTCTCCGTGCCTGCCAAGATGAGTGTGGGCCAATCAATCTTCTCCCCCATGTTCGACGGATGAGCTACGTGCCGCTTGGAAGGCAGGTTCTTGTTAGTGTCCCTGGGGAAGAGGAGCAGAGATGGGGTCCTAAAGAAAAATGGACACCCCCCCAAAAAAATGCCGTCTGCACTAGGGCGACCTCTATTCATCACCAAAAAAAGAAGAGGAGGGCACTGATTTGCACAAACATTGGCATGCACTGTGCTATATGCATATGTGCCAATTTGGGAGTGATCACTGCATATTTAGAAACGATTGCTATGATTTAAGAAGAAATGCAGTGTAATACTTTTTCACTTCCCTCCACTGTTTTCCAGCACCGTCAGTCTCTCGGCTCTGTTGGGATCTGGCATGGTTTGGCAGCCCCAGGCAGAAGAGGGAGGGGAACTCAGTGATTCCATACTACCAGCATGTGGCCCTTGGAACACTGGCCAGAATGGAATAGGCCCTCAGGCTAATAAACACCCCCCTTCCTTTTGTAAGGCAACCAGTTCTTTTCAGTTTGCTGCAAACATTTGCAGGAACCGTGGGTGAAATAGGGGCAGCGCTTATCCCCTTTAAATTGAGGACTCCGGCTCTATGTGGAACTGAATGAATTATGCAAATAACACATATTTGCAAAAGCCATTCTCAGTTTCTGCGCACGCAGGGATATTGCAGAATTGGGAACTGAATCTTTTTGTTGATGTCGTTTGGCCAGAGACCCAGACGGGACCTGGTGGGCAGCTGGTGGGCAGTCAAAGTGGGCCAGGGACAAGCAGGCATTTAAGATTCACAGCAGCAAACTAGGATAACAGTGGGCACAGATTCAGGTGGGGGGAGCTGAGTGACCTCTCATGCACCTCCCAAAGGAGGTACAAATTGCATAATGACCCTTGGGGATCCCTTCCAAATGTATGAATTTTGTATACATTCTGCATGTGCTAATTTCTATAGAATGATCCAAATATTTTTTTTGGGGGGAGATTATTATAATTCAAATTGGAGGACTACCTCTCTCCCCCATTGGGATGATGAGCAGGTCGTGCTGCTCTCTTGAAGGGCAGCTTCCACCTCTTAGGGAGTCCTTATTGCTGCCCAAATCCCACAGCTCAATCTGAGGACGGGGGTTCTTCTTCAGAGTGAGGAACTCTCTGTGAGATTACCTGGAAAAGTGGCCGAGGCAAAGCCTAGTTAGCTAGTTAGCCTCCTTCCCAAAACTGGGCGCATCCTTACCCACCTTTGGGAAGTCAGCATGAGGAAGAAGAGGAAGAAGAAGAGTTTGGATTTCATATCCCGCTATATCACTACCCAAAGGAGTCTCAAAGCGGCTGACATTCTCTTTTCCCTTCCTCCCGCACAACAAACACTCTGCGAGGTGAGGGGCTGAGAGACTTCAGAGAAGTGTGACTGGCCCAAGGTCACCCAGCAGCTGCATGTGGAGGAGCGGGGACAAGAACCTGGTTCACCAGATTACGAGACTACCGCTCTTAACTACTGCACCACACTGGCTCATTTGGGCCTCACACAGGGTGCCACAGTACCCTAGTCCGCCACTGCACAAAGCTCCCTGGGTATAACTTGGGGAGAGGGCAGTTGCTGCCTCTCAGCCTAACATAACTTGAGGGCTATGGGGATTACCGTATTTTTTGGCTCTATAAGACTCACTTTTTCCCTCCTAAAAAGTAAGGCGAAATGTGTGTGCGTCTTATGGAGCGAATGCAGGCTGCGCAGCTATTCCAGAAGCCAGAACAGCAAGAGGGATTGCTGCTTTCACTGCGTAGCGATCCCAATTGCTGTTCTGGCTTCTGAGATTCAGAATATTTTTTTTCTTGTTTTCCTCTTCCAAAACCTAGGTGCGTCTTGTGGTCTGGTGCTTCTTATAGAGCGAAAAATACAGTAAATGAGGAAGGCTGGGAGAACCATGCCTGCCACCTTGAACTCATTGAAGCAAAAAGGTAGGATATAAATGCAGTAACTATATAAAAACAAATTAGTTCGCCCCCACGCTGACCCGTTGTGAAGCTTTAAAAGTCCCCGGGGCCTTGTGTGGGGAAGCAAGCAGGTGGCAACTCTCCCCTGATTTTGCAATCTGTACACCTTCCCTTCAAGTTGTTCAAGATAAAGCTGCATCTTCTGGTACTGTCTGCACAGTTCAAAGCAGGAACTCTCTTGCTAACCCCCCTGCTGCCCACATAATCTCTTAGTGCCACATTTCACAGAATTTCCCTTCTTAGTTCTTCTGGTGTTGTCCTTTATTCTAATCTTCTTTTCCGTTTGCTTTTTGCCTTTTCATCAACGAATATCATATTATATCTCCCCCGTTCCCTTTCATCCTGTCGTTCCTTTTCTCTGCCTCTCCTTTTATCCTCCCTTTCAATTCCTTCTCGGCTCTTTCCCACCTTCTTTTATATCTGTCCCACAGGGTTGTTTTTTTAAATCACCTTGCCTCCCCCCCCCCCCCCGTCAAATGGATTATCATTATTAGCTTCCATTGTAGGGGCCTAATTGACATGCAACTTCCCAAATCTATTCCGTTTCGGCAAAAGTGACCTTTATTTCCTTCCAAAAGAGCATCGTCTGCTGCAGACATTATTTATTTATTTCCGGGTGGTGTGCGGCCGCTCCCAAATGCCCGCAAAACCAAAGCCAATTCCTGCTCTTTGGTGGCATGGAAGAACCCACACGCTGGGTGGTGTTCAAACTTGCGGGGAGCAGGAAAAGCTTGGGCAAAAACGCCAGGCTTTGCAAGTCATTTAAGCATAGTGGAAGGTTGTGCACCAACCCCATTCTCTGTTAAGTGGAACAAAACATTAGAGGGGGGAAAACTCATATCCCCAGTTAATGACTGCTCTACTAATAGCTTTGTTTGTTTCAACTTCTCGCCCTCTCATCCCTGCCCCCACCGCCCACATGCTCAGAATTTGATTAGGTTTCCCTTGCAATGTGCAGGATCCATGTGGGCGACCTGAACCCCTTTTCCCACCAGCCGTGGCTGAGCTGAATGGCAAGGGCAACTGATGGCCTCATTCACTGTGATCCTAATGGGCTAATGTCTTCTCCCTGGCTGCCACAATTCAAATTTAATTAAACATGCTGTATAAGTTTAAAACCAAACCAAACCAAAAAGGAATCTGAAAACGAAGGATGCTGTTAGGCTTGTGAACATGGAAAAAAAAATGTATGCGCGATGTGAAGGATCCTGTGCCTGTAATCAAGAGTGCCATTAACTTCCATTGACATGGCAAAAAATCTAAGGCAGGGATGGGGGATCACAGGCTGAATGCGGCCCTCCAGGTCTCTCAGTCTGGCCCTTGGAGCCCTTCCCAGGCTGTCCCTTTCCTTGGCCTTTATTGACTCCCATTGTTTTTGCTTGCTTACTGGAGGATAGAGAGGTTTGTGTGTGGAGGAAGGAGCCTATGGTACAGTCATTGCTTCACCCACTTCTGGCCCTGCCCACCACAGCCATATGGCCCTCAGAAGGTATCAGGAGCAGGTCAGCAAGAACTCACAAGGCGTCAGTGAAGTTAACTTTTTATTCAAGGAAACAAGATTTGCTCAGGAGGCCAGGCCTAATGAGCAAAGCAACTCTTCTCAGTAGGTCTTGCCCCTATGAGGCAGCTGTGGAAACTTAAGGCCCTCACCTTCCCACAGTTGCCTAAGTCTCCTCCTCCCCAGGATCCTTCCCAAGCAACCTGAAACTCTGTCACCTAATCTGTCTCTGCTCTACCCTCTTCATACCTCTTCTGGTCCTGGTAGACCAGGAGGGAAGGGAGCTGGTTGCAGCAGGAGGGAGAGACCCCCTGGCTTCTTCAGCAGCTTGATTCATCTCTGCCTCTTGGCCCTCCTTCTCTCCAGCCTCCTCTTCTGCCTCTGAGCCTGGACTGCTCTCTGCAACAGACTCTTCCTGCTCACCAAACCCTGTTCTCTTCAGCTTCCAAGACCACCACGTCCCAATCTGCTCCCTCTTCTCCTTCCAACCGCTCATCATCATCATCCCACCACCTTCTTTCCTCGGGGGTTCCCCAGCTGGTGCCCCCCCACTCCTCTGCACCCAGCCAGTCCATGGAAGAAGGTTACCCAGAAGGGGATGGGGACTCTGGCCTGAGAGAGCTCCTAACCCCAACAAAACAGAAGTTGAGGTCACAGGCTGAAATTGGTGGAGTGGCCTTTTGCTATTTCCCCTCTCACCTTTAGAGTCAGGACTGCCCTTTCCATTAAGCCACAGGTTCTGGGCCTCCTATCCAGAGCAGCAAAAAACCCCAAGCTTTCCCATGTGGCAGCCCTTTAGATATTTCAAGATGGCTACCATATCATTGCTCAGTAAACCCAGCTCCCTCAGCTGATCATCATTGCAAGGGGGTTGGACCAGATGATCCTAGGAGTCTCTTGCAACTCTACATTTCTATGGTTCTAATATTTCTGGTGCATCAGTAATTGTGTGTTTCGGCTCTGATCTGTGAGTGAGGGGAAATGGTGGCCACTTGCTCCTCCAGCTGGAAGATGTGAGAGGACCCCTCTGAGAGCTGACAGGATGGGCAATTTAGGGTTCAGTGCTGGCATCTTGAAATGCCTTGTTTTTATCCATCCATCTATATCCCGGTTGTTATTTTGCCCAGAGAAGGGAGGGTGGTGGTGCAATTCTCACTGCTGGGCCTGTGAGCAAAAGCAATTGGAGGTGTGTGTGAAAAATTTATTGGAGGACCTGCAGGAACAGCGTAGATGAATGCCTTCCTTTCATCCAATGACCCTGGCGACTCCATGTTTCAAATTAGATATGGTTTGAAATATATCCCCCTCGACTTGTTACCTGTGTTGGGAGGAGAAGCAGGGAGGGAGGGGATGCGAGATCAAAGGAAATAACCACTTTGCAAAGAGATGGGCTGGAGCGTTTTCCAGGCGGGGAGATTGATATTACTCGCCGGCGTCTGTTTCGCAGCCCGCTTAAGGACAGCTGTGTCTGCAGGAAGGCTTGGACCATTATTGGATGTGCAGAGGCAAGGATGTTTCTGCTACCACCAGAGCAAATCTGCCCTGACCTTCGGCATTTAAGCAGGACAGGGGAAACATAGGAGGCTTTGGAAGAAATGGATGAGCCAAGAAAAAAAGACAGGGCCGTTATTGATATTCCAGGTGCATTTCGAGGGCTAGAGAGAGACAGCTGGCTCTTCCTTGAGACGGAAAGCGTTTTTGATGAAAGACACCACTTTTGCTGAAGTTTCAGCCACCCTCTTCCATGTCACTACATTCCCTATTTCCTAAATATTTACCAGTGGCATCCCAAACTCTGGCATACCCTCCAACATTCCTCAGATGAAAACGGGGACATTTTTCACTCCTCCACAACTGACCCTTTTTGCCTCCCCCATTTTTTGCCTCCCCTGGAGCATTTCCTATCGGAAGAAGGGCGAGTGCCACCCCCACTACTCCAACAGGACAAAGCACACACACCCCTCCACCATCCTGAGAAAAACCCCTAATCCCGATTTTATCTTATTTTATTATTTGGTAGATTTACAAAAAGAAAATCCACACACCAGTAAATAAATTTTGAAAAGGGGCACGATTAGAATCTGGACACACAAAGCTTTTTTTTTTTTAAATCAGTCCTCCTTGCACTCCGCTCTTTTTCTTCCCACCCAGGGCAGCCCTGCCCTCTGCCTGCCCCTCTGAGCCAACACATCATGTGGGGCTGGGCCTCAGTGCAGCCTCTCCTTCGGCTCTCCAGTGTACGAATGTTCAGGGATGAGGAGAGGGTATATTGTTTGATCATAGCCTTTCCAACTTGTGTTAACAAGTTCACAATTTAGCAGAGTAACATTCCCCTTTTTAAACTCGCAGCGGATGCGTTTGCTCAGGCTTGCTAAAGCCTCTATAATAAATGCTCTGGTATTTCCCCCTTATTCCCTCAAAAAAGATAAGACACAGTCTTCTGTAAAAGTATAAAAAGAGTTTACTCACATTCTGTTCACAATTGGATCCCAGAAGGCAGACTTAGCTTAGAAAAGTAACATACACCTGGAAACTATCTCATAAGGAGAGAGTCCCTCTGTCCTCTCTTGGCTGGAAGCATCTTTGGCTAAGCAGATGTTGCTTCTTCGATGCATGTAGTCAAAGAGAGAGAGATGGCTGCCCTGCCCTGTGCTTTTGTCGTTACCTGCACAGGTGTGGCCATGCCCACCTCTAGTCACATGCAGAGGAAGTCTGTCCCAGACCAGAAGAAAACAGGAAGTTTACCTGCTGGCTGGACAAACATTCCTCCCCATGTGTAAACATGTTCGCTCTAGGAACGTTGTACTTGACTGCTCTTGTATTTCACATCCCACATCCAGCAGCCAGCAGCCGCTATGAGCTGCCCAAGGGAAGAGGCCAGGAGTGGTGGCCATGGAGAAGCAACAAGGTGCTTCCTTGCAGCTGCTGCCACCGCTCAGGACAAGCGCCAGTTCATGCTCCTCCCCTGAGCTCAGTGGCAGCAGCACTGGTGGGGGAAATGGGGACATTCCAGGATCAAATCAGAAGCCGGGATGGCTTTCATAATTTGGGGACTGTCCCTGGGAAATCAGGACAATTGGGGAGTATGCTCTGGTGGGGAAGAGGGAGATTGCAAGTAAGCGACGGCAGATGGAAATCAATTTAACGTGCTGGCTTTGACCTGGAGGTCATGATGGCAAGCAGTGAGGGGAGAGATAGATGTCTTTAAAAATGCACAAAGCAGGAACATTTCAGTCTAGTTCTTTTTCCATGTTTGTGTTTGAAGTCTGCACGACAGTAGCTTTAGCCCAAAGAGCAGGTGTGCTAGTTTTATAAGGGGCATGGTCTGGCTTCTGTTTTTAAGATTCTCTGGTTTGGGGCTTCAGAATAAAGGCTTTCTTTTTCACTCTCCGTGTGGTTGAGGTGACTTGAAGGAGAAAGTCAGAGACATCATTTTTCCAACTTTCCCCAGCTTTGCCTCCCTTTAAAACTCAAGCTTCTGCCCCCACCCCCAAACCCAGCATGAAAATACTTATTCATGCAGCTCAGAGCTAAACTACGGATCTCACACCCACAGGAGGCAGTGTTGGCCATCCACTTGAACGGCTTTAAAAGAGGATTAGGCAATTCTTTCTTTTAAATCTATATTTTATTGAAAATTTTTAGTGGAGAAATAAGAGGAAATAGATGAAACACAACAAAAAGAAAAGAAAAAACTACTTGAAACTGTGATACAAGATATGGGTATATAAGTCGTATGATTATCCCAACAAGCATAACATTCTTAACTAGTCATTGTAGCTTTTATAAACATGTTGTCATGTTGTAGTTATGTGGGTGTTATACACACACACACACACACACACACACACACACACAATCTGAGCATAAGATGGGGTTGCTCACAACACTGGTACTTCAACAGATTTTGCTTCTCCATTCACCACAGCTTCGGATCCAGCACAGAGCAAGCAAGTCTCTGTGTCTCCAGCTTCCAGCCTCTTTCCAACTCAGCTTTCTCTCTCACACTTACTCTGGCTATTCTTCTTCTATCTAGCAGCTAGTGGGGGGGGGGGGATAGGCACACCCATTTATTCCATGGCACAGAGCACCTTATTTGGTTATGTTTAACTGGTCAGCCAAATCCATCACCTAGACAAAGGGAATAGCATGGCAAACTTGCTTTCATTCTTTCGACCACCACAGATCCCAAGAACCGGGAGGGACTCAGGGCATCATTCAGACTGACACTTAACTTCACGGTGTGGATGTGGCCAGGGAGACTTGGCTTTCGTGACAACAATTGAGCATAAGATTGGTCAATGCTGATCCCCAGTCTGAATTCTGGGGATGTTCCTTTTGTTAAGGATCATTTATTTAATCAACACGGAAATTGGAAATGTATATGTATTCCTGCAGCTTTAAAATGGAGAACGGCTAAATGTGTATTGCTAACATTGGGGTTATCCCCCAGTAGTTATTTCTAAGGGACTCTAAGCTCCTCAATGGGTTAATAAATAACTGTTGATTGTTTTCTAGTCTGTGATGGGAGTAAACGTTTGATTGTGTGATGAAAGTAAAGGTAAAGGGATCCCTGACCATTAGGTCCAGTCGTGGCTGACTCTGGGGTCGCGGCGCTCATCTCATTTTATTGGCCGAGGGAGCCAGCGTACAGCTTCTGGGTCATGTGGCCAGCATGACTAAGCCGCTTCTGGCGAACCAGAGCAGCACACAGAAACACTGTTTACCTTCCGGCCGGAGCGGTACCTATTTATCTACTTGCACTTTGACGTGCTTTCGAACTGCTAGGTGGGCAGGAGCAGGGACCGAGCAACGGGAGCCCACCCTGTTGCGGGGATTCGAACCACTGACCTTCTGATCGGCAAGCCCTAGGATCTCTGGTTTAGACCACAGCGCCACCCGCTGTGTATTGAGTTGCAAATTCGCAATCTTGAAAGGGTGGTGGCTGCTAGTCTATCTCTGAACAAGATGTCAATAAAGCCCTTGAGGAAAACACCTCCAGGGAAAGAGAGAGGGAGAGACCTTTGCTTATAGGGCTGTTTCATATTTTCTAAGATGCTGAGCCTGTTCTGGACACCACAAGACATTGTATGGAAGTTTTGAGTGCATTTTGGATGCTTATGTTCTGTTTTTGAAGAGTTCCGCAAGTGAAAGTTTGAATAATATTTTATGGACCTGGCCAATGCTTTCTTCCAAAAGGAGTCAGTTCTTACGCTTCCGGTCACTTCAGTCGGTGCAGTATTAATATCTGGAATACCTTTTGCAAGCATCCATCTCCTCTGAGGAAGTTCTCTCACAGGCTGTTAATTCCCCACAAAAGTTAATGCTTTCATAATGCACAGATTTGTTTGGAGGAAGCCAAAGCTCCTGATTTGCATTAGCTCCCCCCCTCCACCCACCCGCCATCCCTTAAGCATCAGAGGCAGGAGAGGCCTAAGCTAATAAGAGGCTGTTCATCTAAGTCTAGTCAAACAAGCGATAGTTTTCAAAGCAGCCTCCATCTCGTTGTCAAACATCACCTTTCATCTGCCAAGACTGTTTGGATTCCTTAACCTACTTTTTTTGCAGTCTCCCTCCTGTTTGCGAAAGTACTTCTTTGCTTTACATATTAAGGTTTAGAGGAGAGAGTGGAAATGCAATCAGATTTCGGTTTTGACTTCTCCAGATCTCACGCAAGGAAGAATATAAGAAGGGCCTTTCTGAATCAGACCAATGTGTCTGCATCTAGTTTTGTTTATCATTGAGAAATGCATTTTGGGCAGGTTGGGTAATCAGTCTCTCTCCTTTTCTTTGCCTCCTTCTGATGGTTAGAGGGTGGTGCAGATAACGCCAAGGTTGCAGGTTTGATCCCTGTATGGGGATTGCAGGGGGTTGGTCTAGATGATTCTCAGGGGTCCCTTCCAACCCTACAATTCTGTGATTCTATGATACATCCTTCTCTCCCACAATCTTTTTCAATAGGATTGATTGGCGTTGTCAGGTATCCAAATGGGATTAGCTGCATAGATTTCTGAGGATATATCCATTTTGTGAAATGTATACACCGCTTGAGTGTAAAACATTTAAATAACACATTTAGATTATCAGTAAAAACAACTCATCAAAACATTAAAAACACAGGGGGGCAATTTGAGAATGAGTTAGACCAAGTTAATGGCCTTTTAGGCTTCCTCCATGTGAATAGGAGTTCACTTTTTGAATATTAAGAATTATATGTCACGGGGGCAGGGGAGGGATCAGGATTTTAGAGATGCTTAGGTGGGGCATGGCAAAAAAAATAATGGTTGGGAACCACTGATCTAAACAAAAATGTTTTTAGCAGGTTCCAAAAAGGTACAAAGTTCCAAAGTGTAGGTTCTGCCCCGCTAAAAGATTCCTTGCAAATGCAGAATGAGTATTATGTGGCAGCTGCAGCAAGGCCAGTTCTGCTGATCAAAGCTTGTTTGCCCTGACTTGTAGCAGCTCTCTGGGGTTTAGGCTAGGGCTCTCTCCCAACCCTACCTGAAGATGCCATTGAGGACTGGGCCTGGGACCTTCTGCATGCAAAGCAGATGCCCCACCCCATAGCTACCACTCTGCCTAAGCTTCCTTCTGCAGAAGGACCACAGCTGGAGTTCTGTGTCCAATTCTGGACGCCACAATTTAAGAGGGACATTGACAAGGGGAGGTGTGCAGAGGGGGACAACCAGGATGATCAAGGGTCTGGAACACCAGAGGAATGGTTGTGGGAGCTGTGTGTGTTTAGAATGGAAAAGAGGAGACTCAGAGGAGATATGATGTTGTTGTTTAGTCGTTTAGTCGTGTCCGACTCTTCATGACCCCATGGACCAGAGCACGCCAGGCACTCCTGTCTTCCACTGCCTCCCGCATTTGTTCAAACTCATGCTGGTAGCTTCGAGAACACTGTTCAACCATCTCATCCTCTGTCGTCCCCTTCTCCTTGTGCCCTCCATCTTTCCCAACATCAGGGTCTTTTCCAGGGAGTCTTCTCTTCTCATGAGGTGGCCAAAGTATTGGAGCCTCAGCTTCAGGATCTGTCCTTCCAGTGAGCACTCAGGGCTGATTTCCTTAAGAATGGATAGGTTTGATCTTCTTGCAGTCCATGGGATTCTCAGGAGTCTCCTCCAGCACCATAATTCAAAAGCATCAATTCTTCGGCGATCAGCCTTCTTTATGGTCCAGCTCTCACTTCCATGCATCACTACTGGGAAAACCATAGCTTTAACTATACGGACCATTGTTGGCAAGGTGATGTCTCTACTTTTTAAGATGCTGTCTAGGTTTGTCATTGCTTTTCTCCCAAGGAGCAGGCGTCTTTTAATTTTGTGGCTGCTGTCACCATCTGCAGTGATCATGGAACCCTTCTATTTGCCAGGAGGTGATGGGAGATATGATAGCCATCTTCAAATATCTCAAGGGCTGCCACATGGAAGATGGAGCAACCTTGTTTTCTCCTGCTCTGGAGGGTAGAACAAATGGATTCAGAGATTCTGGCTAAACATCAGGAAGAACTTTCGGACAGTAAGAGCTGTTCAACAGCAGAAAGGTCTCCCTCTGGAGGTGGTGGACTCTCCTTCCTTGGAGATTGGATGGCCATCTGTCATGAATGCTTTAGCTGTGATGCTTGCCTTGCAGAGAGTTGGACTAGATGACCCTTGGGATCCCTTCCAGCTATGATTCCATCAGTCCACCTGTGTCAGTAATGTCCACATTGACTGACAGCAGCTCTCCAGGGTTCCAGGCAAGGGTGTCTTCCCTAGCCCTACTTGGAGATGCCCAGGACTGAGCCTGGGAGCTTTCTGCATTCAGAGCAGATCCTCTGCTAGGGTAGGAGAATGATAAGCAACCTTCCTCCCCCTGTCTCTGCTGGAGTCTTTAAGAACTGCACCCAAATATGAAAAGTGAGCATGGGCATTTGCCTCAGGTCATAAGGGTGTCTCCTTGCAATTTCTTGCCCTTGGGAGGCTACTGGTATTATTATTTATTAATACTGGACTGCAATGGATTTTTTTTTTAACCACATCTGACTCTGGTTTCTATATTTTAACAACGGATACATATCAATTTTTAATTGTTCTGCATTAATTATTGACACTGCCTCCTTCACAAAGAATGCAAAATGTTGCCATTATCAAAAGCTGTGGAATTTAGATTGTTTCTAGCAATCCTGCCTATAGGAAGCAGGCAGAACTTAACTCTTTTTTAACGTAAGGGGGTGTCAGTTACCTCTGTTCCAGGCTCCATTCGTCAGAACTTAAGAAGAGCCTGCTGGACCAGGCCAGCGGCCCATCGAGTCCAGCATCCTGTTCACGCAGTGGCCAAGCAGATGCCCAAATGGGAAACCCACAAGCAGGATTCGAACCCAATAGCCCTCTCCCTTCCTGCATTCTCCAGCAACTGGTGTTCAGAAGCATTGCTGCTTCCAACTCTGGAGGAAGTGCATAGCCATCATGGCCAGAAGCCATAATATCCCTCCACGAATTTGTCTCATCTTCTTCTAGAACCATCCAGGTGGGGGCACCACTGCCTCCTGTGGCAGGGAGTTCCATAGTTTCACGATGCACTACATGAAGAAATACTTTCTTTTATCCTGAATCTTCCAATATTCAGGTGAGCATCTACAGGGACTGCTGGATAATCAAGGATGCAGGTCTTGCCAGCACTGCTTTCGTATTCCTGCGAGCGGCTGGTATTTATTGGCATTCTTATTGTCTTAAAAAGGTCAGTGCCTGGCCTTTTGCCGATGCACTTCCTTCAGGCCTGGAACAAGTCATTTGATACTTGCTCACCCGTAAAGAAGGAGAGGATCCATTGATCCCTTTGGAGGTAGCAAAACAGGGAGAGGATGAGAGATCAGCCAAAAGAACTCCCAGCCCTCCCCCATCTTATTTACCAGTATGTTTTCACCCCCACCTTCTTCCGAGGTAGGGATAGGGAAACCTTTTCAGCCTGGGGGGCACATTCCCTTTGGGAGGGCAACTTTCGGGGCAGTGAGGGGGGGGATGACACATGCCACTCAGAGGAAAATTAGACAGAGCAGCAAATGCAAATTTGGGAATTGGCATCCAACAATGTTCCAAGGGCCACAGAGCAAAGCATCTAGGCACCACCCTCTTTAAGTGATAGTGCCCTCCCCCCAGGTCTCTATCAAGTAATGAATTCTATGAGGTTGACTTCTGAGTAGACCTGTGTAGGGTGGCACTGCCCAGTAAGCCAGTGAACCGTCTTTTGCAAGGGATGCTGAAAAATTCATCTCCAAGGGGAAGTTGTTGGTTGGCTGTTTTTTTCAGGAACACCAAAACATTTGCGGAAAGCTTTATGGTTTCTGCCTTTCCTATAATTCAACCTCTTCCCCCCGTTTTCTCTCTCGCCCCCTCCCTAAATCATGATGCTACATTCGGAACTTGGAAAGCATCAATCAAACCCATCCAGAGCCTTCACTCCTTGGATGAACAGTAAATGGATTTTGAAGAACATCTGCTTCAATTTGAGAGCTGCCCGTCAGCCCAGAAATGGAGAGATAATTTGGCACTGTATCGTCTTGCTGAAGCTTTCGCTCTACCCCTTCCTGTCCCACTATTTAGGGATGGGAAAGGGAGGGAGAGAGGCAGTAAACAACCAGATTGCTAATTGAGGGAGGGAGGGAAATAGTGAACAGCAAAAGAAGAAAAAGTGGATTCTGTCCGATAAATTATTTCCGGATCCATATCATAGATGCCAGAGAACAACCCAAAGCCTGAAAGCCAGGAAAGGCGTGCTTGAGGGTATGACCTTTCAAATTTAGTGTGGGAGTTATTTTGCAGTAAGCATCCACAGAAAAACCTTCATAAGTATATGTATTGCTGTGTGTGGCTTTTCTTTCCATTAAACATTTCATCCAGTGATCTGCAGCCTCCCTGGCTGCCTGCATGGGCAGGAAAGCCCAACTGTAGAGTTGGACTGGATCCCCAAGGGTAATCTAGCCCAACCCCCTGCAATGCAGGAATCACAGCTAAAGGATCCCTGGCAGATAGCCATCCAATCTCTGTTGAAAAACCTCCAATGAAGGCTTCCGAAGGTAGCCTATTCTACTGTTGAATGCTTCTTGATGTCAGAAAGTTCCTCCGAACGTTTAGTAAGAATCTCCTTTCTTGTTATTTGAATCTGTTGGTTTGGGTCCTATGCTCTGGAACAGCAGAAAGCAAGCTTGCTCCATCTTCCATGTGACAGTCCTTCAGCTATGAGAAGATGGTTATCCTATCACCTGGTGTAATGGTTAAGAGCGGTAGTCTCGTAATCTGGGGAACCGGGTTCCCTTCCCCGCTCCTCCACATGCAGCTGCTGGGTGACCTTGGGCTGGTCTCACTTCTCTGAAGTCTCTCAGCCCCACTCAGCTCACAGAGTGTTTGTTGTGGGGGAGGAAGGGAAAGGACAATGTGAGCCGCTTTGAGACTCCTTCGGGTAGTGATAAAGTGGGATATCAAATCCAAACTCTTCTTCTTCTTCTTCTTCTTCTTCTCTCAGTTTTCTCTTCTCCAGGCTCAACATACCCAGCTCCTTCAATTGTTGCTCACAAGGCTTTGTTTCTAGACCTCTGATAACCTTAGTCGTCGTCCACTGCACAAGTTCCAGCTTGCCAATATCCTTCTTATGCTGTGGTACTCAGAACTGAACACAGGACTCCAGGTGGACATAGTGTAGTACCTAGAATTCGACACAGTCCTCCAGGTGTGGTCTGGCCAAGGCAGAATAGAGAGGGACTATGACTCCCCTTGACCTGGATACTATACTAGCCTAGAATTGCATTGCCTTTATTTTCTGCTGCATCACAGTGTTGACTCATGTTAAGCTTGTGGTCTACTAAGAGCCTTAGATCATTTTTACATGTACTGCTGTCAAGCCAGGTGTCCCTCACCTTAGTTGTGCATCAGTTGAGAGTATTGTGGGGTTTCCAGGAAGTACAGATACTTGTGAAAGCCGCAGAGTGCAGTGTCACTATAACAGTTCTGTGCATGTTGATATATTAAGGGATATATACTAAGATGTTTTGTATGATTTCAGGTAAGGGGGTGCAGGAGTGAGAAAGGGATTTGATGTTGATGTGGGCCGTGTGTTGATTGGCTGAGGGTGGCATGTGACAGGAAAGGTGCATGACTGGGGAGTGGCACAGGGTGTGCCCAACAACACCCTAATGCTCAGAGTGTTTAACAACTTGGAACCAGTTTACCTATGAGATCACCTCGCCCACATGTGCCCACTCGACCGCTTTGATCAGTGGAAGTGGCATGACTACATGTCCCACATAATACATGTTCTGCATTTGCAGGAACTTGACCTTTTAGTGTGGCAGCATCTACTCTTCGGAACTCCCTGCCTATTGATATCAAGCAGGTGCCTGCACTGTATTCTTTTTGTCCCCTGTTAAAACCATTCTTGTTTAGGCAAGCCTGCTTAGAAAGTTGTTGTGAATTTTAATCTGCTTTAGCATTTAACTCTCTGTGTTTTAAACTATTATTGTACTTTTTCTTGATTTCCTTGTTTTATCTTTTTTTGTAAACTGGTTTGAGGTGTGTGTCCCCCTTAGTCTAGCAGTGTATAAAATTTTATGGAATAGATGAGATAGATAGATAGATAGATAGATAGAGATAGATAGATAGATAGATAGATAGATAGATAGATAGATAGATGATAGATAGATAGATGATAGATGATAGATGATAGATGATAGATAATGGGAATCAGGGGCAGGGAGGAGAGAGTATGGAGCGGCAACCTGGCTCCCTCAACCTGGTGGGGGAGATACAACCTGAGCCACTCTCTCTCCCACTTCTTGAGAGTTAAGTTCCCATGGTAGGTGAGGAGGCCAATGACCAAATGACAAAGCCAGCCAAAAGAGAGGCAGAAGGCCTCTGGTCAGAGAGACCAGCTAAGGCCCAGCTGCCAAGGACACACCACCGTCCATGCCAGCGTGAACAGACTCTGGGAAACATCTAACCAGTGGCTGTTCCAGGGGATGGCAGCAATTTCTCTCTGCTTGCTTGTAGGGGCGATTGTACAGTTCTCTGAAACAGAGACCTTCCCTACTCAAACTGGATAGAGACCAATGCTTTTGTACCAGGAAAGAGGGGTCTCCTGTCTGGTGGCAACAGCATCTGCTCACCTAATGAGACTCATCAGATCTAGAAGGGGAGGCGATTCCTACTACTCTTTAGAAACCCCTTCTGAGTCAATGCACTGGGGTCACCCCTGTGATTTCCTTGATGATTGGCAAATCAGCTGGCAGGCATTCCAGGGTAGTGTGGCTTAAGCAGCCCGCTCACACACCTACAGGTGGCTGACAGGCTCTGCGCAAATGATAGATGGAGCCATCTGTCCAGGCCTTGTGTCAGCGCTGCTTAATGAAAGGGTCGTGGCTCAGCAGCTGTGCATCCCTTTTGCAGAAGGTACCACCTACCCGACAACATTTCTCCCATGAAAATAGGGACGCCCTATTGCATTATTATCATCATCATCATAGTAATTTTATTATTTATACCCCACCCATCTGACTGGGTTGCCCCACCCACTCTGGGTGGCTTCCAACATATACTGTATAAAAACATAATAAAAAAATAGACATCAAATTTTTTCATACAGGACTGCCATCAGATGTTTTCTTAAGGTTGCATAGTTACTCATCTCCTTGGCTGGGGGGGCGGGGCACAAACCTCCATACTTTCCAACATTTCTCCTTTGAAAATAGGGCCATCCTAAGGAAAAGTGGGATATTCTGGGATCAAATCAGAAACTGGGGTAGGGTTGCCATCTTCCAAACAGTGAAAATTCAGACAAAAAAGTTGTTGAGCATTTTTGGCAAAATTGCACCCCCCAAAAAAACTTGCCATTTTGGGCTATTTTTATGGATAATCTGCAAAAACAACACAGCTGACATGGGTTGCCATATGTCCAGATTTTCCTGGGCATTTTCGCCAATTTCTGCCCGGACACTGCTGCCGACTGCTGTATTCTGGATATGTCCGGGAAATTCTGGATGTATGTTATTGGGGTGGCTTCTGTAAATCCATGACTGTCCCTGTAAAATAGGGACAAATGAAGGGTCTGGGTCCCAGATTCGATTCCTGACATCTCCATGAAGGACTGGGCCTGCACCCTGCCTGAAATTCTGGAGAGTGTCGTGCCCTCCAGGAACTGAGTTGTGACTCATTGATGTTTTGCCATTTACTTCTTCTGAGAGAAAGCTTTGATACATTAGCTCCCTAAGGCAGTGTTTCCCAACCGGTGTTCCGCGGCACACTAGTGTGCCGCGAGACGTTACCTGGTGTGCCGTGGGAGGGAGGCGGGCGCTTTCTCCGCCCTGCAGCGAGAAGGGCAGCGCAGCGCCGCAGAAGAGGCCCAGGAGGCAGCAGGCGCCCAGCGCGCGCCCGAGATGCCCCGATCCCGGGCGGCGGGGGGGGG
>JAXCMG010000018.1:13512728-13565139 GCA_034642415.1 Podarcis siculus
GGGACGATGCCCCGATCCCGGGCGGTGGGGCAGGAACGCCTCCCCCCGCCCGCCATCGGGACGATGCCCCGATCCCGGGCGGCGGGGGGGTGGGGGAAGCCTGGGCGCGCTGATCTCGGCGCGCCCAGGCTTCAGCATGCTGGCACCTGTCCGCAAGCAGCGGCAGTGGTGCCGCTGCTTGCGGAGAGGTCCGCGAAGCCTGGGCCGGTCAGCTTTTGAAGGCAGGCAGGGGGAGCAAAGACTTTCGTCTTTACTACTGGATCTTTACTACTGGGCCACCTGCTCTCTTTCAGGCCGTCTCTGTGATGTTCTCATCCCCCCCGCCCCACGATATTCCCATTTTAGGAAGAGTTGGTGGCCTCCATAAATGGTGCAGCTGAGCTGCAGGAAGGAATAGACTTCGAAAAGGCTTGTGCACGATTCACAAAATGTATAAGGGAACTGGATAAGATCCAAGTGAAAGAAGCAATGCAGAGTGATGAGAGAAATGCAATGCCATGCTTAAAGAGGAGCCAAATGAACATAGTACAACATCTTTCCAAATGTCATCAGGTGGTTTGGCTTAACTCCATATTGGCTTACAGAGTCTCAGGCTACCCAGTGTTTTAAATGTGAACCTTTACATTTGGGGTTTGGCTTCGAAATATGCTGGAAATATTTGTTTCACCCTATGCAGTGGTACCTCGGTTTTCGAACAGCTTAGTTCACAAACAATTTGTCCCCCCTGCCTGCCTTCCCAGGGGCTTTTAAATCGCCCCGGACAGTGGAGAAGTCCTCCGCTGTCCCGGGTGATTTTAAAATGCCGCCCGTCAGCATTTTAAGATCGCCCCGGACAGCGGAGACGTCCTCCGCTGTCCCGGGGTTTTTTAAAATGCTGGGGGTGGGAAGAAAAGCCCTTGTCCCCCCCCAGCCTTCAGAAGAGGTCGGGGGACAGACTGTCCCCGGACTTGGTCTGAAGGCGGTTTCCATAGGAACGCATTAATTGATTTTCAATGCATTCCTATGGGAAACCGTGCATCGCAAGACGAAAAACTCGCAAGACGAAGAGACTTGCGGAACGAATTAATTTCGTCTTGCGAGGCACCACTGTAATTATAAAATACTATCTTTGTGTTTATTTGATTCCTATTAAAGAGAGTTACTTTATATATAGTCAATATAGGCACAGAGTTAATTTTTTAAACATTTTCTAATGGTGGTGTGCCTCGAGGTTTTTTTCATGAAACAAGTGTGCCTTTGCCCAAAAAAGGTTGGGAAACACTGCCCTAAGGCACTTAGCCGATACACGTAGATAAGCCTCTGTTCTTTTGCTGCACAATGCAGGCTTTGCTAATCTCCTCTTTTACTACCCTGACTGCCAAGCTGTGTGCTAGCTTTAGGAATCAAACTTTTGCGTTCCTCTTTCTCAGCCCTAGATATTGTTGTGAGTTTTGAGAGGGGAGTGCGAGTAGACTGTATGGCTGAGTTCCTTCTAAATCCTGGACCAAAGAAGGATCCAATCACTGGAATAGTCAGACAAGTTTCTTGGTAATGACCCTAAGCGAAATGTAGGTGGGTTCCCATGTGGCAAGACACAGAGATAACAGCAAGAACCTTTATTGAACTAACAGAACTGGACAACAGGGGCAAAGCAACTGCTTATATATATTTCTGGAGGCCTGGGCACTCCCACTCCCAACGTGATTGGCTGTATAAACTTCCAAGCTGCAAATCATAAGCCAGCGTTTAAGGGCCAATGCCAGAGGCCCAAATCCTGAAATGTTCTGTGATTGGATATCATGTATCGAATCAGAACACAGGGGCTCAGAATCCTTAGTTCAGACTCAAGCTCAGGCAAACACAGACCACTGAATACATAACACAATGGGTTGTTAAGGTAACAAAGGCAGTGGCTTTGTGCCTCAGGGGAAATGGTCCTGCTCCCTCAACTGTCTGGTAGTTAGAAAAACGAAGGCCAGAGTTGAGGTGTTGTGAGCTAGAAGCTGGAAGGAAGAAACAGGCTGGGCAGCTGAGAGACAGAGCCATGCCTGATTTCTGCATGGGAGAAGCAAGAACTTCTCAGGGTGTTAATTCTGTGAGCCCCTCCATCATGGGCTCAGGTTGTATATGTGTGTAAATAAACCATATATCTTAAAGACACCACAGTGTCTGCTCTCCCTCATTCTGAGGAAACCAAACCCTGGGTGACTGAACCCCTGGAATTACGCACTGCTTGGAGATTGGGGTGACATGTAACAATATCAAAGGGGCATTCTTTTGGGCTTCATCTCCTCCTTACTGGCTGTTGTCCCCTCTGCTGCCTTGTGTTGGTCTGTAGCGAAGGACTAAACGCTGTGTGAAAAAATACGCACTTGCCCTGAAACTTCAGATGCTCTGCTTCATCAGATGGCTCTGAGTTATAAGGTGGTGATTTTGTTTCACGAAGGTATCTTGATCCACAAGGGCACAAAGCTGTCTTTGCTTTAAAATCAGCGTTGGCTGGGCTATGGGAGAGTCAATGAGTGCAGCAGAGAGAACAGAGCCTTCAGCAATGTGTAATGGCATTGATTCCTGGCATCTGAGCCCGGCTGTTACAAGAGTGTTCCTTTGTATCTTGATTTGTGAAATGTTGGAGGGCACGGAAACATCTATTTGAGGGGAAGGCCAGTGGAAGAGACGTGGTTACGGGCAAGGTCCAGGGGCAGGAGAGAGCAGGTTGATGGAAAGAGGCAAGATTAAAGGGGCTGCGAAGAAATCTCAAAAGAACAAGAGGTAGTCAGTCAATTAGGACTGGTTTTATAATAAGAGTCTTGAAGCTGTTATCAGGTCAAAGGCCCATCTCCCCAGCATCCTGCTCTCATAGTGGCTGACCAGATGCCTCTTCTGGAAGAGCTGTAAACAAGACATGAATGCAACATTGCTCTCCCCATTTATGATCCTCAGCAACTGAACTCGGCTTCTCCTTAACATCTACAGGTCTAGCAGTGGATGTGCTGGACTGGTGTCTGGTCTTGGTTATGGACTGGGATTTTTTTTGGGTGGGGGCAGGGAAGGAAAGGCTTGCAGTTGGGAATTCGGGACTCTGCATGACAAAGTGAGAAGCTGTGATGGCTTAAGGGTTTTTGTGAAGGTCCCGGCATTTTTGTGGCAATTGGAGACTATGGTGTGTGTGTGTGTGTGTGTGTGTATGGATGGGGAATGTTCATGAGAAAGCTCTTCAGCCACACAATAGTTCCCCTTCATACAGAGGTATATGTTCCATCTTACAATTTGTCGCCTAACTATTTTCCTCCGGGTGAGCACTAATTGCTGAAAATTAAGAACGAGGCCAATGGAAACATTGTTCTCCTGAGATCCTCACCCCCTTCTCCTCCTCTTACTCCATCCAAGGTGGTCACTATTGAGTTCTTTCAGTTCCTCTTGCCTGGTGCTCAAGAGTACTCCAAGCCACTTCTAACATTGCACCAGAGTGTAGCCGTTTTCATTGATTGAGTATTCCGCAAGTGCACCCTTTTCTCACTGCTTCAGCTGTTTCGTGCCCCACTTATGTCCTGATTATTCATCAGCAATTTTTATTTTATTTTTTATTTTTGGAGTGACTTTCTCCCGATGTGCCCATCGGCTGCATAAATCTACAATTTCCCTTCATGCATTGCTATTTTAAACGTGGTCCTGATGATGTATCATCCCTCCTTTGTAAGGAGGGGGAATCTGTCCATTTTTGCCTTTTCCAAGTTTCTCATTTATCCAGGTGTAAGTTCAGTTCACTCCCCTTTCTGCATTAATCTGTGATTTTTATCATGTGTTTTTATTGTGTAATGATTCCATAGTTGCAAACCGCTCAGAAGTCATTTGGGCACGAGAGCGGTATAGAAATAAATCTATTACATATTTTGGGAAATGGTTTTTCTGTCTGTTTGTTTGTTTGCTTTCTGTGTGTTCAACCACCACTCAAGAGATTGTCACCAAACTTGGCACAAGGATTCCTAAGGTGGGAGTAGCATTCTTTGTCAATGTTTGGATGCCACCCGCCATTTTGAATCAAGATGGTGGTTTGAAATGTGAAATTGGCATGATTTTGCCCATATTTTGGCATAGGTTCAACTTCCTCTCGAGGCATCATTGCCGAACTCGGCACAAGGGCATGCAAAAGGTTGCAAGTTCAACACCCACCATCCCTGGGAGAGACTCCTGCTTGAAACCCTGGACAGCTGCTGCTGCCAGTCAGTGTAGACAGTACTGAGCTAGATGGACCAGGGGTCTAACGTAGGAAGAACATAGGAAGCTGCCTTATACTATGTACCTGGGGAATGGGCATGCAGCTGGTGTCAACATGGTGGGCAGAACACCTCAAAGTCCATGGTCAGGGACAATTTTGCATGGCACACTGTAGCACTAACAACAAAGGCAGGTGAGAGAGAGATGGAGGAAGCAGTGATGCCGGCACGTGCTGACTTGTCTGGCATGCACAGGAAGAAGCCGGCTCTGTTGTGAGCGCAGAACAGGACAGGGTTCTCACTTGAAGCTGATCTTGTCTCTCCTTTGATTTCCTGCGAACACCTTATCAGATGGAGACGTGCGCTCCTGAGGCTGGTGTCAAGGCTGTCTCTGTCACTTTCTGCCTGGGCTCTGCAGCGCTCCTCTTCACGTGACTTGGCTTGTCACATTCTGAGCACAAGGTGTTCCTTCCTCCCCATCTCCCCCCTCCCTCCGCCTCCACCAGTTGCTCTGTCAAGTACGCGATGAGCCGCAAAGAGGTGCTATCGAAACATGCTAATCGCCTTACAGGTGCTGCTGAGCAACTCTTGTGGAAGTGAGCACGCCATCTCTCATTTATTCGTTCATTCGTTTTTATTTCTATGCTGCCAACAGAAAGGAAAACAAAACTTCATGGTGGTAAAAGGAGGAAAAATAAAAATTCACCATAAAATTACTAGGAGCTGTGTCCCTGCTCACTCTGATTGACAACCCCTCCTGCTATTCCCCACTGCTTTCCTCTCAGTGTCCCTCCATTCCTGCTTTACTCAAATTTCTGCTGTTGTTTTAAGCTACCTCTTATTGCCTCTCAGTGTCCCCCTTTTCTTGTATCTTCATCTCCCACACCCTAACTTCATGCAAATCCAGGATTGTGATGAGGCGTATCATCATCATCATCATCATCATCATATTTTTTATTTATGATTGAGTTGCCCCAATCACTCCGAGTGGCTTCCAACAAACTATAAAACCACAGTAAAACATCAGACATTAACAACTTCCCTAAACAGGGATGTCTTCTAAAAGTCAGATAGTTGAATATGATAATTTATTATTTACAGATCCTCCAATGGGGTGGGGGTGGGGATAGGGCTACGTGATGACAGCCTTGCATTTTTTATGTATGTAGGAAGACATCCATCCAACGAATACATCACAAATCAGTAGATCAAATTAATACACCAACAATAGCTGGCTGGACCACCCTCCAGGGAAAGCCTGGCTGAACAGGTGTCAGAGACCAGGCTGAGGAGTACAGCTCTGATGAGGAATGGTGCGAGCCTCTCCCTCCCACTCCCCCTGACCAGGATCCTGAAGCTGCCCAGGAGCAGCAGAGCAATATCGATTTGAAACCGTGGTTTGCAGAGGGGCATAGTTCTGAAGACAAAAGTTGGGAAGAACTGGGGAGTGAACAGCAAAGTGAAGAAGAACAGGAAGAGAGAGAGCTAACAGACTCTGTCTCACTAGAAAGCATCCAGCCTATCAGTCCAAGGTTACGTAGAGCAGAGAAGGTGGCCACACAAAAAAGCACAGTGGCTGTGAGATCAGGTTGCAAGACGGAAGTGACTAGGGGGGAAGTGGGTGGAAACTTTAATTGGGAGCACCTTTACTCTGAGATGGACTCTTTGTTCTTGAGCTGTGATCATTAGAATCTCTTTAAATGGCAAGAGACCATTTTTGCTTTGTTCTGCTTATCCATGGCCAAAGGGAGGGAGGAAGCTGCTTTCCTGAAGCCTGACAACAGGTGAGTTTTAAGCAGGTGCCCCAATGCCAATTCTGTAGATGCCTGCCTGACCTTCACTGGGAGAGCATTTTATTTTAATTTCATATATTGTGATCTTTTCTGTGAACCGCCCTGAGACCTCCAAGTATAGGGCGGTAGAGTGGTACCTCAGGTTACAAACACCTCAGGTTACAGAAGCTTCAGGTTACAGACTCCGCTAACCTGGAAGTTGTACCTCGAGTTAAGAACTTTACCTCAGGATGAGAACAGAAATCGTGCGGTGGCAGCAGGAGGCCCCATTAGCTAAAGTGGTACCTCAGGTTAAGAACAGTTTCAGGTTAAGAACGGACCTCCGGAATGAATTAAGTTCTTAACCAGAGGTACCACTGTATTTATATTATTACTATTATTATTATTATTATTGCTAGGAGCAGGTGCTGCCTTATACACAGTCAGACACCAATAACATTGATTGGCAGCAGTGCTTCAGGGTTTCAGATGGGCTGAAATGGAAATTGTGCAGTGTGGTTCTCATGCGCAGCACTGAAGGTAATTCTGAGGAGCAGAGTCTGTAATATCGAAGGAAAGCATCGGAGGAAAGGGAGGCAGATGGAGCGAAATATGGGTCAGGGAGAAAGACGGGTTGACTATTATTGCTGATAATTAATTGCTTTGCTGAAAGTTAAGGGTCCCCAGTGAGTTCCTGAGCCAGCCCAAACGAACGGCATGCACCCTCTGTTGTTTGGGATGTGAAGGGGGCGGGAAAGGAGGGGAGAGAGAGAGAGAGAGCTACCCCATGGGGTAAGATGGGGAGAAGGGAGAGAGAAACTAATGAGACCACATGTGTTTCTGAAAAGAGAGTGTGTGTGCTTTAAGGCTGACGTTTCCTTCTGGGGAAGCTGTTTAATAATAATACCAATAAAAAGTGCATCCTGTCAGGAGTCAATGAAGCAAAGCGGCAAACGGAGGGGGCATTATGCAAATATCCTCTCCTCCCCAATGGCTGCTGGGAGAAGGGGAGGCCTAAGTCAACACAGGGAAGAGATGTTGGAGAGTAAACCAACAGCGAGCAGAAGGGAAAACCTACAATATCAGCGCTCAGCCAGCAGAGACGGAAAGTCTGCCAAGGAGCCTCTCTTGCTGCCCGGATGGAGGATACAGAGAGGCAGCATGGTATAGCAGTCGGAGCAGGAGTTGCCACATTTTGGGGGGACACCCCCCCACTTCGTTCCATAAACTCATCCCCGGTGCCCCTTACTCCACCCTATGAGAAGCATTATTCAGAATAGCAGTTTGCACAACCCACTAAGGAAGATAATAGCACAATAAAATTCAAAATGGTAACATGTTTATTCAAAGTCCAGTTACAATTATTTAGTTGAATGAATTCACGAAAATTGATGAACTTGATCCAGTGACACGAGGTTTTCAAAGTCTCCTAGTCATTTGAACACCCAGAGCCCCCCTTTGCCTCTTTGTGCCCCCTGAGTAATCCCTCTGTCCTCCAGGGGGCGGTACTGCTCATTTTGGGAACCACTGGGTTAGACTGTCAGACTAGGATCTGGGTTCAGATTCCCACTTGGCTGTGAAGCTCATTTGGTGTGTTCTTGAGTGCCTGCCTATTCTACCTCACAAGGTGGTTGTCAGGAAAAAGTGGGGAAGAATGGGGGAGAACTGTATCTGGTACCTTGAACTCCTTGGAATTAGAAGGCAATGGCATGGTGCAGTGGGGCCACAGGGGCAGTTGGGTGCAAATTTTCCATACCCATTGCTGCCTCCATACAGCTGTGTGCTCCTGTCGCTGAGCTCCACTGAAAATGCCTTCTCAATGCAAACCAGGAAGCGACCTCTCCAGAATGACTCTTCTTTTCTTATCTCTGTGGCTGCAAGCTCTTGGGTGACGCAGATGCCACTAGACAACTGAATGTGCGTGTGTTCTCTTCCCGTTTCTCTTCCCCTCTTTGCACAGCCCCGGGGGCTGGCAACCCTTGCTATGCCACTGTTAAAAGGTGGGATATAAATGTAGCCATAAAGTAAATAATATTACAATAAAATAAAAACAGAAGTGTGTGTATGGAGAATTTAGCCTGCTGTAGAAAGGTAAAATTCACAATTGTCGCTCCACCACAGGAGGAGAGATTGCTCTTGTGCTTGGATCCTGTAGGGTATCTGGTTGGCCACTGTAAGAACTGGATGCTGGAGTAGATGGGCCATTGGCCTGATCCAGCAGGCTCTTCTTATCTTCACTATATCCTAATATATTCACACACACCCCAACATTTCTTGGCTGGTATTGCAAAATTCAGAGAAGTAAGGAATTTGAAGGATGGCTGTGTTTCATTTTGCAAATTGTTTTGGCAAGTACAAATTAGATAAGTTTGCCTTGCAGTGTGAATTGAATCAAACTGAATCTCCCCCATTCCTAGTCACAATCACATCCATTTGGGGGATGTAGCTGTGGAGATGTCTCTGGTAATAGTGGTTAAGAGCGGTAGTCTCGTAATCTGGGGAACCGGGTTCGATTCCCCGCTCCTCCACATGCAGCTGCTGGGTGACCTTGGGCCAGTCACACTTCTCTGAAGTCTCTCAGCCTCACTCACCTCACAGAGTGTTTGTTGTGGGGGAGGAAGGGAAAGGAGAATGTTAGCCACTTTGAGGCTCCTTTGGGTAGTGATAAAGCGGGATATCAAATCCAAACTCTTCTTCTACTACTTAGTAGATTTACATAGTTCCCTTCATCAAAAGTTTTCAGCGCGGTTCACAAGGCAAAAGCACAAATACAGTCAAAATAGAGGCAACAAAACAATGACCCCATTCCCACAAACACTTTTAAAAGGCTGTGGAGTGAATCTCTGGTCCCGCAGGTTTCGAATCCTTCCTGTCATTTTGTCCAGTTCTGCATAGTCAATTTCACAGAAGATTGGAAGAAGTATATGAACTATCTGAAGAGCAATTGTAACCAACCAATTACGCTGGTAGGACTACAATAAGTTTCGTGAGGAGAAATATACGAAACGTTACAAAGTAGATAAAGAATAGAAATATTGGTTATGAGATTTAAATGTAATAGGGAAAGTAAGAAATGTATACTAAGAGATTAGATTGGAAAATTTTCAGGCGGGATTGATGGAAGTCAAAAATTGTATAAGATGTAAAAGTAGGTTTAATTACTGTTGAAAATGGTATGTTAAAAAAACTAATAAAATTTATTTATTAAATAAATAAATAAATAAATAAATAAATAAATAAATAAATGGCTGTAGAGTATTAATAGGAACACTAACAACAATTTATTCAATTTATAGCCCAAACTTCCTCCCAAATGAGCCTGGGGTGGCTGAGGAATGCCAGAAATAGAATGCTGGAATGTAAGGAGAGCCTGCTGGGTCAGGCCAATGGTCCATCTTGCCCAACATTTTGTTCTCACAGTGGCCAAGCAGATGATACAAACAGAAGCTGAACACATGATCCCTCTCCCCTTCTGCAGTTTGCGGCGACTGGGACTCAGAAGCATTGCTGCCCCCGACTCTGGAGGCAGAGCAGAGCCATCGTGGCTAGAAGCCATCAATAGTGAGAGCCAGTGTGGTGTAGTGGTTAAGAGCGGTGGACTCGTAATCTGGTGAACCAGGTTTGATTCCCCGCTCCTCCACATGCAGCTGCTGGGTGACCTTGAGCCAGTCACACTTCTCTGCAGCCTCTCAGCCTCACTCACCTCACAGAGTGTTTCTTGTGGGGGGGGGGAGGAGATTGTGAGCCGCTTTCAGACTCCTTCGGGTAGTGATAAAGTGGGATATCAAATCTAATAATAATAATAATAATAATAGCCCTCTCCTCTAGATGACCTCCAAGTTTCAAAACTGGCGTGTCTCTCTGTGTGTGTTCTTTTTCATGTGTCATTCATAAAATTGACATCGAAAGGATTTCATTTAATAGCTACTCCCTCCAGCCACAGAACTGAGAGACTGGATCCATATATTAAAGCTATTAGCAAGGGGATATATATATATATATATATATATGCTTTCGTAGATTTTCACGGGTACAGGAATGCAGGTTTTGGTGTCCTCGGGTGTCTTCCCGTGTAAAAGTTGGGGTGTCTAGGCGACGTTTCGACGAGGTCTCACTCGTCATCTTCAGGCTGGTGCTTTCGGCTTCTTGTTACTGGAACAGAGCAGGATCTCAGTGTTTGAGTTCCTATAAATACTGTTGAGGAGGTGTGGTGTATAGCCTCCAATGTTCTGGGCAGAGAGGAAGTTCCCAGGCTAGTGTGCCTTTTCTTCTTTTGTTCCTTAATTGCTTGAGGGATATCTTGAGTGATTTCTTGAGTGATATCCTGAGTACCACTTAGGTGGGTCATTAGGTGTGGATTAGTTGCTAAAGCCTTTGTGTCTTGACCTCTTGAACTTTGTGAAGAGTTTTTCTGAGAAGATGGCTGTACTGCTTTGTTGTGCTCTGGCTTGGCTTCGTGTATAGGGGCGAGCTGTGGTTTTGTGGCCTGTGCCAGCCAGATCTGTGTAGGGATTGCAGGGGGGTGCAGCATCCGGAGGTGCCATCGTGGTTTGGCTACTGGATGGTGTCTGTAATTTATCTGTGGAGAGGGTCTGGGTTTGGGTCTGGTGTGGTTGATTGGTGATGGCGTTCTGTGTGCCTCTGGATCTGGTGTCAGTTTTTGTGGGGAGGGCTAATTTCCAGATGTCTGGCAAGCGGGATGTGTCGTCACGCTTGTTCATGTTGTGAGGGTGTTTCTCTATCTCGATGGCTTCCATGATTATTCTCTTGTGGTGATGTTCCATGTTAGAGAGCAATTTGGAATCTGCAAAATTAATTTCGTGTCCTGTTTCTTTCATGTGTTGGAAAAGAGAGGAAGTTTTATCTTCTTTTTGACGGCATTCTTGTGTTCTGCGATACGTGCATTTATTCGTCTGTTTGTTTGTCCAATGTACGTGGCTGGGCAGACTTTGCAGGGTATTTCATAGACCCCTTGGTTTTCCAACTGGATTTTATCCTTGGGGTTTCTGAGGATATTGGCTATTTTTTGGTTGGCGCAAAAGGCTGTTTTGATATTGTGTTTATGGAGGATTTTGCTAATTTTATCTGTAGTGCCCTTGATATAAGGAAGGAGGGCCATGCCATTGTTTTCTTCTGTGTCTTGGTTTTTGGGGGGTGTTTCTTTTTGGATTAGCTTCGTAACCCTGTTTTGCTGGTATCCATTGGCAATTAACACATTTGAGAGATTCTGTAACTCAGTTGTCAAGTGGTCTTTGTCAGCCAGGCGTTTGGTTCTGGAGATGAGAGTCTTGGCTACGGAGTTTATTTGTGCAGGGTGGTGGTGTGATTGTGCATGTTTATTTGTGCAGGGTGGTGGTGTGATTGTCCAATGTCCTCTCTGCCCAGAACATTGGAGGCTATACACCACACCTCCTCAACAGTATTTATAGGAACTCAAACACTGAGATCCTGCTCTGTTCCAGTAACAAGAAGCCGAAAGCACCAGCCTGAAGATGACGAGTGAGACCTCGTCGAAACGTCGCCTAGACACCCCAACTTTTACACGGGAAGACACCCGAGGACACCAAAACCTGCATATATATATATATATATATATATATATATATATATATATGAATGAGAGATTGAGAACTCTCTGAAGCTTTTATAATCAAAATAACTCGGGAAAGAGCACGCGAGAGAGAAATTAAGCACAAAGATTAAAGTTATTATTCAAATTCATCAATGACCTTCTTCCTCCTCCCCACCCCCCACCTCGGTGTGCCTTCCCTAATGAAAACATGTGTAGGGAGCCCCCTAGGTTAATTTTACAGGCAGAAGATGATGGGCGGGGGGAGGAAATCCAATC
Source organism: Podarcis siculus (assembly GCA_034642415.1). Classification (NCBI taxonomy): domain Eukaryota; kingdom Metazoa; phylum Chordata; class Lepidosauria; order Squamata; family Lacertidae; genus Podarcis; species Podarcis siculus. The sequence goes on from JAXCMG010000018.1 coordinate 13,524,545, forward strand.
CAGCTCTCTGAGATTTTCGCGTTAAATTAATGCAGCGGCTGCTTGAAAGCTTTGCTAATTAGGCATTGTTACGAACGGGGCTGTCAGGTGCATGGAAATCAGCCTCGCAGCTGACATTTCACTCACTTGAACCCTTGTGTTGGTGTTCCGTCTGCGGCACGCCCAGGGCTGCCAGTGTAGCCCATTCCCAGACCTTGAGTGCAAGAGCAGAATTAAGAGGGTGGGGCACCTCTAACTTATGGGTCTAACTTACATATGAACCTAGGAACTTAAGAAAATTGTTATTATTATTATTATTATCAATTTGATTTATGCATCTATCCCCATGCGGCATCTCAGTGCCATTCACAGCTCAGTAGCATATTGAAAGCAATATTATTATTTTTAAATGAAACGAATAGCTAGTCCATTGCCCATTTTATCTTTTGAATGCTTGAAAGAGCTCTCTTTTTTCACTCATAATTTTATTATTTTATTCTCTTTGTTAACAAGTTTGAGGGGGGGTTTTTTCTTTCTAAAATCAAGCGGTACGTAAATTTTATGAAACTAAATAACAGCAACCATAAATATATTTTATCTCTTTATTTATCTGTTGCATTTATAGTCCACCTTTAAAAAAAATCTAATCCCCTCCCCCATTTTATCCTCACAACAACCCTGTGAGGTGGGTTAGGCTGAGAGGCTGTGACTAGCCCAAGGTCAGGCACACCAATTCTAGGGGGTGGATGTGTCATCAGTCCCCTCAATCTCCCTTAGCAGGGGGCTCATCCCCCCTTGCTGTTTTGAGGGGGTGGAGGATGCTGAACTGCTGAGCCAAGCATGGCACACCATCAATGACAGGCTCCTCTCCAAAGAGAGAGGAGGCGCTGCAGCCATTGAAGCTCTAACCGCTACACCACACTGCCTATTTCTAAAAAAAACAGTTAAAACGACAACATATAAATAAGTCCAGTTCAGATCCTGGACAAGGATGGATATTCTAGAAGCCTTGTTAAAAGGTGTCCACCAGGTTACCTGGAACCCTGCATAGGAAAGTCCTTTGTAGCTGAGTTTCAGAACACCTCCATTGCATGCAGAAGGTCCCCCATGGCAGCTCCAGGCTTGGCTGGATACGTCCCCTGCCTGAAACCCTGGAGAGCTGCTGCCCGTCAGTGCAGGTAGTAATAGTAGTAGTAATAATAATAATAATAATAGTAATAATTTTTATTTATACCCTGCCCTCCCCAGCCAAGACCGGGCTCAGGGTGGCTAACACCAGGTCTAAAAACAATTGATTAAAATACAACTTAAAAACGCAGCCTCATTTCAGTAGAAACTCAAATCAAAAGCTTTTTGGGGATGAAAACGTCAAATCTTCACCAAGGCCAACTATCCAGACTGGTCCTACGTGGGCCAGAAAAAAACCAGGGAAGTCCCCACACAGGAGTTCCATCACAAAAGGAGAAAGGAAAAAGGAAAGAGGGGAAGGGGATCAAGTTGATTCCAAGCCAAAGGCCGGGTGGAACAACTCTGTCTTACAGGCCCTGTGGAAAGAAATCAGATCCTGCAGGACCCTGGTCTCATGAGACAGAGCGTTTCACCAGGCCGGAGCCAGTGTTGAAAAGGCCCTGGCTCTGGTTGAGGCTAATCTTAGAGCCTGGGACCTCTAGGGTGTTGCTATTTATGGACCTTAAGGTCCTCCCTGGGGCATAACTGGAGAGGCGGTCCCGTAGGTACGAGGGTCCTAGTACTGAGCTAGATGGGCCGAGGGGGTCTGATTTGGTACAAGGCGGCTCCTTATGTTTCTGCATCACATCAGGCATCTCTTCTAAATGCGTTACCTGTGTTTCTGAGGTGCATTCTGACACATCTGGCACATGCCTAGTAGCACTGACCTTGTCTTTCCAGTTGGGCAAGGCGTCTTCTTGGAAGCCTGCATGCCTTGAACAAAACCCCAAGGCTTCAGGGCATGAGACGGACTCTTATTTCAGATTTCGGGAGCAGCGCTGCAGCTAACAGGCATGTTTAATAATGAGTGCTATTATATGATGTGCAGGTACACTGCATTATGCATGGCCCTGAACTGTGCGGGACCCGAGCATTGATTTGCAATGCAGACGCCATCAGAAACACAAGTGCCTCATAACGAGGTTGGGAGGAAAGGAGGCTCTTTCAGGTCTTTGAGGGCAGGAGCTCAGAGTGACGTTGAGAACATTCCCTCCTCCCTAATGCTTCAATGGAAGTTGTGGGTGCCGAAAGATGGGTGCCTCTGTCTCTTGCTTGATGGGTGCCATCATAGGTGCCAACTCCTAGGGGATGAGGTCCCTTTGCTAGCCCCTCCCAATAAAATATGTGAGAGGGTTCCCCAAAGTTGATGAGCCTTGCCGTTCAGATGGGGTTTGTGTGCCACATCTTGTGATCAATTATGTGGGGTGGAGCTTGCCTGCCCCCCAATATTTTATTCAAGTTGGCCAAGAGACTCATACTGATGAATTGGAAGAATAAAGATATGATACCCTTTAATTTAACCTTTGCCAACAAAGGTCCGTATAGTTAAAGCCATGGTTTTCCCAGCAGTGATGTATGGAAGTGAGAGCTGGACCATAAAGAAGGCTGATCGCTGAAGAATTGATGCTTTTGAATTATGGTGCTGGAGGAGACTCTTGAGAGTCCCATGGACTGCAAGAAGATCAAACCTCTCCATTCTTAAGGAAATCAGCCCTGAGTGCTCACTGGAAGGACAGATCGTGAAGCTGAGGCTCCAATACTTTGGCCACCTCATGAGAAGAGAAGACTCCCTGGAAAAGACCCTGATGTTGGGAAAGATTGAGGGCACAAGGAGAAGGGGACGACAGAGGATGAGATGGCTGGACAGTGTTTGCGAAGCTACAAACATGAGTCTGACCAAACTGTGGGAGGCAGTGGAAGACAGGAGTGCCTGGTGTGTTCTGGTCCATGGGGTCACGAAGAGTCGGACACGACTAAACGACTAAACAACAACAACCCTTTAATCAGTGGGCCGACAACATGACAACACTTGCAACTTATGAACAGACTGCTTACAGATGTTGACTTTGTTTGGATCAACATGACAACATTGGGAATGAGTTTATACAAAATGTAGTAGACTATTAACATCCACATATGTACAGTCATACCTCTGGTTGCAAATGTGATCTGTGTGGGAGGCACGTTCGCAACCTGCAGCGTTCGCAGCCTGAAGTGCAGCATCTGCGCATGCGCGTGACGTCCTTTTGCACCTCTGCGCATGCGTGAGCACCAAAACCCAGAAGTAACTCGTTCCGGTACTTCCAGGTTCGGCACAGCCCACAACCCGAAAACGCGCAACCCGCAGTGTTCGTAACCTGAGGTATGACTGTACAGTGGTACCTCGGGTTAAGTACTTAATTTGTTCCGGAGGTCCCATCTTAACCTGAAACTGTTCTTAACCTGAGGTACCACTTTAGCTAATGGGGCCTCCTGCTGCCGCCGCGCCGCTGGAGCACGATTTCTGTTCTCATCCTGAAGCAAAGTTCTTAACCTGAAGCACTATTTCTGGGTTAGCAGAGTCTGTAACCTGAAGCGTATGTAACCTGAAGTGTATGTAACCCGAGGTACCACTGTATTAGGACAATAACACTATATCAAATTATATAAGAATGTATGGGACTGGCCCTGGTTGCTGCTCACCTTGGGGTTACTTAGGTTGCCCAGTAAGAACAAGAAACATCAGCCTGGGCATCACATTGCATATTTTGCTCTGGCCCTCACTTGATGTTGTGAGATGAGGGCAAGTTCCAAGAAATAATGAGTCCGACTCTGGAACTGCCTCTGCTCCTGACAGCATTCCATGGCCCTCTTCCTTGCACTCTCTCTGCCTTTGTGTTTTGAGCTTGAAATGTGGATGGAAAATGACTGGACCCATCTGGTGATCTGTCTGGTTCTTTGGCTCTGATCCCTGGCCCATCAGTCCCTCTTTCCAGCAGTGAGTAGCATGCCTTGCTGAGCCCTGGAATGGGAAGAACTTGAAAGCGATGCAGTTGTGGACCACCCTAGAGCAGCTAGCAGAATGCTTCCTACTATGACAGGTGGGGTGGGGTGCCCTGAGTGGCATAGTGGTTAGGGTGCTGGACTAGAACCTGGGTTCGAATCCCCATTTGGTAGGGTTGCCAGGTCAGGAGCATTCATTCCAGACCCTGGGATTTTGAGATCCAAACCTGGGGCCTAATGGGTGGTCTCTGGTGATGTCACAGGGGCAGGACCTGGTGATTCTTCCTCTGCACTCCCTCCCACTACTGAGACTTTGCTTCAGGATGAGAACAGAAATCGCGCAGCGGTAGCGTGGTGGCAGCGGGAGGCCCCATTAGGTAAAGTGGTGCCTCAGGTTAAGAACAGTTTCAGGTTAAGAAAGGACCTCCAGAACGAATTAAGTTCTTAACCCGAGGTACCACTGTAGTTTTGTGGCCAGGCCACACCCTTGGTACCCTTGGTGTGTGATGTTGGCTTTGCTGATAATGGATTTTGCAGAATTTCTACCTCAGCCCACCTGACACTGGTCGGTATCCCTCCAACCACTCCCCCGCCCTCCAGGGAACTCAGCCCTCAAGGAGGGACGAGCCATGCAGGTAATTACATCCCATTTCAGCCTTGCTGGCATTCAGTCGCTCCATCCTGTCCCGCACAATTCCATCCAACTGTACACAGTTTGCGCATATCCTGGATGCACTTTTTGTGTAAGATACGCACTTTTAAATAAAAGACCAATTGAGCTTAATGAATTTATCGCTGTGTTTGTGGACTCAAGCCCACGTTTTCAGATTCACTCTGTGAAATCTTTGTTGGCTGGTATATAGAAGGAAGTATGAGAGAGCAGGATGGTAATGAGATGTGAAGATCAGAGTCAGTGATAATTAGCGCTCAAATATATGTTAAGTTAGGCACAACATTAACCTTTTATACTAACAGATTGGTAGCAACGGCTGGAATGATTTGTATCAACACCTGTAGTGCTATAGGGAACCATTCACAAGACACAGATAGCAGAGGTATCGCTCAGCTGATTAACACATGTAATGTGATAAAAAGAAGGGGGAGGAGAAGTCAGATGAAACCAGCAGAGCTTTGGATATGGTGAAGCAAGATCAGTGGAATCTCCTCCCCACCACCACCTGAAAAGGATGATTGCAGCCTTGGTGCTATTGCATGTTGATGATCAAACATGACCCAGTGACAGATTGTACTGCATGTCATTCATAAAATACTTCCACATTCTAATTGCCCTTGCTGCCAGTCATCCCAGCCAAATACTGAGTGCCTACCAATATCAAACGCGGAAAGAGATGGATGAAAACTCAGTGTCCTCGACTGAAATAAAAAGGGCATCGGCTGTCTAACGCAGATAATCAAATATTTGGTGGCTTTCCAGCAAATATCTGAATGTTCCGTGTCAAAGCTCACAGCTGGCAGGAGGATTTTGGAGAAGAAAATAATTATCGACTCAGCTGTGCTACAAGTGAATGTCAGTCCAGGATGCTGTGATGGTGAGGGCAATCAAAGAATATTTGATTGATTGATTGATTGATTGATTGAAAGATGGATCAATTTGTATCCAGTTTTTCCTCTATGATGCTTCCACATGACAGCTTAATGGTCCCGCCTTTGTCCTACTAACTGATATGAGGTTTACTGGGCCAGTGAGATGGGTCTCAAACAGGAATGGGGTGGGAGAATTCAATTCAGCTGTGAATCCTACATCATAGGGGGTTGGACTAGATTACCCTTGGGGTACCTTTCAATTCTGCCGTTCTATTATCCTAAAGACAAATATACCCAAACTTGCCCTTTCCAAAATAAGACACACAGCTATCCCTTAAAGTCTTCACTTTTCTGAATTTTGCAATGCAGTTCCCCAGCCATGTAACTGGGTAAACAAAAAACAAAAAAACCCACATGTCAGGGTAAAGGGTGAATGAGGATGCAAATGTTAAGAAAAATAACAGACCAAAATGTGTTACATTAGAAGGAAATTGCTTTGCAAAAAAATGCACGCAACAGCATGCATAATCTTGGAAATTTGCACTCAACTGCTGATGAATTTTCATGAGGACTAGTTACATAAAATAAAATTGCAAACTGATGTGGAAAGGTGGACAGCTGAATTCAAGATTGGAAAAATGAGAAACTCAAATGGATAGATTTGCCTCCTCCCTGCAGATCACCCCTTTAGCTACAGATTTATGGTGAAGTGTGGGCTGGCCATTGCTGAGGTCACCAGTTTGAATCCTGATGGGCACTGGCAACAAATAGCTCCAGAATGTGCTCTTTTTAATGCACAGAGAGAAAAAAGACTGGCTGCAGAGGCAGTCTAGTTTATATTTTGCTTCAGAGCCTCCAGCCTGCCAATTTGGGAGAATAATACATAGGATCAAAGACTCTCCCCTCTCCTCCATCTAACAAAAGGAAGGGCAATCTAGGCAGCAACTGTCTGTGGAGGGCCCAATGAGTTTTCTTGCTTGTCCTCTAAGATGAAGACCCAGGTGGCTCTGAGTTACTAGCTTCCATGCTTCAGCCGTTTCCTTCTGCCTTGCCAAAATTGGTTGAATTTGCTGGCACAGTCACCCAGCAAAAGGTTTGAGGAAAGCGCAGAATGGGGAGAGAGAAGGAGGGAGAAGTTGACAGCCCCCTCCGTGGCACGTCCGTCCCCTCCCCAACGGATGCTTCCCCAGATTTAACACAGCAAGCAATTAACGATGTTAATTTTAATCTCGTTTGCTAATGAAGGCAGCCTAATTGCAGAATAATTGGCAAGGGCAGTAACGGAAAGCAGGAAAAATAAACCGGGGATGTATAAATCTGTCAATTTCAGTCTCTCTCTATGTCTTATTTCTCCAGCCACTAACTGTGTTTGCCACATTTCCACGTCAGTCTGCAATTTTAAACATAGATAGATAGATAGATAGACAGATGTGTGTGTGAGTGTGTGTGTGTCAGAATCCCTGACAGATGGCCAGCCAACCTCTGTTCAAAAACCTCCAATGAAGGAAAGCCCACCACCTTCCAAGGTGGTGAATTGCCCTGTCAGACAGCTCTTACCATCAGAAAGTTCTTTCTTGATGTTTAGCTGGAATCTCCTTTCTCATCATTTGAAGTTCAGGTCCTCCCCTCCGGAGCAGCAGAAAAGAAGGTTGCTCCATCTTCCATGTGATAGCCCTTCAGGTATTTGAAGATGGCTGTCACACCACCTCTCAGTCTTCTCTTCTCCAGGCTAAACATACCCAACTATTTCAACTGTTCCTCATAAGTCTTGGTTTCCAGACCCTTCATCATCTAGGTTGCCCACCTTCTACACCACCTCTTCCAGAGAAACATGTCAAACACCTGCTGGAGCCCATGCCACCCTTTAAAGGAGGAGAAAACAAGATTGCTCTGTCTTCCACATGACAGCCCTTTAGACATTTGAGGATGGCTATCACATCTCCTCTCAGTTGCCTATTATCCAGGCTAAACATACCCAACTCTCTCAACCGTTCCTCATAAGGTTTGGTTACCAGACCCTTCATCATCTGCAGATGTCCCAGCTTGTCCATATCCTTCTTAAACTGTAGTGCCCATAACTGGACACAGGACTCCAGGTGGGGTCTGACCAAGGCAGAATACTGTGGTATTACTACATGCCCTGATGTGTTTTAATGAGCATTTTTCTGAAGGTCCTGGGTTCAATCTAGGTAAGGCTGGAAGTATCCGCTCCCTGAAACCCTGAAGAGCCGCTGCCAATCAGTGTAGACAGTGCTGAGCTATGGACCAATGGAAAGGCATCTTTCTATGTTCCTAAATTTGCTGCCATTTGAGTTTGGGCTGCTGTTCACTGTATTGGGGAAGGAGGTGTGTTCTGCTTGGGAACACCATGGCAGAAATAGCAAAAACTTCTCACCACTCTTACAGTGGCTCTTCTGGCTTGGACCCTGTTCTCCTCTTGATGCTTTGCATGGATGACTGCGTCCTGCCTTGAACCTTGCAAGCTCTTCCTCCATATCGCCCTACCCAAGTGACTTCTGGGCGATAATTGCTCATAGATACTGTGCTGCCAATCACATGCAATTGAAAGTGGCAGGGGCAGCAGGTGGCCTCTGAATTTCCAGAGATCAGTGTTCTCTGGAAAACTTTTCTGCATGTGTGTGTGTGTCAAGGGGGGTGGGGCAGGGAAGAGACAGATGCTGCTTCTTGTCACTCAAGGAACAGGCTCGTGCTGACAGAGGCCTGTGGCGCCTTTCCAGGCTGCAAAGCTGTGAAGCCCTAATTTTTTAAATGAAGCCATCGAGACGACCCAGGATTTGATTGTGCGACCGTGGCAGAGGAGAAGTCATGTGGAAAATCATTCAATTAAAATAATCAAGTGCCAAAAGGAAGTGACAATGTGGAATAGTTGTTGAGGCCGCACAGCAGAAGGAAGGAAGGAAGACTGTGTGGTTCTTTTTCCCAAGCAGAACTCAGTGGTAGAAGACCTCATCCAGTCAAATTTATTCATTTGTCATTAGGTTTTGATTCCACCTTTCTTTCAAGCACCTCAATACAGTGTTTGCAATTCCCTCTGTGAGGTAAGTCAGGTTGAGAGACAGTAACTGGCCCATGGTCACCCAGTGAGCTGAGGAAGGAAGGAAGGAAGGAAGGAAGGGAGAGAGAGAGAGAGAGAGAGAGAGAGAGAGAGAGAGAGAGAGGCCTCCAGGGATAACATTCTTGTGATGCATGGGAGAGCTATCTGAATCCTCCTCTGATAACTCAGGTCAAATAAAAGAAAGCAATTCTTCACACAGTTATGGAATTTCCTCCCATAGGAGGCAGTGATGGCCACCAGCTGGGGGGCTTTAAAAAAAAGAATTGGAGAATTTCATGGAAGAGAACGCTATCGGTTACTAGCCATGATGGCTGTGCTCTGCCTCCACAGTCAGGGGCAGCAATACGTCTGAATCCAGTTGCTGGAAGCCGCAAGAGGGGAGAGGGCTCCTGTGCTCGGGTCCTGCATATCGGTTTCCCACAGGCACCTGGGTGGCCACTGTGAGGACAGGATGCTGGACTAGATTGCCTACTGGCAGGACTGGCCCAAGCTCTCTTTGCCAGGGAAGAAAGGGGTAAGTGAAGATATATATCAGGAACAAGCTGGGAGTAAAGATCTACATCGGTGTCTGCTGCCCCTGTAGATCCTGTCACCGAGGTGGTCACCTTACCTTGCCTCATGGGTGGGCTAGCTCTGGCCACTGGCTTGATCTAACAGGCTCTTCTTATAATGGGTGAAGGGTTAGAAAACCAAGCTCTTCCTAGCACTCTGGTGGAGCAGCTTTGCTAGGGTGAAAATTGTGTCTAGGCTTCAGGAAGATGCCAGGCTGGGAGAGGTGCAGGTGAAGGGAGAGCTTGGCTGGATGGTGAAGCTTGCATTCAGGTGTCATGATGCTACCTGGAAAACAAATCCCTTTAAGTCCCTTCCACTCCAAAACCAACTTTCAAAGGCACCCAGCACAGAAGTCCTGCTACTCATTTTTGCCTGTGTTTTGGGCAAGCACTGTTCACTCTGGATGCAGCTATTATGCCCACAAATTCTATCCACTTCTGTGAAAATGGGGGGAGTTCTAGCTTTTTCAAGATTTCTCTTGAAAGGAGATAAACAAACTGGATTTATCATTTATTTTTTATTTTACGTCATAAAATTTATACACACTTGATTGCAGGAAAAACTCTCAAAGAGGGTTACAAAAAAGATAAAATAAGAAAAACTAACAACAATAATTTAAGACTTCTGAATAATAATGAAATATGTAGAAATATGGTCTACAGAAAATGTTTTTAGTAGGCACCAACAACAGCATAGCGAAGGCACCTGCCTGATATCAACAGACAATGAGTGCCGAAGTATTGGTGCTACCACACTAGAATATCAAATTGTTAAAAATTTTGGACGGGTATTATGTCATGGACCCAGAGCCAAATTGGGCTGCCTATGAAGCTTCTTGGACTGAGGTGAGCTGTTTCTGGAAGCCTAGAACTGGTTGCCAAAGTGAATTTTGTTGTCATCACAGACCCCTATCTAAAACATTAAAAATTGGCCTTGCTGCAAAATTGCCTCCCAGGTGTCCCTTCTGGGGCCCATGAGAGGGCATGAGGGTGCCAGCCAGGTTCATCTTCATGCTTCTTCCTTCACTTGGGAGGAAGTAACTCTGCACATGCTCAGATGCACGCAGCTCAATGCACTGGCGTATAATCTATCTGTAAGGAAAAGTGCAAACTTTAGAAGGGAAGGGTGGTGCGGTTTTATGAGAAATTCACTTTCACAAAAGGTAAGAGGTAAATTCATTTCCATCTGTTGCTCAATCTCCTGTCCTTCCTTAGATCCAGGGATTCTTCTGAAAGGCTGGTGAAGACGTCTAGGAGACAGGCGGCAAGCAGGGTATTAGCACCGATTTCCCGCCCAGCGGGGTCAAGAGAACTGTTAGCTCACAATAACACATTGGGGTGTTATAGATTTTTGAAGCAGGCTGGTGCTGCAATTTCTGACAGAATAATTTTGTCAGCTTAGCAATCACTTTGCTTTTCCCCGACGAAAAGAAAGATGGAAAATCAAAAGCGAAGAGACCCTTGTGTTACCCTTGTCCATCTCCTTGCAATAAGATGAGGTTTCGCAATGATCTCCTTCATTGCCAGAATGCTGCAACTCCCCTCCCCACCAAAAAACAACTTCTCAGGTGCCTATGCTCACTAGCAAGGGGAGATTCCAAGAAAAACTGGTTGGGGGGGTAGCGGTGCCTGAAGATAAGCCTCAATGAGGGCAAGGGTGATGGCATGCCCAGTGGCGTTTACATGTACTGATCCAAGGCACCCTGTTACTCCAAACCACACTGTGATGGCTTGGACTTGGAGCCAGAGGAGTCACAGTCCGCACAGGATCCTTTGCCTCAGGCAGCATCTGAACCAAGTCTGGGGCCTGATTCTGAAGAGCCCCAGTCTGCACAGGTTCCCCTGCAACAAGCTCCAGCTGGGCCGAGTCAGAGGCCTGAGCCTGCACTGGCTCCAGATGCAGGGATGACCTCGTTGTCTTCAGCTAGGCCATCACTTACAGCTGCTCCACTACCAGTTGGGTCAGGAGAGGCTGAGGCGGCCTCTGGGTCTAGTAACCCACAGACATCTCCTGAGCTGCAGAGAATGAGGTCTGAGAGAAGGAGAGACCTGAGTACTCGCAAGAGGAGTGCTTGCCTTCAGGAGAGACAGGGAGGTGAGTCACCGGGGAATCAGGACCGGCAGTTACCCCGACAGAGATAAAAGGCTGCTGGACCCTGCCCCAGGTTGCGGGAGCAATGTTGCTGTTTGCTAGAACCTGCCTGTGGTCCTGTGCCTGACCTTGCCTGGTTTCCTGCCTCGCCCCTGTTGGACTGACTCTTCGCGGAACCCTTGGATTTGGGACAAGACCTGGACCGTGTTGCTCGGGTTACCCCAGGCCCAGCACACACACAGCAAATCATCCTCTCAAGTGCGATTTCTATTTCTCTCTTATTTTAAAATGCTGGCGAACCATGGAGTAGCCATTGATAACCATGATTTTTTCTTAAACCTCTTTTAAAGCTATCCAAGGTGGTGGTCGTCATCACTGCCTTCTACAGGAGTGAGTTTCATAGTTTAACAAATGCTCTATCCTGAATTTTCCAACTTCATTGAATGCCCACGCATTCTAGTGTTAAATAAGATAGGAAAAACAGTACAATACACACCCTCCCTTTCGGAAGAATCACCTCGTCGTTTCCTGTCCGTGTCTTTTATGATTCACCTGCGATCTCTTGTGACCCTTGCTACTTGCAATAAGCGCAGGCTCCTCTTTGACCTCCCAGGTCAGGAGAGCAACTGTAGTAAGAGGCACTGGCAGAGAGAGGTGCAGAATCTTAAATGCCGGCTTGCTCGGAAAAATCCAGGCTTATTGCAAGATTTGATGTTACTGCACAGAGCTAAGGCCACCTGAATGCTAAGATCCTGAGTGGTTTCCAAGGCTCACATTAATTTGCTGCCAGACTGCTGAGAATTCCTGAGGCACAGCCTCATTTGGTAGATCAGCACTGATACTATATATCAAGGGTGACCAAAGTTCACAGTCCTGAGAGCAGCATGCTAAAATCTCCCTGAGTCCAAGAGCCTAGACGGCCACACACACCACCCTCTCCTGGATTTCTTTCACTTCATCTCATAGAACAGCCTGCTGGATCAGGCCAAAGGGAGACCATCCAGCCCATTATCCGTCAGGCTTCACGGAATCAGCTTCCTCCCCCCGTGACAGTAGATAAGGAGATCATACAAAAGGAATGCCTTACCAGTTAGAATATTTAACAATCACAGTGAGAGAACAAAGAACACATCTCCTACAAATGGCGGTGCTCCCAGTTAAGGGTCATTCCCCCACCCCTCCGTCCCTATTAATCTACGCCACTCCTACATTTTGTAATCTGAGCTTGTAGCCTCTGCGCTTTCTGTTCTGACACTTTCTGAGCTCTCCTTGACTTTGGAGACGGGGGGGGGGGGGTGAATGTTGTCCAGAGATTATGAATCTGTTAACTCTCTCTCTTCTAGTGTTTCTTCTCCTAGCTGTTCCCCATCCAGTATTTCCCAGCTTCTGCCTTCTGAACCATGCCCCTCTGCAAACCACAGTTCCAAATCTATACTGCCCTCCTGCTCCTGGGAAGATTCAGGATCAGGGGTGGGGGGTGGCTCCCATCACTCTTCCTCAGCATGGTCCCTCACAGTATCCTATTCTCATGGTGGCCAACAAGATGCCTGTGGGAACCTTGCAAGCAGACTCAAGCACCAGAGGCCTTGCCTCTCCTGTGGTTTCCAGCAACTGATATTCAGAAGCATCACAGCCTCTGATCATCAAGGCAAAGTATAGCCACAGTGGCAGGAAACCCTCCCTGTGGAAGAGACCAACTGCATACCTTCCAACATTTCTCCAGTGAAAATAGGGACATCCTAAGGAAAAGTGGAACATTCCAGGGTCAAATCAGAAACCAGGATGGCTTCTGTAAATCCTGGGCTGCCCTTGGAAAATAGGGACACTTAGAGGGTCTGCAACTTGTGTCTTATTGTCATGCTGGCAGGATGATGGGGAGGAGGAAGAGGAGGAAGAAGAACCCGGAGAAGTGTGTAGCCAGGACTGGGACACTCCAGGCCCAAGCAGGGGATGGGGAAGGAAGTACTCACAGGGTGATGAAGGATGGAGAGGGGATGGGGATCAATGCACAGGAACCAGAGCAGCAGGACCCATCACCAGAGCCAGAGGGGACCCTGTCTCCTGGAACACAGTGGGCTCTGAGGTGTAGGGAGCAGTGGGAGGGGAGATCTAGGCGGTTGAGGCAGACAAGGGCCCACTGCTCAGCTCCTTAGCTGGCCAGATGGGGCTTGGTAGCTCTGGAAGGAAATGTGTGTATCAGGAGTGCATGCAGGAGCCAGGCCCTGTGACCAGTAGGGCTTTGCAGGACTGGGGCCTTCCTAAGTTTGTTCTGGAGAGGCAAACAGGTGAGGTCGCTTGGTAACTCACTGCACCTGGTGGCAAGAGCCAGGAAGGGATATAAGGTCAGCATTTCCCTTCAGCTCTTTGTCACAGCAACCACGTTTCCTGCCTTGGGCTTCTTGCTTCCTGATCCTTGGACCTCAGCTTCCTGACTCCTTGTTTCTTGATCCTTGGACCCTTGACTTCATGACTCCTTGCTTCCTGATCCTCAGACCCCTGGCTTCTGGACTTTCATTCCTGCTCCCACCCTGCCATATTGCCCCCGGTCCCAACGCCCTTAGCCGGGGCTTCGATCGCCTGTAGTGACAGTGTGATTCCTCAGCTGGAGTTGGCTCAGAACAGGTGAGGGTCACATGCCTGTATAAAAATGTTGATGGACCTTGACTTGAATGCTCCTGCATCTCTATGGAACTGCACTTTGGGTTTTACTCTGGACTGTATCCTGACTGCTGGACTTCAGACTTGGCTGCTTGGATTGACCCTGGACTGTGTTTCTTGACTTTTGGACTTGGCAAACTGATGCTGCCAGGTAGGCCAGGGGTTCAGGACACTTAGAAAGGGTATCTGGAAATCCATCCCTGATAAAGGGCAGGATCAGTATTCTTCTGTACCTTTGGTCAAATCCAGCCAGGTTGTTCCTAGGTAACCAAGGAAACCTCTGAACCAACTTAGTCCCCATGACGCAGGACTCACTCCCTTCAACTACACCTGGAAATCTGAGCTTGTAACACAGAATCGCTGTGGCAGGTTCCCTGTCCCTTGAAACAATTGCAAAGAAAGAGGAATATTAAAATCTCCTTGTATTCAGCTACTTCCCTGCGAGAACAGGTGTAGCGAGGGAGATGCATCTTGCAGCTCCATTTCCAAGAGCTCATTATCTTTTCGTGAGATTTCAATGCATCTGAATTATGAAGCTGCTAATTTGTATTTTAATATGCCCCCTGTGCCCTGCCATCCATAAAAATGAAGCAAATTCAATCAAAGGCCATTCCTTATCTCATCCATGTACAGGTTTTGCCAGGGTACTTTGGAGACTTCAATCCATTATCCCACAACTGGAAGGAAGGAGAGAGAGAGAGAGAGAGAGAGAGAGAGAGAGCGCTGTTGGGGCGGGTTAAAGAAATCTGAGTTCCTTCCCAGGATATTAGCCTCAGAAGAGGGGAGACAGAAAAGATTAAGAATGTAAAAGAGGCTGCTGGATTAGGCCAGCATCCATTCCTTACAGCTGCTGCCAAGATATCTGGGGTAAACCCACAAGCAGGACCTAAGATCAAGAGAATCTCTGGCTTCCAGCACCTGAAATTCAGAAGCATCATGGCCTCCAAGGTCTCTATGTATCTGCAGGTGAAAGTCAGAACATAAGAAAAGCCTGCTGGATCAGGCCAGTGGCCCATTTAGTCCAGCATCCTGTTCTCACAGGGGCCAAACAGATAGCTGTGGGAAACCTGCAAGCAGGAATCAAGCGTCAGAGCCCTCTCTCCTTCCCTTCCTGAGGTTTGCAGCAACTGACGTTTGGAAGCATGGAACTCACTCCAGCAGAAGCAGTGATGGC
Organism: Podarcis siculus; assembly: GCA_034642415.1. Classification (NCBI taxonomy): domain Eukaryota; kingdom Metazoa; phylum Chordata; class Lepidosauria; order Squamata; family Lacertidae; genus Podarcis; species Podarcis siculus. The sequence goes on from JAXCMG010000018.1 coordinate 13,539,610, forward strand.
CACCAACTTTGGAAGAGGATTACTATGAAGAGCACAGCCATGCTAGCTAACACCCTCCTCCACGCATTTGTCCAATCCCCTTTTAAAGCCACCCAAGTTGGTGGCCATCGCTGCCGCCTGTGGGAGGGAGTTCCATAGTATTACTCTGTGCAGTGTGAAGGACTTTCATCTGTCCTGAATCCTCAGTTTCACTGGATGTCCACAAGTTCTAATCTTAGCAGAGAGGGAGGAGAACTTTTCTCCATCCACTCTCTTCATTCCAATCATACTTTTGTACACCTCAATCATGTCTCCTCTTCCTTGCCTTTTCTCTAAACTCTAAGCTCCACCCCCTTGATCATTTTGATAGACCTTCTCTGGAACTTCCCCAACTCTACAATATCCTTTTTGAGACAAGGCAACCAGAACTGCACACAGTATTCCAAATCCAGTCAGACCATAATAACATGATAGAGGCAGTTTTATTTTCACTTCCTTTCCTAAGCATGGAATTTGCCTTCATTGCATCTGCCACTCACTGGTTTGACATCTTCATGAAGCTAGCACACCTGGACATCGGGGACCCTTGGTAAGGGTTGCTTACCCTTGACCATATAGTTGTCCCTTTTCTGGACCTGTTTCAGCCCTTCAAAATATCCATTTTGGGGTGAGGCCGGCCATCCAGGATTGCCAGCCAGTGGCTTGAGCTGTAGAACACAATTTCTCTCTAGCACCTTGAATAACCAGCGAACCAGCCCTGAATTCTATGTTCATAGAATTCTATGTGCTATGTGTGTAGAATTCACAGAGAGTGAGTGAGTTGTGGCCCTCTTGGTTGTCATAATGGGTGTCCTTCATGCCTGCGCAATGCTGGGCACCCATGTTTATGGAACTTAACTTTAATGTCTTAATGTATATTGAGCAATAGACAAAAGTTGTGACTCTCCTGGGGCCCATATTTCTGAAGCCTTTGCTATTTTCTGCGTACAAAAAAGAAAAGAAAAAAGCACCCAACCTTTTTTTGTTAACTTATACTGCTTTTAAAATAAAAAAGGAATCAGCTTTATGCATATCTGTCAACTTTTCCCTTTTACTGAGGGGAATCCTATTCGGAATAAGGGAATTTACCTTAAAAAAGGGGAAACGTTGACAGCTATGGCTTTATGGAGGAGAGGGCTATCGATGGCTACTAGCCACAAACAAGATGCTTTGCAGCTGTTATGTATTCATTTAAATATTTGTTTTTCCCTACACTTTCATAACATATTGCAAGGCAGCTTCCAACAAAATGCAATAAAAATCTGTCCATAAAACGTAATTAAAATCATCAACAAACTTCAGTTGATATGGGTTGGTTGAAAGGAGAAATTCCTCTTGTGAAGGCCTGTCTTTTCAGAAGGCAGGGGTGGCTGTTGCAGAACCCTTGTGGTAAAGGCAAGGCAAAGGTAAAGGACCCCTGGACGGTTAAGTCTAGTCAAAGGTGACTATGGGGTGCGGCACTCATCTCGCTTTCAGGCTGAGGGAGCTGGCATTTGTCCACAGACAGCTTTCCGGGTCCTGTGGCCAGCATGACTAAACAGCTTCTGGTGCAACTGAACACCGTGATGGAAGCCAGAGCACATGGAAACACTGTTTACCTTCCCATTGCAGCGATACCTATTTATCTACTTGCATTTCAAACTGCTAGGTTGACAGAAGCTGGGACCGAGCAACAGGAGCTTACCCTGTCACGTGGATTCGAACCGCCAAGCTTCTGATCAGCAAGCCCAAGAGGCTCAGTGGTTTAGACCACAGCGCCACCCGCTCCCTTGTGGTAGGGAGTTCCAAAGGTTAGGGACTACTGCACTAAAGGATTGGACCCTAGGGAAAGCCAACCAAACCTTAGAGGAAGCACCAAAAGTTCCCTGTCAGAAAATATGCATTTATAGGACAACTGTGGGGAATTCTGGATGACCTGTTTTTTGAGCACTCACCCTGATTTCTTTGGGGGAAGAAGAAATGAAATTGCAAGTGTTACCCACAGTGTCCAGTGAGTTTCCCTGTCACCTGATCTTTTAGGGAATGAGGTTTGTAATGCATTTTTGTACGTTGCTGTCATAATATGTGCTTTTGTATATGCATTTTTGCTGGAAAACTGCATTGTTAAAAAAAGAGTATGGATTCTGAAGGAAGACTGAGTTTCGGTTCTTGTATTATTTTGGAAGTGATTCAAATCTCTCTCCTTTAGGCTTTTCTAAACAAAAACATTTTTAGCAGGCACCAAAAAGGGCACAGCACCAGCACCAGCTGGATGCTAAAAGGCAGGGAATTCTAAAGTCTAGGTGCTGCCACACTAAAAGGCTGAGTTCATACAAAAGTGGAGTGGGTATTATATCTTGCAGGTAAACTGGCCCCAAGTTGTTAATAGAAACACCTTGAACTCGGCCCAGTAGCAAATTGGCAACCAGTGCAGGTCTCTGGGCACAGATGTTACATGTTGACAAGGCCTCACTGCTGCGTATAGTTCTGCTGAAGCATCCTGCAACAACTGCAGCTTCTGGATCGAGTGCAAAGGAAACTCCTCATAGAGCGCATTACAGCAATCCAGCCTTGTATTAACCAGTTCATGAAGTACTGTGGCCAAGCTTCCCAGGTCCAGGAATGGCCATAGCTTTCATACCAAATGCAGTTTGGTGAAAGCCAATAATAATAATGATGATGATGATGATGATGATGATGATGATGTGGTACCTCTGGTTATGAACTTAATTCATTCCAGAGGTCCATTCTTAACCTGAAACCATTCTTAACCTAAGGTACCACTTTAGCTAATGGGGCCTCCCGCTGCTGCTGCACAATTTCTGTTCTCATACTGAGGTAAAGTTCTGTTCTTATCCTGAGGTAAAGTTCTTAACCCAAGGTACTACTTCCGGGTTAGCGGAGTCTGTAACCTGAAGCTTCTGTAACCTGAGGTGTTTGTAACCTGAGGTACCACTGTAATAATAAATATGTCGCTGAGCCTCCAACTGGATCCTGGAAAACCCCCAAACCGCAAACCTGTTCCAGGGGCAGTGCAACCCCATCCAAGATAGGCTCTCGACCAAGTTCCCAGACATGGGAACTCCTCATCCACGGTGCCTTAAACCTGCAACGATTCAAGCTCTGCTTGTTTTTCCTCACCCTTCTCAGGGATCGCACGGCCTCACCTCGGTCGGATGATACGCAGAAACAAAGCCGAGTGTCATCAGCATTGCTATCTGGGAGAATGAGGTGGAAGGACAAGCAGCCTTGCATAAAGACAGGGTGTTATCGCTGAGTATTACATGATAGAGAACTTTGAAAGCTTCACTTGGGCTTGAGGCAAGCCAGGATCTCCCCAAGCTTCAAAGCTCCCTGTTGAAACGGGAAGAGTTGCTGATCGCCAGAAAGTTCCCCCTCCAAGTCCCTCCCTCCCTCAATACATCAGCATCTAACATAATTGCTTTCGGTCTCCAAGGATCCCCGCCAAGGATTTATGTAACGCGCTGAGAAAGGCAGCAGCCGGCAATCTGAAAGGCTGCTTTCGGATATAAGAAGTTAATGCTACGCCGGCCTTGGGGAAAACGAATTGAAATCCTCTGGCATTTTCCATGTGATGTTTAAGCAAAAGTCTCTGAGTCGGTTCAGGAGCTTCTATCTCTCTCCAGAAATTCTCTTTCTTTCTAAAAGGAGGTAGCAGGAGAAGCCATGTCTTCAGGCAACCAGACTCGCTCCTCCGATGTCTCATTATGTTTTCCAGTTCTATCTGGAGGGGGAATGCGAAAGCAGCTGGTATGTCTAAGTAGTTAAGAGATGGCGTGAATATCAGGATGTTTCTTATCTCTCTCCCCCCCCCAACCCAACATTTCCCATCTGCTACCATAGCTGAGATGTTCCCACTGAGATCTTAGCTCCCCTGCTCTCTCACACCTGACAGCTTTCAAGACAAATCCCCTGCTCTTCTTAAACGATCGACATTGATGGAGTTTTTAAGACAGGCGAGGATTCAGGGGAGTTCACTGATGCGTTGCAAGGGATTTCAGGAGCACATGTTTGAGTCTGAAACTTCCTAGGGAAGGAGGTTGGAGCAGCTGGCACCATTCTGTTGGCGGGGCTTGGAAGGGTTGCTGAGCAGCAGACAGGACTCTAAATGTCCTAGCTGAAGCACAACAGCCTGGACCAGTGTTGACTACAAATGGGAAGTTTGCTTAAAAAAGCAGAGGTCTCAGAGAAAGAGCATGACCCAATCAATATCAGAGATGGGAGGAAGATCATCAGCACCACGGACAGCTTCAAGGTAGATTATAGGTTGCTCTCACCAGGACAAGTTCTTCTCACCAGGTGTGGAGGTAGGCTCAAGCCCAGTTAATGTGATCAGCCTTCACAGTGGTGCCCCATCTGAAGAACTCCCTGCTCCAAGATGTTGAGTTGCTTTCTTCATATTTGAATTCCATTGGCACATTTCTCTTTAAAACAAGCTTTTGATTCTGTTGTGGCAAAGTTTATTTCATTGATGGTTTGTTCTGCCTCTGTTTTGTGCTTTCTTTTTAGTCTAGTAATTGTGTTTTAATGAAGGGTTTGTGTGTGTGTGTGTGTACAAGCACACGTTGATATATATACGAGCCATTTCATGTGAATTCTTTTTGGTGTAAATTTCTGTAGCAATAAATAAACATCTGCCCGGACTGTACCATTTCTCATTGCAAGCGGAGAGGCACATGCCTCCACGTTATATACTTGGAAAAATAGGATGCACCAGAGAAAAGGTCTAGTGACCACTTCAGTTAACAGATGCAGGGCTCATATGATGGAATACATAGGGGAGGGGTATTATTCCTAATAATAAAAAAATGTATAGTTGGAAAAGGTTCAGAAAAGTGATACCAAAATGATCAAGGGAATGGTGTAATTCCCCTTTGAGAAAAGGTTGCAGCGTTTGGGACTTTTTAGATTCCAGGAAAGACAAGTAAGAGGCATGATGAAAGAAGTTTATAAAATTACACATGGAAGGCGGATAGAGAAAAGTCTTTCTCCCTCTCCTAACAGTAGAACTCAGGAACATCTCTTAAAGCTGAAAGTTGGAAAATTCAGGACAGACAAAATAAAGGATTTCTTCACACAACACAGAGTTAAACTATGGAACTCGCCACCACAGGAGACAGTGAGGGTCATCAACTTGGATGGCTTTAAAAGGGGATTGGACATATTCATGGAGGAGGAGAGGGCTACTGATGCCTACAAGCCACAATGGCTAAGCCCTGACTCCATAGTCAGAGGCAGTAATGCTTCTGAATAGCCGTTGCTGGAAATCACAGGAGGGGAGAGTGTTATTCTGCTTGCATCTTTCTTGCAGGGCTTTCCCACGTGCACCTGGATAAGGACTGTGAGAACAGGATTCTGGATTAGATGGGCCATTGGCCTGATCCAGTGGGCTCTGAGGGTCAGGGGAGCACTTGGGCCCCCTTGCAAACAGGGCCCCACTGCAATTCTTCCAATCGTGCCATTGATAATCTGGGCTTGCGACTCACCAGCCAGTTCAGCTGGATGAGGATGTGTCCTGAATAACCAGATGCAACTAAGTTGTCCTTCCTGGACTCCCGAATAAGCCAGCAACTTCCAGCAATTGGTTCAGTAGTGCTCTGCATTCATTTCCTGCCCTGTCCTACATTTGTACACACACACGGCTAACGCTCGCCTTAATGATAAATGACAATTTTTCCGGGAGAGACCAGAAGGCGCGTCTCAGAACTTGCAGCTCGCTGTGGTAAACCAAGACCGGCCGCCCACACGCTGACCCACTTTCCAAGCAGCATTGATAAAAAGGAAGGCGAGGTGCTTCAGCTGGAGGAAAGCATTGCAGCAAAAACGCCACATCTGAAGAGCCGTAAAGTTATTCAGCGTCAACTTTCTCCTGGGTTGGTGCTCCTTGTGTGAGATGACGTCGGATGTGTCAATTTTTAGTTTTAGTTTAGAGAAAAGGCAAGTTAGAGGCGACACGACAGACGTTTATAAAATTATGCATGGATGGGAGAAGGCAGATAGAGCAAAGTTTCCCCTCTTCCTATAACACTAGAAACCATGGCAATCAACAAAGCTGCATGTTTCAGGATTATATTGTAAACCACCCTGTGATGGGTAATAATAATAATAATAATAATAATAATAATAATAATAATAATATAGGACAGAGAAAAGGAAGTCCTTCATGCATTGCATAATTAAACTGTTGAACTCTTTCCTACAGAAAGCAATGATCGCCACCAACCTAGATGGCTGTAAAAGATAATTAGACAAATTCATGGAGGAGAGGGATTGTGATGGCTACCAGCCATGATAGCTCTGCTTTGGCTCCACAGTTGGAGGCAGCAATGCTTTTGAATGCCAGTTTCTCACAGGCATCTGGCTGCCCCCTGTGAGAACAGGATGCTGGACTAGATGGGCCACTGGCCTGATCCAGCAGGCTTTTCTCGCTTTTTTACGAGATGATATTTCATGCATCAGTATAGAAGAGCTCAGTTCTGTGACTGGGTGGGGCTCATCTGGGAGGCAGAGTTAAGGTGATTTGATGTGTGTTGATTGCCAATATTATTTTAAAGGCTACCTGTAATACCTCTTTTCATTGATGCACATGACTGTACTTACTACCAGTTAGTGTCTGGACTAAATTCAGAGTACAGGGTTTGACCGATAAAGCATTACGGTGCTCAGAACCCCAGTACCTCAAGGACCATCTCCCTCCATACAAACTGACAGAGACCCTTCTCCACGAGTCTCTTCTCCAAGAGGAATGGAGGGCGGCAACACAAGAACAGGGCCTTTTGAGTGTTGGCTCCCCACTTTTGGAATCCTCTCCCCAGAAGGCTGTTGTGAAGGATTGAAGCCCTCAGGATCAAAAGAAAAAGGTTTCCCCACCCCTGGTGTAGACTATGCTGAGCTAGATGGACCACTTGCCTGACTCAGTATAAAGCATCTCCTTCTAGGACTAACAGCCATAGACTTTGCTCTTTGCTGAAATATAAGCCATCCCCTTCTAAACCTTTCTAAGCCCATGGCCCTTGATAATCTTCTGCTGGCCCTCCAGATTTCCTCTTGATGCTACCTTTGAAGCTTTGAGCGAGATGGAGAGCAGGAATGGAAGGCCACCCTGATTTCCTTCTCTTTCTCTGCAAAGAAGGAAGCCTAACCATTTGAAAGCCATCGCTCAAACTGCTATTGATGGAAGTGAGTTGGCTTCTGACACCATCAAAGACTCTCTCCACTTTTCATTCCTTTCTAGCTACAAGGGCTTTCGCAGCCTATATTTAGGCTGTTCTGTAGGATGATGGATAGATTGAGTAAGGGGCAGTGGGTTGATGGCAAGTCTTCAACACACACACTTGTTAATCCTCAACCATTGGACATCCCAAGAAGCTGAATGTTGGAAGATTCGGGAAAGGAAAAAGAAAGCCCTTCTTCATGCAGTGCATAGTTAAACTGTTGAGCTCACTCCCATAGGAAGCAGAGGAGGAGAGGGCTATTGATGGCTACCAGTCATGATTGCTATGCTCAGATTCCACAGCTGGAGGCAGCAGTGCTTATGAATACCAGTTGCTGGAAGCCACAGAAAGGGAGAAGGCTCTTGTGCTTGAATCCTGCTTGCTGGTTTCCCACAGGCACCTGGTTGGCGCCTGTGAGAACAGGATGCTGGCCTGGATGGGCCATTGAGCTGATCCACCAAGATGTTCTTATGTTCTTAGCCTACACCCCTCTGCATTCCTCCGCTCCTCCCCTGATTTACAAGCGCAAGTACTGCCATTCCTGTTTAAATGGCATGTTCGTAGGAAAGGCCACTGTTTCGATTTATTAGGACACTTATATAATAATTAGACTCCAATTGATGGTGGCAAACACATTTATCGAGGCTTAACAACTGTAGCCTCTTAAGAGACGGACAAAAGCAGAGTAATTGACTGGAGTTTCACGTACCGTGACCATACCATTAAAATTCAGCTTGGAGGCGGAGGTAATTCAGGGGCTCAGTCTGTCGGAAACCATTTGGATGCAGAGGGTCAGAACTCAGAAACACATGAAACCTCATTGAGCAAGTTCCATAAGCCTTAAGAAACATTCTTTCCACTTTCCCGAGGATTCCTACAGAAGTTTCCCCTGATAAGGACCTTCGGGCGAATTTTTGGCACTGCCTGCAGACAAAAGGAACAGACCAGAGATGTGTTCAGCCTGCATTTCAAAGTGAAACAACCTAATTTGCTAGGAAGAGTCATAGCTCGGCATTAGAGCACAGTTTTGCATGCAGGTGGTTCCAGGATCAATGCCCGGTGGCAGCCTCTCCAGCTATGGCTGCCTGAAATCCAGGAGTGCAACTGCCAGCCACTGTAGACAATGCTGAGCTCGTTGGACCACCTGTCTGATTTGAATCTGGCAGCTTCTTATATTCCTACATTCCAGATGTTTTAAAAATATGGAAAGGACCTTAGCTTAGCAGCAGACCACCTACTTTGCATGGAGAAGGTCACAGAATCTGAGAGTTGGAAGGGACCCTGAGGCTCATCCATGCCAACCCCCTGCAATGCAGGAATATGCAGCTGTCCCATGTGGGCATTGAACCTGCAACCTTGGCATTATCAGCAGTACGCTCTAACTAACTGAGCTATCCAGGCTATCCAGGTTCCTGGTTCAGTCCCCAGTGACATCTTCAAGTAGGGCTGGGAGGGGGGAACCCTGCTCAACAAAGGGAACTCACATTGGGTTTGAAGACAATTCCCCTATTGTTTTAGGAGACAGAGGCATGGTTTCTTTTGACCGAAGCACTCACGGCCCTGAGATGCACCACTTTCTGGTGGAAAAGTTCGGCTTCATGACTTCTCCAGAACTTCCAGTAATGACTTATAGATGAAGCTGACTATTGTGAATCGGGCCATTGGTCTGCCTTGCCCAGTACTGTCTTCTCTAACAGAAATAACTGGAGATAGGAAAGGACAAAGTGGCAGAACACCTGCTTTGCATGCAGAAGGTCCCAGGTTCAATCCCTGAGGGCATCTCCAGGTAGGTCTAGGAAAAGACTCCTGCCTTTAAAGCAGCCTTTCTCAACCTGTGGGCCCCCAGAAGTTGTAGAACTACAGCTCCTATCACCCCTAGCTAGCAAGGCCAGAGCTCAGGGATGATGGGAGTTGTAATCCAACAACATCTGGGGACCCACAAGTTGAGAACCACTGCTTTAAAGTCATCCAGGCTGGTGGCCTTTGCTCCACCTTGTGGGAGTGAGTTCCATAGCTTACCTGCACACTGTGAAGAAGCACCCACTTTTGTCTCTTCTGAATATTCCCATATTCAGATTCATATGATTACACCATTGGATTTCAGTATTGTGTATTTAGCTTTTCCCTTCCAACTTTCTCTATCCCATGCATGTACATCTCAGTCATGTTGCCCCGGTGACTTTTTCCTAGACTGAAATACCCCAAATGTTGTCACCTTGTTCCAGCCCTCTTATCATTTTGGTTGCCCTTTTCTGAACACGCCCCCCCCCCCCCGGCAGCTCTACAATATTCTTGGTGAGGTGACCAGAAGTGAGTTTCTCTTTTCATGACCCGAACAGGTTGGATTTGACTTTCTACATCTTCACTTATAAAATCGTAGAACTGTAGAGTTGGAAGGAATCCCCAATCCCCTGTCCAACCCCCTGCAAGGCAAAAATCACAACCAAAGATCCCTGACAGATGGCCAGCTAATCTCTGTACAGAAACCTCCAATGGACTCACCACCTACCAAGTGAGTCCATTCCACTGTCAAACAGCTCCCACCCTCAGAGAGTTTAGTCAGAATCTCCTTTCTTGTCATTGGAATCCATTGGTTTGAGTCCTCTCCCCTGGAGCAGCAGAAAACAAGCTTGCTCCATCTTCCATGGGACAGCCCTTGAGGTGTCTGAAGATGGTTCTCCTACCACTTCTCAGCCTTCTCTTCTCCAGGCTGAACATACCCGACTCCCTCAACTGCTTCACATAAGGCTTGGTTTCCAGACCATCGACCATATTGGTCACCCTCCTCTGCACACCTTCCAGCTTGCCAATATCTTTCCTAAAGGGTGGTGCCCACTCTTTGGGAACAGGCACACTCTGGGTCAGTTTTGAGGGTCAGTTTAGTGTGGGGCTGTGCACCAGAGCTCGCCAAACTCTGGATCCTGAACTGAATTGGGTTGACCTGGGATTCAGCTGGATCAGGTTGAGGCAGCCCTAGATCGCCTTGGGTCACGTCAGGTCTCCAGCTGGGGGAGTCCAGGGCTGGTCAGAGGGTGGTTGGCCAGGCAATGATTTGAACTCAAGTTAAATATTGTGCCAGCTCCCGAATCCATTTTGGGGCCCGGATTTGGGTCAAGCAAGCCCTGGCTCATCCTGGGTTGAATCTGGGCCAGTCTGAAGAGCTTGTTTGGGCCACAAATCAGATTGGGGACACATGCATAGCCCTAGTATGATCACATGTATGCACAAGAGAAACAGGTATAGAAGACCCTCCAAGTGTCCCTATTTTGCAGGGAGAGTCCTGGATTTACAGAAGCTGGGACATGATCCCAGAATGTCCCACTTTTCCTTGGGACGTCCCTATTTTCATCGGAAAAAATATTGAAGGGTATGGAGCTATGCGACCCCTGAGCCAAGGAGATAACTAACTATACAACCTTTAGAAGACATCTGAAGGCAGCCCTGTATTTTTTTTAATGTTTAATGTTTTATTATGTTTTTATATATGTTGGAAGCCTCCCAGAGTGGCTGGGGCAACCCAGTCAGATGGGCAGGGCATAAATAATACAATTATTATCTTTATTATTGAATAGGACATTCCTTTTTTCGTCGGAGAAATATTGGAGGGCATGTTATAGCTCACTGCAAATGTATTTCTGCATCTTAAAGAAAGAGGGAGAAGACTTCCCCGGAGGGTGGCATTAAGCAAGGAGTTGAGGTTACACAAAATAAGTTGAGGTGGCAGCATCTCTGGAATTAAGGGCAGGCTGAGCCTGTTTTGCAGCCGCCTGAGGGATGTTTGACAGACAGACTTCAAAGAGGAGATTTGTGAAATGGTGTCCTAAGCGCGAAGGCCGATGTCGGCAGAAGCCCCAGGGCTGCTTGCCTCACACAGAGCATGAAAGCTTTATCTCAGTGGTGATATGTTGGGGCCTGTTGGTTGTATGTAGCAGCTCAATCATTCAAGCCTCAGATGTTCAAGGGATGCATGACGATGGCCCCACATTGTGGAAATCTTTGTAAATAATTGGCTGAGGTTTTCAAACCTCCTTTCCCCCCATCAGAACACACTGGGAAATAGTTTTTACTTTGTAAGTGAAATCTGTGACTTTCTGAAATATTCTTTTCTTTGGTATCTCCATTTTGCAAAGTTCCCTGTCTGCCTTTCTGTTCATTCAGACATCTTTTAAGATATCGTCACAGGTGTCTCCTGAGATGAAAGGAAAGGGTTTCATTTATGTTCAGATACATTTGGGTGCCATTTTGAATCACATTTGTGGACTGAACCTTTCAAAATTGCACCGATTTTAACCACCGATTTCAAAAAGCTCACTGGAGGCTTTCAAACCTCTTCCAGGGATTCTTTCATTGTGATTTCTGCACTTCAGGGGATAGGACGGTGGCTCTTGGGGTCCCTTCCAACTCTGCAACTCTATGATTCAGAAAGGCAATTCTTAAGATCACCCCACTTTTTCCCTTTAGAGAACTGATTTTATGCAGTGGCTTTGAACTCACCTGGGTAGCTATAGATGAGCCAATATTCTCTCTGCTTCCATCACCCCACCTCAAATTGCCTTAAAGCAGTCTTGATTACTATTGCAGAAGATTAAATAAACCTTATTTTAGCACCCAGGTTTAAGCTGCAAAGGATGGTACTCTGCTCATGGTTGCCATATTTCTAAAAGTGAAAATCCGGACACAAAAGCCGTTGAGCTTTTTAAAGCTCCCCCCCTCCAAAATCTCAGCTATTTTTTATGGGGGGGAAATCTACACTTCCGATATGGGTTACCATACATCTGGATTTTTTGGGGACTTTTCAGGGATTTCTGCCCGGACACATGGCAATCCTAATTCTACTGAGTTAGGGAAGGAAAATATCTAAACAATATATAGTACCTTCCAACATTTCTCTGATGAAAATAGGGATGTCCCATTCCCTACTGATAATTTTGCTCTTTGTACCCCACACATCTTACTGGGTTGCCCCGTCCACTCTGGGCAGCTTCCAACATATAAAAAATAATAATAAAACTTTAAACATTAAATAAAATAAAATAAAAACCTTCCCTGCACAGGATTGCTTTCAGACAGCTCAAGGGTCAGATAACTCCATACCCTCCAACATTTCCCCAATGAAAATAGGGACATCCTAAGGAAACGTGGGACATTCTTGGATCAAATCAGAAACCGGGATGGCTTCTCTAAATCAGGGACATCCCTGGAAAATAGGGACACTTGGAGGGTCCGATATATCCTCTTCTAGTGTCTAAATCCATTCCCACCCCACAGACCAGGGGCAACCACACGTAAGGCCCTGTTCTGAGTTCCTGGGAAGCAGGCTTCTGAGATCTTTGGGACTTGCAGGACAGTGATCTACTGGCTGTATAAGGCATAAAGCATCTTCATCCGGAGCTGTATAGAGCCATATATACTATATACCTTATATAGCAACACCTTGATTGGCCTAGTAGTAGGGCTGGGTAATACAGTGGTACCTCGGGTTAAGTACTTAATTCGTCCCAGAGGTCCGTACTTAACCTGAAACTGTTCTTAACCTGAAGCAACACTTTAGCTAATGGGGCCTTCCGCTGCCGCTGCATTGCCGGAGCATGATTTCTGTTCTCATCCTGAAGCAAAGTTCTTAACCCGAGGTAATATTTCTGGGTTAGCGGAGTCTGTAACCTGAAGCGTATGTAACCTGAAGCGTATGTAACCTGAGGTACCACTGTATCTGGTTTTTAACATTGCGATAGATCATCAGCTAAACATTGTGATATACTGATATATCGCAATGTCTGAAATAAGGGTGGAGCTATGTAGAGGCATTGGCTGGCTTCATGTCCCCCCCCCCCCATTGTGATTTTTGCACAACATACATCATGATTTGAAATATATCGCCATGTCAAAAATTATGAAACCAATATCATGATATGGACTTGAAACCAGTTTTGGACAGTATAACACACATCATGATTCGTGATATGTTGCCAGGTCGGAAACAATAAAACCGATACCACGGTTTTGGATGAATTTGCCCCCATAAGCAACCCAACCACCTCATTCTGTACTGGATGCAGCCTCCAGACCATGGGTAGGCAAACCAAGGCCCAGGGGCCGGATCCGGCCCAATCGCCTTCTAAATCCGGCCCGCGGATGGTCTGGGAATCAGCATGTTTTTACATGAGTAGAATGTGTCCTTTTATTTAAAATGCATCTCTGGGTTATTTGTGGGGCATAGGAATTTGTTCACCCCCAAAAAATATAGTCCACCCCCCCAAGGTCTGAGGGACAGCTGAAAAAGTTTGCTGACCAACCCTGAGGGTTGCCACACGAAGAGCGCCTCATGGTAGTCGAACCATTAGCCACATGAATCCATTTCCAAGGTCAAGTGAGGTCAAAAAAAGAGCAAAACTGAGGGCAAGTGAGGTCACTGCAGTGTAATGGCAGGCAAGCAATTCTGTAAGGAAATTACAAAGCAAAGGTCAAAATGAAGAGCCACTGCTGAAAACACCCACAAACCATTGAGAGCATTTAGAACTTGCTCCGCTGCTAACCGTAACTATAACCCATGTTTACATCTTTCCATCATTCCTTCTACTCTGATACTTGACATTTCATTCCTGCTTCCCCCCCCCCCCCGCCCCACGTCGGGACATATTTTAACCCAATAAAAAACCATTATGGCTGCAATTATTTTTTAAACAGATTAAATATCTGTCACACTCTTTAGTTACAGTGTGTGTATATATAAAAATAGGAAGCTATAAAACATGGTAGTGCGTTAAAAAAAAAACCCACCAGGATGACATTTTGGGCTTATTCCTCATGGGGGTGGAGAAGGCAGTTACTGGATTCATTTGCATTTTTTAATGCACTGCCTCTTTAATAAATTCCCCCCTCCAGACACATTAAAAATGGCAAGGGAGTTTGCAAAATGCAGAGTGTTGCCGGATACAGAGATTTATTTCAGCTCCAGGATTTGCAAGTCAGAGCCAATTGTTTAATTCGGTCTGATCCTACATTGCAAAAGTCCCCCTGTATCCAATGAGGCTTCCTCCCCCAATACATATTTGGAGGATAGCAATGCTGGATAAGGCTGCCTGCATTTGACCTTTTCATTGTCTCTGACCCCAGCTGAACCTGGTTGCTAGTCCCAAGAGCAGTTATTGCCCCTGCCTCCCAAAGGCGAGATTATTTTGCTTTTAAATCAGAAGCCAAAGACAAGAGAGAGAGAGTTCAGATTCTTTAGCTGACCTTTTGATATTCCTGGGAATAAGTAAATAAAAATACTGCTTGCAATTGCATCTCTCCCCCCCCTTAAAAAAAATACTAGAGAGAGGACAGGCTGGACCAACAAAATGGTACAACGGTAAGCTTCTTAGTGGAGATTTTGTCTTCCCTAGAGAGCTTGGGCCTTAAGTGAAGCTGTGATTGGAAACAATTGAGGTACATGGAAGTCCTAGTTACGGTGCAGATGGAAACCTGTGTCGACCCCACCAGGTGCTGGTTTTAATGTCTAAAGTCCTATCCAGCTTGGGACCAGGCTATCTAAAAGATTGTCTCACTCTTTACATTCCCTCCAACATTCCTCAGAGGAAAAGAGCGACATTTCTCACTCCGCCTCCAACTGACCCTCCTTGACCCCCCCAAATTTTGTCATTCCCCCTCCCGTGAACATTTCCACCACCACTACCCCTACGGGACCCAGCAACCTTTACCGTCCTGAAAAAACCCTTTAATCCTGATTTTATTTTATTCTTTGGTAGATTTACAAAAAGAAAAAAACACATCGATAAAGATCGTATTGGCCTGAATATGAACCCCCCAATCTGACAGTGAAAAATTAAAGTGCGGCTTATATTCGCGACGTTATGCCACCGACAAAGCGGTGTGGTTCGCCCCCGAGGAAGCAGCCCAGGTATTGTCTTTTTTCCTCCCCCCCCCCCCTCAATTTTAAAGCTGCAGCTTATTTGCAGGTGCAGCTTATATTCGGGTCAATATGGTAAATGTTATAAAGGGGCAAGGTTAGACACAGACATCCAAAGCATTTTTTATTCAAGATGAAAAAATCAATACTCCCCCCACTCTGCTCCACTCCCTCTTTCTTCCTGCTCAGTTGTCCAAGGGAGAAGGCCAGCAATGGCAGCCATGGAGAGACAATGGGATGCTGTCTCGTGGCTGCCACTGCCGCTGCTGCCGCAGCTCAGGACAAATGCCAGCTCATCCTCTTCTCCAGGTTCTGTGACAGTGGCACTTGGTGGGGGAAATAGGGACATTCCAGGATCAAATCAGAAGCCAGGATGCCTTTTGTAATTCCAGGGCTGCCCCTGGAAAATAGGGACATTTGGATATAGTCCATAGTCTTGATATAGTCTTGATATAGCCCATCACAGAACCATAGAATTGTAGCATTGGAAGGGACCTCAGAGGTCACCAATGCGTTCTGCAGTTGCCATCTTATCTAGAGGTATGTTCTACACATTGTAGGAATCAGGCCTCAAGTGGGGTGGCCTTTGGAACTCCCTTCCCCTTGAATATTGTCTTTTCAATGCCTGCTGAAGACCTGCCACTTCCAACAAACCTTTTAAGTTGACATCTCGCCCCCGCCCTGGTCTGCATCAGAATTATTTTAAAGATGCTTCAGAGATTTTTTTATTGTTATTGTTGTTTCATCGTTTGTCGTTTGCTGTTCTGGACTCCTTTCTGGACTCTAGACCCTCCCTTTGAAGCCCACTGGACTGCTGCCCTGTCTCATAGAATCATAGCTGCCAGACTTACACAGGGACCCTATAACACTGGTCCTAAAAGATCTACATTGGCTCCCAGTATGTTTCCGATCACAATTCAAAGTGTTGGTGCTGACCTTTAATGCCCTAAATGGCCTCAGCCCAGTAGACCTGAAGGAGCGTCTCCACCCCCATCGTTCAGCCTGGACACTGAGGTCCAGCTCCGAGGGCCTTCTGGCAGTTCCCTCACTGCAAGAAGTAAGGTTACAGGGAACTAAGCAGAGGGCCTTCTAGATGGTAGCGCCCGCGCTCTGGAACGCTCTCCCATCAGATGTCAAGGAAATAAACAACCATCTGACTTTTAGAAGACATCTGAAGGGCAGCCCTGTTTAGGGAAGTTTTTAATGTTTGATGTTTTATTGTGCTTTTAATTCTTTTGGGAGCCACCCAGAGTGGCTTGGGAAACCAAGTCAGATGGACATGGTATATTAACAACAACAGTTAAAGAATCCCTGGCAGGTGGCCATCCAGCCTCTGCTCAAAAACCTCCAGTGAAGGAGAGTATCCCCAGAAGACAAGCATCCTCAGCCTCAATGCTCCTGAATTTGGGAGAGTGGGATATTGGAACACGTAATCATTCATAGACACACTGACTAAATGACGCTAGATTGGGTTCTTGGGAGTTTTAATGAAAGCTTGCAACCCAATGGGAGCCATCCCTTCTCGGTACACAGTTTGGGACTTGCTTAATTAATCCTCAGAGTGTTTTGCAGGGCCTGAAACTGAATTACTGTATCTGTTATGGAGAAAGAAAATCTAGTTAATGCCTCTCCGTGCCTTCTGAAGGCTCTGGGCTGGCTTTTTCATCAGGAGAACAGAGCACACAGGAGATTGTAGCTGAAAGGTATACAGCGGAGACATTAAGAGGGTAAGTAATAAGATCGGAGAAGAAATAGCATTTTATGGAAAAAAGTAATCTGTGGCTTCAGCACGTGGGTTGCAAGAGTCACCAGGGGAGGAGGAGGTGGGCCCACGGCAGAGAATGAAAAAGCATGTCACAAACAGGCAAGGACAGGTGGTTGTGCTACCCTGCAATGGAGAGGTTTTAATGAGACTGTAATCGTCAAGGTCACACAGTTATTTAATAGATGTTGGACTTGATCTCGTCTTGGCCGAGGAAGAGGGAAAATGGATCTGCAGGCAGACAAATTGCCCAAACCCTCGCCTCTGGAAGCCTGTTAATCAGGAAAGAATAACAGGAAATCAGAGTGACACTGATGGATGCAAATTCCAGGGATTGCTACTTAATAATCATAATAAACTGTTTGCGCCGCAGCAGCATCGACCAGCCACGACTGGAAGGAAAGGGCCCCTGATCACGTCCATCATTTGCAGAAGGAAACAAGGGCAGGGGCGGAGGAAGGGGCACCCCAGGTGTCACCACTGAGGGGGGTGACAAAATGCTGGGCGGCACTCACCGCAGGACCTGCAGCTTGCCCGAACCACGCATTTCCTGGGAGAGACACAGTGGCTTGGGTGCACGCAGGCTCCATGCTGCCCAAACGGTCCACCCGCTGCCTCCCCCCAGCTGTAGGGCAGCTGAGTGGGAGAAGGTAGGCAGACTCTGGAGACCCCACAGTGTGTCCCGCCCCTATGGGCAGCTTGCTCTGCCCCTGGGGACGCTGCCCCAGGTGCCTGCTCAGCTTCCTCCACCGCTGAACAAGGGCGTTCCTAGCAGTTCTTCTAGGAGAACAGGGGGCTCTGTACCACCTCTCCATTTACAGACAGCCACTGCCTCATGGGTTTTGTAGTTCATCATTTGCAGTGGCGCACATGGGCATTGTGTGGTTCTTCTAGGAGACTACCTGGACTATCTTTTGAAGTAAAGGTAAAGGGACCCCTGACCATTAGGTCCAGTCGTGACCGACTCTGGGGTTGCGGCACTCATCTTGCTTTATTGGCCCAGGGAGCCGGCGTACAGCTTCCGGGTCATGTGGCCAGCATGACTAAGCCGCTTCTGGCGAACCAGAGCAGCGCACGGAAACACCGTTTACCTTCCCGCAAGAGTGGTACCTATTTATCTACTTGCACTTTGACGTGCTTTTGAACTGCTAGGTTGGCAGGAGCTGGGACAGAGCAACAGGAGCTCACCCCGTCGCGGGGATTCGAATCGCCAACTGATCGTCATGTCCTAGGCTCTGTGGTTTAACCCACAGCGCCACCCGCGTCCCATCTTTTGATTTAGCTAATTTTAATTTTGTCTGCAGTTCCAAGGTCAGAGGCAGTAATACTTCTGAATATCAGAATGCTTCTGAGTATCAGTTACTGGAAACCACAGGAGAGGAGAGTGCTTTTGTGCTTGGGGGTTTCCCACAGGCATCTGTGTGGGCACTGTGATAGCAGGATGCTGGGCTAGATGGTCAGTTGGCCTGATCCAGGAGGCTTTCTGGGACTCTTACAAAACAAGTGTACCAATTAGCTGTTAGTAAGCCTCGGTGCCTTCTAGGCAATTGCCCACCATCTCGTGAGAAGTTGGCATTCATTTACCCCAAGAAGCTTTTAGCCCACAGAGTAGCGAGATAGTTAACACAGCTTGATGGATTAAATGATAGACTTGATGCAGAAAAGAAAGGTTAGAAATGTGCCAAGATCATACGAACACATTCTCAGCAATAACAGGATAAGTGGTATCCCTGGTGAATGAACCAACAGGACCTCTACTGATGAATGAAGGATGATTTTGTCCTGCTCGGAACCTTCAATTTATTTCCTCCCTCATTCTGAGCTAAACAAAGAACTGACATTTACTAAAAACTGGTGGGTGTCCGCCCTGTCGTTCCGCGAAAGAACCCCAAATGCCATTTTCATCCCTTGACATATTACATCACCTAGATGGGGCCACCTGAACTTCAGAAACAGACAAAGTTTTGCATACTGTTCTTACAACTTCAGATCCCCAAATTGGTACTGTCACCTAAGGGCGTCAACAGGACTTCCCCTTCTCTTAATTTTGGTCCAAAAATATCACCCTCCTGTTTTAAAATTTAAACCCATGTTGCACCATCACTGACCCCAAGAATTACCCAAGCCTGTCAAGAGAACTTTCTTTTTCCTGCTTGCAAATGTCACATTCCATTTTCAGGTTGTTCTCAGGTTGTTCTAGCAATACGAGAGGAGGAGAATTTTCCTCTCTCTTTCCTCCTTCTCCATGCAATGCATAATTTTATAAACGTCTATCGTGTTGACTCTCAATTTTTTTCTAAACTAAAAAGTTCCAAATGCTGCAACCTTTCCCGATGGAAGAGTATCTCCATCCCTTTGATCGTTTTGGGGTCCCTTTTCCAAACCTTCTGAACCTGATTGGGTCAGTCTGCTCCTAACCGTAGACCAAGCAAATCTCTCCTCCCTCCCCCTTGTTCTCTGTTTAGGTGAGTACCAAGGCAGCATAACAATGTTTTCTCGGGGTCTTACTCATTGATCTTGGAACTTTAGCTACCACTATTAGCCCTTGACATTCACAAGATACACAAATTAATTTTTCCCCCTTTAAAGCAAAGCAAAACCAAAAAAGGGAGCCCTTTTCATTATTTCTCCTTGTGCTGTGCTGGGGGCTGTCATATCCCAGCTCTTATTGATGCCAGGAGTCTGGCACCATCCATCATCCCAAGAAGACAATTACGGAATGCGGCACAAGAGTGATGGCAGCGGGCAGTGAGTATCGATCGGCAGAAAGCGGTGGGTGGGGTACAAGGATCTTTCAGCTCCAGGTGTTGTATAAACAAAGCTCCAACCATGTGGGAGCAAGAAGCCAAAGCAGATGCTTCCTCATCAAGACAGAGGCTGGGCACTGCCCAATATTCAGATCACTGGAGAACGCAACACTGCCACCAGTGACTCTGGGATAGGGATGGAGGAATTGGTCCATTTCACTTCCTCAGGTTTCTCATCTCAGGTTCAGGTAATCACATTTCTTCATTACTTTGTGCTTCTCTCTCTTCTTAAGTCCTCCTGGAGATGTGTTAGCATTGCCAACGCACCTTAAAGAAGACCTGGGATACCGTATTGTGGAGAAAAGGTTATATTTCTTAAATGTAGTAGGCTAGAGCAGGGTCTCTCAAACTTGAGTCTCCAGCCATTTTTGGACTACAATTCCCATCATCCCTGACCACTGGTCCTGCTAGCTAGGGGTGATGGGAGTTGTAGTCCAACAACAGCTGGAGACCCAAGTTTGGGAAACCCTGGCTTAGAGGATCTGCAAATCCAAATTGAAGCTAGCTGAATCAAAATATAGTAAGGGGAGGAAATTTCCTAAGACAGGAGGAACCAGGTCAGTCCACTCCCCTGTGTTTATGACCTCAAAAGCAAAGGATTGGGAGGGATACTTCCTTTTAGCTCTGAGAAACCTGGGTATATGAACCTGACAAGCCCACTATGGACCCACCAGCTCAGTGTTCTTGTGGTACCTGATCCTTATTGAAAGGAACAATCCTCCCACTTTTTCTGCACTTCTCCCCCACTGGAGAGGAATCTGGAATCTCCATCATCAATCCTTTTTTTGAAGGCATCAGGCATTCTGATGGAAAGACATGTGATAGCAAGCTGGGCATCTCCAGGCCAGACATCAGGAGTAGGAACGGTCATAGGATGGTGCTGAAGTTCTCAGGTTCAGTCCTCAGCATCTCGTGGTATGGATAGGGATGTCCCATGTCTGAAATCAATGGCCTCCCTCCACATCTCCCTCTGCAGCTTTTGGCTGGAATGTATTATGGAACTGTGATTCTTCTGCTTGCTTCCCTAGATGGGGATGAATAAATGTGCCCATAGAAACCTCTGGCTTTCACAAGGCTGAAACATGGTCTACTATAGGAGTCGCACATCCTGCTTTGCCACAGCTCTTGCTTCTGGCCCACCCACCACTAGCATGTGGCCTTCAGAAAGGTTCCCATGTGAGAACATGGCCCTCAGGCTTAAGAAAGCTTCCCCATCTTTGCTCTACATACTATTCACTGCCATAGAAATGTGGACAGGTTGGTGGAGGGTATGAATGGATTTAAGCAGGTCCACTGAAGGCCCTTCTCTACTTCAGGAGAATATATATGAGCATATTCTGTTGATATTAGGCCAGAACCTTTAGCTTTAGCTGCCTGTTAAAACATTTTTGTGTTTAGGTAAGCAGACGTGTAATTTTGTTATGTTCATTTTCTCACCTCCGATCATTTTTGTGTGTGTGTTTTTGGTTTTTTTGGTTTGCTTTCTCTTTTCCTATCACTTCTACCTAAACACATAAAATTACCAACTTACATTTGTTTTCAAAACTCTAGATTTTATCTCTATTTGGATCATTTTATTATGCCTCCTTCATTTTTTTTAAAAAAACCCCTCTGTTTTAACTGCTATTTTAATGAATATTTCATACCATTTTAAGTAAGCCACTTAGAGGGGTTTCTTTTTAGAATAAATTAATTGGTTCATACATTTTACTAAATACAAGTAATAAATGAAAAAATCTATGCAACCAGATGTTTCTGGGCAACTGTCCAAAGCTGCCACAGCTCCTAAGGGCTTGAGTGGGTGGAGTAGAATTTCCAAGTTATTTTTACAATTAAAAGGGCTAGACTTTTTTTAAAAAAAAAAAAATTAAATGCTGAGGTGATGTCCTGTTCCATTCTAGTGCTAGTTCTCATGGAGAAAGGTAAGTCAGGAGCTTCAGGACCATGGACAGCTCAGAGTGAGATGCTTGGTCCAGCAGAGGTTCAAAGCAAACAGCCTTTTCAAGACTCTGCCTCCAGACCCATCTCCCAGGCTCCGCCCCCTTGTGGATCCTTAAAGGGCCAGTCCTCTGGCTGAAGACAGACTCTCCCCTTGTGCTCCATGTACAGTGGTACCTCAGGTTAAGTACCAGTACTTAATTCAACACCTTACTTTTTATATGTATAGGAAGAAAGAAAAGAAGGCAACTGTATAATACAGTGGTACCTCGGGTTAAGAAGTTAATTCATTCTGGAGATCCATTCTTAACCTGAAACTGTTCTTAACCTGAAGCACCACTTTAGCTAATGGGGCCTCCTGCTGCTGCTGCGCCGCCGGAGCAAGATTTCTGTTCTCATCCTGAAGCAAAGTTCTTAACCTGAAGCACAATTTCTGGGTTAGCGGAGTGTGTAACCTGAAGCGTATGTAACCCGAGGTACCACTGTACTCCTCTGTGCACCAAAATAATCATGGGAACAGACTGACTCCACTAGGAATAAAGGTTGCAGCATTTGGGAATCTTCAGCAAAAAGGTGAATAAGAGGTGGCATGATAGATCTTTCTAAAATGATGTATAGCATGGAGAAAGTGGATAGAGAGGTGTTTTTCTCCCTCTCTCTTAACAATACAAATGATGGACATATGATGAAGCTGAATGCTGGAAGATTCAGGACAGACAAAAGAAAATACTTTTCATGGAGTGCATATCCAAACTGTGGAACTCACTGCTGCAGGAGGCAGTGATGGCTACCATCCTAGGTGGCTTTAAAGGATAATTGGACAAATTCTCTGCCTCCACAGTTGGAGGGTAATAATGCTTCAGAATACCAGTTTCTGGAAGCCACAAGAGTGTAGAGGGCTCCCCTTTGCTAAGGTGCTGCTTGTAGGCCTCCCCTTGGGACATCTGGTTGGCCTCTATTAGAAAAGGATGCTGGACTAAATGGGCTGTGGGCAGCATACAGTGGCAGGGCACAGGCCGGGCACCCACCACAAAAAATTGGTGGGTGCCCAAGCCTCCTGGAGTTGGTGTCAGTGTCTATGGGCCTGATCCAGCAGGCTGTTCTTATGTACAGAACCTCTCACCTGGTGTAATCCATATGCTATTGGACTGCTAAAGTATTATGGGAAGCACTGGGCTCCTCCGGCTCAGGGCAAGGCCTGGCCCTTGGCCCTACAAGTATGTGAAGTTCTTCTGAGGTCTGTTGCCCTCTAGGCTCACTTTCAGTGGTCTCTTGAGTTCCATTGGCAGTCCTGGAACTTGTGCCACTCCTTTGCTGACCCATCTGTAGCGTCTGAATCTGTGTCTGTATTGATGCCTGACTGGACTGGACTGGACAGGGGTGGGGGTGGGGGTCATGGCAGACTTTGAGGCAGCTGCCTTCCACTCTTTATCCCTCATGCCACACCCCCCCTTTTCTCCACTGGCATGGGGTCCCATCACACAGAAGCCCAGGCCCAGCCTTGATTGTTCCTTTGGCATGCCCCTACTCTTGATGGCTCCGAGGTAATTTATGACACCCTCAGTGGCTTAATCATGCTGTCAGATCCATCTGTCACTTCCCCGATATGAGGAACGATGGCAGGCCATTAGTCGGCTAATCGTTGCTGTAAAATGGATTGTTTTACACCATTAAATAGCAGGCGCATAAACAGGTTGTGCGCTGTGATACCGCTAATGACATTTAAAAGGTTGGTCTTGACATCTGCCCTTGAAAGTTCACAGCTGGAGAGAGAGAGAGTGCAAACGGAGGTAAGCCAAGAGCTCACCTCTGTTTTACTCACAGAACAACTAGGCCCCTAAGAACATGTAAAGGTAAGAAGAGCCTTCTGGATCAGGCCAGTGGCCCAAATAGTCTAGCATCCTCTTCTCACAGTCGCTAACCAGGTGCCTGTGGGAAACCAGCAAGCAGGATTTGAGCATCACAGCCATCTCCCCTCCTGCAGTTTCCAGCAACTGGTATTCAGAAGCAGCTGTGGAGGCAGAGAACACCCATCAATAGCCCTTTCTTCAATGATTTTTTCAATTATTCAATGGTCTGATCCAGCAGGGCTCTTCTGATAGTCTTAAAATAACCGATCCTGGGGAAATCCTCTCATTTCTGTTCTTGAGGAAGACTAGCGAGTTGAAATGCACCTGACAACTCAGGCTTTGTGAGGTGAATTGCACTCTGACAACTCAACTCCGTGTTTGTGTAGAACGAAACCGGTGTGGCACTGTTGCACCAGCACAGCTTCTTGAGTTGACGAACTTTTCCTTAATGACATATCCGCAATTGGTGTTTTCAGATTTAATAGATGTTTTACATTTCAGAGGAAGTTTTAATCGTGTGTTGTGACTTCTAATAAGCACAATTTTGCAGATTTTGTTCTAACTCTGAACACACAGAGGAGTGTTTTGTTTTCCCTTCTGTTGTGACAGTTCTGAATTTCTACAGCAGCCGTAGCCTATGGGGTATTCAGAGTAGTTAACACTTTTCTAGGTCATTTAGGCATTTGGAAAGTGGGAGTTTAACGCACAGGCATCCCAGGCTACCGGGAGAGCCTGAAGGGGATATACTGTACGTCTTCATCGAAATGGGTTAGTGGTAGAGCAAACTAGTATGTCTTCAGAAGGTCACTGGTTCAATCCCCAACTTCTCTAGGTAGGGAAAGAGACTTTGTCTGGAGAGCCACTCCCAGTCAGTGTAGACAACATTGAGTTAGATGGACCAATGGTCTGTTTTGTATAAAGTTATCATTTTTCCTGGAAAGAGCTATAACTCAGAAGCGCAGCCCCTGCTTTGCATTTAGAAGACCCCAGATTCAATCTCTAGTGTCTCTAGGCAGAGATGGGAATGACCCCTTTGTGAGATTTTCATGAGCTGCTGTTGTTGAACTGCAATTCACATCATCCTTGACCATTAGCTCACGCTGGATGGGGCTCATGGGAGTTGGAGTCGCCACAGGTTCCCTGTCCCAGATTTATGCTGTTTGTGGACTGCAGTGGCAATACACACATGATGACATCAGGACACGCACTAAGTTTTACCACATATATGAAGGGGAGAAACTGAAATGTCATTTTTGAGCGATGCCAACTCTGTCTTAAGGGTCAGCTCTGAGCCATGCATCAAACAGTTCCTGCCTTTCCTGTGTGTAACCAGAGTGAAACTGGCTGGCCTATTGTTCCTTAGACTTTTTGGAGTTTTCTTTCATCTTTCTGCCTTATTTGGCTTTGAATGAATTCTATTCTGTTCATAGATTAAATAGTTCTGATAAGATGTGGGACGGATATTAATTCGAGCATATGGTTTTCTTTCCCCTACGGACGTTAATTGTCTTATTAAACTTCCTGTGCAGCATCCACTTTAATCTATTATAGTGGGTAGCCTATTTTCAATAATTACCATAATATATGAAATTAGGGAAGGGGGCTCTCGTTTTGTGTGTGCCAGAAATTAGTTTCTTGGGAATACAGTGGAAAGAATTTTTAAACCCTGAACTCTGGCCCTGATCCAGTGAAAGTTGATCAGCACCAAGTCCTGGTGGAAAGGATGAGATTTGAATTCAAGACACAGTTAACTTGATCCATTGGTTTTTAATAGGAACTACAGCTCAATCCTAGCAATGAATTTAACAGCACTGGGAGTAAATATACCTTGACCTGACCAGGAACAACCCTACATGGGCTGCAATAGATACCTGAATTCAGCTGAAGTTTCAGGACCTTGGATAGCTCCAAGCAGACAAGTTGCTCCAGCAAATCCCAGAGCTCAACTGAAGCATTTCGGATGATACTGCTGCCAAGCTATATTCTCTTCCAGAAGAAAGAAGAACTGTAAAGAGATAAATTTCAATGCCTGGTT
>JAXCMG010000018.1:13570139-13621774 GCA_034642415.1 Podarcis siculus
GCTTCTTGACTCCCTGCTTCTTGATCTTTGGACCCTTGCTTCTTGACGCCCTGCTTCCTGACCCTCGGACCCTTGGCTTCTTGACTCCCGGCTCTCTGACCCTCAGACTCTTGGCTTCCTGACTCCTGGCTTCTGGACTCCCATTCCTGCTCCCACCCCGTCATCTTGCCCCCAGTCCCAATGTCCCCAGCCAGGACTTCGATCACCCGTGAACCAGACCTTGACATAGGCAGAGCATAGTCATTGTGGCTAGTAGCCATCAATAGTCTCCTCCCCCTCCCCCTCAATGAATCTGTCAAATCCTCTTTTAAAGCTATCAAGTTTGGTGGCCATCACTGCCTCCCATAGGAGGGAATCCCCCAATTTAACTATGTGCTGCCTGTTGAAGTCTTTTGTTTTCTCTGTCCTGAATCTTCCAACAATCAGCTCCATCAGATGTCCATGAGGTCTAGTGTTATGAGAGGGAGGGGCCTCCAGAAGATCATGGTGGGGCCAGAGGGTGTTGGACATGACCGTAGAGCCTCCTCCTCTTCATTTTTATTACATTTTCAGGATTTTTCAGTGGGATATTGGGAGATACCTGTTTTTGCCATTATCAATCAAAATGATTGCTTTCTATCTAAGTGCAAAACAGAAATTGGAAGTCTGGAGCAAATGGAAATTGGATCAGTCTTATCCAAGGGCTATCTCGCAAAATGAGTATCTGGTGTTATAAATAAGCCTGCAGATAAAGAACAAAATGTAGAGAAGCTGAAAATGCTAAGTGCACAGATATTTTCCCCCTGCTCAAAACTAATGTTTAGCTCATGAGTTTGGAGCTCCTAGATCAAACGAACTGGTGCTGAAGGTGACAGTATTTTCCAACAATCAAAAACATATCATAGGAATGTCTGCATGAAATTATTTCCTTTCTGGAAGTGGCCCTGTAGCATGTTCTCCCCTTGCATCTCTCCTTGCCCCCATCAGCATCAACATTCAAGTATCACCAGTCCTTACATCTGCCATTTGCCAACACACCAAAGAAGAGTTGAGAAAATCACTTTGGAAATAGGTCTGTCAAATCAAAGAACTGTAGAGTTGGAAGGGACCCAAAGTGTCATCTAGTCCAAAATGTTATAATGTAGGAATCTTTTTGATCAATGCAACCCACGACCCTGAGTTAGACCCTCAGTCTATTGACTGAGCTGTAACAGATTGGAGCATCTCCCCTTGTCTCCAAGATCGCACAGGATAATCAGGAGGGCAGAACAAAAACCAAAGGCATGTAGAAACAGTTTAAGACTGCTTGGGGAACATCTGGGAGAGGAGGAGCCTTCGGAGGGGTGAGTTGCAGGGACCCTCATCCCTGGCAACTGCTCTATAAGGGCAAGACCTACTGGGAAGGCTTGCTGAGTTGTATGCCCTGCATAAAGGGTTAACTTCACTGACAAGTGGCTCTGTCTCTTCATTCTGACCTGCATCTGACTGCAGCCTTGACAGTGTAGTAGGCAAAAAAGAGTCCATTAGGCCCCCCCCCCCCCAAAAAAACCCTATTCAGGCTTTAATAAAGCCCCCACTGTGTGTGGCAGGAGGGCAGGCGCCATATGAAGAAAGAGAGAAGAATGTAGGGAGTAATCTCTTCCTCCATGGACCAATTGCATAACCTCCAACATATTGATTCCCCAAACTGGGACCCGTGTCTTCCTGCATGAGTCATGTGACCTGCAGGAGATCTTGGAGTCTAAAACACATGCCTTTCCGGGTCTGTGCTCACATGGTGCCCCGAAATGCACATTTTGGGGAGCCGTATGAGATCTCTGTCCCCCCCCCAAAGTGTTTTCTTCCAGGCAACAGCTTGGCTTGAAATCACACACCCAAAATGACTGCCGTGCTCTCATGCAAGAAATCAGGAGGTCCCATTTTTCCCATGACGCTTGTGGGGTATGCAATTTTGCTCCATGTGCTACACCACACTCCACCCCAGACCATACCACTTCTTCTCTTCTTTTGGGGGGTGAAGGGAATGACAAATTTCCCCCTCCTCTTCAATTGGGGGTATGGCAATCTCACAGGCCAATAATTTTTTGGTGAATGAAACATTAGTTGAAATGGGTGCACGGTTGCCCATTGAGATTCTTGCTCTGTGATGTTTCTCTGATTCACACACTCTCACCTATTGTTCAATAAAGGACCACACACACAAAATCATCTTGGATACAAGTCTGTCGACCTCACTTTCTTGTCTTTCCAATCTTAGGACATGTTTAGCTCATCCATTTAAAGCACTGTGATACCACTTCAAACAGCAATGGGAGTTATGGGAGCTGTAGTTTGCTAAGTGGGTGAAGAGTTGTTAGGAAACCCCCAGAGCTACAACTCCCTGAGCGGTTTTACAACCAATGCCTCTTCACAGGGAACTCTGGGAATTGTAGCTCCTCTGAGGTGGAATATCATTGATTTTTTTTAAATAGTTGCAATTTATTTTACTCTTGCAAGCTTCTTCGGTTGGGCGATGTTCAAAACACTGGTCTAGAAATACTTTTTAAAAATAAAAAAGAGTGCTATTCAGGAGGAGGAAAGTCACGAATGATGAGGAAAGAAGGAACTAAAACCAGTGGTTCAGTGCCCCTGTCTTGCGGTCTGAGGGAAAAAATGGAAATGAGAAATATGAGCAAGTGGAGGATTCCAACTGCAAGTACCAGCTGTTTGGAGTAATCTGGGAGATGCTGCATTTTGGAAGCATCCCTATTATAAGTAATTGTTTTAAATTGATTTTTGTCTCTGAGCCAGATGTTTCATTTATTATTATTACTTTTTGTAAAGTATACAAACAAATCAAATATAAAAACAAACAAGAAGACTGAGAGGTGATAGGAAACCCACACTGAAATATCTAATGGTCTGTCCCATGGAAGATGGGGCAAACTTATTTTCTGCTGTTCCAGAGGGGAGGACCCGAATAAATGGATTTGAATAACAAGAAAGGAGATTCCGACTAAGCATTAGGGAGACCCTTCTGAGAATAAGAGCTGTTGGACAGTGGAATGGGATCCCTTAGAAGGTAGTGGACTCCCCTTCGTTGGAGATTTTTAAGCAGGTGTCATACCCTCCAACATTCCTCTGATGAAAACAGGGACATCCTATTTCACAACAACAACAATTTTATTATTTATACCCTGCCCATCTGCCTGGGTTGCCTCAGCCACTTAGGGCAGCTTCCGACATATATAAAAACAATAAAACATTAAAGAACTTCCCTATACAGTGCTGCCTACAGTTGTCTTCTAAATATTGTATCTCCTTGGCTTGGAGGTCACATAACTCTATACCCTCCAACATCTCTCTGATAAAAATAGGGACATCCTACCATACCCTTCAACATTTTTTCTGATGAAAATAGGGACTTCCTAAGGAAAAGTGGGACATTCCGGGATCAAATGAGAAACAGGTATGGCTTCTGTAAATGAAGGGCTGTCCCTGGAAAATACTTGGAGGGTCCAATATGTTGGGTGGCCATCTGTCATGGATTCTTTAGCTGATTCTTCAGCTGTGATTCCTACATTGAAAGTTAGATTAGATTACCCTTGGGGGTTCCTTCCAACTCTATAAATCTATGATTCTATGTATATCTGGAGGGCCTCAGGTTTCCTGTCCTTAAACTGTGCTTCTTTTGAGTTTGGCATAATACCTCTTTATCTGTTACTCAACAAATATCCAGTTCTACCTATACAGATCCTGATCTTGCCTTCTCTCTCTCTCTCTCTCTCTCTCTCTCTCTCTGTCAGAATCCAAAAATCTCATCTAATTTGGATTCCTGCGGGTGTTTTATACCAGCTTTCTCTCCTCCCTCCACCCCTGGGCCTCCTTATGACAAATAAATTGCTGCCACGTGAAAGAGTGAGAATGTCAATATCAGGTAGGAGAGGAGCAAGGTCTCAAAATATCTTATTCCTTGTTGGGTATTTAATGGAGTACTTAACAGGATCAAACAGACTGAGGTGTCTCCCAAAGCCCTTTAAAAGCCATAATTAATTGCCAAGTAACTATGGGGATAATTGCTTTCCTGTCTGCACCCTGGAGAGAAGGGAGCTAGCTTGACTAAGGTGTAGGTGCGATGGTGGTGGGGAGCTTAATTAACCTTGTTGAAAGCAAGTGTGGAAAAGTCTCCAAATGATGACAAAGTAAGAAGATTAAGGCTTTTTCAAAAGTGTCCAGGGAATGCTCTTCTCTTCCCCAAGAGGTCTCCCAAGATTCAAGCCCATTTGATTGTTTGGCTTCCTTTCGTAATCCAAGATTAAGTGGAGATGGGGGCACTCTGCATGTGCCCAGATGCACTCTTGATGCTTTCCTTCTTCAAGCATTCCAGGACTGAGCCTTGAGAATGGACAGGTCCAAGTGGAAATCTGGACCAAATTAAGGAGTGGGCAATTATGGCGTTTTTTCTCAGTTTCTCATTGTCCAAATCTTAAATTCAGCTCTACACGTTTTTACATAAATTGGCCAATTATCATTGAAAATTCATGGGCATTTTTGTGCGGAATTTTCCTGCGCCAATGGCCTGTGGCCTCTGGAAGGTTGTTCTGAAGGGAATGTGGCCCTTGGGTTTCCCCATCAGCTGGCACCAATGTAGGAAGCTTGTGATGCCTTAATGCAGCTCATTTTTTCCAGTCGGCTGCAGGTTTTCTGGGGAGCAGGCAAGCAAGTCTTCCAAGCAGGAAACAAATGTTTGCTAAATGGTATTGGTGCAAAGTGAAGCATGGTTCTTCACTTTGTATGCCTTGTTGCATACTTATTTAGGGACAAGCCCCACGGCACTCTGAAGGATTTCTTTCGGAGTGTATCTTCTTGACCTCTGAAGTCCAGTTTCCCAGTGAAGTTGGGGAAACTCCCATGGAACTCACTATGTAAATGCTTATTTTCTTGACAACTTCATCCTCTGAGACCTTTCAAAGCAAGCAAATTGAAAATCTCCTTATTTGCCAAGGATTAGAGAGTGTGCTCAGGGGCATTCCTCTGTTCCTCTCTAGCAGAAAAGGCTGCTTGAGAGATAAGCTGTACATGACAATGGAGGACTTTGAAATCTGTCCCCCCCCTTTTTTTTTTTTTGCTGACATGAGTAAAGAGTAAAGGCTTGTACCCATCAAAGCTTTTGCCAACCTAGCTGGTCTGGTCAAGACCAGGAGCGGGACCAGTGATATTCTTAATTTTCTATGTTTTAACTCCCATGCCTTTGGTCTTTTTCTCATCAACCTTATTTTAGACCTCTGCTAGACTGGAGACCTCTCCGACATCAGCTCAAAGTTCTTAGATGCTGTAATTCAGTGACCCCCTTGACCTATTTCTCAATAAAAGGGGGGGGGAGGACTCAGACTAAGCTGTGGTTAAGATGTGCAGGCTTAATTGGAGCCCTCTTCAAATTTTCAACATTCCTTAGAAATGTGGAGTCCGGATCTTCAGACAGTTTTCTGGTAGCAGCTGACTGCTTCCATAGAGACCAGGAGATCTGTTCCTCTCTAATACAGTGGTTCTCACTGCGTCACATGCCACACTGGTGTGGCAGGAGTGGGTGGCAAGTGTGGTGGGAAGATTCAAGGACAATCAAAGAAACATTTAAACATTTCAGTGTAGTGTAGTATAGTATAGGATCAAACTAGTGCCAACTTCAATAAAATATTGGGGGGGGGGCAGGTAAGTCCCACCCCACATAATCACAAGACACAGTGCACACACACCATTTGAATGGCAATGCCCATAAGCTGAGGGGCTGCCCCCCTCAAATATTTTATTGAGGGGCCCAAAGGGACCTTGGCCCCTAGGAGTTGCCTCCTATGAAGAGCGTCAAGTGATACGGAGGGCAATTCTAGTTGTGATCCAGAATCACCATTCAAGCAGAGTGTGGGAGAACGGCATTGGCCATTTTTCTACAGTTCTTCACCTCTGACAAATATGAAAGCTCAGAAAAGAGAAAGGGTTCTTTGTGTTGATGAGGAGATGAGAGTTTGTTTGTCTCACATTAGACCTAATATAAATGAAATTACCTGGCAAAATCAACCTCACAGCTCGCATTGAGTTTGTAGACTTTGCATTGACAAGTATAATGAAATTTGGAACTCATTCCTACAAAATACAGTAGGTTAACTCTCTCTCTCTCTCTCTCTCTCTCTCTCTCTCTCTGTGTGTGTGTGTGTGTGTACACACACACACATACTTTTTTCTTTCTCTTTTCCTTTCTTCTCTTCTTTCTCTTCTTCACTTTTTATATGTTGCATTTATTTTTTAAAAAAATATATAAGAAAAAAGTTTGTATGCAAATTTAGGGTACATATGTGAGAGGCTTGTTTATAATTAATTTTGGGAATGATTTGTGTTTTTATGTAGCTGCATTGTTTTATAATTTCTGGATGCCCCATGATCATATTATAAAGTAGTTCTTTTCTATGTTATAAATCAAGCCCAGCTAGGAGCTGTTTATTTCTGTTTTCCAATGTATTTCCTATCAATAAAAAATCCAGTGTGCTATGAGGCAATCTTTATTCTGAAAGTGTGTCCCATTGGAAAAAGTTTGAGAACCACTGCTCTAATATATACAATTGTAAGGATGTTGTCATGCTGCAGTTCACTTGGCCACAGACAG
This sequence comes from Podarcis siculus, assembly GCA_034642415.1. NCBI lineage: Eukaryota > Metazoa > Chordata > Lepidosauria > Squamata > Lacertidae > Podarcis > Podarcis siculus. The sequence continues at coordinate 13,576,753 of JAXCMG010000018.1, forward strand.
GTGGTGCTGTGAACTACAGTGCAATGTGCTGCTGGGCTGTTGGGTGGTTGGTTGGCCCAGGCAAGAAGAGAGGTGAGGAGGAAGGAACTGCAGGATGGAGACATAGGCAAGTGAGCAGACTGGTGGTGCAGGTGACGCAAGGAGGACAAATCGAGAGACTGGAGATGTGGGTAGGCTGGCAGCTCAGGCGAGTGGTCCAGGTGAGATGAAGAGGAAGTTACCTAAAGATGGAGATGTGGGCAGGCAAACAGAGCTATCGCCACCCAGAGCAAATGAACCACCCACCAACAGGATCACCATCTGGTCAGGACAGAGACGGAGTTGAGCTCTTGCCTTTCTGGCAGCAAAGACTGGAGGGAACTTCAGCTGATTTGTCCTGTGGGTCAAAGGGAAGTTCCATCTGTCTCAGCATTCTGCTTCCACCGCGGGCAGCCAGATTCCTCTAGGAGGTTCACAGGCAGGGCATGAAGAAACTTCAGACTCTAGTTGTTGGTCCCCAATTGCTGGTATTCTTCAGAGGTATGCTTTTCCTTCTCCGTACATAGAGATTCCATTTAACTGTCATGGCTCATTGTCATTGATAGATCCATCATCCATGTCTTTGTCTTGTCTTACCTATTTTTAGAAGTCATCTAAGAGCCATCTCATGTGCAAGTGTTGATACACACACTAACAGCATTAACTGGAGTCAGGTGAAGACAGGGACAAGGAGTATCCCACTTGCTTTGGTTGAAGTTAGTTGGACCCTCGGCTGCTCTACAGCTGGGGGGAGGCAGGGGCCATCTTGTCACCCCTCCCAGAGTGGCACCCGGGGCAGAACACCCCCTCCACCCCCCTCCTACACCTCTGGCTTATTATTGCTGTGTTGTTGTTGTTGTTGTTGTTTAGTCGTGACCAACTCTTTGTGATCCCATGGACCAGAGCACGCCAGGCACTCCTGTCTTCCACTGCCTCCCACAGTTTGGTCAAACTCATGCTGGTAGCTTCGAGAACACTGTCCCACCATCTCATCTTCTGTCGTCCCCTTCTCCTTGTGCCCTCCATCTTTCCCAACATCAGGGTCTTTTCCAGGGAGTCTTCTCTTCTCATGAGGTGGCCAAAGTATTGGAGCCTCAGCTTCAGGATCTGTCCTTCCAGTGAGCACTCAGGGCTGATTTCCTTCAGAATGGAGAGGTTTGCTCTTCTTGCAGTCCATGGGATTCTCAAGAGTCTCCTCCAGCACCATAATTCAAAAGCATCAATTCTTTGAATTATGGATATAGTGCTGAGCATATTGGACGAGGACCTAGGAGATACCAGGGTTCAAATGCCCACCTGACCATAAAGCTCACTGGGGGACCTTGGGCCAGTCATTGCCTCTCAGACTAACCTACCTCACAGGGTTGTTGTGAGCATTACATCAGGAGAAGGACAACTATGTGTTCCACCTCAAGCTCTTGGGAGAAACAGGTGGGATAAAGATGCAACAAATCATCACCACTGTAATTTTTTAAATTTATGATTAAGAGGCTTTTCATTTTATTGAATAAATAATTGGTTACATCTAATGTTAGAGGTCGTTCTCAGAGCAGACCCACTGACATCCATGGAGAAGGTTAACTTAGGTCTATTGTTTTTAAGTGAGTCTACTCTGAGGAGAACTTATTCGGAGGCAATCTATTATTATTACAGTGGATGCTCGGGTTGCGAACATGATCCGTGCGGAAAGCACGTTCGCAACCCGCAGCATCTGCAGCCTGCAGCGCCATGTCTGTGCATGCGCGGGTTGCAATTCGGCGCTTCTGTGCATGTGCAAAGCGCGATTTAGCGCTTCTGCGCATGCGCAAGCATCAAAACACAGAAGTAACCCGTTCCGGTACTTCTGGGTTTGGTGCGGTGCGCAACCCCAAATCACGCAACCCGAAGCGTCTGTAACCTGAGGTATGACTGTACTAGATTTCTTCTCTGACCTTCATCATGAGGCCTCAGGGAAGGTTGCAACTATGTAAAAATGCAATATTGCAATATTAAAACCAGTTCAAACAGTTTACAATCAAAAGGCTAGGATAAATCCTGAGTGGAGGGGGGTCCTTTCCAACTCTGCAATTCTATGATTCTGTGATCTTTCTACTAGTCAAAACACAGATGCACAAAGTGTTGTTTTACTTGCCAGCCTTCTGATGGCTGTCAATTGAAATTACACACACACACACACACACACACACGTGCCTGCATGTCTTTCCCCTCAAAATGAAGGCAGACATGCATAAGCACTCAACCTGGGTCACAGCCCTTGTATGTCATCTCTCACTCCTAGTTGCCCTTTTCAGCACATGGGTGAGTTCCTTTCCTTGTCATCAAATGGTTTCCAATGACAGGTGGAAGAGAGAGATGGCGAGGTGTCCCCTGACGACATGAGCAGAGCTGGGTGCTCTGTCATCACTTGTCCCGCTTGTCAGAACTACAAGGTGCAGAGTGATCCCTGCGTCTTTCCCCCTGTCCTTCCTAGAGCAGGGAGTTCTAATACCCCCATTTCTTCCCCATGTAGCTCTCACACACCTGTGGCTGTCCAGCCTTACAGCAGAAAGCCAGGGCTGATGGGGGAAGGTCCGTAGCAAAGTGGCAGAGGGATTACGCAGCATGCAGAAGGGACCAGCTCCAATCCCCAGCACCTCCAGATCGTTTCCCCTCCTGAAATCCTGGGGAGCTGCTGCAAGTCAGTGTAGAACTTATCCCTCACCCCCATGGTCCAGGTTTGACTGATGTGGTGTGCTGGGCATTCCTCCCATGCCTCTTTACTGACTGGAAGCTACATGATCCTAGGTAGAAGAACAACAGACAGGGTTGTGTGTGTTTCAGCTGGAAATTAGCTGCTGGAGAGAGAGAGAGATGTTTGCTCTGTGCTGGACTTTGGGCATTCCTTTAGAAACCTATAGGGCAGTGTTTCTCAACCTGTGGGTCCCCAGATGTTGTTGGACTACAACTCCCATCATGCCTAGCCAGCATGACCAGTGGTCAGGGGTGATGGGAGTTGTAGTCCAACAACATCTGGGGACCCACAGGTTGAGAAACACTGCTATAGGGGGAACAAGATTATGGGGTGCGATGTTAATGCTATTCATGGTGCATAGGTATGCAAATAAAACCATATAGCCTAAGGACACCACAGTCTCCACTGACCTTCATTCCAAGGAAACCAAACCTAGGTAAGTGCAGGATCCTCTTCCTCTGGAGTCTCTCGCTGCTTGGAGATTAGAATGGCATGGAATTCTCTCTCCCTCTCTCTCATCAGAATAGAAATTATTTCAATAAAGTAAACAATAGACTCCCACCCCAAGAGTGTATTTAACATGCAGAGGAGTAAGGATGTGCCAGAGCTTTGGATTGGCTCGGCGCGAAAAGGAAGCTCAGGATTTTACAAACACCTTCCCTCTCTCCTCCTCCCATTCTGACATCTGATCTCTCGACTTGGGCTTGATGAGCTCAGTTTCACATTAATTAAAGCTCCTCACTAACAAATCTGGCAATTAAGGTAAGCTGTAAAAATGCTAAGCACATTTACATGCTAATTAGATTTTGATCTCGGGAAAAGCAAGAAAATCCTGGTTTCTGTTCCTGGCGTCTCAATGTCCTCCCCTCCCCCCCTTGAAAAAAAGGAACCTTAGCTAGGAGTTCAGAGAGGGTCTCCATTGTGTGACACTCTAGAGACTTGCCACAGGTCAGAGCTGGTGCCAGAAGGTTAGATGGATTGACACAGGAGAAGGTGGCATCATATATTCCTGTTATATAAATGGTAATGGGCCGAGCAGCTGGTTCACCAGCCTTTTGAACAGAGATGACTTCGCCACTGTGCCCTATGCACTCTGCACTGTGCACTCTGACTTCCATACTGAATTACTGTATAGTGGTTGCTTGGGTTGCAAATGTGATCCGTGCAAGAGGCACGTTCGCAACCCGCAGAGCTGCGTCTGCGCAGGCGCGGGTCATGATTTGATGCTTCTGCACATGCGCAAAGTGCGATTTAGTGTTTCTGTGCATGCGTGAGACCAAAACCCAGAAGTAACCCGTTCCAGTACTTCCAGGTTCAGCGCAGTGCGCAACCCGAAAACGTGCAACTTGAAGCATCTGCAATCCAAGGTATGAGTGTAATGTGCTCTTTGTGTGGCTCCTTGAAGATTATGCTGAAATATCAACTGGTCTGGCTTGGGTTCCATTAGGAACTCATATAACCCTTGGTTGTTGTTGTTTTTTTAAAAAAAGCTGTACTGATGAGAATGTAAGGAAAGTCTGCTGGATCAGGCCAGTGGCCCATCTAGTCCAGCATCCTGTTCTCACTGTGGCCAACTAGAGGCCCCAATGGGAAACCCACAAGCAAGACCTGAGCACAAGAGCCCTCTCCTCTTCCTGCAGTTCACAGCAAATGGTATTCAGAAGCATTACTGCCTCCAAGTGGAGGCAGAACATAGCCAACATGGCTTGTAGCCACAAGAGCCCTCTTCTCCACGAATTTGTCTAATCCTCTATGAAAGCCATCTAGGTTGATGGCCATCACTGCCTCATGTGGTGCCATAGTTTAATTCTGCTCTTTGTGAAGAAGGCCAGTGGGATAGAGCTCTCATATGGTCTTCACCTACCCCCCCCTCTCTCCTACACTCCTTACCAGGAATACCAGTGGGATTTCCTGGGCCTAGGCCAATGTGGATTGGGGCTCCTGCATCACCTGCTCCCAAGTCCCAGGAGTGTATGGCTATCATTCCTTCATCCTTCATTGCTGCTAAGCAAATCATTGCTTAGCAGCAATGATTAAGCATCACTAGCAATGCTGCTGCCTGACAGGTGCCAGAGTCTTAGAGATGACTCTGTGCTTTTGTTTCGTAACTTTCTTTAGAAACGCTGCCCTTTCTTCTGATGCTTTGCTTCACCACTAGGGGCACCAGCGTGCGGAGCAAGAGAACCTGCTGTTAAGCTCTGGCTCTTGGCGTAGGACAGAGGTAGCCCACATGGTGCCCTTCAGACGTTGGTGGACCTCACCTCCCATCATTCTTGACTGCTGATGCTGGCTGCTGGGAGCTGGAGTCTACTGATATGGTTCCTTCCAGATGTTGAGGGGCTTCGCCTCCCATCACCCCATCATTATTGACTATTGGGAGCTGGCATCCGCCAGCATCTAGAGGGCAACATATTGGCTGCCCCTGGCATAAGAGAAGCCTTCTATGGCAGCTGTCGGAAAGTAAAGCCAGCCTGCCACTCTCTCCAGTCTGTGCTGGCAAGACGAGCCCAACTTGTCATCCTGTTCCACGCTGTTTCCTCCCAGCCTTCAGTCCTCTCCTAACGAGAGTTTAAACATTTATTAGGTGGCAACAGAGATGGCAGATGACACGGAACATGTTAAGGAATTTCGGGAGGAGGAGATTAAAGCATGGAAAGTGACAGGCCTCAGCTCTTCCCCCAAGACAATGCACTTAAGTCTGATCAACCTCTTACAGGAATGGGAAAGGGAGGGGACTCTGTCATGCTGGCAGTGACAGCTGGGCGGTTTTGCCTCCCGGGGGCCAGGCAGTGCAGAAACGGAGCCTCCCCTCCCCTCCTCCTGTGCAATGGCAGCAGAACGTTGGCACTTCCATGCCTAAGGCGGAAACACACACAAAAATGTTGCCAATACAATATTAGATTCTCTTTGAAAGGAATCACTTGCACTGCCTGAAAATTATAAAACATATTTCACGATGGGTGCACTCAGCACTCAGTTAATGGAGGGTGCTGAGAGGCTGAAACCTGCCCAGAAACAAGGGGTGGTTTGCACTGGGTGAATTCCAGCTGATACTGGTTCTGGAGGGTCTGCCCTCAGTGTTTTCTGACACAATTTCCCTGAGAATGAAGGCATGTCATCAAGGACATATGAGCAGAATAACAGCCTGCTGGATCAGGCTGAAGGCCCATATAGTCCAGCATCCTGTTCTCGCAATGGCCAGCCAAATGCTGTAATGCAGCGGTTCTCGACCTGTGGGTCCCCAGATGTTGTTGGACTACAACTCCCATCACCCCTAGTGAGCAAGGCCAGTGCTCAGGGATTATGGGAGTTGTAGTCCAACAACATCTGGGGACCCACAGGTTGAGAACCGCTACTCTAATGGGAAACCTACAAGCAGGAACTGGACGCTCTCCCCTGTTGTGGTTCCCATCAATGGGTAGTGAGAAACCTCCCTGCTTCCTGAAATGGAGACAGAGTATAGCCATTTGTGGCCAGTGGTTGCTGAATTGGTCTAATCCACTTTTAAAGCTATCCAAGTTGGTGGCAGGATCCCTGCCTCCTGTGGGAGGGAGTTCCAGAGTTTAACTGTGCGCTGTGTGAAGAAGGACTTTATTGTCTACCTGTCCCGAATCTTCCAACATTCAGCTTCACTAGAAGCATATGAGTTCTAGTGTTATAAGAGAGGGAGGAAAACTTTCTCTATCCACCTTTTTCATACCCATGCATCATTTTAAAAACTACCATGTCGCCTCTTAGTAATCTTTTCTCTAAACCAGCGGTTCTCAACCTGTGGGTCCCCAGATGTTGTTGTTTTACTACAACTCCCATCATCCCTGAGCTATGGCCTTGCTAGCTAGGAGTGATGGGAGTTGTAGTTCAACAACACCTGGGAACCCAGGTTGAGAAAGGCTGCTCTAAACTAAAAAAACCCAAATGTGGCAGCCTTTCTTCACTGAGGAGTCACTCCATCTCCTCCATCAGTTCTTCTCCTTAGCAAGGAATTTGCCTTTTTCACAGCTGTCACACACTGGGTCAACATCTTCATCAAACTATCTACTGTGAGGTCTTGTCACCCCTAGCTCAGACCCCAGGAGGGTAGATATGAAATTAAGATATATATATATATTTTGGCCATAACATGCATCGCTTTACACTTATTAAAGTCCCATTATTGTAACACGGGGAAACTGTCTTATACTGAGTCAGCCAATTGCTCCATCTTGCTTAGCATTGCCCACACAGACTGGTAGCAACTCTGAATGGTTTCAGGGAGGGGCTCTTTCCCTGCCTTATCTGGAAAGGCTGGGGATTGAACCTTCAGCATGCAGAGCAAATGCTCAACCACTGAGCCAGTGGGTCCCTTCAATCCATGGGGGACTTGTACTATTTCTTTACAATGGGTGCGATAAATGAAGCAGCAGAAGTTCTGCAACCCTTGAGCCACCTCAAAAGGCAGAGGTGAGGAACCTTTTCGGCTCACCCAACAGGCCATCTTTGACAGGTGGGCTGTCCTGTACACCTGTCAATCATCTGGTGCCAGGTGACTGACAGGTGGGCGGTCCTGCACACCTGTCAAAGAAGACCCATGTGGTGGGGGGGAGGGTCTGCTCCCCTAGCCTGTCCACCAGCAGGACTGAACTTTCCACTCACCTGCTGATGTGATCCAGCAATGACAGCTGATGGACTCCATATTAAAAATGTCACTTAAAAACCAGCTGGAATAACTGGAATGCTGATATGTGTTTCAATCTGTTTTATTCTGTAGCATTTTTTTTTAAAAAAAGTTTTAAATAGTTGTTCTTTTTAAAAAAAAATACTTTGAGCTTTTGTGAGTTTATACATTTTATGAAACAAAGAAAGAAATTGATTTTGATCCCTGCCTTGCAGAGGGTGGGACTAGATGACCCTTTGGATCCCTTCCAGCTCTAGGATTCTATGAGGAAACACCACATGAGTCTTTATTCTCCACAAGGGAGCTGGAAGGGAAAGCAATTCCTTTCAAAAAGTTCCTTCCAATAACTGAGAGAGCACCTATCTCTCTCTCTCTGTGTGTGTCTCTCTCTCTCACACACACACTCATTCACACACAGAAAGATCCTGCAGTTTTTTCCTTGCAAATCTTTGGAAGAAAGGGGAGCCGTGGCGGGTGGGCACGATTGGTGTACCCAGCAGTGTATCCCTTTCAGTTCTACTTTCCCTACTGGCTGATATCTCACAAATTGATTTCTCCTCGCTCTCAGTTACATTGCAGAACTGCCTGGGGTCCAGGATTTGCAGATCAGCTCCAGTTTCACAGCTTTGCTCAAGTTCTGAAGATCAGCAAATGTGGGACCTGGATTAGCCACCTCAGTCCTATCTCACTCCGGCCACCAGCTCCTTGCAATTCAACCCCACCCCCGGCCCTTGGCCTTTTTGGAAGTGCGGCCCTTGAGGGGATGGAAGAAGATGAAACGGAATCAGCAAATAAATCCAAAATAAATGCAATCCTAGAGGGTCCCTCTCACTTTACGGTTGCAGGGAAGGAGATAGACCACCCCGAGCGAATATACATTTCTTGATTTGCTATGGAATCCTCTTAATGTTTTTTCTCCCTTTGAAAATTACAAACTTTGTTCTTAGAGGTTTCGTCTCATGCATCACTTGCCAGCAGTCTCCTGCCATATAATCAGAAAGATACAGTGTGGGAATTCAAGAAGACTAATTCTTGTTACACTAGCGTCCAGCATTATTCAAGGAAAGGAGGGGCAGTTACCCATATAGCAGGCAAGGCAAGATCAGCACCCTGGACAGAGCATTGTGGATGACGTTGCTCCCAGCATTTTCACTCACACAAGGAGAGCAGTTACCTCTTCAGAGTTCAGAGGCCCTGTAGAAACTGGCCTGGACCTGCTGTTAGCCCCACCCCCTCTGAGGAGTTCTCGGTGCTCTTAAAGGGCCATTGCACAGTACTGAAGCCAGTTCCTGCTCTATCGGGGTGGTGAAGACTGCAATGGCAGCATGTCTTCTGAGTCCCAGGACTCCAGAAACTCAGTCCTGCTGACTCTCCTCCCCGTCTGACATCCCGCTCAAGGAGAGTCCTGCACTTTGCTCAGAGGAAGAGCCCACCTCATCATCACAGTTTCCTCTGCTTGGGAGGGATCCAGAATGAGCGGTTAGAGGGGAAGGGAAGGGCCAGTGGTCAGTTTCAGCACCTTCTCAAGCTGAATGAGGTGAACCGGGGTACTCTGCCGTGTTGTTACTTTCTGTGAATAAAAGCTACCTGCTTCACATTCTTTCCCGCCCTGTGGAGCTGTTTCCTGACAGCTCCTTGACAGGTGCTAACTTGAATGAAATACAGTGGTACCCCGGGTTACATACGCTTCAGGTTACATAAGCTTCAGGTTACAGACTCTGCTAACCCAGAAATAGTGCCTCAAGGTAAGAACTTTGCTTCAGGATGAGAACAGAAATCGTGCTCCTGTGGCGCAGCGGCGGCAGGAGGCCCCATTAGCTAAAGTGGTGCTTCAGGTTAAGAACAGTTTCAGGTTAAGAATGGACCTCTGGAACGAATTAACTACTTAACCCGAGGTACCACTGTATTGAGGAGGGGGGGCAGGTAAGCCCTGCCCCACGTAACTGATCACATGACGTGGTGCAGGCACACTATTGGAATAGCAATACCCATCAACTTTGGGAGCCCCCCAAAGTATTTTATTGGGAGGCAAAGGGACCTTGGCCCCTAGCAGTTGGCTCCTATGCTTCCAAATGTTTCACATTGTTTCTCCCCCTCTATTTTTTGCAACCCAGGGACACCATTAAAAAAAAGCTGGAAGGTAATTGGACCCCTGACAAACTTATCGCACTCTGCTGATGTGTCAAAATTTGTGGAGGCTCGCCAGGATGTCATCCATTCCCCACATTTAAACGAGCCCAAACACCTGGTCTCCCCAGTTATGCTCCAAGATGCAGTTGCAAGAAAAATCAAATTGGGTGGGTGAGTACTGGAAGAATGAGAAGTCCCCAAGTGGATTTTTAAAAGGAGAAGTAAAAAACAGGAATCCTTCACCAATTTAACTCGTGTCCGGAAGTCAGATCGGTAATTAAATTCTCTCATGAAGCCGCTGTGATGAGTCTCCAGCCACCCCGGGAATAAGTCTATTTAACTCCATTCAGCGTATCATTTATCAGACCCTGATAAGAGTTGGGCAAGAATGCCTGCAACCCACGTCATAGATAGGGTCTCCCCATCAGTTCTTTTCAATGCAGCCGGCCTGCTTTGGGATTGGAAGGATGCACTGCTCTTAATTAGCAAATTGTGAAGCACACAGACAAGGAAGCATCAAAAAGAAAATCCCCGGCATTTAAATTCATTAACAATCCATGAAAGTTTTTGCGGAGTGGGGGGTAATCTCCAGACAGCTTCCTGAGCAGGGTGGGTGGCTATTTATTTGGAGGGTGGTTTATATGGGTGGGACCCACCTAAATTTGCACTTTCTTAGGAGATCACAAGCTTAATATTTTAAAAACCTCTAAGCTGTGTACGGCCTTACATATTATTGTCTTCTTAATTCAGTAGGATTTGCTTCTCCTGGTATGCCCCACAGAGGACCTTAAGGTCCATAAATAGCAACACCCTAGAGATCCTGGGCCCTAAGATTAGCCTCAACCAGAGCCAGGGCCTTTTCAACACCTGGTGGAATGCTCTGTCTCATGAGACCAGGGCCCTGTGGGATCTGATTTCTTTCTGCAGGGCCTGGAAGACAGAGTTGTTCCACCTGGCCTTTGGCTTAGAATCAATTTGATTCCCTCCCCCTCTTTCCCCCCCCCCTTTCTCCTCCTGTGATGAGGCTGCATTTTAATGTTTTAATGTTGTGTTTTAATCTTGTTTTTTAAGTTGTATTTCAATCAGCTTGTTTTTATTATTGGTTGTTAGCTGCCCTGAGCCCGGTCTTGGCTGGGGAGGGCAGGGTATAAATAAAAATTATTATTGCTGTTGTTGTTGTTATTCTGAGCAGAGATGGTTAGGATTGCACTGCCAGCCTTTAGGGTACCACAAGGCTCTCTGCTGTTTTGTACCCTGTCTCTTCATCCCTTCTCCAGGTGATGGGAGCATCCAGCTCTGGTGAGCCACTCCAACTCTTCCCAGAGCCTGGGTGGAGATATTCCACAAAGGGAACTGGGACATCGTGTGTGAGAACAGGATGCTGGACTAGATGGGCCCCCTTGGCCTAATCCAGCTGAGAGACTCTTCTTATGATCTAACGGTTGCTGTCTTCTTGGCATCCTTTCAGAAGTCCTTCTTCAAGCAGTGCATCACTGAACAATGGAACTCACTTCTGCAGGAGGCAGTGATGGGAACCAACTTGGATAGCCTCAAAAGAGGATTGGACTAATTCACGGAGGAGGAGGAGGAGGAGGAGGAGGAGGAGGAGGAGGCTATCAATGGCTACTAGCCACAACATCTAGGCTCTGCTAGCAGCAATTTGGATTTGATATCCCGCTTTATCACTACCCTAAGGAGTCTCAAAGCGGCTAACATTCTCCCCCACAACAAACACTCTGTGAGGTGAGTGGGGCTGAGAGACTTCAGAGAAATGTGGCTAGCCCAAGGTCACCCAGCAGCTGCATGTGGTGGAGCGGAGACGCAAACCTGGTTCACCAGATTACGAGTCCACCGCTCTTAACCACTACACCACACTGGCTCTCTTCTGAACTGCATTTGCTGGAAGCCACAGGAAAGGGAGAGTTTTGTTGCACTTGGGTCCTGTTTGTGGGCTTCCCAGAAGAAGCATCTGCTTGGCCCCTGTGAGAGAAGGCTGCTGTTACTGCCTTTGGCCTGATCTACCCGAGAGGCTCTTCTGTTCTTGCGATTATGGCCTGTTCCAAGCTTATTAAGAAAGCAATTTCTTCCTAAACCTCTCGATTGAGTTGGGAAGGCCTTCCGTGGCTTCATGATGTCATGGTGGTGGTTTACAAATCACGAAACCTATTAATCTAATCCTAAAACAAATTTACAAGTGTTCAAATGGCTTTGCGGAGATGAGTAGTGCAAGAAAGAGAGAGAGAGGAGGAGGGGAGCGGGGCGGAGGAAATAAAGAATGGCTCTGGCACATGCTAAGAATTATTCCTGCCTGAAGAGGCTCTTTGCTGTTCTCCCTGCTTTGTAGTCGGGACTCTCAGCCAGAGAGATTGTTATATCAGGCTGCCTGTGGCCTCTCATTATGGCAGCGATTGGAAATGCAAATTCTCACATTTAAACGCAATGCTTCTCCTGTTTGAAAACCTTAATCAGATTGGCTCAAGGATTCTCTCTGTTAATGTGCCACCGTCGTTGTTGCTGCCATCCATTCAGGGGGGCGGGGGGGGAGAGAAGGAGCTGTTATTATCTTTCCTTGCTTTGGCACGACAACAGATAAATACAGGATACTAAAACCGAGGCAGTTTGTCTTCCGCTGTCCAGCATGTGCAGAATTAATTCCATGTGAAATCTGGTGCGGAATCTGGATTTCTCCCCGGTAATTAAATAGGGGGAAACGCACAGATTCCTGGTCTTCTTGATTCTGGGGTGTCAGAGTTTATCTCAGGGGTGGGAGACCTGCAGTTCAAGGGGCATCTGTGTGACCCTCAGTGTGATGTCATAAGGACAGGGAAAGTCCAGAGGGAGAGGAGGAGGTCAGGAGGAGAAAAGACATTGTGGTGATGAAGACATGACATCGGTGAAATGGATGGAGGGATGGAAGAAGGAGGGGGAGCCCTCAATAAGCTGCTGGTTCAAACTACTGGGGGTGGGTAGAAGAGGGAGTCAGAAAAGGAGAAAGAGAGGAGGAGTTTGCAAAGAGAGAAGGGGGGAGGGGGAAAGCAGGTGACAGAAAGAGGTAGAAAAAGTGTGACCACACCCATTTATGGCTCTGATCCTACTACCACTGGCTCTGGTCATCCTCCAAAAGTAGCATATAGCACCCAGCACATTGCCCCCTAGAATGTGGCTCTTGACAGAGAGAGAGAAAGAGAAAGAAAAGGAGGGGGATGATGATGGTGGTGGTGGTGGTTTCATGGAGGAGAAGGCTACAAAAGGCTACTAACCACAATGGCTCTGCTCTGCTTCCAAGCCTGGAGGCTGTAATGCTTCTGAGTACCAGCTGCTGGAGACCACAGTAGGGGAGAATGCTCTTGTGCTCACATCCTGCTTATGGGTTTCGTGCAGGCATATGTTGGCCACTGTGAGGACAGGATGCTGGACTAGGTGGGCCTTTGGCCTGACCCAGCAGGCTACTTCTTATGCTCTTATGTAAAGTTCTTACAGACCAGGACAAAGCCTTGGTGAGTTGACCATTTAGGTGTGCTAAGAGACCTCTTCACTCCTAGGAAGTGCAATGGTCCTTTGCCCTTATGGGATAATATAGACCAGGCATAGGCCAACTCAGCCCTCCAGATGTTTTGGGACTACAACTCCCATCATCCCTAGCTAACAGGACCAGTGGTTGGGCATGATGGGAATTGTAGTCTCAAAACATCTGGAGAGCCGGGTTGGCCTATGCCTGATATAGACCCTCTAAGTGTACTTATTTTCCTGGGTTAGTCCTGGATTTACAGAAGCTGTCCTGGTTTTTTATTTGATACTGATATGTCCCATTTTTCCTTAGGACTTCCCTATTTTCATCAGAAAAATTTTGGAGGGTATGGAATAGGGTGTCCCTATTTTCATTGGAGAAATGCTGGAGGGTATGATAATACCCCACACACCAGGAGTAGCAGAACAAACTCCCCCTGCTTTTAATATCAACAGCAGGAGATGGATAGTATAGGCAACAGCTTCTCTTGTCCATCAACATTTAATGCAAGGGGAAAGGTGCCGAAGTGCTCCGTGGCCCTCAGGCCAGAGGAATTGACACTCTACTTTGTGGCATTGAGCAGAAATTGATAAGCTGTCCCTGGCCATAATATTAATGATAAAAGTGTCGATGCTAACAGCCAGGCTGCTTGCTTCGCCTGCCTCTGTTTGTATGTCATTAAGTGCACATGAGGCATTTGAAATGGAAACAAATTAGAAGGTCATATTCCCCACCCACCCCAGGGGCCCACAGCTCCCTAGGTGTAGATCAGGTTTCCTGGGCCCAGATCAGAATATAAGAACGTAAGAAGTACTTTGGTGGATCAGACTAAAAGCCTATCTAGACCAGCATCATGGAATCATGGAACTGTGGACTTGGAAGTGATGCCAAGGGACCTCTAGTCCAATCTGTGCAGTAATCACAGCTAAGGGATCTCTGAGAGAGAGGGCTCTCCAACCTGTGCTCAAAATCTTCCAGTGAAGGAGAGTCCACCACCTTGTTTTCATAGTGCTCAATGAGATGCTTCAGTGGGAAGCCCACAAGCAGGATTTGAGTGGGACAGTAACTCTCCCCACTTGTAATTTCCAGCAACTGGTATTCAGAAGCATGCTGCCTCCAACTGGGGAGGTAGAACATTGGCGTTGTGGCCTGTAGTCTTTTGTAGCCTTCTCCTCCATGAATTGATTGAATCCTCTTTTAAAGCCATCCAAGGTGGTGACCATCACTGCCTCCTTTGGGAGTGAACTCCATAGCTTAACTATGTGCTGCTTGAAGAAGGACACGGGTGGCGCTGTGGTCTAAACCACTGAGCCTCTTGGGCTTGCCGATCAGAAGGTCGGTGGTTCGAATCCCCGCGATGGAGTGAGTTCCTGTTGCTCTGCCCCAGCTCCTGCCAACCTAGCGGTTCGAAAGCACGCCAGCGTGAGTGGATAAATAGGTACCGCTGCGGTGGGAAGGTAAACAGCGTTTCCATGAGCTCTGCTTTCTGTCACACTGTCCCATTGCACCAGAAGCAGTCTAGTCATGCTGGCCACATGACTCGGAAAGCTGTCTGTGGACAAATGCCGACTCCCTTGGCCTGAAAGCGAGATGAGCGCCACAACCCCATAGTTGCCTTTGTCTGGACTTAGCTGTCCAGGGATTATTTACCTTTACCTTTTACCTGCTTGAAGAAGGATTGTCTTCCCTATGTCCTGAATCTTCCAACATTCAGCTTCATTGGATGTCCACAAGTTCCGGTGTTATGAGAGAGGGAGAAAAACTTTCCTCTTTCGACTCTCTCCATGCTTTGCATGCTTTTATACAGGCCTATCACGCCACCTTTAATGCACAAGTGGTCAGAGTTGATGTCTTTTGGGAATCCAACAACAACATAGAATCATAGAATCTTAGAACTGTAGTGTTTGAAGGGACCTTAAGAGTCATCTAGTCCAACCCCCTGCAATGCAGGAATCTCAGCTAAAGCATCCATGACAGATGGCCATTCAACCTTTGCTTGAAAACCTGCAAGGAAGGGACCCACCTTCCCCACCTCTGGGCTTGATAAACCAATGTTCCTCTCCCTTTTCATGGAATAACTAAAGTGCCTGTGGCTTTTGATGCTTAGAATATATGTCTAAGTGGGGAGATGTAGAATTGAATAAAGTTATGCATGGACCATAGAACACAGAGACATATATTTCACCCTCACTAATGCATTAGCAATTGGGATCCCCTAATGAAACTGATGGACAGTGGATTCAGGGCAACCAAAAAGAAGGACTTTGTCACTCAGTGCATAATTATTAATGAACGCAGTTCATTGGCACGATGGCCACTGGCATAAATGGATTTAAAATTCACGGAGGACAGATCTACCAGTGGACGTCGGGCAGCAGAGCTAACATGGAATGTCATGATGTTGTACCCATAAATATCTGTTTCTGGGCCTGCTTCTGGGGTTTCCAAAGGGATCTGGCTGGGCACTGTTGGGGCCAGGATCCTTGGACAGATGTTGTCTGTAACAGATTCCACAGGGCTTTTAAACACTGCAGCATAAAGCAGTTGCCTGCCTGTTTGTCCATCCATCCAGCTAACCATTCTTCCACCTGCATGCCTGGATGTTCACATAAGAAGAGCCTCCTGGCTCAGGACAGCGGCCATCTAGTCCAGCATTCACAGTGGCCAACCAGATGCCTCTTCTGTGAAACCTTCAAGCAAGACCCAAGCACAATAGCCCTCCCCCTCCTGTGGTTTCCATCTGCCTGCCTGCCTGCCTGCCTGCCTGCCTAGCTAGCTGCTATGGAAAGCCTTTTTCAGCTCACCCTACTCTGCTCTTCCACACAGGGAGAACATTTCCCTTTCCTGCAAATCTCATCTCCCAGATCAAAGAGTGCAGGGCCCTTCCTCATGCAGCCTATCTAATGCCACTGGGTGTCACTAGCAACCCACAGGCCAGTGGAAGACCCCACACCTCTTGGCTATTTTACTGTGATGAAGAGCTAGGTAGGGGACCTCTTAGCTCTCAGCGGTGCACATGCCACACCTGTCTGTGACCCAGCAGGCCGCCTACTGTAGATGGAGCTCTGTGGAAGGATAGCACTTCCAAGAAGGCACACGGCCAAGAAGCCTTTGCTGAGCAACATGTGGGGAACAGTGTCTCCAAAGGCTGTGTTAGCAGTTCATTCCAGAACGGCTGGAGAACTGAGAAATGAAGAAAGCAGATCATATCAATGCTCCATTAGGGAGCCCCTGTGGTGCTCCATCCTGGATTTGCAGAACGTGGTGTGTTTCTCTGTAAGATACCTCTGTGAAATCAACTCTGTGAAGGTTCGGCTGCCTGGCTTTGGAATTGCTCCCTCTTGGTGGGTTCAGCCCATCCTGTCTGCGTGCAGACATTATGCCATCACAGCTGCCCACTCAGCCCTTGACGCCGCAGTAGGAAGGAAGGTGTGTGCGTCTGTTGCGATGGCTCTGTAGACACCTTCCATCTGCCACAGATAGATAACCAAGCAACAGTGTCGTAGCAAGGTCAGGTGGTACCCAGCGTGGATTATTTTTTTTGTCACACCCCCCCCCCCAAGGACTTCCTGCCAAATTTTGAGTTCCCAAAGTTGTTGAGAGCTTTTGGGGGGATGCCCACAGTTGTTGAACTTTTGGGGGGTGTCCATAGTTGTTGAGCTTTTTGTGGGGGACACACGCAGTTGTTGGATTCCTAATACAAATCAACAGAGCAGCAAGACAAGCAGCGACTCAAGTGGACTGGAGAAAAATATATACAGTGGTACCTCAGGATGTGAATGGGATCCATTCCGGAGCCCCATTCGCATCCTGAATGGAACATAAGACGCGACGGCACGTCTGCGCATGCACGAGTCACGTGTTGTCGCTTCCGCACATGCGCGTGACGTCATTTTGAGCATCTGCACATGCGCGAGCGGCGAAACCCAGAAGTAACGCGCTCCATTACTTCCAGGTTGCTGCGGAGCGCAACCCGAAAGTGCTCAACCTGAAGCACATTCAACCCGAGGTATGACTGTGTTGAAATTGCACATATATTCCAAAGTACCTAAACAACTAACATGAGGAATGCACAGATCTCTAACACAAGAAGGAGGAAGCTGTGGACCTCCAGATGTTGTTGGATTACGACACCCAACAGTTTCCACAACCCTGCCTTAACGTATTCAATTATCTAATAAAAAAAGGATATACTATGTAGTGCCTCCCTGCCCTCCTTCCTGCACTTCTAAAATAAGTGTACTCTCAGTTCTTTCTGAGGTGGTAAGAATGCTCCCTTCAGACGGGGCTTTAGCTTAGCCTTCTGCCTGACATGCCAGATGTCCCATCCATCTCCTCTTGGCTGCTGCAAAGCTGCTGGATTCTCCTGTAGCCCATTTCCAGAGAGAGGAGAGGAGGAGGGGGGCGCTCCAAAGGGCACAGCGAAGAGGAGGCCCCGTGGAGGACCGAGCCGAGGAAATCTTGCCTCATTGAATTTTGCCTGCGCCGCCGTTAACCTGCTTGACTTCGCCTTTCCGAGCTCGTTTGCTCCCAGGCATCGCCGTGGCTGGCGGAGCTCTATGGGGGTGAAGGGGGCAATGGCGCTTAATAGAAGTGCTATGTGCTCGAGCGAAGGCAATCCAGACCCACACCCTTCCTTCCCCCCTCATCTCTCGCCTCCCCAACCGTGGCCCAGTGAATGGGAGAGAGTTAACCCGGCGACCTTTAATCAAAGGCTCGCATTGCCTGAATGGGATTGATGGCGCTCGGCTCCCACACAGCCGCGCGGCGTGGTGGCGATTACACCATTAGCTCTCCGGGCTGAGAGTGCTGCCTGGTAATGGTTGCGAAAATAGCGGCGAGGCTGAATAAACCTGGCGGAGTGCTGCTGGGCAGGCGGGGACCCTCCCTTCCCCCGCAATCGTGCAAAAGCTCTCAGGATGAGAGGATGCGTCTAAGTCGATCTCATGGCATCGTTTCCTTGGGGGCTGTGTTTCCTCCCCAACCCCCTGCACGCTTTTGTATAGCACCAGGGGAAGGGGCATACCTCAGAGGAAGAACGCTGGAACTGCATTCAGGAGGTTCCGAGTTCAAGTTCTGGCATCCCCAGGTCAGGCTGGGAAACAAAGATTCCTGGTCTCAAAGCCTCTGCCAGCCAGTGTGGACACTATCTCCCCACTAAAGCCTAGTGTGTGTAACTTGGGGGGGGGGGGGAACAGTCCAGCGGCGTAGCGTGGGTTGTCAGCACCCGGGGCAAGGCAAGTAATTTGCGCCCCCTAACCCCTAACATGCCGCCGCTGCCAGCTTCTTCTTGCTGCTGCCTGGGCTGGGGTATTTACGGTAAGGTACCCACGGCGGCAGCGGCGGGTCCGTGTCAGGTGATCTGAGGCGAGTTGCCGCTGGCGCTGCCGCCCAAACGACACCACTTGCCTGGAGGAGGAGGAGGGCAGAGAGGCGAGGAAAATGCAACATGGCCCAGCAGCTGCAGCGGCGGCGGCAGGGCTGTGAGGAGGGGTGCCTGGCGCACCCTCCGCGGCCCTGACGCGCGGGGACCGCGGCGAACCGCTGCCAGCTCCTCGGTTCCGCGAGACATGGGGCTCTGCTACAGCCTGCGCCCGAGGCTCTTCGGCGACTCCGGAGGCGGCGAGAGCGCCCCCCCAGATGTTGTGCCCGGTGCGGCCGGCCCCCCTGCACCCCCCACGCTACGCCACTGGAACAGTCACAGCCTCTCAGCCTAATCCACCTCACAGATTTGTTGTGGGGATTAAATGAGGAAAGAGGGAGATGGGCACACAGCCTTGAGCTGCTTGGGGCGAAAAGGTGTGATAGAAATGTAAAGTAAATAAATAAATAAATAAAAATTAGCTAGATGGAGCAGGAGGCCAAGATTCAGCTTTGTGGGCTCCCCGTGAGTTCTAGTTATCAATGAGAAGGGAAGAACACTTTTAAACCCGCTTTCACCGTGCCATGGATAATTTTGTAAAATTCTATCACATCGCCTCTTAACACCTATCCTCACTATGGTCAACCTCTTAACTCGCCTGTTCTCTAAACCAACCATGGCAACCTTTTCTGTACCTTCTACAACCCGACAATGGTCTTCTTGAGGAAAAGACCGGAACCCAGCTCTCATTAGACTGGTATTCATTCATTCATTTTAAATAGTTTGAGCCTGCTTCTGGGTCACACATTCTCCAACAAAGTTTACAGCAAATTAAAACAATTGACTTGGATTTCTTTTTGTAAGCGTGGGAAGGCAGGGAGGCTGTCTACTGTACTCTTGACAGATGTTCAGGGTTTTTTTATTTTTAAAACGCATTGTTCTTAAACTTGCTATGATATTAAAATTGTGAACACTGCGAACGAGGTTATGGCTTTTTGACACGCGGCTCTGAAACGCAGACGTGGCTTTGTGCAAGCATTCTGCACAAAGCCCTTCGACGTGTCACACAATATTCCATCTTCAGCGTTGCCAAGTTCTAACGTAGTTTACTTTAGGCCTGAGAAGCTACACTGGGAGACACCTTTAATTGGAGAAGAAGAAGAAGAAGAGGAAGAAGAGGAAGAAGAGGAAGAAGAAGGTGAGAGATAACAAAACAAATGGATTCTGGCAGTGCTGTTCCCACACTCAGGTGGGGGTGAATTTCTTACACCCCAACTCCTTTGGGAAGAAGACTCAGAATGGTTTTGCCCTGGGGAAGGGTTAAGGAGGGGCCAGAGGCACCCAACATTGAGGGGGGCCGTCGCATGTGTGTGACATCACACATGTGATGTGTGACATCACACACGTTGTGACTGTCACACACCTCCCAAGTGTCTGTATGGTATCTCCTGAAACTGCACAGGCAGGGCGACCTCCAGCCAGGCTAGTCCGGGCCACACAACATCTTCCAAGGTAGCAGGAGACAATGGAAAAAGGGGGGGAGGGAGCAGGTGGGTGGGCAAGGAAGGGCTCGGCCTCCTCTGCCCCCTCAAGATCCATCACAAAAGGGCTCAGCTCCATCACAAAAGACATGGGGGGAGGCTGAAGATAATTCAGCCCTATTGAGCATACCCTCCAACATTTCTCTGATGAAAATAGGGACGTCCCATTCCATAATGATAATTTTACTATTTATACCCCACACATCTTACTGGGTTGCCCCAGCCACTCTGGGCAGCTTCCTACATATATCAAAACATAATAAAACATTATTTATTTATTTTTAATCCCCATATAGGATTGCGTTCGGGCAGCTCAGGGGCCAGATAACTACATACCCTCCAACATTTCTCAAGTGAAAATAGGGACATCCTAAGGAAAAGTGGGGCATTCTGGGTTCAAATTAGAAACCGGGATGGCTTCTCTAAATCAGGGACATCCCCGGAAAATAGGGATACTTGGAGGGTCTGATAGAGTTGGTGCCTATGGCCAGGTAGGTTATCAGGCCAATCCGGGTGAAGAGGAAGCCAGGCTCCACCCCAAACGCTCCTCTCTTCTCTTTTTGCATTGCCCTTCCTCCTTCTCTCTCTCCCTGGGCTTTGCTAGAGGCCTGTTTGGGGCTTAAGTAGGAATTTTCAGGGGAGCCCTTGATTTGCCTTGGGACTCCTCTTTTTTGCCTACTCCATGCTGCTCTTGGCATTGCTGATTGCCTGAGTTGGCTTTCAGTTCTGGCAGGAAATGCAAGTTAAGATTTGATGGGATAAATACCTGATGAATTATTGGGTTGAGGGCACTTTTTTGGTTGTCCTACACTGCCTTAGTGTTGGGTTCCTTGGGGGTGTCCCTTAGGCCTGTAAGGCGCAACGAAGTGACCTCTGACCCTGGGGACCATAGAACACTTGCCAGGTTCACATACTCCAGGTTCTCATAAAGGTAAAGGGACCCCTGACCAGTAGGTCCAGTTGTGGCTGACTCTGGAGTTGCAGCGCTCATCTCGCTTTATTGGCCGAGGGAACCGGCGTACAGCTTCCGGGTCATGTGGCCAGCATGACTAAGCCACTTCTGGCAAACCAGAGCAGCGCACGGAAATGCCATTTACCTTCCCGCCGGAGCGGTACCTATTTATCTACTTGCGCTTTGACGTGCTTTCAAACTGCTAGGTTCACAGGAGCAGGGACCGAGCAATGGGAGCTCACCCCGTCATGGGGATTCAAACCGCCGACCTTCTGATCGGCAAGTCCTAGGCTCTGTGGTTTAACCCACAGCACCACCCACGTCCCCCAGGTTCTCATAGCAAGGAGGAAATATTGCTTCCAATCCTTTGCTGCAGGGCCACAGGTGATGCCTGCAAACATGAATATGATTACTCCTGTATTAGGAAATTCTCCAGCCTAGATTATATTTTAGTTTGGCTAAATATTTGAATAAATATGAGCTCCCACCACCACAATAAGGTGTCCTGAGTCTTCTTTCATGGATGTGCTGGCAAGAGAGGTTGCCAGAATGGAAAGAGAAAGAGAGAGGAGGAGATCATAAGTTGTGAAATATTCATGATAGAAGGAGTAGGTGTGTGTCAAATACGGTAGAGAAAACACGGCAATTTCCTAGGGAAGAAACTTTCAGAAGGGTGGAATGAGGGGAGAGGGTGGAGTAGGATGTCAACCAGAGTGAAAACAAACCACAGTCTCAAGTAAAAAGTGATCTTTGGAAGTGTGTTAGGATGCTCCTGGGTTGAGTCACTGGGGCAGATTCAAGAACATAATACCTGGGAATTATAGGGATTGTTGTTGTTTAGTTGTTTAGTCATGTCCGACTCTTCGTGACCCCATGGACCAGAGCACGCCAGGCCCTCCTGTCTTCCACTTCCTCCCGCAGTTTGGTCAAACTCATGCTGGTAGCTTTGAGAACACTGTCCAACCTTCTCGTCCTCTGTCATCCCTTTCTCCTTGTGCCCTCCATCTTTCCCAACATCAGGGTCTTTTCCAGGGAGTCTTCTCTTCTCATGAGGTGGCCAAAGTATTGGAGTCTCAGCTTCAGGATCTGTCCTTCCAGTGAGCACTCAGGGCTGATTTCCTTAAGAATGGAGAGGTTTGGTCTTCTTGCAGTCCATGGGACTCTCAAGAGTCTCCTCCAGCACCATTATTCAAAAGCATCAATTCTTTGGCGATCAGCCTTCTTTATGGTCCAGCTTTCGCTTCCATACATCGCTACTGGGAAAACCATAGCTTTTACTATACGGACCTTTGTTGGCAAGGTGACGTCTCTACTTTTTAAGATGCTGTAGAACTACCTAAATTGTATAGAAATTTACTCATGCACGTGACTACAGAGGCAAGAATATTACTTGCCCAAAAATGGAAAGAAGAAGAAGTCCCAGCAAAGGAAGAATGGATACAAAAACTTACGGGATGTGCAGAAATGGGGAAACTTACTGGAAGAATAGGAAATCAAGAAAACAAACTTTTCAGAAAAGAATGGAAATGGTTCACTGAATATTTACAGATAAATTGTAAACAGATAAAAACACTGTCAGGAATATTGTAATAACCTGCAGCTATATAAGTGTATATAAAGAAGACAAATAAATGAGTAAGTTAATTTGGATATGCAGAATATATTAAAAATAAATTTAAGGAACTGCAGAAAGGGGGGAAGAAAGTCAAGTTTTTAAATGTCAAAATGAATGTAAAATATGTGAAAAGTATAAATATTTTTTTTAAAAAGAGAGAGAACATTAGGTCATGTGCCAATCTCTCTGTGACAATGGGATGTCCAGCATTCTTGCCATACTGAATGTTCTATGCCTAATTAACAATTCAGCCTCCCCCCCCCCGCCCTTAAGGTCTTCACAATCTCTACCTTAAGAGCTTCAGTCTCCCATTGCCACCTTAAGGTCTACAAAGCATTCCTTATCAAACTGCATTCTTTTCCCACAGTGACAAAGAGAAAAGAATATGAAGACAGCACTTTCCTCGAGGAGCCAGAAATTTAATTTTTTTAAAAAATAAAATACAATGGTTTCTAACACCCCTTACTCATTTAAAAACTTTTTTATCGCTTGCAAACAATTAAAATATGCTTCCCATTTTGCTTTCAGTCTTTTAATGATTGTCTCTTCTTAAACCAGAAGTCAGCTCATACTCCAGATGTAATTTTCAACCTGCAGACAGATCACCTCAGTCATGATTTATAACAGCCTCAAAAGTAATTAAAGAAAGGGAGACTTTGCTGACCTTATTCCCTGAGGGCTCACCAACAGGGCTGTTATGTGGTGTTTGAGCAAGACAACGGTTCATCTCCTCTAAGTTCCTCATCCCTGTCTGGGTTCCCCAAAGCTTCTCAGTTTCCTGGCATGGAAAGCATGCTGTCCCCCCAGTGAATCAGAGGTTGATCCTTTGTTCCCTCTGTTTTTCCATAGCGAATCTGTTAACCAAAATAGCTTGGCTATCATTAATCACCACATATGGTATCTCTGTCGATGAGCTGTCAACAGAAGAGGTCCAGTCCACCATCTTCCTCCCTGGAAGTCCAAACCTCTGTTCTCTTGGTGCTAACCTATTTCTGAGGTGGGAAAGGAAAAAAGAAATGGTGGGGGAGATGGAGGAGAAGAAGAAGAAGAAGAAGAAGAAGAAGAAGAAGAAGAAGAAGAAGAAGAAGAAGAAGAAGAAGAAGAAGAAGAAGAAGAAGAAGAAAAGCAGCTGCAGGAGGAGTTTGGATTTGATATCCTGCATTATCACTACCCAAAGGAGTCTCAAAGCGGCTAACATTCTCCTTTCCCCTCCTCCCCCACAACAAACACTCTGTGAGGTGAGTGGGGCTGAGAGACTTCAGAGAAGTGTGACTAGCCCAAGGTCACCCAGCAGCTGCATGTGGAGGAGCAGAGACACGAACCCGGTTCCCCAGATTATGAGTCTACCGCTCTTAACCACTACACCACATTGGCTCTTTGGAGGCAGTTTGCAACTTTCAGACCACCTTATCAGTATTTTCACATGGATGCTTTTAAATGTCTGTTTCATAGTTTTCCGTGCCAAATAAAATAGTCAGAATGTGAATAATTGTATCGAACAAGCAAATGAACATGCCATTGATAAATCCCTGGTTTGCACTCTGCTCATGCTCTGGAGCTGGCCTACCTGACCTCAGTCTTCCAGGCTGTTTCCCTCTTCTCATCCAACTCCAAAGAGTCACGGTTCTTCTTGTCATTTTTGCTCGAGAGAAAACATGTCAGCGTTGGGCCTGCTGCAGCCCTGACATTTCTCCGGTTGGAATTTTCCGGAAGCTTCGAGGCAAGATAAAAGGGGTCAAGAGAAGAGTTAAATAGCAGGGAGCCATTCTTCGACAGAGGAACATGAAATGGAAATGTACTCTTGTGGACTCACATAGACGCAGACAGTCCACGGGCATGACCCGAAGAGGTAAATTTCTTGTAACTCAAAGCAAAGGGCCTCGCTCTATTTTTAGCTTCCAGGGAGACAGCAAAGTGTACAGAAGAGGGTTGTGTGTGAACACCTTCCCTTTCAGCCTTTTCTCGTGGTGCATAAACTAATCCTTTTTCTCTTGTTTGGAGCTTTTGATATAATCACAACTCTCTAAAACATTATCCTTTTAAAACAGGGGCAGGAATCAAACCCAGAACGACAGTGCAGGCTGACTGTAGAATAATCGAATCGTAGAATTGCAGAGGGACTCTGAGGCTCATCCAGTTCAAACCCCTGAAATGCAGGAAAATGCAGCTGTCCCATACAGCAGTCTAAATAAAAAGAGCTTCCTATTCTCTCTCTCCTTCATGAATGGCACAGAAAGTGCAGATGACCTTTGGGTTCCTTTCCAACGCTTCCATTCTATGATTCTGTTAATAAAGTTAATAAATCCACTTTGATACACGCAGAGAGAGAGACAGAGGGAGAGGTATATTTCTGGAAAGGTTGGGGAAAAGCTTGAAAATAAAAGAATAGATTTCCCCCCGATTCTTCCCACTTCCCTTTGCTGTCTACCATAATATTTTTAGCTCGCAGCTTCTTATTAACCTTGTGGGGAAGAATGTATGAGCAGGAGGGGGGGTGTTGAATGGGGAGGGAATGCTCACTGACCGCCAATAAGATGCTCACTTCATTAAGAGATAATGGGAGTTGTCATGGCACTTGAAGGATGTGTAGGTGGGCGGGGGCAGCTACCGAGAGAAGGGGAGATGATATTCTCTGCAAAAGTTCCCTTTTCATGTAAATTGTTGAAATATTTAAAATGCTTTCCATTAAGGTGGGTCGCCAGGCCGGGTGGGCGGGGAAAATTAGCCTCTTTTGCACAGCAGCATAATATTGTGGATGTAATGGAAAGCCTCTGAAATTGCTTCTAGTTTCTCTCTCATCTTTCCACACCTCCTTCTTCCTCCTTGCTCTGTGCCCCAGAACCTCTCCTGGCTCAAAGCCCACCAGGATCTCAGTCACTGATGTCTGCATTTTTCCACCAAGGGTGCCTGACACGAAGCCTGGTGCAGCTTTTCAACGCAGGTCGTCAAGGGGGCACGGATAAATATGGAGACAGTCAGCACAGTTAATTAGTTAATGAATGCCATGCAAAGGTTTCCGGGGATGGGCTGCTTTTAATAAACTAGTGGTTTGAGGGACAGGTGGGTGGGTTTTCTCCCCACCCCCCGTGTGGTGAATCGATGGAGATGGGCTCACAGCATCAGCAAAGGGTTTGTGGAGTCTCTGGTAATTCCATGCAGAAAGTGAGGCCTCAAAGGCCGAGGCGGGAAAGAAATACAGTGGTACCTCAGGTTAAGAACTTAATTCGTTCTGGAGGTCCGTTCTTAACCTGAAACTGTTCTTAACCTGAAGCACCACTTTAGCTAATGGGGTCTCCTGCTGCTGCTGCGCCACCACCGCACGATTTTTGTTCTTATCCTGAAGCAAAGTTCTTAACCCGAGGTACTATTTCTGCGTTAGCGGAGTTTGTAACCTGAAGCGTCTGTAACCTGAGGTACCACTGTACTGCTGTCAAGCCAGGTGTCCCTCACCCTAGTTGTGCATCAGTTGAGAGCATTGTGGGGTTTCCAGGAAGTACAGATACTTGTGAAAGCCACGGAGTGCAGTGTCGCTATTACAGTGGTACCTCTGGTTAAGAACTTAATTCGTTCTGGAGGTCCGTTCTTAACCTGAAACTGTTCTCAACCTGAAGCACCACTTTAGCTAATGGGGCCTCCCGCTGCTGCTGCTGCGCCACCGCCGCACGATTTTTGTTCTTATCCTGAAGCAAAGTTCTTAACCCGAGGTACTATTTCTGCGTTAGCAGAGTTTGTAACCTGAAGCATCTGTAACTCAAGGTACCACTGTATTGCAATAAGTATGGGATGCCTACAAAACACGCATTTCAGTAATGGGTGCCTCGAAAAGCAATGGGAAGTCTGCATGCTCATTTTGTGCAAACCATGTACCCAAAATGCATACAGCAGGACAGCATGCAATGGAATGGGATGCAACAGCATGGTAACAGACCAGTGACTTGAGCATCAGTGAGCCTGAAATGGGATGGAATTAGCTGCCCAGCCCAACTCTAGTGATGTCGTTTTGACTTCCTGTCTCAAGCACCGAAATGACCCTGTTCAAACAGACAGGCAGGCATCCAATGGAAAGTTAAAAGAATGTGGATTAGATCGCCTGGGTTGCCGTTTGCTTCCCTGTTATGATCTTGATAATGCAATGCAGAAGATGGGCAGAACGGAATGTTCCTTGCCAGTGCTTTTTTCCCTAGAAAAATAGGTGGCAGTACTCACTGTGAAGGTGTTACACTAAATGCCAGACTTTTCAACAACAACAGAAAGAGGTGCTGGTACTGCATGCCCTTGAGTAGCCCCTGAAAAAAAAGAAGACACTGTTCCTTGCCATAATAGCTCCCAATCTAATTGGTATTATGCAAACAATTTAAGAGAGAGAGGTGGGGAGGGGAGAAGATAAGATAAGACACCAACTTCCCAAGATAGAGGAGTCGGGTTTTGTCTATGTCTGGATGCCGTTGGATGCCAAACTTCCCTGATTTGGACACCTCTGAAGGTATCATCACCCAGTTTGGCATTAAGGTTCCTGAGATCAACAAGCTCTGTCCTATGTTTGGAAACTAACATATGCAGTTTTGAATCAAGATGGCAGATTGAACAATTCTAAAAGGGGCCAACTGGGACATTTCTGAAGCTATCATAACAAAGTCTGGCGTGGTAGTTCCTGAGATTGAGGAGGAAGTTTCTCCACTTTATTTAGATATAATTGGGTACCATGTGGATGTGTAGAAGCTAACAAATTACACTGTTAATTTATAAATACATTTTGATTTCTAAGAACTCCCAAGCAACACAGGGAACTTCTTGGTGCAACACACACACACACACACCCCTGAATGCCAAGATCCAAGTTTGGGGCAAGTACTCCTTGGTGAGAGAACCACATTAGAGATTAAAAAACACAAAATATGCAGCAATGTAAAGCATGAAAAGATAGGTTTTTAGACATTTAAAATATGCCCTTTAAAGCGAGTTCCAAAATGTCCCCTTAAAAAAGTTTCTTTCCAAATTTTCCCCCACCTTAGAAAAATACCATACATTTGGTAAGTTAAAAAACAATTTACTTACAAACTCTCCAAAAATCAGATTTGTGTGCTTCAGAATAGTTGCACAGGCAGTAAAACTTAGCTTAGTTACAAAGCTAAGGTGAAAGTTCCTAGATTATTGGCGTAGGAACTCAAGAGTGGCTTGTGAAAGCCATGCGGTTGAGCTGGAGCAACCAGCTCAAACTTCTTCACACACTGAGTTGCTCAGCTAGACTAGAGGAGAACAAAGTCTTGATAACCTAGTTCCTCCCAAGGTGAGTGTCAGGAGAGCTTACTCTGTAATATTAACCCCTTCATGCATTTATTGGAATTAAGTATGAAGCTGGTTATCCCCCAGGACTTTCAGCTAGAAAACCGTAGAAGAAAAAACAAAACCCACTGGTCTTTTGGCATCACAGATTATATTGTGAATTCAGAGAGAAGCCCCTTAGAGCTGAGTTTCCCTTTCCCTAGGAGAAGTCTGGATCATGCAACTGCCAGACTCCCCTTCCTTCTCCTCCCCATCCTCGCTGTCCAGCAGATTGCCAAGTCCCACTGCCTCAAGGTCCTCAGGCTTCTCCATCTCCTCCTTTGCAGCTTTGGGTACCATTAGGTCCTCACGGTTGTGGACTGCCAACCCAGCCAATTCTCCGCACAACTGCCGGAAGATGGGCAGCCGGTCCCGGGAGATGAGTGGGCGTCCCCAGCCGCCGCTCAGCTTCTCCTGGCTCTTGGAGAGAGTGACAAAGATGGGGAGTCTCTCCAGGTCGGGGGACCAGTAAGAACTGGCTAGGCTGTGGTCAGGAATGATGAATGGGTAATAGTAGCCCTTAGTTGATTCCAGGTAGCCCACTTGAGACTCCAAGGCTGGCGAAGTGTGTGCTGCAGCTGCTGCAGCAGCTGGGACAATGTTCTGACTCCCATCCAAAAAGACGTACTTGATGACCCGGCTGGTGTGAAAGAGTGTGTACTCAGACTGGTACCCAGATGGGCAGTAGAAGACATCCTGCCGCTGTCTCTGGGGGGCAGGCATTGGCATGGCAGCTGTTTTCCCCTGCAAAGAGACCACAGAATTTAGGGAGGCAATGACTCTGCCTTCACTGTTGGAGACAGCATGCCTCTGAATACTAGTTTCTGGGCATCACAAGCGGGGAGAGTGGTTTGGTGCTCATATCCTGCTTGCATCTAGTTGGCCCCTGTGAGGATAGGATGTTGGACTAGTTGGGTCATTGGCCTGATCCAGCACACTCTCCTTATGTTCTTCTGATGCTGGACTAAGATGGGCCATTGGTCTGATCCAGCAGGGTTCATTTTTCAGTTTTTATGTTCTTCAGGATTGAGGGGATGGCCTTATTACAGCTAAACTACTTGCATTGTATGCAGGGAGCAAAATGAAATATCCTCTCCCCTTTTTGCTTTTTCATTCCTGTTGTCCTCAACCTTATTTTCTCCCCAGCAATGTCTTGATATAGGGGAAGGACCACAGCTCAGAGCATCAGCCTTGCATGCAGATGGTAAGAGATGTTTGGCAGCAGAGCGGACTACCTGGGAAGCAGGTGGGCTCTCCTTCACTGGAGGTATTTAAGCAGAGGTTGGATGGCCACCTGTTAGGGATACTTTAGCTGTGATTCCTGCATTGCAGGGGGTTGGACTAGATGACTCTTGGGGAACCCCCTTCCAATTCTACCGTTTATTTGATTCTATGAAATTGTCTGTAACTACCCAAGAAAGATACCTTCAAGTATGCATACTCAGTATGCTACAGACATAAGAAATTGAATGTTCTATGCTAGGAATTATTAGGAAAGTGATTGAAAATAAAATTGCAAGCGTCAGCGTCATTATATAAATCTAAGGCACAGCCATGCTGGGGACACAGTGTCCTGTTCTGGTCACCCCGTCTCTCAAGCTGGATGTCAAAGAGCTGGGAAAGATATTGAAAAGGGCAGCCACAATTATTCAAGAGCCTGCAGAACCTTCCTTGCGAAGTGTGTGGGGATTTTTTAGTAGGTCCAATCCAAAAATTTCTCCCTTTTTAAGCATTTCCCTTTTCCACCCCCCACCACAAACTGTTAAGAGAAGTTCAATATGGCCCTGAAGAATATTTGGCAAAATAGGGGATAAGAAGGGTGTGCATAAACATGAAAGAGGTTTTATAAAAATTTTAAGCACTGATAGATTTCCCTCTACCATAAACACATAAAAAGAGTCTGCTGGGTATCTCGTCCAGCATCCTGTTCTCACAGGGGCCAACCAGATGCCTGGGAAACCAGCAAGCAGGATTCAAGCACAAGAGCCTTCTCCCTTCCTGTGGTTTCCAGCAACTGGTATTCAGAAGCATCACTGCCTCCAGCTGTGGACTGCTTTCCCTATGAAGCCAAAACATCTCCCAGCAACCTGGTGGTCCTCCAGATGTAGTTAAACAGTGACTTTCCATCATCCCTGAGCATAGGCCATGCCGGCTGGGGCTGATTGGAGTCCAAAAATAGCTGGAAGGCACTGTGTTGACTACTCCTGGCCAGTGTGGCATAGTGGTTAAGAGCGCCAGGCTAGGACCTGGGAGACCAGGGTTCAAATCCCCACTTGGCCATGAAGCTCATTGGATGACTTTGGACCAATCACACACTACCTAACCTACCTCATAGGGTTGTTGTGAGGATAAAATGAGGAGGAGGAGAACATTGATAATAGGAATAAGAATAGCTGGAGCTTCTTGGGGGGTGACTGAGGGTGATGGCTAGAGACATGATAGAGACCAAAGGAAGTTGGGTTTGGAATCCTTGAACTGGAAGCAGCTAAGTGGATCTGCCTTGGGACCTTACCAACATCTCAGACTGCTTTCTATTCAGTCCTGCACAGGATTATCCCCCTTTCAAGGTGGCTGTGCAGTTCTCACTGGGCTGGGTTTTCTTTGGCAGGAGTTACCCGAGACTTCACTATTGTGAAGTCGCCTGGGCTGGGGGTGGCCTACCAATCACAGAGGCCCAAACTGAGAGCAAGAAAATGGGAAGGAGAGGAAGCAGAAATAGGAGGTGGGTCATGTTAACATGCAACCAAGGAAACGGGGGCAATTGGCAGGCCCCCCGCTGGCTCCAGCCCACCGGCCAGTGTGCCAGGCAAGCTCCATTCCTTGGATCAGCATGAATCTGTGACCCAAACTTCAGAAGCTTCAGAAGCTAGAGCACGCTACTCAGCAGAGAAAACGCTTCACAACAGAAGTGGCAGGAGAGGCTGTGTTGAGCATATTTACAAGCAGTTTATTCAGCATACATCAGGACAAAAGGAAAACATGTCTGATCTCCTTCGTGTCCAAAGCAAGACAGCAAAGGCTATACACAAACAGAAGTTCCCAGCAAGCTGTGCTGGGGTGTAAACAGACATGTGACATGCAACAATCCATACGTCTGTTCTTAAGGTGGAATGGAATATCCTAACAGGTCATGCCAATGCTTTTGTAGATGTGGCTTAGAACATGAAGGCTCACTACCCTGTCTCTCTCCAGTGGTAGCTCTCAGCATTGGTCACCATTTGTCATGCTGGATGGGGCTGATGGGTGCTGAAATCCCAACAATGGGAGACTAAATGCATCTCAGGAGGCAACTGGGCATGTTCCCCCACCCTAAAACAAACTCGTACTTCTTCCTGCAGCGCATAAGCTATGGAACTCATTCCTACAGAAGGCGGTGAAGGCCACAAACCAAGATGGCTTAAGAAGATTCAACAAATTCATGGAGGAGAAGACTATCAGTGGCTCCACTACAAACCATGATGACTCTGCTCTGCCTCCATAGTTGGGAGGCAGCAATGCTTCTGAATACCAATTGCTGGAAATGGCAGGAGGGGAGAGGGCTCCTGGGCTCAGGTCCTGCTGGTGGGTTTGGGGACATCTGGTTGTCCACTGTGCGAACAGGATGCTGGAGCAGATGGGCCATTGGCCTGATCCAGCAACTCTTCCCCCTCCACTCCTCTTCTCTGGCTGCCTCCAGATGACAGGTGAGGGAGAGGAGTCTGGATGGAGCTGGCTTTCATTATATTTGTGGGTAAAAAATTGTCCCTCAAGGAACAAAGGAAGCTGTTGCCCCCTTCCATGAGGATCAATTTATTAAGCTACAACATTAAGAACTCTTGAACTGCATGGGGGGGTTCAGCTTCCTATGTTCCTTGGAAGACTATTTTATGTCTGGAGCATGTACAGAAGTCTCTGACGAATGCAAATAACTAAATTCCTCCATTTTATAGGGTTAGAGTGTTGGACCAGGACCTAGAAGATCATGGTTTGAATCCCCACTCCGCCATGAAGCTCACCTTGGGGACCAGACGCTACCTCTAAGCCAAACCCACCTCACAGGGCTGTTGTGGAATTTAAACAAGGGGGGGTAACCATGTATGCCCCTTTGAGCTCCTTTGAGAAAAAGTTGGCATATAAATGCGGCAAATAAATACAATACTGATGGGTTGTCACATGGAAGACGGAGGAAGCTTGTTTTCTGTTGGAGATTCCAACAAAAGCATAGGAAGAACTTTTTGGTGGTAACAGCCGTTCAACAGTGCAATGGGCTACCTCAGAAGGTGGTAGATTCGCCTCCACTAGTGGATCTTAAGAAAAGGTTGGATGGTCATCTGGCCAGGGATTCTTTAGCTGCAATTCATACATTGGAGGGGGTTGGACTAGAGGACCCTTGAGGTCCCTTCCAACTCTGCAACTCTGTTATTCTGTGATCCTATGAATCCCTTAAATGAGGCTCTGCTGTGTTTGGAATGGTTTTGGCACAGGATCATGCAGCAGCGAGCTGAGGCTTTGCAGATAGCTACACATTTCTTGCAACCAGGGCTGCCCGCCAGCACTTTGTTCCTCGCTGTCTGCCTATCATTCAGGCAAGACACATTGCTACATGCATCCAGTTCTTTGTGGCTGCAGCCTCCAAGGATGGCTACAAATAGAGCTCTTTATTCAAAGTTTTGTATTCTACAATCCAGGTTTCTGTCTCGCAGAACACCCTCCTTTCTAATCCCCCTGTATTCTGCAGAAGCCAGAGGGTCGTCTCGGTGGACACATTTTCTAAAGCTGTTTACCGGTTAATGATGGACCTCCCTCTGCAATGGTCAAACCAAGGGGTGTGCTGAGTGAATTTAGGGTAACCCTCACAGTTCACGTGGGGGAACAATGAGGCCAGGCCTCAGCGCATGAAGTGAGAACATACTTCCAGATTTCTCCAAGGACTGTTCAATGCAGAACGATCATCAGGAAAGGAAACAAAGTCAAAACTGCTGGTATCATAATGTTATGCCTAGGGCGCAGCCTGTCATGGGCCAGAAGTCAGCTTCACCTGCTGAACAGAAGCCTGAAGAGGGAGAAGGGGGAATGACTCCACCTGCAGCTGATCAGCCTTCAAGGAAACAGAGGAGAAGGCACTGATGAGAACTAGCTGGCACTGGTGATAACCAGCAGGCTTCAGTCCTCTTAAGCAGAGATCTCAGCAGCAGTCAGATGCTGGAAACAATGCCTGTGGTTTCTAGCCCTACCGTGTTGCTTGCTGCTCCTCATCTGGATCCTTTGCTCTGTGATTATCTAGATTCCCTGACCTCTGGAATGGACCCTTAGCGCTGTGATCATCTGGATTCCCTGAGCTCTGGACTGTCTGACTTTGTGTGTGTGTTCTTCTCTCTGCCCCTGCTTGCTCAGCAATGGGATTTGGATGGGGCCACGACACAGCCACACTTGGAATACTGTGTGCCGTTTCAGTTGCCTCACATCAAAAAGGATATTGCAGAGTTTGGAAAGGTTCGGAAAATGGCAGTCAAATGATCAAAGGGAGGGAATAGCTCCCCTGTGGAGAAAGGGTGCAGAGTTTGGTTTAGAGAAAAGGAGAATAAGAGGCAGCACAATGCAAATTTAGGAAATGATGCGTGGCATGGAGAAACTTTTCTCCCTGTCTTATCACATTGGAATTTGTGGACATCCAACAAAGCTGAATGCTTGCAGATTCGGGACAGAAGAAAAAGAAAGGAGTTCTTCATGCAGCAATGAAAATATGGAACTCACTCCCACAAGAGGCAGTGAGGGCCACCAACCTAGAGGTCTTGAAAAAATAATTTAGGGTTGCCATATGTCCAGAATTTCCCCAACATATACGAAATACTGCAGTCATAAGTGGTGTCCAGGTGAAAAATTCCTAAAATGTCCATGCCGGCAGTGTCATTTTTGGCTATTTCCCTTAAAAATAGCTCCAAAACTTTTCTGTCCGGATTTTCAGTTTGAGATATGGCAACCCTGAGATAATCAAATTCATGAAGGAGAGGGCCACATTAAGCTGTGCACCATGATACCTTAAAATATGGATTCTAGAAGTAAGATAGAAATGAAAATAAATAACGTAACTAGATTAAAAATAGTAGCAGTGGCAGGACAGGATAGGTTTAATCGGGAGAGAATACCTTTTGTATTCTTGCAGCCAGAGGGAGAAATCTGGCCACAATTTCTGTTAATAACCTGTTCGGATCTGCCAAAAGGTAGGCCCGATACCATTCAGAAGTCCCACCTGGAAATTTTGAGAGTAGCTGCCAATCTGATTCGGTTGCCTTTATAGAAATTACAGAGAAGAAGCACGTGAGCCAATGATTCTATATCCACGAGGACAGAGTCATTCATTGTAAGGAGTACCTTTAAACTGGCCATCCAATACGGTGGACCACAAGCAATTTATCCTAGCTTTAGTGAAAAAACAAGTGGTACTTGGGAATACAGTGGTACCTCGGGTTACATATGCTTCAGGTTGCATATGCTTCAGGTTACAGACTCCGCTAACCCAGAAATAGTGCTTCAGGTTAAGAACTTTGCTTCAGGATGAGAACAGAAATCATGCTCCGGCGGGGGGTGGGGGAGGCAGCAAGAGGCCCCATTAGCTAAAGTGGTGTTTCAGGTTAAGAACAGTTTCAGGTTAAGAACGGACCTCCAGAACGAATTAAGTACTTAACCCGAGGAACCACTGTAGTTCAATTCTCCAGCTACCTTGCATGGCTTGCCACTGGCAGGGGGCTAGGGGGGCAATGAAGCAATGTGAGAACAGGCCTTTTCAGAGCCCCTGCCTCTGGAAAGGTCTCCTTGTGGAGGCTCACCTGTCCTCCTCTCTGCCTGCCTGCCTGCCTCCCTGCCTCTCTCTCTCTCCCTCTCTCTCTCTCTCTCTCTCTCTCTCTCCCTCCTCCTCCTCTACAGGTTCTCTCTCTGTCTCCCCTATCTCTCCCTTTCTGACACCCCTTTCCCCCCTTCTTTCCTGCCCAAATGCAGTTAGGCCAAGGGCACTATGCAGCCCTTGATCACCCCTGACTGAGAGGGTGGCAAAAGGAAATAAGAGGTGGCGGTGGGGTTAAACAAAGAAGGGTTGGCTGGCTCCACTTGATCTGGGTTTTGAGTCCCGATGGCCTCATAGCTTCTTGGCAAGCGCCTCAGCCCTGTTCCCCTCCTTTCTTGCCCTCTCCTGCGTCCCAGCACAAGGACGCCGTGTGTTCCCTGCGCCTTTATGTTATATTAATGTCCTAGGCTGAGTCTGGAGCCATGAGTTCATTAAGCAAAGTAAAAAGCAGGAAGCAACAGCCAGAAAAATCACAACCTCAACAGAGGAGCCTGTGGCTTATCTGAGGTCTGGTAAGCAGGGGATGCGCTGCAGCCTTTCATCTTGAAAGGCAGCAGAGGGGAAGCGAGAACGAGATCCGTGTCCTCGATGGGGTTGCAGCAAATACTCGCTAACTTTGACATTCATCTCGGTATTAGTGCATTTGATGCAGACGGAAAATATGCTCCCCCTGTTGAATATTTGTGCCGCGTGTGTTTTTAAAATGCTGCTCAATGCCATTTTGTTCCATTCCTGCCCCCCCCTCCTGCAGCTTCCTGGTGGTGTCTCCATCCTTCTTTGGCCTTCACACACACACCCCGACTCATATGCCCACACAGCTGGGCCATCTGATTGGCCACAGCTGGGCTACAGCAGTCCATGTGATTTTGTTTCCAAGCCCCCCCCAAAAAAATACTGTTGTGCGCAGGGCCGGATTTAGGTTTGACGAGGCCCTAAGCTGCTGAAGGTAATGGGGCCCTTTACATGTTCAGCTGTCCTTTATCAACAACAAATTGCCGCTGTTTTTTTGTGTTGAATATATGCTATATGGTAATTTATGGGCCTAATAGGTATCTAAAGCCATTTGCACATGAGAATGTAGGCACCCTATATATAGAAATGAGCAAACCAGTGATATTTTAGGGAGCAGGCTAGCAGGCGGGGCCCATTACTTACATCATAGGAGCCTACACAACACAAAAGACTGTTGCTGTATATAGCTTTTATTTTATTTGTTTTTTTACCTTATATTTTGGAAAATGTACATCCAGTTGGTTTTTTCCCTTTAAATTCCAAGAGAATGGGGCCCTAAGCTATAGCTTGTTTAGCTTATAGGTAAATCTGGCACTGGTTGTGCGAACCCCAATCTTTGAGTGGTGAGAGACTCTAGGGCCTTCAGTTTGCTCTGAATGAAGGATATATGTTCATAACCTCCAACATTCCTCAGATGAAAATAGGGACATTTCTCTCTGTGTGTGTGTCTCTCTCTCCCACACCCACCCACACCCCAACTGACCCTTCTCAACCCCCCATTCCCCATCAGAAGAAGATTGAGTGCCCCCACCGCTACACCAACAGGACACAGCTTGCACACCCTCCACCACCCTGAGAAAGCCCCTGCCCTCTGCATGCCCCTCAGAGCCAGCACAGGTGGGCTTCAGCAATGGCAGACTCTCCTCCTCCTTGCCCACTCTTCAGTAGCTGCTATGAGTTGCTGAAGGGTAGAGGCTGGGAGTGGTGGCCATGGAGAGGCAACAAGGTCTCCCTCGCTGCTGCTGCTGCTGCTGCTGCCGCCGCCACTTGGGACAGTGGCAGAAGCACTGGTGGGGTTAACAGGGGCATTCCGTGATCAAATCAGAAGCCAGCATGGCTTTCATAATTTCGGGGCTGTCTCTGGAAAATCAGGACACTTGGAGGGTATGTATGTCCCACATTCACACCATACAGTTAAACCGCTAGGATACCACTTGAAGCAGCCATGGCTTCCCCCAAGGAATCCTTGTACCTTTACCTTGTTAAGGGTGCTGAGAGTTATTAGGAGACCCGCCCCCATTCTGCTCCCAGTGCTACGATTCCCAGAGTGGCTTAGCAACCAATCCCTCATCACAGAGAACTCTGGGGATTGTAGCTCCGGGAGGAGAACGGGAGTCTCCTAACACTGTTCTCACTATGAGGACAGGATCAGGACTAGATGGATCATTGGCCCAAGACAGCAGGCTTTTCTTATGCCATTATGTCCTTACTGCCTAGCAGTGCTCTCCAATTTTGTTTTATATTATGTTTATGAATATGGATATTTTAAAATGTTTTTCGTTATGCGAATCATTTGACATGGCTTTATTGTGCTTGCAGTGAATGTCAACCGCTTTGAGATATATTGGGTTGTAAAGCAAGGTATACATGGAATAGATAAAAAAAATATTGTGCTGCTGGCATGCAATGTAACGTACAAAAGCTGAGAGCCATATGCACCAGTGCCCACACTTCCTAGCTAGCCCTGCCCACGTTTGGCCGTGTCCACCATGCCAAGCAGCTCCCCTGACTTATATGGTCAACTCCTGTTGGGAGGGAGAGGGAGGAAGAAGGAGGGCTGCTTGATTGACATTCTGTCCCACGCTCCTCTACAGAGACTGCCAGCGAGGGACATCAGTGCAAAATACAAAAGCATTCATCTGAGCGACGGACACCTGTCCACGAGGAACTGGCTTGAGACCCGGGATGGGCCATAAGGCAGCTGTTGTGGAGTAGTGATTTCACATCATGGTCAGCGCAGGGCTGGATTCAAACCTGTGACCTCAAGGTGGAGGGCGACATTGCCTCGCCATCAATCTGCCAAGCCAGCTGTCGGCATCCACCCTTATCAGTCATTTGGAATGAGGGGAGGCCGAGATGGCTTTTGGGGAGTTCTCTCCCTCACACACACACAAAGAGAAGGGCTTAGCCTATTAGACAAGGGCTAGCTAGTGAATATCAAAAAGAGTTTCTGCTCCAGTTGGCCAAAAGGGAGTGGGGAGGAGAGAGCGTCAGGTTTTACTCTAATTAAACTAGATGCTGTTTCTAAGTGCTCATCATCTCGGTCTACAGGGAAGGTCCATTATGAGAGCCTAAAGGTGGTGGTACATTAGCCCAGCTGCTTGTATAGGAAATCAAATTAGGAGGATAATATTACCAATACTATGTCATCTAGTTAGAAGTGGTTTGCTTCTCTTAAATGGAGCTGGAATGCATTCCAAGACAACGTACCAGTGATGGAGAGGGACTTGTTAGGAGAAGGGGCTGAAGTTCAGTGGTAGAGCATCTGTTTTCCCTGCAGAAGGTCCCAGGTTCAATCCTGAAGGCCATCGGCAAGTGGGGTTGGGAATGTCCCCTGCTGGAAAACTCAGAGGACACCGGGTCAGTCAATGTGATATAATACAAACTGGACAGACTAATGATATGACTCAGTAAAAGGCAATTTCATTGTTTTCCTGGAGGGAATATTTTTACCCACAAAGATAACAATAAGCAAGTTTTGCTTGCTTGCTTGCTTGCTTGCTTGCTTGCTTGCTTGCTTGCTTGCTTGCGTTAGAAAAAAAATACCCCAGTGGCCCTCCACATGCTGTTAAACTCCCATCAACCACATACAGCACAGTCAATGGTCAGGGATAAGAAAATAAGAAGTGCCTGCTGAATCAGGTCAATGTCTCATCTGGCCCAGCATTCCATTCTCACAGTGGCAAATAATATGCCTGTGGGTTGTGTCCATATATCATTATCAAATTGTATTGTATCCTTCCTCTCAAAGGAGTCCAGGTTGGAAATATGTGGTGGTTGCTGATCCAAGCCTCCCTGTCCTCTAAGAACCCTAGTCTCCTTCTTTGAGAGAGGAAGATCTGAGTATTGCACCATTACACCGCTGAATGGAGGGAAGGGTGTGGAGTTGAGAAAGACAAATGGAGTCTCTCAGGGGGGTGACCTGCATAGTCTTTGCAACACCACAGACAGCTCCAAATCATATCAAATCTTCCCCACACACACCTGCCCACAAGCAGACACACAAAAAAGTCAACCTTCTTTCTGTAAACGAGTCAGGCAGACAGTTGTGTTCGCTCGAGAGCAATGCCCCCCAACAGAGAGGCTTCAAACGGGTATCTGTTATGAGCCCTCCTGGACTGCAAGTGAGCTGAGAAATAAAAGATGAGACGACTTCTGTGGGATGTGTTGGGAAGAAAGCCTGAACCTTGTAGCTCATCAAACATAGAAGATTGTTACCACCAGGAGGTCTGAGTCATATGCCTTAAGTGCTAGCAAGGAGCTGTCTGTGCAACCTACACTTAGCCTTATTGAGTTTGCCATCTTTGTTGTAAAGTAATTACATTCGCTTAGCTAAATCGCAGAGTGTAGACCAGAGTGGGGCTTCATATGACACCGTCCATGGTACCTTGATAGGCCTCAAGGGCAATTAATAGACTACCGAAGACTACATCAAACTGGTGCCCTCTACACATTTTGAACTACAGCTCCCATTATTGGCCATGTCCATTGGCTATGTTAGCTAAGGCTGATGGGACTTGTAGCACCAGGTCAGTGAAAGCTGAACTATAAGATATTGCTACCACCACCACCAATGGTTCAGGAGGCTAGAGCTGAGATGAGAGAGTTGGGTATGTTTAGCCTGGAGAAGAGAAGACTGAGAGGTGACATGACAGCCATCTTCAAATATCTGAAGGGCTGTCATATGGAAGATGGAACGAACTTGTTTTCTGCTGCTCCACGGTAGGACCTGAACCAATGGATTCAAATAACAAGAAATGAGATTCTGATTGAACATTGAGAACAACTTCCTGGCAGTGGCAGCCATTCAACAGTGAAACAGAGAGCATTGGAAGGTGGTGGACTCTCCTTCCTTGGAGGTTTTTAAGCAGAGGTTGGGTGGCCATCTGCCAGGGATTCTTGAGATGTCATTCCTGCATGGCAGGGGGTTGGACTAGATGACTCCTGGGGACTTTCCAATGCTACAATAAAAAAATTAATACAAAAAGATATGGAATTCACTCCCTTGAGATGTAATGATGGCCACCAACCTGGACGGCTTTAAATGAAAAGTAGATAGAAGTTTATAAAATGAAATATATATTTGTAAAATGATGTCTGGCATAGAGAAAGTGGATAGAGAAAAGTTTTTTCCCCTCTCTCAAAACACTAGAACTAGCGGACATCCAATGAAGCTGAACGTTGGAAGATTCAGAGCAGATTCAGGAGGCAGTGATGGCCACCAACTTGAATGGTTTTAAAAGAGGACTGGACAGATTCATGGAGGAGGAGAGGGCTATCAGTGGCTACTAACCATCATGGAGGCTATGGTCTGTCTCCACAGTTGGAGGTGGCAATGCTTCAGAATACCAGTTGCTAGAAACCACAAGAGGGGAGAGGGCTGTTGTGCTTGAATCCTGGCTGTGTGTGTCCCGCAGGTCAGCCATTGTAAGAACAAGATCCTGGATCAGATGGGCCTTTGGTCTGATCGGGCAACCAGGCCCTTTTTATCATTCTTATCTCCTTTAATCCAGGCCTCTTCCTTGTCTTTGATAAATTGCTACCTGCCCCACCATAACTCAGCCTGGGACAGATCCAGAGGCTTCCTTGCAATATGAGAAGAAGGGGGTGAGGCAACGTGCAGATCTCTCTTTTATTAATTGCTTGCTGTGGTTTACAACCTCCAAAAACACAGCAGGCCTCTGAGGGTGATGTATCGAGAAGCGTGTAATTCACAGGGGTAACAGCAGGCGGAATTCAATTCTGCCCACCAGTGCCGAGCAAAGCAAACAGCATCCACCAAAACAACCCAGCAGGATATAAGAGGATGGAATTGAATTACAGATGGAGGTCATGGAGAAGGACCTTGACAGAGACTGGGCGGGGGGGGGGGGGGGTGGTTAGTGGGGGGAGATGATTAGCTTTAAGGGCAGAGATAAATGTTGGCACTTGAGGGGAGATTTATTATTAATGCTGTAACCTGCCATTGATTACTGGGTGTAAAAAAAAGTGGGAAAACCATTGTCTGCAAAGCACTGTCTTGGAAGAGGCTTTTCCTCTTGTGCCTGGGAGACAGGAGAATGCCTCTTCTGAAGCTTCTCATTTCATGGAGGAGGCTATCAATGGCTAATAGCCATAATGGCTATTTTCTGCTTCCACTGTCCGCTAAGAAATGACATGATAGAAGCTTGTAAAATTTTGCATGGCATGGAGAAAGTGGATAGAGGAAAGTTTTTCTCCCTTTCTCATAATATTAGAACTCATGGGCATCCACTGAAGCTGAATGTTGGAAGATTCAGGTCAAATCTATGAAAGGACTTATTCATGCAGTGCATGGTTAAACCATGGAGCTCCCTCCTACAGGAGTGTGCTGGGCCCAGGGGTAACCCATGAAACGTGGTCCAGGTCCGGTCCAGAATCCGAAGGTTCCACTAGGAGTCAGTCCGACAGGGTCAAGGCAGGACACGAGGCAGGAAACCAGGCAAGGACAGGTACAGGATCTCCGACAGGAGCTGGCATACAGCAATGTTGCTCCCGCAACCTGGGGTGGGGTCCAACAGACTTTTATCTTTGTCGGGGTAATGACTGGTCCTGATCCCCCAGTGACTCACCTCCCTGTTTCGCCCGAAGGCGAGTACTCCTCCTGCAAGTACTCAGGTCTCTCCTTCTCTCAGACCTTAGTATCTGCAGCTCAGGAGACATCGGTGGGTTACTAGACCCAGAGGCCGCCTCAGCCTCCCCTGAGCAAACCAGTAGTGGAGCAGCTGTAAGTGATGGCCCAGCTGAAGGCAACGAGGTAATCTCCACATCTGAAGCCAGAGCAGGCTCAGGCCCCTGACTCAGCCCAGCTGGTGTTTGTTGCAGGGGAACCTGTGCAAACTGGGACTCTTCCGGACCAGGCCCCAGACTAGGTTAAGATGATGCCTGAGGCAAAGGATCTGGTGCAGACTGAGTCTCCTCTGGTTCCGAGTCCGAGCCCAAGCCCGAGTCCCAGGCCATCACAAGGACGCAGTGATAGCCACCAACTTGGACAGCTTTAGAAGAGGATTTGGCAAATTCAAGAAGGAGAGGGCCATCGATGGCTACTAGTCACGATAGCTACGCTCTGATTCCACAGCTGAAGTCATTAATGCTTCTAAATGCCAGCTGGTGGAAACCACAGGAGGGGAGAGGGTTCTTGTGCTTGGGTCCCTCTTGTGGGTTTCCTACTGGGACACGTGGTTGGCCACTGTGAGAACAGGATGCTGGCCTAGATGGGGCCATTGGCCTGATCCTGTAGGCTCTTCTTGTGCTCTTAAGGCTGGCTGAAAGCTGCAGGTCAGGAGCAAAGCTAGAAAGGAAACTGCCTTAAGCCAAGTGTGACCAGCAGCATCTCACCAGTGTGTTTTCCCCAGCCCTATGTGGAAATGCTGGGGATCAAACCTGGGGTGTTCTGCATAAAAGCAGCTGCTCTACCATTGAGCCACAGCTTTCCACTGTTGCTGCTGTAGTATTTATCTTGTTTCCTTCACTCCTTCCCTTATAAATAACAATAAACTCAGCATAAAGCAAAAATTGAAATCAGTATCAGCGATAGAATGTGACAGAGCAGGCAGCAGTATTCAGACTACAGCAATATTAAGACAGATCTCTGCCCCGAGGTGTTTACAATATTCATTTCTAGTGTGTGTGGGAGGGACGACAGTTGGTGTGGGTCCCAAACAGCACAGATAGGCGGGAATGGGTTTTCATTGGGGATGCATCAGCTCTTTGAAACTTTCATTTCTGTGCCACGTTTTATGAAAATGTGTACTTCAACAGCTAACATAATACAATCAGATACCCAAGTGCAATAACATTTGCATGCTAATATTTACAAGGTATCAGTTTGGAGAGAGGAGCGCAAATCTGTCAACACTCCTGTCATATTATTTGTCATTCCAAACACATACGGTATTCACAAAGGGTTAAAACATTGCGGGTTGTCTTCTCTGCCTCCGCGGAGGTGGACACAATTAGCAAGTTTTGATGTCACTGCTAAGTTCTCCCAAGAGCAGTTCTGCATGCAAGGTGGAGATCTCTTCACTCCAGTAACGTGAAATGTTTATTTTGACAGAATTTAACAAATACCGTATACAAGATAAGATTCCAGAACTCCTTTCTCTCTGGATCCCTTTAAGATGACGTAACTGTCCTAAGAACATAAGAAGAGCTTTGCTGGATCAGGCCAGTGGCCCATTTAGTCCAGCATCCTGATCTCACAGGGGCCAACCAGATGTCCGAATGGGAAACCCGCAAGCAAGACCTGGCCACAAGAGCCCTCTCCCCTCCTGTGGTTTCCAGCGACTTATATTCAGAAGCATTAAGGCCTTCAACTGTGGAGGCAGAGCACAGCCATAATTGCTAGTAGCCACCCATAGTCTTATCATAGAATCATAAAACTGTAGGTTTGGGACCCCAAGGGACATCTGGTCCAAGCCCCTGCGATGCAGGAATGTCAGCTAAAGCATCCATGACAGATGGCCACCCAACCTCTGCTTAAAAACCTCCTCCATGAATTTGTCCAACCCTCTTTTAAAGTCAGCTTGGATGCATTTCCTAATTGCCTTTCATAAAAAAAAATCTCAATACTACTCATTTTTTAAAAAGTAAAGCATTGTTTTAAGATGCATGCCATGCTGTCTTTAAAAATATTGCATATGGCGCTTTTGGCAGCATTCCTGAAAATCTCCATTGTTTCCATAGAAAAGAAAAAGGAGGAGGGAAGGTTCTTAGAGGGGACGTGGTGGGGAAGGAGGTTCCCTAGATTTTCCCATCTTCCTCCCTCTAGTCTTTACATTAAAAGTCTGTCCCCTTCACTGCTGCTCTGTGGCTTGGATTCCCCATGATATTACAGAGACT
This sequence comes from Podarcis siculus, assembly GCA_034642415.1. Classification (NCBI taxonomy): domain Eukaryota; kingdom Metazoa; phylum Chordata; class Lepidosauria; order Squamata; family Lacertidae; genus Podarcis; species Podarcis siculus. Next base: position 13,620,277 of record JAXCMG010000018.1, read on the forward strand.
GGGGAGCTGTCCACCAGGGAAAGGAGCTAGCCAGCATGAGATGTTGCTGAAACAGCTGGGAAGCTGGCCAGCACAAGACCAGGAGCTGGGCAGCAGGAAATGTTGCATGAGCAACAACTAGGCAGGAAAGCGTAGAATCATAGAGTTTTATAGCTGCCCCTCCTGGAGGCTCAACAAGGCCTTAATTCTACAGGACACACCAGCTTGCTCCCTCCTTTCAAGTAGGCTTCAGAAAGCTCATGCTATCAGATGTAAAAACACGAGGAGATAAGTCTGCTGGATCAAGTCAATGGCCCATCTAGTGCAGTATCCTGTTTTCACAGTCGGCAACCAGTTGCCCCTGGGAAACACACAAGAGGGAGCCAAGCACAAGAGCCCTTGCCTCTCCTGTGGCTTCCAGCAACTAGTATTCAGAAACATTACTGCCTCCATGGCTAGTAACCATCAATAGCTTTGCCAGCCATGGATTTGTCCAATCTTCTTGAAGAGCCATCTAAGCTGGTGGCCATTTCTGCCTCCTGTGGGAGCGAGTTTCACAGTGTGCACTGGACTTTCTGTTTTTGGGCTCATCATAGTCTCCGCTCCTATCTGCCACCAGATGAAACAAAGACCAGACGTTTAAGACCCTGAATCTGGAGGTGAGTGGATGGTCCCCAGGCACCCATTCCATCCTTTTAATGATGCAGAGATGATAGTTCTGCACTGCATTTTACTGCTCTTCACATCTAGTCTGAGGGACACTTGCTTACTATTTATTTCATTAAATCTATATACCGCTTGATTGTTTTTTTAAAAAACAAAGTTGTTTACAAAAAGAAGAAAATAATAAAGGTATTGATGGAATAATTAACAAGCACAATTTTAAACATTAAAGAATTAAAACCAGAGATAAACTGAAAACAAATTAAAATGTGCAACAATATTCCAGGTAGGCTTGGCTAAACAAAAATGTTTTTAGCAGATGTCAAAAAAAAAGTATGATACGATACGATAATCTTTATTGTCATTGTCCCATACAGAACAACGAAATTGAAAATCTACACCAGACATTCAGAAACCAACAGTGAAGGTACCTGCCTGATGTCAATACTAAAATATCAATTTCTTACAAGTGTGGCACCTGAGACAGTGCCAGTTCCACAGATGGAAGTGGGCATATATGGAGTCTAGCAATCTGTCAGGTAAACTTGTCCCAAGCTGTTAAGGGCTTTATATACCAATAGTAACACCTTGAACTTCACCCGGTAGAAAGGCAGCAAATAGTGCAGATCCCTGAGCACAGGTGTCACATGCTGGAAAGGCCTGTCAGCATTTTGCACTAACTGCAGCCTCTGGATGAAGTGCAAGGGAAGCCCCACATAGAGTGCATTGCAGTACTCCAGCCTTGAACTTATAAAACTGACCCCCGGACAGGGAGAATCTGCTGTATTCTTCTGCTTGTTAGCACTGCAGAAGGAAGGAAGGAAGGAAGGAAGGAAGGAAGGAAGGAAGGAAGGAA
>JAXCMG010000018.1:13621784-13714069 GCA_034642415.1 Podarcis siculus
GAAGGAAGGAAGGAAGGAAGGAAGGAAGGAAGGAAGGAAGGAAGGAAGGAAGGAAGGAAGGAAGGAAGACTGTGCGGTTCTTTTTCTCCAAGCAGAACTCAAAGGTAGAAGACCTCATCCAGTCAAATTTGTTCATTAGTTATTAGGTTTCGATTCCACCTGTCTTTCAAGCAGCTCAAGGCAGTGTTTGCGATTCCCGCTGTGAGGTAGGTCAGGTTGAGAGACAGTAACTGGCCCAAGACCACCCAGTGAGCTTTGGGGCTGAGTGGGGGGTTTGAGCCCCAAGAGAACAGGAACAGACCCACAGGTTGGAGGGATGCTGGGTATAGCCACTTCAGCAGTGGGGTGAGTGATCCAGGTCCCTTGCAATTGCCCCCCCCCCAGATTGTTGTCTTTGGTGGCACCCTGCATTCCAAAACACCCTCCTTGCACCCCCTGTGTGAGCAACAGAACAACTTGTATCTCTCTAAGAAGCCAAATTAGCCGAACTGGCCTTGAAGGATGTGAACTCCAAGAGGCCCAAATAAAGATTAATGGAGTTTTGTGAGTGGCAACGATTATCTGGTAATTGCTTTAATAACCCACAATTATTTTCACTTAATATCCCATGATGAATGGAGTGGGCCAAGCATTTGGGATAGCATTTATTTGTTTGATCATTGGAAGGTTGAACTATGAGGATTCTAAGGCGATAAATCAACCATGAACAGCAGTTTTCCAGATGATTGAGAAGAGAGAGGAAAACAGGGGTATTCCAGAGGCACCTCACAGGCGGAGAAGGGGAGACTTTGGACCCACCTAAGCCCCTCTTTCGCTAGCCATGTGCCCTGGAATGGGAAAAGAGGTGTGCCAGTCTTGAGGCCAAGGAAATGCAAAGAAGAAATTAAAGGGAAAGGGGGTTAACAGTTTTCAAAGAGCTAAAAGCCACACACACAGTTTTCATCCTACCAGCAGGAGCCAACAAGGTTTTGGAACTGAGAGGTTCCTTGCTGTAGTTTCATAAGAAGAGGCTGCAGGGTTCAGAAAGCTCATGCTATCAGATTTAAGAACACAACTGGTTTTCGGAAGCATTTTCTGCCTCTGACTGTGTGTGCCTTGCTTTATTGAGATATACACTTCATTGTTTGGAACTGAACCCACAATATCTCTGAGGTGTGCCTCTGCATGAAAGAAGGAATTTTTGTGTGACAACATGCATCGCCTTACACATGTTTACACTGAATTGCATTTGTCAGTCCCTCTCCTGATTCTTCCCACATTAAGCTTCATTGGATGTCCACGCTGCTCTAGTAGTGCTATGAGAGAAAGAGGAAAGCCATTTCCCTCCAGCGTTTCCCAAACTTGGGTCTGCAGCTGGTTTTGGACTACAACTCCCATCATCCCTAGCTAGCAAGACCAGTGGTCAGGGATGATGGGAACTGTAGTCCCAAGTTTGGGATACACAGCTTCGCTGTTCAAAGGTTGCCTCTTCCTTGGCTTCCCCCCTAAACTTCAAAGCCCCAAACACTGCCCCCTTTCCTAGGGGAGTTGTGCCATCACCCCCTTGATCGTTCTGCTTGCCCTTGTCTGAACCTTTTCCCAGCTCTACAATATCCTTGTTGAGGTGAGGTGACCACAGCGGCACACAGTGATGGTCAGAGATGCCAGCGGCTGGATTCCAACATCTGGAGAGCAACCAGTCCCCGCCTCGCCCTGCTCCAATCAAAAGTGGAATCAGCTGCCACCCGCGTCTCCTTCTGACCTGCTCGCCAACTTATATCAAGGGCTTTTTTCGCCTCGTCAGCTGCCTCCTTGCGCTCAGCGATTTCACTCTGACGACTTCCTCGCCAATTGACACCTCTTGGGCTGCTCTGAGTGTGAAAAGAGGATGGAGGAAGCCCCCTCTGTCTCTTGCTTTCACCCCCTATCCATCACCCGCCCGCCCCCTTCCTGCATCCCTGAGGCTGCCTGACAGCCTCTCTATCCGAGTTCCAGGTCAGCGAGCACCGCTATGGACAGTTCCGCGATCAATAAGTGTAAATAGACTGGGGAATCGGTTTTCCGGTGTGAAATCTTTGCAGTACATGGGCAACATTATACAGTGCGTCAGCCACAGGGCAGAGCATCTGGCTCAGCAGCTGCAGCATCTGAAAGCCCCGACGCCATTGGCAGGGCTCCGTCTGCAAAGTTCTTCAGGCACATTGCCCCCTGGGAAACTTGACAGTGACTAATGCATTATTAGACGTGCCAACCTTCGGCTGGGTGGCTGCGAGGGCAGAGTCGCCACGGATTTGGAGAGAGGGGCCCTCCAGGCCACCCACATCTGTGCATCTGAAGTTGAGCTCATTTGGGAAGGGGGGGGGGAACCCCCAAAACAAATCTGAAGCAGAAACACTCCTCGTTTTAATGCATCGGGGTTGTAAGGGCACCTTAATTAGTCCAGCTCTAGCAAATATCTGGGCACGTTTGAATTCTCTGCAGGAAAAAGGAAGCAGAACAAAACTCTGAGAGGCAGTACCATCAGGTCCCTGGGATTTCACACGGGGTGAGATCTGCAGACGACTTGGGGACATCTGAAGCCCGCTTTGAGAAGAGTAGCATTCAAATCTCCTTCTGCCTCTTTTACTGCTGCTTCCAAAACTCGCCTCCTCCCCCACAAATGGAGAGGTTTTCAAACTGCCTGGTCTCTGTTCTGAACGGGAACCGATGGAGCAGCTTCAGGAGGTATTGGGGGCCATATAAAAGGATGCCAAGGGCCACATGTTGCCCCCTTTGTCTGCAGTTACCCACCTGTACTTTAGAGAATATTTGACTTGGCTTGATTCCTGTTGATGCTGTTGGGGAAAGACGGCAGGAGATCAAGCTCATCCCGGCTTAGCTTCCAGCCTCAAAAGTCTTCGCAGTCAGAAGTGAGAATGCAGTTTCCTCTGCTACTTTATGAACTAGAAGCTTGGAAACGCAGGAAGTGGACTTTATGTGGAGTCCAGACTTTTCTCCTCTCGCTGGCAGCAGCTCCCAGTGCTTTTTCCTAGCTCTGATGAGATATTATTTAACTGGAGATGACCCCTGGGCTGGGGTGGGATCTATGCCCAAGGCTTGCCCCCTGCCTTATGGACCCTGCCCCCATCCCAAAATACCTCTACAGTGTGTGAATTAGACATAAGCTGCCTTCTACTAAGTCAGGTCATTGGTCTGCCCAGTGTTGTCTACACTGACTGTCAGAGGCTCTCCAGGGTTTCAAGCAGGGAACTCCCCCCAGCTCAAGAAGAAGAAGAAGAAGAGGAGGAGGAGTAGTTTGGATTTGATATCCCACTTTATCACTACCCTAAGGAGTCTCAAAGCAGCTAACAATCTCCTTTCCCCTCCTCCCCCACAACAAGCACTCTGTGAGGTGAGTGGGGCTGAGAGACTTCAGACAAGTGTGACTAGCCCAAGGTCACCCAGCAGCTGCATGTGGAGGAGCGGGGAATCGAACCTGGTTCACCAGATTATGAGTTCACCACTCTTAACCACTACACCACACTGGCTCTACCTGGAGATGCCAGCAGGGATTGAACCCATGGCTTCTGGAGTGCAAAGTAGATGCTCTACCATTGAGCTATGGCCGTTCCTGTCAAAATAAAGCAAGACTCCAGCCCTCATGATGGGTCTCTCTCAACCTTCCCTGGAGATGCCGTTGGGTTCTGGACCTTCTTCATGCAAGGCAGGTGCTCTATCACTAAGCTGCAGCCCTTCCCCAGTAGAAGCGCTGGGCATCGCTTCTTTCTATGTTCAGACTTCTCTTCCTCCACAGTTTGCCCCAAGATGCTGGCCACCTTGCTCTGCACATCTCTGTGGCAACGGAATTACGCAACCCAGGCCACAGCTTCCCCTTTGTGGGATGCTAATGAAGTGTTTAATCATGCATTTTTTCTGCATGAATCAGAGAATTTTTCTCACCTGTGGAAAAAAAATGGAGCCTTATAGAATGATGGGTATTTGTGCTTTTTTTGCCCCTGTGATGGAGAATTAATTGCCTTTTGATTAATGAGCCCTTCAGGACTTAGCTGCAGCAACCAGCCCTTGCGAGGAACACAGTGGTAATGAATGTTTCTGCACTTGGCTTGATGGTATGTGGCGCTATATATATATATATATATATATATATATATATATATATATATATGAGTGAAGGTGAAGCTGAACAAAGTGGTAAGCATCTCAGTATCTATGAATATGCCTCACCTTCTTTTAAAGCCATGCAAGTTGATGGTCATCTTTACTTTCTTGTGGAAGTGAGTTCCAGAGTGGAATGCCAGTGAGTCAAACACTGCCCCTCCCCACACTGCCTGAAATATCTGCAGAGCTGCTGCCAGTCAGTGTAGACAATACCAAGCTTGATGGGTGTAAGGGACTGGACTGAGGAGGAATGGTGGGAGCCCCCCCCCTTTTATGAACCTTCCCAAGGGCAGGAGGACAGTATTGATTTAGAACAGTGGTTTGCAGAAGGGCATGGTCCAGAGGGGGAAAGCTGGGAAATACTGGGTAAGGAGCAGCTAGAAAAGGAAACACCAGGAGAGAGAGAGAAAGCTGGCTGATTCAGTGTCCTTGGGCAGCATTCCTGATGCCCCCCTCTTCCCCTAAGACTAGATGGGCTTGGAAAGTGATGGAATAGAAAGCGCAAAGGCAACAAACTCAGATTAGGAGTAATGTAGATTAATGGGGACAGGGACACGGGTGGCGCTGTGGGTTAAACCACAGAACCTAGGACTTGTCGATTGGAAGGTCGGCGGTTCAAATCCCCGCAACGGGGTGAGCTCCCATTGTTCGGTCCCTGCTCCTGCCAACCTAGCAGTTCGAAAGCACATCAAAGTGCAAGTAGATAAATAGGTACCGCTCTGGCGGGAAGGTAAACGGCATTTCTGTGTGCAGCTCTGGTTCACCAGAAGTGGCTTAGTCATGCTGGCCACATGACCCAGAAGCTGTACGCCGGCTCCCTCAGTCAATAAAGTGAGATGAGCGCTGCAATCCCAGAGTCGGCCACTACTAGACCTAATGGTCAGGGGTCCCTTTACCTTTAGATTAATGGGGACGGAGGGGGTGAACCTTTACTGGGAGCAAGGCAATTTTTAGCGTGCTATGCCTTCCTTCGTCTCTCACTGTGATTATTAAAGAACTTATCTGGTAAGAATGCTCCTTCCATTTCATCTGCTTAATTACTGCCACCAGGGGAGGGATCTGATGCCCTGAAGCCTGACAATGGGGCTGACTGTGTCAGAAGGTGTGTTCCTATGCAGCCTCAGGTGTTCCTCAGAATTATCTTCAAAAATGTCTTTGAGGACATTTCAGCTCTCTTCCCCTCTCGGCAAACATCTGAAGTGGTCTCAGACTGGGGGTGGCAGTTGCCGACGGATGGCCATCTGGCAGGGATTCTTTAGCTGTGTCTTCTGCCTCGCAGAGGGCTGGACTGGAAGGCCTTTGGGTGCATTCCAACTCTACAGTTCTAACTAGAAAGATGGCAGGCAGGGAAATGGCTGGAGATGGGGGCATGCCTGATGCGTGATGGAACGAAGCACTTCATAATCCTCAGATGGGGAGGGAGGCTTCTCAAGACAGCCAGGAGATAGATCTAAACCATTTCTGCACGAACCTTGAACTCATTCCTACACTTGCTGATCCCAGACACACAACTGCCTAATCCTTTTGGTCTCAAATTAATATTGTATTGATTGACAGCCTTAGAAGGCAGGATTGGGGGGTCACCCTCGTCTGGCTGCCTCCTTCATTCTTCTACCTTGGCAAAGTCCCCCTCCTTGGCTTTTTCTAGTTGCCATGACTACTCTGAGGTTTATTAACAGGCAGGCAGAAGGAAGATGGAGAGCGTTGGAATGTTTCCTGGGCAGGATCATTTTCAAGGTCTCCTTTCTCCTGTGAGCCTAGACAAGAGTTGAAAGAACTTCTCCCCACCCCCTAGGAACCTCATTCCCTTACGGGCAAGTTCCCATGAAAGTGTAAGAAGAGCCTGCTGGACCAGGCCAAAGGGGCCCCCTCTAATCCAGCATTCTGTTCTCACAGTGGCCAACCAGATGACCATGGGAAACTAGAAAGCAGGACTAAGCAAACAAAAAACAAAAAACCCACTCTCCCTCTCCTTTGGCTTCTAGCAAATGGTATTCAGCAGCATTGCTGCCTCTGACTATAGAGGCCAGAGCACAGTCATCATGGCTAGTCACCATGTAGAGTTCGAATATCTGCAGTGATATCTCACCTTTTTCTCCAAGGAGCTCAAGCTGGTGTAAATGGTACTCACTCCTCGCTTAATTCCCACAACAACCCTTTGAGGTAGGCTAGGGACACAGGTGGCGCTGTGGGTTAAACCACAGAGCCTAGGGCTTGCCGATCAGAAGGTTGGCGGTTCAAATCCCCGCAGTGACGGGGTGAGCTCCCGTTGTTCGGTCCCTGCTCCTGCCAAGCTAGCAGTTCGAAAGCATGAAGTTCAAGTAGATAAATAGGTACCGCTCTGGCGGGAAGGTAAACGGTGTTTCCGTGCACTGCTCTGGTTCGCCAGAAGTGGCTTAGTCATGCTGGCCACATGACCTGGAAGCTGGACGCCGGCTCAATTGGCCAATAAAGCGAGATGAGCGCCGCAACCCCAGAGTCGGCCACGGCTGGACCTAACGGTCAGGGGTCCCTTTACCTTTACCTAGGCTGAAAGCTGCTGCGACAGGCACAAGGTCATACCCAAGCAAGGGGATCTGAACCCTCATCTCTCCCATGTCTTAGTCCGATGCTCTAACCACTACACCGCATAGGCTCTCTTGTTATCATACTCTTCCCTCAGGCAAAATGATAAGGCAGGAATCCGCTCACTTGCTAGACCCATGACATTCTTCGTTTAGAAAACCCCCAATATTTTTCCACATTTCCCCCCTGACATAAAAGAACATTTTTTCACTTGGAGAGAAGATCAGGACCTTCACCACATCCCTAACTGCCATGCAACTTCTGGCCACCATTTGTTGGGAATTGTCTTGGCTGGAGCAGGAACCCATCCATTGTGGCAAAATGAATTTTGTTTTCTTATGGACCCATTCTATTTCCCCTGCACCCTCTCCCTCTTGTGAAAGTCGGGGACTTTATTAGCTCCGGGAGATTTAGGATCCTGCCTCTGACATTGGTTTCCCCACCTCCTTGCTGGAAGGGACACACGAGATTAATCTCCGCCGCGCCTCTCACTTAATAGGAACACGGCTATAAATGTAATCATGCAGTTTATGAGCTGTGCGAATCTGCTGGCCTCAGCAGAATCGATACGGAAGTTAAGGTGGCAATGGGTTCTGCTCCTGAAGGGTTAGTCTACACATTTGGTTTATCACACAGACACTGCCCAAAATTGCTTTTCGGCGATGACTTATCCCTGCCACCCAAGACTGGCTCTCATTATCTGGGGTGCTTTAGGCAACTGGGCCAGTCTAAAGTCATTTTGCTGCCTGAGGTGAGCCATAAAATGGCGCCCCCTTCACCCTCTCCCTTCCACTGTTGCCTCATAGAATTGTAGAATTGGAAGGGAGCCCAAGGCTCAAGTAATCCAACCCCCCTGCAATGCAGGATCACAGCAAAACAAGCCTTGGTATTATTATTATTATTATTATTATTATTATTATTATTATTTACTTATACCCCGCCCATCTGGCAGGGCCTCTCCAGCCACTCTGGGTCGCTCCCAACAGAATATTAAAAACTTGATGAAACATCAAACATTAAAAACAGGGCTGCCTTCAGATGTTTTCTAAAAGTCAGGTAGTTGTTTATTTCCTTCACATCTGTTGGGAGGGCATTCCACAGGGTGGGTGCCACTGCCGAGAAGGCCCTCTGCCTGGTTCCCTGTAACCTCACTTCTCACAGTGAGGGAACTGCCAGAAGGCCCTCAACGCCGGACCTCAGTGTCTGGGCTGAACGATGGGGATGGAGACACTCCTTCAGGTATACTTGGCTGAGGTCATTTAGGGCTTTAAAGATCAGCACTAACCCTGACAGATGGCCATCCATCCAAGCTTTCCCATGAAGGAGAATCCACCACCTTCCGAGGTCGTCCATCCCATTGTCAAATAGTTCTCACCAACAGAAAGTTCTTTCTAATGTTTAGTCAGGCACTCCTTACTTGTCATTTGTATCCATTGGTTTGGGTCTCTTGGAACAGCAGAAAACAAGCTTACCTCATCTTCCACGTGACAGTCCTTCAGGTACTTGGAAATAACTATCAACTTTCAGTCTTCTTTTCTCTAGCTAAACTACCTAACTATAAAGCCTCCTTCTGCCCCACTGTTTGGCACTTTCCTTCCCTCAGCAGCTGTTCCCTTTTTTCCTGAACACCCCATTGTGGTCCAGATCACCCCTGACTGCTTTTTTAAAAAATAGAAGCAGAAGCAGAAGAAAAAGAAGAAGAAGAAGAAGAAGATATGGTTGTGAATCCTCAACTCCCGTGTCTAACTGTACTCTATGACTTGTACTATTTGATTTGGGCATTCTCTCCCCTGTGAAAAAAATTAATAAATTGTATTTAGATTTAAGTTAAGAGGCCCCCGAGAATTTTTCCTCAAATTTTTGCTGCTTTGAAATCCAAACTGAGTTAGGATTCTGAAATCCGATATCTCAACGGAGAGTGAAACTCAATTTCACTTCCGCTGTAGGCAAGCCTAACATTCGGCTTTCTCTGAGGAAAAAAAAGAATCCTTTCATCTCCCCATCTTCTGCTAATTTTTCTTCTGATTTAGTCCCTTCTCGGGCTTCCTTCTCATTCTAACAGAGATCAGTTCTATTAATGCACTCTTCAAAAATGTGTATTCAGTGCCCCCATCAAAGTCAGTAGTGATAATAAGAAAGATATAAGGTTTGGAGATTTGATTATTTCAGTTTTGACTTCCAGTTTATACAGAGTGACGTCCAATGTTAGACATACTCAAAGAAGACCCACTGAAACAAGGTCTAAAGAATGTAGGAACCAAAGAACCTGCTGGATCGGGCCAATGGCCCATCTAGTCCAGCATCATCTTCTCACAGCGGCCAATCAGATGTCCATTAAGTCCCTGGCATGACAGGGTAAGTCCAGCAGGCCCCTGGTAGGGACGTCCAGCCAGCTTAGCCCTCCAAGGCCTGAGGCAAGTATACCTAGCTACCCACTCCACCCGCTCTGCACGGGCCATGCCCATAACAAACACAATTTACAAATCTAGCAAAAGATCCTAAACCTCTTGGCAGTGAATGTAGGAAGATGAGTGACTTCTGGATACACATGTGTGTGAAGACATTTGTTGTTGTTGTTGTTTAGTCATTTAGTCGTGTCCGACTCTTCGTGACTCCATAGACCAGAGCACGCTAGGCACTCCTGTCTTCCACTGCCTCCCGCAGTTTGGTCAAACTCATGCTGGTAGCTTCGAAAACACTGTCCAGCCATCTCATCCTCTGTCGTTCCCTTCTCCTTGTGCTCTCCATCTCATGAGGTGGCCAAAGTATTGGAGCCTCAGCTTCACGATCTGTCCTTCCAGTGAGCAGGGTTAAGACATACATACCTTATAATAAGAGGGACAGTTCAAAAGATCTTTGGGCAGGCTAGTCCAGTCTGCATGGGGGGGGGGGTGTGCCCATGGAGAATTGTGTGTTGAGTCATCCATATGCAGAAGAGTCATCTAAAGTTATTGAAACACTGGAGTATTCTGAGTGTTGCTTTGATTTCCCCCAACTTAATGGGATACTCAGCTGGAGAGGAAGCACAGAAGTGGAAAGCAATCGTTCCCATAGTGGGCCATAGCACCCCCAGGAGGTGGGGTGGATTACCTAGGCAGGGGCTAAGAGGCAGGGGGCAGGGGGACATTTGATGTGTAAATGACCATCAGACTTTGAAAAGCCGGTATCATTGGATCAAGTTAAGCAGTTTCCCAGTAGTGATGTATGGAAGTGAGAGCTGGACCATAAAGAAGACTGATCGCTGAAGAATTGATGCTTTTGAATTATGGTGCTGGAGGAGACTCGTGAGAGTCCCATGGACTGCAAGAAGATCAAACCTCTCCATTCTTAAGGAAATCAGCCCTGAGTGCTCACTGGAAGGACAGATCCTGAAGCTGGAGCTCCAATACTTTGGGCACCTCATGAGAAGAGAAGACTCCCTGGAAAAGACCCTGATGTTGGGAAAGATGGAGGGCACAAGGAGAAGGGGACGACAGAGGACGAGATGGTTGGACAGTGTTCTCAAAGCTACGAACTTGACTTTGACCAAACTGCGGGAGGCAGTGGAAGACAGGAGTGTCTGGCGTGCTCTGGTCCATGGGGTCACAAAGAGTTGGACACGACTAAACAACTAAACAACAACAACAATATTCATTAGTGGGTTGTGCAAACCACTATTTTAAATAATGCCTTTTATACTGCAGGGGGCAATGGGGTTGGGTTTATGGAACCAAGGGGGTGGCAGCCCAAAAAGTTTAGCAACTGCTAGCAAAAGGTTTTTTGCTTTGTTTTTTGTTGCAATATTTCCTTCATTTTAGATTGGCCAGAGCCTGCAGGGGAAGAAACTGATGCTTGGATCAACCTTCCTAGTCTCAAATAGGGATATGTGTCCATTTAAAAGACAAATGGGGGAAAGAGCAAATGGGCCCCATTTGTTTTATTCATTTTTCATACTGTAAATGACTATAAAAGGGGGGAAATGAATTTGGGGAGAGGGGTGGCAAATGAGCAGATCAACTGAAATCAATTTCAATTTGTTTTCAATTATTTTGCAGGGCAGGTATTGCTTTGCATTACATCTTTTCGGCATGCATTGTCGAAAGCACGCCTACCTGGTTCATAGGAAGGTTATGTGGTGGGGGCGAGGCGGAGGGGCAGGGAGGGAGGGGGGAGAACAGAACACTGGGAAGATTTCATTTCATTGTACTGGACCGGAGCCCCTCTCCCATCATCCCCAACAGGCAGCCAATGCCAAAGGCGCCATCTTCGCAAGTTGATTGAAGGGGCCTGTTGCAAGCGTGATGTCACGAGGAGCCAGGAGGCAGAGCCGAATGCCCTCTGAACATTGAGGGGATCAGACCTCCTCATAAAACATGGGGGGTGTTGGCATGTATGGCCAGTGATCAGAGATGAAGGGAGCTGGAGCCCAGCAACATCTGGGGAGTGCCACAGACGTCCCTCCACCCAGGTATGGGAGTTGGGTAAATCTAGCTTGGAGGTGACTAAGAGGTGATATGAGGCAAGAGACCATCTTGGCTGTGACTCCTGGAAGACCAACTCCCTGGCTTGTGGGCCTCTTCCGCTTGACCTGTGAGGATAGTGCCCTGACTGACTGGCCGACTCAAAAACTGATGCTGTTGGACAGTCTCTTGGGCTGGGGCAGTTCCGGATTTATGTATAAGCTAAACAAGCTATAGCATAGCAGGCATGGCCAAACTTAGCCCTTCAGCTGTTTGGGACTACAACTCCCATCATCCCTAGCTAACAGGACCAGTGATCAGGGATGATGGGAATTGTAGTCCCAAAACAGCTGGAGGGTCAAGTTTGCTTGGCCATGCCTGGCTTAGGGTCCCACTCTCTTGGGGCCCCCCAAAAAAATTAAAGGAAAAAAAGCCTGGATGTGCATTTTCAAAATATAAGATAAAAAAACAAATAAAATAAAACCTACATACAGCAACAGTGTTTTGTTTTGTGTTGTGTAGGCTCCTATGATGTAAGTAATGGGCCCCACCTGCTAGCCTGCTCCCTAAAATATCACTGGTTAAATACCTATTAGGTCCATAAATTAACGTATTTTTCGCCCTATAGGACGCACCGTCCCATAAGGCGCACCTAGTTTTTGGGGGGGAAATAAAGGGGGGGTTATTTTTTTTCCCAGGCTCGGGGCTGGAGCAGGGGAAGCCCAGCCCCCAGAACAGGCAACTCTCCGCAAGCCGTGGGAGCCCGGCGCGGAGATCTGCGCGAAGCCTGGAGAGCGAGAGGGGTCGGTGCGCACTGACCCCCTCACTCTCCAGGCTTCAGCGAAAGCCTGCATTCGCCCCATAGGGCGCACACACATTTCCCCTTCAATTTTTTTTGGGGGGGGAGTGCGTCCTATGGGGCGATAAATACGGTATCATATAGCATATATTCAACAGAAAAAACTATGACAATTTGTTGTTGACAAATTGGACATATAAAGGGCCCCATTACCTTCAGTAACTTAGGGCCTCATCAAACCTAAATCCAGCCCTGGGCTGGGGTATTGTTTAGGGGGATTTGATGGCAGGGATTTTTTTTGATTTTTTTTTGCTGTTGTTGATATTAATTTTTTTGTATCTTCATTTTAGATCCTATGATTTATGTGTCAGAAAGGTCTTTATGATGTTTAGTCGGAATCACCTTTCTTGTAACTTGAATCCATTGGTTTGAGTCCTTCCCTGCGGAGCAGTAGAAAATAAGGTTGCTCCATCTTCCCTGAGATAGCCCTTTAGATATTTGAAGATGGATATCGTATCTTCTCTCAATTCCCAACTCCCCCATCCATTCCTCCTAAGACTTGGTTTCCAGACCCTTGATCATCTTGGTCACCCTCTTCTGCACATGTTCCAGCTTGTCAATGTCATTCTTTAATTGTAGCACCTTGAACTGATCACAGTACTCCAGGTGTGGTCTGGCCAAGGCAGAGTCCGTATTGTTAAAGCTATGGTTTTCCCAGTAGTGATGTATGGAAGTGAGAGCTGGACCATAAAGAAGGCTGATTGCCAAAGAACTGATGCTTTTGAATTATCGTGCTGGAGGAGACTCTTGAGAGTCCCATGGACCGCAAGAAGATCAAACCTCTCCATTCTTCAGGAAGTCAGCCCTGAGTGGTCACTAGAAGGACAGATCCTGAAGCTGAGGCTCCAATACTTTGGCCACCTCATGAGAAGAGAAGACTCCCTGGAAAAGACCCTGATGTTGGGAAAGATGGAGGGCACAAGGAGAAGGGGACGACAGAGGACGAGATGGTTGGACAGTGTTCTCGAAGCTACCAGCATGAGTTTGACCAAACTGCGGGAGGCAGTGGAAGACAGGAGTGCCTGGCGTGCTCTGGTCCATGGGGTCACGAAGAGTCGGACACGACTAAACAACTAAACAACAACAACAAAATGACTTCCCTTGATTGGGACACTGTAGTTCTGTTGATGCAGCCTAGAATAGCATTAGCTTCTTCTTTTTTTGCTGCTTCATCACACTGTTGACTCAAGCTAAGCCTGTGGTCTACTAAGACCCTTAGATCATTTTCACATGTACTACTGGTAAACCAGGTTACTCCCATCTTCTAGTTGTGCGGCTGGTCTTTCCTGCCTAAGTGTAGAACCTTACCTTTGAAATTGGACCCAATCTTTTCCAAATCCCAATAGCTGGGAATCAAGGGAATTTTGAAAAGGAGAAATCTGGAAGCTTCCCTGACCCCAGTGCAACATTCCAGATGCTAGGAAATAGAGAATTTCCTGCTGGGACCATCACCCCCTTCATTCCGTGGCCCCCTCTCTCGCCATTTGCGAAGCTTAAAGGAAGGGCAGCTGCACTTAACAAGACTTCATTGGCCCACAATGCTGTAATGAGCCCATCTGAGCTTTGGCACTTCAATAATAGCTTCAGGGCTCCACATTCCAGATGTACGTTCCCTCCAAGCAGCAGTTTAATGATTTATTAAACCACAGTTTATCAAACCCATCCCCAAACTCAGAGCATTACATATTGTAATTGAGAGCTGAGTTAAAAAGAGTGGGGAGGTAGGTTCTTTTCTTTTGTGTGTGTTTTCTTTGGGGGAGGGGCCAACTACGATGCACTTAAATCTTATGTTTTTGCTGCTCTGCAATTTCAAGAACAACTCTCAGCACCCTTAACTAAAAACAGCTCCCGGATTTCTGGGGTGGGGTGGGGTGGAGGGAGCCATGACTGTTTAAAAGGGATACGGGTGGCGCTGGGGTCTAAACCACTGAGCCTCTTGGGCTAGCCAATCAGAAGGTCAGCAGTTCAGATCCCCATGACAGAGTGAGCTCCTGTTGCTCTGTCCCAGCTCCTGCCAACCTAGCTGTTTGAAAGCACGCCAGTGCAAGTAGATCAATAGGTATCGCTCTGGCGGGAAGGTAAACGGTGTTTCCGTACGCTCTGGTTTCCGTCATGGTGTTCTGTTGTGCCAGAAGCAGTTTAGTCATGCTGGCCACATGACCTGGAAAGGTCATGTGGACAAAAGTCGGCTTCCTTGGCCTAAAAGTGAGATGAGCGCCGCAACCTCATAGTCACCTTTAACTGGACTTAACCGTCCATGGGTCCTTTACCTTTTTTTCATTTTTTTTACCTTTGAAAGGGTAGCATAGTGCTTGAAATGAATGGTGGATATTGATTGCTTAAACACCAGAAAGGGTGGCTTATTTTATTATGTATATCTATGTTGTTATATATTTGAAATACTTTAATTATAGATGATAGATGATAGATAGATAGATAGATAGATGATAGATAGATAGATAGATAGATAGATAGATAGATAGATAGATAGATGATAGATAGATAGATAGATAGATAGATAGATAGATAGATAGATAGAGATATAGATAGAGATAGATAGATAGATAGATAGATAGATAGATAGATAGATAGATAGATAGATAAACAGAAATGTAGGATCTGAATGCGAGCCTAACACAGGTCCTGGAAAGTAGCTGAATTCTCCAAATGACTTGAAACTCAAGAAATTTTGCAATATCCCATAGGTTGGGAGGCGAGGACTTAGCATTCACTTGGAAGCCTTCCCCCTCCAGGCTGGGAGGGGTGGGGGAACTTTGTCATGCTTCTGTTAATTTTGTCAAGAGGCTCCTAATGGGCTATTTCCCTGTTCAATGAATTGTTCTTGGGTTGCGTTTCCACCCTTAATTCCTTGACATTGAGCACTCGGTGTGAATCTTAAACGGAGAAACCTCCAAAACTGGGCTGGCGTGCTCGGAATGAGCTGTTTGCTTTCTTCCAATTGTTGCCATTAATAAAACATTACATTAAATCAAGGCTGGGGGAGGGGGAGGGGATCTATAATTGGGACCATCCATCAAACTTCTAATAGGGAAGCACTCCTGTTCATCAGCCAAATGGAACCATCAAAGTAACTCCGGGGAGGAGGGACAGAGGGATGGAGGAGGCTGGCCCACCGGGCATCCTGAGCTGTGATTGGCTGGTGAGCCTTCTATCTAGGGCTCCTGCGGCCATGTGATTATGTTTTGTGGATGATGAGGTCACCAGGATGGGACAGAGGCCAGGTGTATCTTGGAAAGATGACAATCCTGCAGGGAGACTGGGAGCAGGGCTTAATGAGGGAAGGAGAGCCATGAACGAGCAGAGCACATTAATTAATTAATTGCTGAAGAGGACTGAGCATTCGAGGAGTAGATTTGCCATATGTTCCTCACTACATCTCAAGCTTAGTGGAGCTGGCTTCGACATAATGTTTTCCTCCAGAGAGACATCCCGAGGAAATAGGCTTAATTTCTAAAATGGAAACTGCTGAGGTATGTGGTCTTGCATTTGACATGCTACCCCTCCTGAATCCCAACATAAGAACATAAGAAAATCTTGATGGGTCAGGCTAATGGTCTACCTGGCCCAGCATCCTGTTCTCACAGTGGCTGACCAGTTGCCCTAAAGCAGCCTTTCTCAACCTGCAGGTCCCCAGATGTTGTTGAAGTACAACTCCTATCACCCCTAGCTAGCAAGGCCAGTGCTCAGGGATGATGGGAGTTGTAGTCCAACAACATCTGGGGACCCACAGGCTGAGAACCACTGCCCTAAAGGGAGACCCTCTAGCAGGCCCCAAACCCAAGAGCTGCCTTCCAGAAGTTTCCAGCAACTACAGACCCTCTAAGTGTCCCTATTTTCCAGGAACAGAAGCCTTCCCTGTTTCTGATTTGATCCCGGAATGTCCCACTTTTCCTTGTAAAGGGACCCCTGACCATTAGGTCTAGTCATGGCCGACTCTGGGGTTGCGGCGCTCATCTCGCTTTATTGGCCGAGGGAGCCGGCATTTGTCCGCAGTCAGCTTCCAGGTCATGTGGCCAGCATGACTAAGCTGCTTCTGGCGAACCAGAGCAGCACATGGAAACACCGTTTACCTTCCCGCCAGAGTGGTACCTATTTATCTACTTGCACTTTGACGTGCTTTCGAACTGCTAGGTTGGCAGGAGCAGGGACCAAGCAACGGGAGCTCACCCCTTCACGAGGATTCGAACCGCCAACCTTCTGATTGGCAAGTCCTAGGCTCTGTGGTTTAACCCACAGTGCCACTTTTCCTTAGGACATCCCTATTTTCATCAGAGAAATGTTGGAGGGTATGGAGTTATGCAACTCCTGAGCTAAGGAGATGGGTAACTATACAGTCGTACCTGGGTCCCGAACGCCTTGGTACTCAGGCGTTTTGGCTCCAAACGCCACATACCCGGAAGTGAGTATTCCAGTTTGCAAATGTTCTTGGGAACCCGAATGTCTGATGGGGCTTCCACGGCTTCCGATTGGCTGCAGGAGCTTCCTATAGCCAATCAGAAGCCACACTTTGGTTTACAAACCTTTTGGAACGGATTCCATTTGTTTTCCAAGGTACAACTGTACAACCTTTAGAAGACTTCTGAAGGCAGCCCTCTATAGGGAAGTTTTTCAAATGTCTAATGTTTTATTATGGGTTTTTCTATGTTGGAAGCTGCCTAGAATGCCTGGGGCAACCCAGTCAGATGGGCAGGGTATAAATGATGGTGATGATGATGATGATGTTATTGTTGAACAGTATGTCCCTATTTTCATCGGAGAAATGTTGGAGGCTATGCAACTGGTATTCAGAAGCATTGCTGCCTCGAACTGCGACAGAAGTTGTCCAATGAATTTGTCCAATCCTTTTCGAAAGCCCCCCACGCTGGTGGTCATTGCAGCACCCTGTGGGAGGGAGTTCCATAGTTTAACTCTGCAGTGCATCAAGAACTTCCTTTTATCTGTCCTGAACCTTCCAACATCCAGCTTCAGTTCCTGATGTTTGTGGGGGCTTGGGGTCACTTGGGAACAGACATGGGGTGGGCATTCTCTGCATTTGAGAAGCCGGGCTTCCTGGTGCTTGGAAGCATTGCAGAGAGAAAGGAATCACAGCGTGGGCAGGGGATGTCTACACATGTTTGTATTCTATTTGGAAGTGTCTGGGATCATGAGTTGTCAAAAACCCATTTCTATTTCCGCAGTGGGGTCCCACCACAAAATGAATGGGGGGGGGAATAAACACATGCATCCCACTAGTTCTCTCCATTCCACCAGGTTTCTGTTGTGGCAACTATATCAATGTTATCCTCTGGACTCAGCTATACAGCTGCAAATAAAATGTTTTAAGTGTGTTGCAAAGTGCATTATACACTAGATGGCGATGGTGAGCTATGACAAATTCAATATGTTTTTCAAAACGTTTTTTTAAAAGCATTTCCACAACGTTTTTTTATATGTGTCTAGATTCCACCTAAGTCCAGGAGCAGTTGGTTGTAGCCATAGCTCAGTGGTTTGAGCATCTGGTTTGCATGCAGAAGATCCCAGGTTCAATCCCCAGTATCTCTAGGCAGGGTGGGGAAGACTTCCTACCTAGAAACCTGGGGAGCTGCTGCCAGTCAGTGTAGACAATACTAAGCAAGGCGAGCCAGTGGCTTGACTGAGTGTAATGAAGGGGTGTAGCTCAGTGGTAGGGCATCTGCTTTGGATGCAGAAGGTTGCAGGTTCACTGCCCGGCATCTCCAAGCAGGGCTGGGAAAGATTCTCTTGTCTGAAGTTCTAGAGAGTCTCTGCTAATCAGTGTAAATACCAAGCTAAATTAACTCCAGGGAGCATTGTAGTTCAGTGGCAGAGCTTCCTATACACCATAACTGTAAAGTGTTAGGAGCTTGTCCTACACTCGAGTAGGACCCTGGCAGAGACACATGCACGACTGGCATGTTCTCTCCCTCCTGGTCGATCGTTTCTTCAGCCCGAACATCACAGCAACCAATGCCAACAGACATTGGCACACTTAGGGATCTGCAGAGTCTTCGCAGTTCATGCGTAACAGACCTCAGCAACTCAGCATTTTGGCTAATCTACTTTATTTACATATAAATACACATGGAGCACTGCAACATGGCTCCCTTTCTGTCTAGCATCAGACAGCAAAAAGAATGAACAAAGGACAATAGTCCCACTTCACGGAACACAGTACTACAAACATCCTGTCTCCGTCACTTCCCACTCTGTGGAGTCAAAACATATACCGTCATGTGAAAGACAACAATCCCATGACTGCAATCATGGAGCAGGAATTCTAACATAAAGCACCTTCCCCAAAGAATCCTGGGAACCGTGGTTTGTCCCCCAGCAGAACTACAACTCCCAGCACCCTAAACAAACTACATTTCCAGGGATTATTTGCAGGGATGGGAGAAGTGCTTTAAAAGGTACAGAGCCCAGCACACACTGAAAATAGATGGATCCATCCCTCCATCCCTAGCTTGGGCGGCAATCAGCAGCCTCCCATTTCCCATGGAAAGAAGCACTGAACAACAAGCAAAGCAATGAATAATCTCCCATCGTGCCAAAGGATAATATTTCATTAAGAATAAAGAGGTTTGTATTATTTTGGTATCGTGTCTCTGGCATTAAGGAAAGCAAAGCAAAGGTAATTGGGTGCAGCCATCGCCAGCTGAACATAAATCAACGTCAGAGCAGAAAGAGGCGAAGAGGGTGTGATTGCTCTTCCGAATCTGGGCCTGCCGTCTCCGCGAAACAGAGGTAGGAGTAAATGACAGGGAAGGAACGTTCAAGCTTCTTAAAATATGAATCCATCGCTGTGTGATTGCAAGGGAGGGTATTGCCTTAATGATATAAGTAGCTGGTAATAAAAGACTCCCCTCTTCAACATGTCAGCGCATTCCCTTAGTTACGTTGCAGGAATCAAAAATGGAAAAAGGCCTATTAATAGCGGATGAGTCGGAAGAACGCTTTGCCGGTGGAGAGGATGGAGGAAAACAGACGCTTCCCGTCTCCTCAAAGCTTAGCCTGAGGTGGCCATCTGACAGAGGGGACATCTCAGCATTCAGTTCCATAAATAACATTGGAAACAATCCTGCATAGTAACACAGAGAACACAGCCTTGTCCTGAGTCAGATCGTTCGTCCGTCTAGTTCAGTGTTGTCTACACTGACTGGCAGCAGCTCTCCAAGGTTTTAGACATGGAGTCTTTCCCAGCCATGCCCAGAGATGCTGGGGATTGAGCCTGCAAAGCAGATGCCCTACTGGTGACCTATGGCTATCACCCTTTGTCCTGTGTCCAGGGCAGCTGTCTACCAGCTCCACCTGGTACGCAGGCTGAGACCCTATCTGCCCGCAGACTGTCTCTCCAGAGTGGTGCATGATCTGATTATCTCTCGCTTGGACTACTGCAATGCACTCTATGTGGGGCTACCTTTGAAGGTGACCTGGAAACTACAACTAATCCAGAATGCAGCAGCTAGACTGGTGACTGGGAGCGGCCACCGAGACCATATAACACCAGTCCTGAAAGACCTACATTGGCTCCCAGTATGTTTCTGAGCACAATTTAAAGTGTTGGTGCTGACCTTTAAAGCCCTAAACAGCCTTGGTCAAGTATATCTGAAGGAGCTTCTCCACCCCCATTGTTCTACACGGACACTGAGGTCCAGTGCCGAGTGCTTTCTGGCAGTTCCATCACTGTGAGAAGCCAAATTACAGGGAACCAGGCAGAGGGCCTTCTCGGTAGTGGCACCCACCCTGTGGAACACCCTCCCACCAGATGTTTAAGAGAACAACAACTACCAGACTTTTAGAAGACATCTGAAGACAGCCCTGTTTAGGGAAGCTTTTAATGTTTGATGCATTACTGCATTTTAATATTTTGTTGGAAGCTGCCTAGACTGCCTGGGGAAACCCATCCAGATGGGCGGGGTATAAATATGTCGTTGTTGTTGTTATCACCATCACCAACTGTTCGTAGTCTTAGAGGGCAGCACTGATCTAGTTGCCACCATGTAAACCTGGTGGAATGGAGACAACTGGTGGAGCACAGCTTGTCAACTTGCTTGCCTTCTTCCAGGTGTGTTCCCATGAGCCGATGTCCTTCTCAGACTGTGGTACCCATCGTATGCATCCCAGACTTCTATCAGGATGCACATGTCCAGCGCCACTTTTTCACCCAGAATGCTTACCTACATCAATTGACTCTACATTCATAAAAAAAGTTGTCTTGCACTGAATTGTCCCATTGACCCATGCTGCTCAGTCTCATAGAATATAAAATTGTAGAGTTGGAAGGGATCCCTGAGGATCATCTAGTCCAACTCCCTGCAATGCAGGAATCTCAACTAAAGCATCCATGACAGATGGCCGCCCAACCTTTGCTTAATAACCTCCAAGGAAGGAGAGTTAACTACCTCTCATGGGAGTCTGTTCCACTCTCAGAAAATTCTTCTGATGTATAGTCGAAATCTCCTTTCTTGTAACTTGAAGCCATTGGTATGGGTCCTAGCCTTGGGAGCAGGAGTGACTGTATGAAATTCCTAGGAGTTTATCTCAGTGAAGACCTTACTTGGAAAATAAATACAACCCAGGTGGTTAAGAAAGCCCAACAGAGACTCCATCTCCTCAGAGTATTGTGGAAGAACGATGTCAATCTCCTTCGACCAGTCAACAATAGAAAGTGTCCTTTCATACTGCATCACGGTGTGGTACGCTGGTTTGACATCCACTGATAGGAAGTGCCTACAGAGGGTGGTGAATACAGCACAATATATTATGGGCTATCCTGTGAATCCGCTGGATGAAATAGCGGAAGAACGTTGCCTCAGGAGAGTGAGGAAAATTCTCAGGGATGATTCACACCCTGGCCAGCACTTTCTTGATCTCCTGCCCTCAGTCAGAAGATATAGAAGCACGATTAGTCGCACCAACAGGGTAAAAAACAGCTTCTATCCGTGGGCTGTTAGGCTGCTGAATGAAAAGATAACAACAGGGCAAGTGACTTTCGGGTTTGGTGGGTGTGCGTCAGTAAACAAGGGGAATTAAGACTAAGAGAGCTGAGTGGTGGGTGCTCGTGTAATCTCACTGTATACAAGTTGTACAAGTTACAATAAAGTATTTCAATGTCAATTCAATTTCAGACAAGGTATTCTCCTAGCCCTGGAGGTGCCACAATGAATTGAACTTGGGCCCTTCGGCATGCAAAGCAGATGCTCTAACCACTGGGCTACAGCCCTTAAAAATGTAAAACCATTTATTTTAAACAATCTGTTTACAAACACACATGAGCAGATGAAGCTGAGTCAAACTATTGGTCTATCTAGCTCAATATTGCATGTACTGATTGGCAGTGTCTCTCCAATATTTCGGGCAGGAGTCTCTCCCAGGTGCACCTGGAGATGCTGGGGATTGAACCTGAAATCTTCTGGGTCTCTGCAATTCTATGTAGCTGGCAGTTAATTCCTGCTGACTCCTCACCTCAGTTCTGGCTCCCTAACCCTAACAAATGGCCCCTTTCCGCCACCCGAGCACTCCCGTTATCTAAGCTCCTAAGATTAATTACCTGCACTTAATCTCATCGGAGAGCACTTAGAAATGGCCACACAGTAGAAAGGTTTCCGCTGTGTGGATAATTAATGGGAGCCATTTGCTTCCCCCCAAAAGGTGATAATTTTGTCACTCACATGCTCTAGCAGGCAGTCAGCTCTCTCCAAAAATAGGGCAGGTGACAGGATGCGATTTCCAACACAGTCGGGGCTATTGACAGCACCATATAAAAGGTGAGCAGGTCTTTTCAGATGACCCAGAGCTACTCAGCATAGTTATCTAACAAATGCATTCATTTGCTCCATGCATAGTCTTCTGTGCGTATTTAAAATAAAATAAAAAATGCCAAAAACAATATATTTCTCCTTCCTGATGCTCTGAAGCACCACTCTCTTGGCCTCCTGAAATATTTCCCAGGCCAGGACAGTTGATCTCTGTGCTACTGGTGGTGGCAAAAGAGCAGGGTTCCTGTGTGTTTTGTGTGGCCTAAAAACATTGACATGATGGCAGTGGCAAGCCTGTCGCCCCTCATTGGGAATGTCTCACTCAATGGTGACCTGATGCCATCTCCACTCCTCTGGGGTTGAGCTACTGAGAGGAGGCAGCAGCTGAGACATCTCGTATGTAAGGATAGCTCAGTTGGTTGGAGTGTGGTGCTGATAATGCCAAGGTTGCAGGTTTGATCCCCATATGGGACTGCTGCATATTCCTACATTGCAGGGGGTTAGCCTAGATCAGGAGTCCCCAAACTAAGGCCCGCGGGCCGGATAAGGCCCAAGGGACTCGTTTATCCGGCCTGCGGGATACCCCGCCACCCACTGCCACCACCCGCTCTTACCGGCACTGTGCTGCTGCCCACTTCTGGGTTGGAGGAGTACTGGAAATAGCTTGTGTGCATGCACAAGCGTTATTTGCACATGTGCAAGCATTATTTCCGGTGCACATCCGGGTCGGAGGAGGCCCATGCACAAGCTATTTCCAGTGCTCCTCCAACCCGGAAATGCGTTGGAAATAGCTTGTGCATACACGTATGGGCACACGCTCCCCTGCCCTTCAGCCCGCCGCATGATTGGCACTAGAGACACCGGCCCGAGGCGCAGTAAGTTTGCTGGACCCTGGTCTAGATGATCCCCAGATTCCCTTCCAGCTCCATACTTATATGATTCTATAAGAACATAAGAGCCTGCAGGATCAGGCCAATGGCCCATCTCATTCAGCATCCTGTCCTCACAGTGGCAGCCAGATGCCTTTGGGAAACCCACAAACAGGATCTGAGCATAAGAGCATTCTCCCCTCCTGTGGCTTCCAGCAACTGGTATTCCGAAGCATTGCACTGTATAGTCTTCTCCTCCATGAATTTGACTCATCCTTTCAAAGCCATCCAGGTTGGTGGCCATCACTGCCTCCTGTGGGAGGGAGTTCCATAGTTTAACTCTGCTCTGTGTGAAGAAGGACCTTCTTTTATCTGTCCTGAATCTTCCCACATTTGCTTCATGGGGTGTCCATGAGTTCTAATGTTATGAGAGAGGGAGGAAAACATTTCTCTATCCACTTTACCTCTTGAAATTTTAATCTGGCCCCTCTTATTAAATTATTTGTGACACCTGACCCATGATAGCTTTGGAGTTTGGGGTGGGGGAATCCATAAAGTGCAAGATTCATCTGTCCCGGTCACCTCTTTTCATTGCTGACATGTATGGACAATATTAACCAACAGACACCCCAAATTCCACGGGAAGTCGAACGCCTAACCCTGATTGCTGTTGTCTGTCTGCTGTCAGATGTCAACCATCACTGCCTGTCGGTTGTCAAACATTGTCAAAAGCTGACGGATGCACGCCAGATTGAGATTGTTGCTGAAAAGTCTTCATATGTCAGATCCTGATGCTGAGGGCTACAGATTGGCTAAAATGGCAGATACCAAGAGAATACTGGAAACAGCCACAACTCAGTTGCTGGACCTAAAAAGTCAAAGTGATCAATTATTTCCAACTGTAAAAGGATCACAAGTATTATTGGGAAGGGTTGAGGGAGCTGGGTATGTTTAGCCTGGAGAAGAAAAGACCGAAAGGTGATATGAGAAGAGCTGCCACATGGAGGATGGAACAAGTTTGTTTTCTGCTGCTCCAGATGGAAGGATCTGAAAAATGGATTCAAATTAAAAGAAATGAGATTTCAACTCAACAGTAGGAATAAAACTATCTTAGGGTCACAGCCATTCAACCGACTTCTTTGGAAGATGGTGGGCTCTCAGTCACTGGAGATTTCTCAACAGAAGTTGGATAGCCATCTGCCAGGGATTCTTCAGTTGCACTTCCTGCACTGCATGCGATTGAACTAGATCATTGAAACAAACTTGGGTCTCCAGCTGTTTTTGGACTACGGTTCCCATCATCCCTGACCACTGGTCCTGCTAGCTTGGAATTGTAGAGTTGAAAGGGACCCTGAGGATCGCCTAGTCCAAACCTCTGCAATTCAGGAATATGCAATTGCCTCATACGGGCATTGGACCCTGCAACCCTGGCATTAACAGCACCACGCTCTAACCAAACTGAGCTATCCAGTTCTCTGAAGGCTGACTCTCTTACTCTCCTGCAGGGATGCCTCTTACGCAGCAGACAAAGCTTATTCCCAGGCTGGGGGCCACCCAGCCCTGAGACGCTCCTGGTGTTTCAAGCTGAGCTATAGGGATGACGACCCAATGAATAAAACATGTTCCTGAGAACCTCAATTTTCCAGTGACTGAGCCCAAGCCCTCGATAGCCATCTGCCATTCCTCTCTGGTGGCTTCAGCTAACTCCCCCAGAATGGAGACACTAAGCCACTCAAAAATGCTGGGGGGGGGATGAGGGAGTGGGGAGGAACGAAGGAAAACAGGCTCTCCTAAAAGACATCCCCACAAACCTCCAAGCAAGTATGAACTTTCTCCTGTGCATTTATCTTTCTCCCAATGGTGGAACTAGCCTTCAAAGTCCTTTTCTCAGAAGCTGTCCCAGCGGCTTAGCAATGCAGAGCACAAAGGGAGAGAAATTGCTTTTGAAGTCCGGGGAGCTCTTTGTGGGTCTGTTTGCAAAAGCTTTTGAAGTGAGCGGTATTTTTAGTGGCAGAGGAAGTGATGGAGCCAGGAGAAAGGGACCTGGAGATGGAGGTCTGCGATCAAATGTGAGATGGAGAATTCTGGAAGATGCAGCCTGGAGATTATCTGATCGTTGCTAGTGCTTTTGACAAAGTTTGTATGTAGGCAGTGCTTGGCTGAGTTAGAAAAACGTCTCATTTCCCCCACCAAAATTATTTTTCAGTGTGTATTGTAAACTGGGGTTTACGCCTGCGTTTGACGCAGAAACTGCTTTGGTTGCCCTGCATTATGGTTCTTATTGTTTATTATTAATTTTATTTATATCCCTCCTTTCCTCCCAGGAGCTCAAGGTGACTTACATGGTTCTCCCTTTCTTCATTCAATCCTCACATCAACCCTGGAAACAGCAGCTTGGCAGCAGCAGGAGGCCCCATTAGCTAAAGTGGTACCTCAGGTTAAGAATGGTTTCAGGTTAAGAACGGACCTCCAGAACGAATTAAGTTCGTAACCAGAGGTACCACTGTAAAATAAAATCAGGATTAAAGGGTTTTCTCGGGGTAGTGGAGGGCGTGTGTGGTAGCAGTTGCCCTTCTTCTGAAAGGAAATGTTCTGTGTCGGAGACGGGGACAAAAATGTGCAGTCGAGGAGGGTCAGTTTGGGGAGGAGTGAGAAAATTCCCTGTTTTGGAGATGCAATGAGACTGAGGGTACGTTCTATCATATGTGGTGGACTTGTAAAAGGGTAAAAGAGTACTGGGAAATAATTTATAATGAATTGGAGGGGAAATGTTTAAAAGTACTTTAAAAAAAAAACCTTTTTGTTGGGGATAATTCAGATGGAAATTCCCAGGTGTCAAAAAAGGTTGTTTATGTATGCCACCACTGTGGCCCATGTTTTGTTAGCTCAAAAAGGGAAAATGAGTGAGGTCCCAACCAAAGAAGAATGGCAACTTAAACTGATGGAATATGTACAGTTTGCGGACTTTAAAAATAGAATAAGAGAACCAGAAGAATGTATGTTTAAAGAAGATTGGAAGAATGTTTGTTGAATATATGGGGGGGGGGACTGTGTATGTATACAGTGGTACCTCGGGTTAAGTACTTAATTCGTTCCAGAGGTCTGTTCTTAACCTGAAACTGTTCTTAACCTGAAGCACCACTTTAGCTAATGGGGCCTCTGCACCACCGGAGCACAATTTCTGTTCTCATCCTGAAGCAAAGTTCTTAACCCGAGATACTATTTCTAGGTTAGTGGAGTCTGTAACCTGAAGCGTATGTAACCTGAACTGTATGTAACCTGAAGCGTATGTAACCCGAGGTACCACTGTACTTGAAAACATTGGCAGCATTAAGATGAATTCAACAGTGTAAATAAGTTTTGATGGATGCAGCAATGGAATACTGAATGGCTTAGTTTATATAAAATACGCAGGGATTTATGTTATGGAAAACAAACCATGGAAAGAAAAGATGGGAAATCATTGCTATTTTAAGGTTGTTTAAATGAATATTCTAAAATGTAAAACAGAAAATTTAATAAAAATTATATATAAAAAAGAGAAATGTCCCTATTTTCATCTGAGGAACATTGGAGGGCATGCTTTCTATGTTTGGTGTAAATGTGGCACAGATTTCTCCAGAGGTATTGGTCCCTTAGTTACCCACTCTCGTTTCTGAAGAGTACTGATGCGTTCAGATTTCCCCATTGTTCTTTTCTTCCCATCGCCAAATGTTCTAGTGGAGCAACATATGCTCAGGTTGACACAGCTATCAGTTCCTTCCTATACCCCTCCCCTACTTTCTGTTAACAATAGATGCTTGTGTACATTGATACATGATGCAGAAAGTGGCGGAGGGGGAGGGCGTGATAAGGAAAGCTATCTGCAGGGAATCATATGCATGAGATTGTACAAAGACTCAAATGAGCTGAAGGAACAGGAAGCCTGCTCTGGCAAACAGCGCGTGCCCTAATTACAAAATCGGTTTTAGGAGTTCTCTCGTTGACTCTGAATTCAAGAGCAGTGGATCTCAGGGCAGAGCAAATCCAGAGGGAAATAAAGGAACAGGGTGATGGAAATTCATTCCATCCCTAACAGCACAGCTTAATTAACATGAGGAGGTTTGCTTTTTTAAAAGTTGCCTTGCTGGATCAAGCCAAAGGCCCTTCTACTCCTGCAATGTTCTCTACATGAAGCTGCCTTTGAAAAGTGTTCAGAAATGCCAACTGGCTCAAAGAATTGTAGCCAGGCTGTTGACCAGGAATGCAAACCCTCCAAGAGTCCCAATTTTCCAGGGAGAGTCCCGGTTTCTGATATGATCCTGAAATGTCCTACTCTGCCTTAAAGATAAAGGTAAAGGGACCCCTGACCATTAGGTCCAATCATGGCCGACTCTGGGGTTGCGGTGCTCATCTTGCTTTATTGGCCGAGGGAGCCGGCGTACAGCTTCCGGTTCATGTGGCCAGCATGGCTAAGCCGCTTCTGGCAAACCAGAGCAGCACACAGAAACGCCGTTTACCTTCCCACCGGAGTGGTACCTATTTATCTACTTGCACTTTGACATGCTTTTGAACTGCTAGGTTGGCAGGAGCAGGGACCGAGAAACGGGAGTTCACCCCATCACGGGGATTCGAACCACCGACCTTCTGATTGGCAAGTCCAAGGTCTGTGGTTTAACCTACAGCACCACCCATGTCCCTCTGCCTTAGGATGTCCTTATTTTCATTGGAGAAAAGTTGGAGGGTATGGAGTTATGTGACCCCTTAGCCAAGGAGGTATAAATTATAAAATTATTCTTATTCTTATTCTTATTGAATGAAAATAGCGACGCCCGCCAACATTTCTCCGATGAAAATAGGAACGTCCTAAGGAAAAGCGGGACATTCCGAGATCAAATCAGAAACTTGGACAGCTTCTGTAAATCTGGGACTCTCTCTGGAAAATAGGGACACATGAAGAGTTTGTCATGGTGCTTTAAATGTGTGGACTAGCTTAGGGCTTATCCGCCCCTTACCTTTTGCCTCATGCTTTCCAGGCACAGGGTCTGTGTCTGAGCACTGTTTCTCTTCCACCCCAGATCGTTCCCCACGAAAGCCCACTCTTTAAAGCTGAAGCACAACAAACAGCAATTTGGGTTTTCCATGGACTGCTGTTTGCTCCGATTCAGTGGTGAAGAATTTGCGGGGAAAGCTCCAGAGCAAAGAAACGAGCAATCTGATATGGAGCTTTTAAGCACGGACGGTGCCTGGAAAGCACAAAGGAAAGGTATGTGTGGATAAACCCCAAGTTCCTTTATCTGCAGTGAAACAGCCAGTTATGTTGGTCAGCCTGGAACCTTTCCAGGTCATTTAAAACATGGGAAGTGTTGTGCCCCTGATCTCACTGGCTGACATAACCCCCTGCTGTGACACTTCCTTTTTTAACCAGCCAATTAAAAAGTCCAAAGCTGATTTTATTTATTTTATTTTATTTTTTGTCATTTGGCTAATATTGAAGGGTTCACCTGCAGAGAAACAGTTAGAAATAGAAAAATGACCTGTGGAAGCACATTTGTTTTTATGATCAACACATTCCCTGTCCAAGAAAATTTTACCTCCTGCCATCTGTCGGGATCTATTTCAGTTTCTTGCTAAAGCTTATTAGGCTTAAAACTAAAAAGGTTTGCCAATACCGGTGGTCTTGCCCGCCTTTTACACTTTCCTCTAAATCCTCCAGATGTTTTGCAATGAGCAGGAACTTCCAAATCCCCATTTAAATTTTATACAAAAAAATAAAATGTCCCTAAAACTACACCCAGGAGGTGGTGCAATTGTTAAGTTTGCTGGACTCTAGGAGACTAGAACCAGGTTGCCCTTTTCTGAACCTTTCTAATGGTTTCCCCTTAAAAATCTGCCGGGAAACAGGGTGGGATGGAACTGGGATGGGTCCAGGCAACTCCAGGCCACTTGGCAGTTCTCTGCCTGCCCTACCCAACAAGGTCGTTGTGGTGTTAATAACAAGAGAGGTGAGCTCCACATAGGCCACCTTGAGCTCCCCAGAGGAAAGGTGGGGTATGCATGTAAGAATAAGCAAATCAATGTGTTAAAATCCATGAAAACTCTCCTCTGTGAAATGCATGCATATTAGTTAGACTACGGAACTCTCTCCCACAAGAGACAGTGAGGGCCACCAACCTAGATGACTTTCAAGGAGGGTTGGAGAAAATCATGGAATAGTTGGCTATCAGTGTCTACCAGCCACAATGGCTGCGCTTTGACTTCACAGTCAGAGGCAGCAATGCCTCTGAATGCCAGTTGCAGGAAACCGCAAGAGGGGAGAGGGCTCATGGGCTCAGATCCTGCTTGTGGGTTTCCCATTGGGGCATCTGGCTGTGAGAAAAAGGATGCCGGACTCAGTGGGCCGCTGGCCTGATCCAGCAAGCTCTTCTTATGTCCTTATGTTATGACTGCATTAGATTCATGGGATAATAATAATAATAATAATAATAATAATAATAATAATAATAATAATTTATTTATACCCCGCCCACCTGGCTGAGCCTCCTCAGCCACTCTGGGTGGCTTTCAACAAAATATTAAAATACAGTAATGCATCAAACATTAAAAGCTTCCCTAAACATGGGAATGTTGCAGTGGGTGAAGGTGCAAGCTTTTGGAAATCGGCGGGTGCCTTGCAATGCAGTCTTTGCTGCCTGCGCATCTTGGAGAGCCCTGGGTGGGAGCACAATTATTACGGGATCAAAACTTTTCTTTCTCGATAAGTTCCGAGGTAATCGACAATGATGGAGGGAGGAAGCCGTGCCCAGGCCTCCGTGGATGACGGCATCCTCAGCCTGGCCGCCTTCTGCCAGGGAGAGAATGTCAAGCTCCGGTTATCACGTTAGCCTGTTGCCTGTTGTCAGTCAGCTTTGGGGAGGAGAGGATATATCTCCCCCTTCCAGGCAGATTTCTGACAAGCAGGAGCTAATGGAGGAGTTTTCTGCACACAGGGGTTACGCCAATTTAACAGCATCAATTTGCAGAGTGATTGAGGAGAAACCGGCTCACATTTTCCAATCAGAAGCTTCTGACACTGGAGGAGCCTGGCTTCGCTTCGCTTTCCTCTCCGTCCACTCAGCCCATGTGTATGTCCTTCTCGATATAACAAGGGCTGCAAATTTTAATGGGTTTAATGTAATGCTTAATCGGCTAAAGTCAATGCCATCTTGTTCTGATGGGGCTATCTCTCTCTCTCTCTCTCTACACACACACACACACACACACACACACACACACACACAGACATTGTTACTGCCACCCCAGTCTCCAAGCAGCAAGAGACTCCAGAGGTACCTGCTCTTATCCGGTGTTTGGTTCCTTTGGAATGAATGTCAACAGAGACAATGGTGTCTTTAGAATAAAGGGTTTCATTTGCATATACAGCACAATCACATCTTATGTGCATTTTAAAAAAATATATACTTTTCAAGTTTATACATTTCACTAATTTTATACATTACATTGATTTTACAATCATTTTGACATTTCAAAACTTGACTTCCTTTCCCCTCCTTCTGCTATTCCTTAAATTTATTTTTAATCTCTTCTGTAGATCCAAATCGATCTAATTTGCTCATTTATTCATCTTTAAATATATACTCTTATGTGAAACTGCAGGTTGTTACAATAATCCTGCCGGTGTTCTTATCTGTTTACAATTTATATGTAAATAGTCCATAAACCATTTCCATTCTTTTATAAAAAGTTTGTTATCTTGATTTCTTATTATTCCGGTAAATTTCGCCACTTCTGCATATTTCATAAGTTTTTGTATCCGTTCTTCCTTTGCTGGGACTTCTGTTTCTTTCCATTTGGGGGCAAGTAACATTCTTGCCGCTGTAGTCGCAGACATGAATAAATTTCTATACAATTTAGGTACCGTAGTTCTTTCCCTATAATTCCCAAAACATCTTATGTGCATCTAACATTCACGATTTGAACCGTACATGGTTGAAGGCAGGCTACTTGAAATTGTGTGTGTTAAATCCAAGCAAGGTAGAGAGTTTAAAGTCTCTTTTTGCACCAAGTCCACTTGGGTTACCTAGTGTGAAAAGTGGCTTTAAGCTCTCCACCTCGCAAGGCTCATTTTGTGGGAATGTTCAGGGAGGCAAGAGAGGATATATTGTTTAATAATATCCTTCCTAACTTGAGCTAGCAAGTTCTGTAACTTAGCAGAGTTTCAACATTCCCCTTTTAAATGCACAGTGGTTACCTTGTTGTAAGCTCGTTTGAGCTTCTCAATAAGAGATTCCTGGTAATTTCCTTTTCTCCCCCTTATTAAAAGAATAGACACAACACAATCTTGTGTAAAAAGTATAGAAGTAGTTTACTCACATTCATTCATTTCACAGATGGATCCCTGAAGGCAGACTTAGGTTACAAAAGTATATACACGTGGAATCTATCCCATAAGGAGATAGTTCATTTGTCCCTTGTTGGCTGATAGCCAACAGGGCAGCTCTAGCTGAAGAGCTGTTGCTTCTTCGAGGCAAAGAGAGAGATAGGGCTTTGTTCCTGGTCCTTTTGTCACCTGGACAGGTAAGGTCACGCCCATCTCTGGTCACATGTAGAGGAAGTTTGTCGCAGCCCAGGAGGAAACAGAAAGTTTTCTACTGGCTGGATCAAATATCCCTCCTCATGTCCGCTCTAGGAATGTTGTACTAGACTGCTATGTGTTTCAACATCCCACACATTTGACACGTAGGCTCTGGGAGTGCTGGGGTCCAGCAAGCTTATTTTCTTCTCCTCCAGAAGGAACGGTCCAAACCAGAGGATTCTGATGGCAAACGACTAAAGTATAGGAAGAACTTTCTGAAAGTTAAGAGCTGTTTGACAGTGGAACTGCCTACCTCAGAATGTGGTGGGCTCTCCTTCATCGATGGTTTTCCAACAGAGGTTGGATGGCCCCATCTGTCAGGAATTCTTCATCCATGCTTCCTACATTGCAGCGAGTTGGACTAGGTCACCCTTGGGGTCCCTTCTGAGTTTACACTTCTATGATTCTATGAGTCTAGGTCTACTCTGTGTGTGAAAGAAGGAACAGGAAGCCACCCAGAGCCTCTCTGCTCATACACATGGGTTACACACCACCCTGCCCCCCTGGTCACATTCTTGATGCAAAGAAGCTATTAGTACTAGGACATTTGTTCCTTCTCCCCCTGTTTTTTTCTTTTATTTATTACCCATTGGCTATTGCAATTATACATCCATAACAGGCATTTAATATGCTGCCTAACTAAACTGGAAAGGGCTGTGCTGCAAATTCTAACATAAATTAAGCAGTTCCATAAATCACCCCCTACATAGCTTTGATGCAGTGCATGAAGGCTCCAAAAAGTTCTCTCTCTCTCAATGGCAAACATTTCCTTTGCAGCCGCTGAGAAGATCCTGCCCAGCAGTCACACAGAGGGTGGGCAGGGACAGAAGCAAAAAGAGGGTCACTTCAGCTGAGGTTTTCCCTCTTAGAAACCTTGGTGCCTTGGGAACAGCTTACCTGTAGGGTTGCTTTGTCCCTTATATCCCGTATATCCCTGCCTGAGAATTGGACTTCTCAAATACAGATAGAGAGAGACATACTGGATCAGGCCAATGGATCGGGCTGGAATCCTGTTCTCACAGATGCCAACCAGATGCACCAAGGTGAAACCCCCAAGCAGGACCCAAGTACAGTGGTACCTCGGGTTAAGTACTTAATTCGTTCCGGAGGTCCGTACTTAACCTGAAACTGTTCTTAACCTGAAGCACCACTTTAGCTAATGGGGCCTCCCACTGCAGCTGCGCTGCCGGAGCCCGATTTCTGTTCTTATCCTGAAGCAAAGTTCTTAACCTAAAGCACTATTTCTGGCTTAGTGGAGTGTGTAACCTGAAGCGTATGTAACCCGAGGTACCACTGTACAAGAGCATTCTCCCCTCTTGTGGTTTCCATCAACTGGCATTCAGAAGCATTAATAACTCTGGCCAAGGAAGCAGAGCAGGGCAGTGAGGACTAACAGCCATTAAGAGCCTTATCCTCCATGAATTTTTCCAGAGTTGGGGGTGGGGGGGAGGCCAGGCCATCCAAGTTGGTTGCCATCACTGCCTCCTGAGGATGCAAGCTCCATAATTTTAACTATCACTGCATAATGGCTCACTTTCTTCCGCCTGTCCCTAATTTTCCAACATCCAGCTTCATTGAATGCTCATGAATTCTAGTCTCACGAGAGAGGAAAAACTTGTCTCTATCTGCTTTCTCCATGCCACGCATAATTTTTATAAAATTCTATCATGTCACCTCTTAACTCGCCTTTTCTCTAATCTAAAAAGCCCCAAAGGTGGCACCCTTTCCTCCGTCCCCAATTCACCACCTGGAATCTCCAGGAGCTTCTCCTCCTGAAAGACAAATGGTTGCAATTTTCCCAGCAGCCTCTGGGCCACAGAGAGGGAGGCAAAATTGTTAGTGAGAGAATGGGCAGCTGCTCCCATCTCTCTCTCTCTCTCTCTCTCTCTCTCTCTCCACAATAAAAAACTAATGTGACTGTAGATCATAGTGGCATTATGCAAAGTACCGTTTGCATAATCATTATGCAAATCGGGGCAGATAACCAGCTTAAGCCAGACTCAAGTTGCTTTTTCAAGTGCCTCTGTCTCTCCAAGGCAGTGCAGGATCCTTGCAGAACATTTGCTCCCAAAAAGGCTCATTAACCCACACACCCATCTGCTTGCACCTTGAGCTCGTCTTTCAGAGTTCCTCCTTGGGGGGATGTTTGCACATAAGGCAGAGTGAAAGTGCCTCTCCTCAGATCCCTTTGGCAGAGATAGCATCTCTACAACCATCTCTTTCTTCCTGGCTGCATTGCCCCACCCCCAATCCCCAAAGTTAGGCCGCAATCACATCACACACTCCAAGCACTAGGGTACCACTCTAAACCACCAAGACTTCTCCCAAAGAATTCTGGGGTTCATTAAGGATGCTGAAAGCTGTTAGGAGAACCCTTGTTCCCATCCCAGAGCTACAATTCCCAAAGCTCCCTGTGAAGAGGGATTGACTGTTAAACCCCTACACTAGAGGTGGGAATCCCAGAAACCCAGATCAAGGCTGAACATCTTAGAGAAAGAAAGAAGGTGGTCAAGTGCAATGGAAGGGTGATGCCATAGAACCACATATCTTAGGGGGATCGAGTTCCAGAGAGCTAAGAACCTAAGATCATAAGAAGCGTCTGCTGGATCAGGCCAATGGCCCATTTAGTCCAGCATCCTGTTCTCACAGTGGCCAACCAGATGCCTGTGGAAAACCTGTAAGCAGGATCCGAGCACAAGAGCCCTCTCCCCTCCTGTGGGTTCCAGCGACTGGCATTCAGGAGCATTACTGCTTCCAACTGTGGAAGCAGAGCGTAGTGATTGTGGCTGGTAGCCATTGAGAGCAAAGTGTCTCCTGCACATTACGGTTTTTGGAAGGGTTATTTATCTTTTGCAGGTGCACAGTGGTGACCACGAGCCCTGGTCTGCCCTGGCTGGCAGTGGCTCTCCAAGGTTTAATGCTGCTGGAGATCCTCTTTTGATGGATCGCACCCAGCCAGGGGGCATCTGTTCAACCAATGAGCTGCTGCATCTCTTCATTTCATTTCTGAATCGCATCGCATAAAGCATCCCAAAGCCATTTAGCAATAAGAAACATACAGAAAAACAATTCGGAGTCCAACAGTCTAAGTAAAAGACCCTTGTGTCTTGTACAAAAGTGCATTTCAAGTATCCAAATGCTTGGCAATTCTATTTTTAATAGTGATTCCCGTTATTTCTAAAGGGCACCTCTAAGACAGGAGAAGCTCACTGCACAGAATTGTGTACGGATTTTCATATAGAGTTTGTTTTTCGCAAGGGAAGCAAAAGAGGGGGAAAGGATTGGTATGAGACTGGAGGGGGTGAGAAATAGAGAGAAGCTGAAATTTACCATTTTTGTCCCTCTCTAATGCCAAGTATGGGACGCGGGTGGCGCTGTGGGTAAAAGCCTCAGTGCCTAGGGCTTGCCGATCGAAAGGTCGGTGGTTCGAATCCCCGCGGCGGGGTGCGCTCCCGTTGCTCGGTCCCAGTGCCTGCCAACCTAGCAGTTCAAAAGCACCCCCGGGTGCAAGTAGATAAATAGGGACCGCTTACTGGCAGGAAGGTAAACGGCGTTTCCGTGTGCTGCACTGGCTCACCAGATGCAGCTTTGTCACACTGGCCACGTGACCCGGAAGTGTCTGCGGACAGCGCTGGCCCCCGGCCTCTTTAGTGAGATGGGCGCACAACCCTAGAGTCTGTCAAGACTGGCCCGTATGGGCAGGGGTACCTTTACCTTTACCTTAATGCCAAGTATATGTTTGGAGGGAAGAAAATGGAAGCATCATTCCCTTTTCCACATATCCACAATTCAAGATAGACTTGTGCCTTGCCCCCTCCTACTGAGTGTCTTTTACTCACCTTTCAGAATGGAGTTGAAATATCTGGCATTAAAAGAAAATGATGCCTCATTATCTCCTCCTGACCTGGTTTATATTCAACAACAAAAAAATGTGCATTTTAATTGATTGAGTTTTTGATCGTGCAAAAACCATGATGAAAAATGAACCGGCCCACTCCTGCAATAAACATTTTTCTCTGGAAGTCCATTGAGTCTTATTTTGTCTTATATGTGAACTTGGAAAGGGAGTAGGGAGAGTCAATAGGATCTAATAATGTGAAAGAGATGGATGGATTAAGAATTGGGGGCGGGGGGGTTGGAATGGTTGAGAGTTAGAAGAAGAAAGAATAACAGTTTTTTAACAAAACAAAAAAATCAGATTTCTCCTAGTGGGAAATGGATTTCTTCTGTTTTTTTTTCCATCAATGATTTTTAGATGCAGTGGGTGATTGCCATCCCCCAGAAAACATGGGACTTCTTAAAGAGACATTATAAAGTTCCTCCTAAAGTTTATCGGAATCTCGATCCTGTCATTTCAATCCATTGGTTCAAGTCCTATCCTTTGGAGCTGCAGAAAGCAAGCTTGCTCATCTTCCACATGACAGCCATCCAGATATTTGAAGGTGGCAATCATATCTCCTCTCAGTCTCCTCTTTTCCAGGCTAAACATACCCAGCTCCCTCAACCTTTCCTCGTAAGGCATGGTTTCCTGTTATGTACTCAGTTGAATAGGGACGCAGGTGGCACTGTGGGTTAAACCACAGAGCCTAGGATTTGCCGATCAGAAGGTTGGCAGTTCGAATCCCCACGACGGGGTGAGCTCTCGTTGCTCGGTCCCTGCTCCTGCCAACCTAGCAGTTCGAAAGCATGTCAAAGTGCAAGTAGATAAATGCACTGCTCTGGTTCGCCAGAAGCGGCTTAGTCATGCTGGCCACATGACCCAGAAGCTGTACGCCGGCTCCCTTGGCCAATAAAGCGAGATTAGCGCCGCAACCCCAGAGTCGGTCACAACTGGACCTAATGGTTAGGAGTCCTTTACTGAGTTGAATAGGATCCAAAATGCAGCAGTCTGATTGGTCCTAGAACAATAGGATCCAGAATGCAGCAGTCTGATTGGTCCTAGAACAATAGAATCCAGAATACAGCAGTCTGATTGGTCCACAGGAGCCACTCAATCCAGCTCCAGGTGGAAGTGAATCCACAACCTGATTGGCCTACGGGAGAATCCTGGAATTAGCCAATCACGTGGGGCCCATTGTGTAAATAATGTATATAAAGCAGACATTCTGGGGGAACTTCCATTCCTCCTCAGCACTATGAGCTGAATAAAGAGCATGAAATCCACACTTGCCTCCAAGTATATTTCATTTCCAGATCCTTGATCACCTTGGTTACCCTCCTCTGTCCATTGTCCAGCCATCAATATCCTTCTTAATCTGTGGTGCCCAGAACTGCACACCGTATTCCAGGTATGGTCTCTCCAAGGCAGAACAGAGTGGTACCATTAATTCCTTTCATCTGGACACTGTTATTCTGTTCATGTAGCCTAGAATATTTCCCACCATTTTAGGGGCAGGTGGCTTAGACACATTGAGATGAAGGCACGGACTTTAGTCATGTTCATTCATTTCAATGGGTCTTTTCTGAGCAGGGCTGGCATGGGATACAACCCAACTCACTCCTGCGAGACTTGGCAAGGATAGCCATCAACCGAGATGGCTTTAAAAGAGGATTGGACAAATTCATGGAGGAAAGGACTATCAAAGGCCACTCATTGGCCATGACAGTTATTCTCTGCAGCAATGCTTCTGAAGATCAGCTCCTGGAAACTGCAGGAGGGGAGAAGGCTCTTGGGATCGGGTTCTGATTGCTGGTTTCCCACAGGCATCTGGTTGGCCGCAGTGAGAAGAGGGTACTGCACTAGATGGGCCATTGGCCTGATCCAGCAGGATCTTCTTGCTTTCTGCCCATGACTCCTCCAGAGCATTATGCAAGATTACTAGGGCTGAAACAAATATACCTGAACCTAGATTTTTTAAGCATCTCATGTCATACCTGTATCTCTCTTTTGTGCATCTGAATCAGTTCAGAAGCCCCTTTTTGTAATATTCAACTTTCTGAATCCTTACCACCTCTGCCACCACCTCTCCCACCACATTCAGAGGCTGGGTTTTGTTATCTAATGTGTTTGCTGCCTACTTGAACATTTCAGCTTGTGTAACAAAAGAGGTTGCTTATGGAACAATCTGGCGAATTGTCTGCTAGATCAGAGCAGCCTAGCGCAAATCCCTAATAGCCATGGATCCAGACGGCCCAGTTATCAGGTGTTTTGGACAACCATCGAGCAAATAATGGGCTTTCTGTCATAAGCTGATAACCATGGGGGTGGGTGGTGGGGGCACTTCTGTTTCCAGATTCAGGATCTTCATGAAACCAGAACTATTATTGTTCTGCAAAAAGAAATCCAATTAGCATTCGGCGGCCTAACTTCTGCTCATTACCACATGTGAGATAAGAGGCCAAGGAGCTGTTCCTCTAATGCATTTCGCAGCCGAAACTGCCCACACATATTTCAAAAATAAATATGTAGGTGAGAAAAGAGCCACGTGCTGATGAAAGGTATCTAAGGTCATGGTATTTCAACCAGGTTGAATGAGCAGTAGCTTGTGAGTAGCTGGCCTTGAGAGTTGGGAGGTCTTTGGGCTTATGGTTGGATCAGTGATGGAGGACTCCTGGGGTCATGCAGATGGACCACAACTGCCATCACCTAGACGCTCATCAGGCCTGAACTGGCAGTGATGGGCCAGCAATGAGACCTTGGGGTCATGGTGGATAGCTCAACGAAGATGTTACCCCTGGCTGCAGAAGCTGGGGAAAAGGTAAATTCCATGCTAGGGGTCATTAGGAAAGGAACTGAAATTAAAACTGCCATTATAATAAAAATCCATGGTACAACCGCACTAGGAATACTGCAAACAGTTCTGGTGGCCCCACCTCAAAAAGAATATTGTACAGTTGGAAAAGGTTCAAAAAAGGGCAACTGCGATGGTCAAGCAATGCCCTTATGAGGAAATGTTGCAGCATTTGGGTCTTTTTAATTTAGAGAAAAGGCAAAGAAGGGTCTGTCCACACTTCTCTTGTCCCATGCCTAGAAGGTGTGAGCCCAAGCAGTCATGGAGGCGCAGGTCAATTCTGTGTCCAGGGCGGCTGTCTACCAGCTCCGTCTGGTATGCAGGCTGAGATCCTACCGGCCCACAGACTGTCTTGCCAGAGTGGCGCATGTGCTAGTTATCTCCCGCTTGGACTACTGCAGTGCGCTCTACTTGGGGCTACTTTTGAAGGTGACTTGGAAACTACAACTAATCCAGAATGTGGCAGCTAGACTGGTGACTGGGTGCAGCCGCTGAGACCACATAACACCGGTCCTGAAAGGCCTTCATTGGTTTCTGAGCACAATTCAAAGTGTTGGTGCTGACCTTTAAAGCCCTAAATGGCCTCGGCCCAGTATACCTGAAGGAGCACCTCCACCCCATCTTTCAGCCAAGACACTGAGGTCCAGAGCCAAGGGCCTTCTGGCAGTTCCCTCACTGAGATAAGTGAAGTTACAAGGAACCAGGCAGAGGGCCTTCTTGGTAGTGGCACACTCCCATCCGATGTCAAGGAAATAAACAACTATCTGACTTTTAGAAGACATCTGAAGGCAGCCCTGTTTAGGGAAGTTTTTAGTATCTGATGTTTTATCGTGTTTTTAATATTCTGTTGGGAACCGCCCAGAGTGGCTGGGGAAACCCAGCTAGATGGCTGGGGTATAAATAACAAAATTGTTGTTGTTGTTGTT
This sequence comes from Podarcis siculus, assembly GCA_034642415.1. Taxonomy (NCBI): domain Eukaryota; kingdom Metazoa; phylum Chordata; class Lepidosauria; order Squamata; family Lacertidae; genus Podarcis; species Podarcis siculus. The sequence continues at coordinate 13,660,701 of JAXCMG010000018.1, forward strand.
TTCCACTTGTTTCACGCTTTCTAGGCCAGGGTCTGAGTGGTTTTCTACAGAAAACCCAATTGATGTTTGCTCCGATTCAGAGGTAGAAAGTGGGTTTAACCCAGCATGGACAAGCCCTAAGAGGTGGCATGATAGATTTTTAATTTTTTTTAAGGGGGTGTGGAATAGAGGAAGTGGTTGGAGGAAAGGCTTTCTCCCTCTCTCATTACACTAGACATCACGGACCTCCAATGAAGTGGAATGTTGGAAGATTCAGGACAGAGAAAAGATTTCTTCATGCAGCGCATAGTTAAACTATGGAACTCCCTCTGACAGGAGTTAGTGATGGCCACCAACTTGGATGGTTTCAAAGAGGAACGGAGAAATTCATGGAGGATAAGACTATCAATGACTACTTAGCCATGAAGACTGCACTCTGCTTCCATGGTCAGAGGCTGTAATTCCATGGAAACAGACCCTTAGTTAGCGCTTGGAAGCCCTGGAGTTTCTCCCCCAAGCCGTCCACCTGCCATCTAGAAGGGGTCATCAAGCGTAGAGGCTTTAGGTCAAACCTGGAGTCCTGGCAAGTTCACCCCATGTTTAATCATCAGACCAGGTTTGGGGGGGCTGTCTGCTATTGTGGGGCTACACCCGCTATGCCCCTCAACTGTCCCGTTTAATATCAGGATATTCTGTTTCGGGTGCCGCAATCTCATGTCCATCATGTGACTCGCCCGGGAGCACGGCCCCGGAATATGTGTGTCCTGCTTTTCCCCGGCAACATGTTGAACGGTATGCATCCGCACCTGCCCCTTTGTCTCCCCATAATCCCTTTCTCGAATCCGTGAGCCTGCCCTTTACTGGGAGCAGAGACGCAGGAGGCTTTTGGAGGTCACCCCTTTGCACGGAGTGGCTCGATACAGCTGCATTCAGCAGAAACAAAGGCACCACCAGAAAGATCAGCCGGGTCTGCCTCTAACCCGGCCCTCCCTGATGCAGTAATTGTGAGCCCCCAGCTGGAGCCTGCCCAAAGATCAGCAGCCGACAGAGACATGGAGGGGTGGGGGTGGGGGACGGCTGTGAGGAAATGGGGAGGCAAAATCCTGATAATTGTGGGCGATCAAGGCCTTTTAACCAGGCCATAAATCAATGGCAGCTGCTGAGACAATGGGAGACAGCATTGATTTTCCATTTGCAGGCCTTGGGGATGGAGAGAGGCATTCTGGCGGGCAGACGCCTGTTTGCAGAGTGGGCTTCGCTGCCTGCTTGCTGGCATGAGGACCATCGGGGGAGAGGAGGAGAGGGTTCAGCACATCTCAGTGACAGCCCTGGAGGGACGCAGGCAGAGGCTGACCAGAGGCCTTGATCATTGGCCTTGAGCTTGCAGTGGTGCAGCTCAATATCTGGGTGGTTTCCAGGGGTGGTTCTATGCTGGCAGAAGGGCTGCCACAATATAAGAACCTAAGAAGTGCCTGCAGGAACTCAGTCCAGCATCCTGTGCTCACAGGGGCTGACCAGATGCGTGAGGGAAACCAGGAAGCAAGACCTGAGTGAAGGAGCCCACTCACCTCCTGCACTCTCCATCCCCTAGTATTCAGAAACATTACTGCCTTTGACCACGGAGACAGAACATAGCCATCAGGACTAGTAGCCATTAGCGTTGCCACATGTCCCTAGAAAAACAGGACCACCCTGTTTTGGGACAAAAGCTTCCTCTGTCCCATTTGGACTTCAAACAGGATGCATTTCCCCACGTATTTGATGTTGGCCAGCCCAAAATAGTAGCTGCATTGCTGTCGGTGCAGCTGATGAGCCCTGCCCAGGACGAGCGACAATAGAGAGAAGGATGAAGGAGTGAATTCTTCTCCTTCCATCACCCTCTCCTTCCTTCCCTCTCTTTGGTGCTCCTCCTCAGCCACCATCTGCCGGTATAGCATAGGTCTACCACAGCTTGCCCCCCCCCCACTGCCCCAACCGGACCTCTCCTTCTCTCTCCTCCCTCCTCTACCTCTGTGTTTGAGTCTCTTCCACTGCCAACATGGGCGAGAAGCTTGAGCTGTGGCTCAAGTTGCCCATGGGATCCAGCCATCTACCCCTGTCCCCTGTCCGTCTACGTGAGTCAAGGGGAACAGCTAGACTGGTGACTGGGAGCGGCCGCCGAGACCATAAAACACTGGTCCTGAAAGACCTGAATTGGCTCCCAGTACACTTCCAAGCACAATTCAAAGTGTTGGTGCTGACCTTGAAAGCCCTCAATGGCCTCAACCCAGTATACCTGAAGGAGCATCTTCACCCCCATCATTCAGCTCCAAGGTCCTTCTGGCAGTTCCCTCGCTGCAAGAAGTGAAGTTACAGGGAACCAGGCAGAGGGCCTTCTCGGTAGTGGCGCCCGCCCTGTGGAACGCCCTCCCATCAGATGTCAAGGAAACAAATGACTATCTGACTTTTAGAAGACATCTTAAGGCAGCCCTGTTTAGGGAAGTTTTTAATGTTCGATGTTTTATCATGTTTTTAATATTCTGTTGGGAGCTGCCCAGAGTGGCTGGGGAAAATGGCAGCCAAGTTAAAGAAACTGTGCTTGTCATGGTGAGCCTCTCACTGCCACCCAAGAAATGTTGGAGGGCAGTCTGGGGCTGACGGGAGTTGTGGTCCAATAGGCACTAGAGGGCAGCAGCTTTACCAAGGCTGAGCTAGGCAATGGAGAAGACCTACCAACTCTTAGAGAGGCTAGCCATTTCCTTATGCATCCTTCGGCATTTTCTGGAACGCATCCATTCATCAAGGAAATGGACCGGCGTCCCTTCCTGGCTTGGCTGGAACTCAATATTTGAGCTGCTGAGTGAGGAACGGGCGGTGGGCACTCAAGATAATGATGTCAGGAAGTTCCATTAATGTTCTGCAGAGGCAAAAGCTCCAGCTACACCTGTTTGAATTAAGCATCTCTAATGAGAGGGGGACAGATCAGGCTAGTACCAGTCTGTTCCGCATGCATGCACAAATAATTCTGTTCTGCATTCATGCATGCATGCATCTGTTCCACATGCATGCCTTTGCCAGTCTGTTCTGCATACATGCATTCATAATCCGCTTCCTGCATTTTTCTGAGGATTTAGAACAGGGGTAGGCACGCGGTAGGATTTAGAACAAGGGTGGCACTGTGGGTTAAACCACAGAGCCTAGGACTTGCCGATCAGAAGGTCGGCGGTTCGAATCCCCGTGACAGGCTGAGTTCCCGTTGCTCGGTCCCTGCTCCTGCCAACCTAGCAGTTCGAAATCACGTCAAGGTTCAAGTAGATAAATAGGTACCGCTCCAGCGGGAAGGTAAACAGCATTTCCGTGCACTGCTTTGGTTTGCCAGAAGCGGCTTAGTCATGCTGGCAACATGACCCAGAAGCTGGACGCTGGCTCCCTCAGCCAATAAAGCGAGATGAGCACTGCAACCTCAGAGTCGGCCACGACTGGACCTAATGGTCTGGGGTTCCTTTACCTTTAGGCAACCTAAGGCCCAAGGGCCAGATGTGGCCCAATTGCCTTCTTGATTCCGGCCCGTGGATGGTCCGGGATTCAGCGAGTTTTTTAATGAGTAGAATGTGTCCTTTTATTTAAAATGCACCTCTGGGTTATTTGTGGGGCACAGGAATTCGTTCATCATTATTTTTTTCAAAATATACCCCAGCCCACCACATGGTCTGAGGGATGGTGGACTGGCCCACGGCTGAAAAAGGTTGCTGACCCCTGATTTAGAATATGCACACAAAAAACAGCATTTGTCTATGCACCATAACCCATTTTTTAATGCATTTGGACACAAAACATCTATTTTTAAATACATTATCTCTTGCAGTGTGCATTTCTAAACCTATTTCATCAAAAAAAATCTTTCAAGCCAAGAACTCTCTTGCAAAGCCCGGCAGAGTGCACTCCATAGGACAACTGCACTTTGGTCTAGGAGAGATTTGCTTTCTTCAGCTCATATTTGTCTCTAGCCAGTTAAGTCCTACTCAAAGTGCACCCATTGAAATTAATGGATATGGCTAACTGAGATTAACTGGGATCCATTAATTTCAATGGGTCTACACCAAGCAGGACTTGGTTGACTACCACCCGTGAGGAATAAAATTCTAAGAATATTGTCATTTCATTGTGGGATCAAAAACTTCTCAGTTGCCAAGCCTTTTAATGGATTTGCATTCTTTCTGGAGTCTAGTTCCACTGTTTGCTTCTCTGCCAATTCCGTTGTCTCTGTCTGTGGGGCCTGTGTTGGCTTTTCCCTTTTAAAACAAAGAATTGTCACCATCTCGCTGTGAGAACAGCAATCATGTAGGCGATGCAGGTTTCAGAATAGGTATTCAAACCCTTTAAGTATGGGTTTGGGTGACAATTTCCCAGGGTTATCCACAGACAAGAGGGGTTTATTTTTGGAAGTCGAAAAAGTAAATTCGTGCTTAACTGAATTCTCTGAAGAATGCAATCGGGAGGAGCAATCTCCTAAACCCACGCTTTCTCACCCCACCCCATCCCTGCTTATCCCTCCAGCCCCCTACCTTACCCACTGTCAAAATTGAGAGGCAGTGTGGCATAGTAGTTAGAGTGCTGGACCAGGACCTGGGAAAGACCAGGGTTCAAATCTATACCTGGCCATAAAGCTCAATGGGTGACTTTGGGCCTATCATTGCCTTTCAGCCTAGCCTACCTCACAGGGTTGTTGTGAGGATAAAACAAGGATGGGGAGAAGAACTATGTACACTGTGTTGGAGCTCCTTGGAGGAAAAGCTGAAATATAAATACAATGAATGAATGAAGATTTCATCTCCCCAAGCTCTCTGCCCATGCGGTCTTTATCCCTTGTCATAGCATTCCAGATTTCATGCAATCTCCTCCCAGACTCTTCAAAAACAAACAAAGCAGGTTATTTTATTTTCCGAGGGTTGGATCCAGACCAGGGCCATTTTCAAGGGTTCAGAAGAATGTGTGATTGACCCGTCAAGGCAAGAAAATGGAAATCAGATAAACCAGCTCACATTCTGCAAAGGTGTAAAAAATGTATGGTAGATGAGCATTGGTGGGAAAAATTATGTATTATAAAAGAAATATTGACCGATATGCACCAGACATATGGATTGGAAAAAGCAGAATCTGTTAATTATCAGAATGTAACATTCTAGGGCAATGAACAGCCTTGTCACTTGCAAAATCTCATACCCTGCTTAAAGTATAATACCAACCAAGGAAAGCTAAGAATTGTCCACGACACTCTTCTAAAACCATAACTGCCTTTGTATGAATACATATTATGAAATTATATTTCATGTTCACATATATATATATATTGTAAGTCTTTTGCAATGGTTTCATATTTGCATTTTTTTAAAAACGTGAAAAGAATGCATGGGGCTTGTGCAGAGGAGGGTGACCAAGGTGATGAAGGGTCTGGAAACCAAGCCTGATGAGGAACAGTTGAGGGAAATGGGTATGTTTAGCCTGGAGAAGAGAAGACTGAGAGATGATAAGATAGCCATCTTCAAATACCCAAAGGATCATCACACACAGGAAATGAAGCCAGCTCATTTTCTGCAGCTCCAGCAGGGATCATTTTGCTTTAACTCAGGGGCATGCTCTAATGGGTAGGCAAACTAAGGCCTGGGGGCCGGATCCAGCCCAATCGCCTTCTAAATCCGGCTGGGAATCAGCATGTTTTTACATGAGTAGAATGTGTGCTTTTATTTAAAATGCATTTCTGGGCTATTTGTGGGGCATAGGAATTCGTTCATTTTTTTTCTTCAAAATATAGTCCAGCCCCCCACAAGGTCTGAGGGACAGTGGACCAGCCCCCTGCTGAAAAAGTTTGCTGACCCCTGCTCTAAACACAAGTAAGCTTGGACCCATCCTTGATTAGAATCAGAGAATTGTGGTGTTAGAAGGGACCCTGAAGACCATCTTGTCCAACCCTCTGCAATGCAGGATTCTGCAGCTTTCCCATATGGGGATCAAGCCTGCAACCTTGATGTTATCAGTACCATGCTCTAACCAACTGAGCTATCCAGTTGTCTTTAAACATGTTTGTGCATCACTTTTAAGGGGCAGAAAGTCTATGTATCCAAGATCAGGCTGCTCTATGGAGCAATTGCAAGAAGGGTGTCTCCAACCCAATGAGCTTGCAATCTACAGTTTGCTTCTCTTCAGCTGCTCAGCATCCTCCAGAATGCTCTGACCCCTCAAGGATGGTTCCTCCGCCCACCTGCACACACACACTATTTCCTCGCACCTCCGAGAGGCTCCAAGCGAGTCAAATCTCTGCCATGCGGCTGGCAAAGAGAACCGAGGTTTAGTACCTGAGCGGCATAAGGAAATTAGTAAATGGAAGGATTAAATGGATGTAAATTGGAGACACTTCCCAATATGAAGTATGATTTCTTTCTCCCCCTGCCCCGCTAAAAAGTACTTATTCCTCCCGCAATATAACTGTCAGAGAGAGCTTAATTCATTACCGTTTGAACAGCACGGAGGTTCTGTAAATTTGGAGTTCAATTTAATTTTCTCCTGGGAGGGGGACGACGTTCGCTAAAAAGGCCTGCTTTTTAAAAAGAGAGGTGTTGGGAGAAATGTAGGCAGGGAGACAGCGGCACGCACAGATTGTGCAAAATTGCAAAGCACTTTCCTTCCTTCTGCAGGCTGCAGTTCTGTTTCCCTGTAAGAAAGGCACTTTGCAGGTGCTCAGGGAAAGGCACCCGGCTCTGTATGATTCTTGCACCTACAGACCCATGAGTCTGTTTGCTCAGTTCAGAGTCAGCTCGGACATTATGAATGTCACTGGGGCGCACTTGATATGATACGATAATCTTTATTGTCATTGTCCAATACAGAACAACGAAATTGAAAAATATACATAAAACATTCAAAACCCAACAAGCCTTCTATTCCAGCTATCCCAACCTGGTTAGCCCCCTAAAAACTCTGATACCCCATTTTTAAATACAATATACTCCCATACAGACTCCTTACAATGAGTTTAAAACCAAGAGATCATTTCTGGGGTGTGCACTATCCTGCGCTATCTCTGCAGCTTTCTTATGGCACCTGGAAGCATAGATTTGATCCAAGGTGGGAAGAGTGCACCCAATTATTCCTGCTGCAGCAGAAGAGATGGAGAGGCAGGCAAAAGTGTCAGGGTTGCTGTCAAAGGGCTCCATCATCACCACCACCATCGTTGTCATTTTCCCCCCATTGCATTTATACCCCAACTTTTTCTCCCAAAAGCTGAAAGTGGCATACAAGTGCCATAACAACCCTGTGAGGTAGGTTAGGTTGAGAGACAGTGACTGGCCCAAGGTCACCCAGTGAGCTTCGTGCAATTAGGCAGGAAAACCAGCCGCACAAATATAAGATGGAGGACACCTGGCTTGCCAGCAGCATGTGTTTCACAAGTTTCACATGAGTCAACAGTGTGATGCAGCAGCAAAAAAAGCTAATGCTATTCTAGACTGCATCACTAGACATATGGTGTCCAGATTTTATACATATAAAAGTAGGGTTGGCATATGTCTGTGATATTCCAGAATCCAGCTGACTATCAGTGCCTGGGTGGAAATCGAAAAAATGTCTGCTGTTTTTGCTCTTTTTTGCCAAAAAATAATTAAAAAGTAATTAAACACTAATGGAATTAAATAAATAAATAAAACATTTTAAATCTATTAAAACAAAGATAATAAAAACGATTAAAAGCCCTTTAAAAAAAAATCTCCAGTCAGCTGCCAAAGGCCTGTCAGAATGAAACAGTCTTCACCTGCTGACAAAAGGGCAGCAAGGAGGGAGCCAGTCTGGCTTCTCTAGGGAGGGAGTTCCAAAGCCTGGGAGCAGCCACTGAGAAGGCCCTCTCCCAAATCCTACCAGACTGGCCTATGAGGGCAAAAGGACTGAGAGAGGAGCCTCCCCGGACAATCCCGGAGCCTGGGCAGGTTCATATAGGAGAATATGGTCCTTCAGATAGCCTGGGGCTAAGCCATATAGGGCTTTATAGGTCATAACCAGCCATATATCTAAACTATCTCCCCACAATAGTCTCCTTCTTCCAGTTGTCACTCATGAGAATTGCACATACCACCACCTCCTCTCCAGAAGATCTCTCTCTCAAAGAATCCATACTTTTTTTGTATATTATGCCTTGGGTAGAATGTTCTAATTTTCATGACTAATTCCTTTTTCCCCCTTTTTCTTTTTCAGCTTGCTGGCCCTACACTTAAATTAGCCAGAGGTCAGGAGAGCTATTTCTTCAGCTGTGAAAAGCCTCGCTGGTAATTTTCTCTTATTTCTTTTCTTTCTTTCTTTTTTCAAATAAACTCTCTTAGCGGGTGCTGTGGGCAATGCTTTGTAGGAAAACACATCCTAATAGGCGTAATTGAATGCACCACAGACAGCCTGAAACAAATGAGGAGGAGAGCGAGGGGGGAAGAAGATCTGCACACAAAACACACTCGCATGGACACAAGCGCATTTCGACGGAGGCCAGTCTTCAGTTGCAGCCACATTTGAGGTGGACAGAAATGTCTCAGTCATTTTTGCCAGCTTCCCAAAAAATGCTTTGGGATGTGTGTATGTATCCCCACCCCACCTAGCCTAGCTTGTGGTGTTGGTGGGAATGTATTTTGCTTATTTATCAAGCAAATTTATATCCGATGTGTTAATGGAAGACCTCAAAGGGATCTGCAATCTTTCCAAAATGCATGGATTATGTTCAAATACATCATATTGCATTTTAAAAAGGTAAAGGTAAAGGACCCCTGACAGTTAAGTCCAGTCGCAAACGACTCAGGGGTTGCGGCGCTCATCTTGCTTTACAGGCTGAGGGAGCTCGTTTTGTTGGCAGATAGTTTTTCAGGGTCATATAGCCAGCATGACTGAGCTGCTTCTGGCGAAACCAGAGCAGCACACAGAAACACCATTTACCTTCCCGCCAGAGGGGTGCCTATTTATCTACTTGCACTGGTGTGCTTTCAAACTGCTAGGTTGGCAGGAGCTGGGACTGAGCAACAGGAGCTTACCCTGTCGCAGGGATTTGAACCACCAACCTTCTGATCGGCAAGCCCAAGAGGCTCAGTGGTTTAGACCATAGTGCCACCCGCGTCCCTCATATTGTATGTTATCTACAACTATTTCCCTGATGGAGCAAGCTTGTTTTTACTCCTTCTCCAGAGTGCAGGACCCAAACCAACAAAGTCAAACGACAAGATAGGAGATTCCGACTCAACATTAGGAAGAGCTTTCGGATGGGGAGAGCTGGTTGACAGTGGAAGAGACTCCCTTGGAAGGTGGTGGACTGCTGCAATTGATGTTTTTAAGCAAAGGTTTGATGGCCATCTGTCAGGGATTCTTTGGCTGCAATTCATTTATTGCAGGGGATTGTACTAGATGACCCTTGGGGTCCCTTCCAACTCTACCATTCTATGATGATGATGATGATGATGATGATGATGATAATGATAATGATAATGATAATGATAATGATAATGATAATAATAATTTATTTATACCCCACCCATCTGGCTGGGTTTCCCCAGCCACTCTGGGTGGCTTCCAACAAAAGATTTAAAATACATTAAAGCATCAGTCATTAAAAACTTTATTTCCTTGACATCTGAAGGGAGGGTGTTCCACAGGGCGGGCGCCACCACCGAGAAGGTCCTCTGCCTGGTTCCCTGTAACCTCACTTCTCACAGTCAGGGAATTGCCAGAAGGCCCTTGGAGCTGGACCTCAGTGTCCAGGCTGAACGATAGGGGTGGAGATGCTCCTTCAGGAATACTCTGCTGATTTACTGACTAACCCTTCCCCAAACCCACAACATACAGCTGAAGGATGCAGCTCTTTATCCTGTCTTTAGACATTGGAGGTGTCTGTTTTTAAGACTCAACTTGTTTCTGTGATTGATTTCTAGTTTTCATATTGGGCTTTAATGATGCAACCTGCAACTTAGAGTGAAGGGTGGGTAAATAATAATAAAGAATAATGCAATAAATATATTCTGTTTATAGCAAATATTCTATTTATATCTTAAGTCTTCTCCATGGCGGCGGGCAAACAGCCTGGATATCATATCCTCTGCTGTTGATAGCTAGCTTGGAAGTGAGTGGCTATAGGTGTCAGAGGGGTTGGCGGAAATCCCACACTCCTCCGTCGTTTGCTAGAATAGTTACACAGAGGGATAGCTTAGTTGTAAGAGCATGAGATTCTTGATCTCATGGCTGTTGGTTCGAGCCCCACCTTGGGCACAAGATTCCTGCCTTGCAGGGGGTTGGACTAGATGACCCTCATGTCCCTTCCAGCTCTACGAACCTGTGATTTTGAGAGTCCATGCAAGAGAAGCTATCATGCAACTGGAGCTACCGTTCCATCTTCCAGCAGTGCATGAGCGGTTTGAGCATTATCGGCTGCCTGAGGCAAAAGGCAGTCCGTTGCTGTCAAAGCTCGCTCAGAACTCCCAAATCCCATGCAGAAATCCATTAAAAACAGATCCCCGCTCCATCCCTATTCTTTGCATATGTGGGCACCGTCTAGGCAAAACGGTGGGCGGGAGGATGGGGGGAGAGATAGAGAAGCCCATGGACGCAAGAGCGAAAAATGAAATATACGTAGCATCTTATTAGCAAAGGACATCTGAGCCTCTAATTAAAATTTGCCTAATGACCCAGCTTCTTCGTCATTTTTACTATCGCAGACATTAATTTGCAGTGACAAGTACTTAGGCAAAGGCAAAATTAATTCCTCTTTTGGAAAAAAAAAGGGGGGGAAGGAAGCATTAAAGGGGCTCCGCATCCATTTCACATTTGGCTGGGGGGAAGATTTGCAGCGAGAATGAGGAGTTTGATGTTGTGGAAAGGGGCCCCTGGCTTATCCTTGAAGTCCTGCTACACCCAGACCGTGAAAATCCTGCTATAGCAGCATGGCTAGGATGAGACAGGCTTGGGGGGTGAGGAAGGGCTGGAGGTCATTGGTAAGGAGGAGAGGGGAAGTGGATTCAGCATGCAATTAAAAGCGAACTTTTGTGTGGCAGGAATATGCGCCTTTTACATGTACAATCTTGGGTGCAGCCACATTTGGAGTACGCATTAGTTGTCTCACTTCAAAAGGGATATTCTAGAATTTGGAAAGGTTCAGAAAAGGGCGACCAAAATGATCAAGTGAAAGGAGCAACTCCCCTACGAAGAATGGTTGCAGTGTTGGGGGCTTTAGAAAAAAGGCGGGTAAAGAGGCGACAGGGTGGAAGTTTATAAAACGATGCATGGCATAGAGCAGGGGTCAGCATGGCTTTGTCAGGAGCTCGTCCTACACTGGAGTAGACCCTGGCAGAGACACATGCCCGACTGGCATGTTCCCTCCCTCCTGGTCGATCGTTCAGGAGCTTCAAAAGCTTTCTTCAGCCCGAACATCACAGCGACCGATGCCAACAGACACCGGCACACTTAGGGAACCGCAGAGTCTTCCCAGCTTGCGTAACAGGCCTCAGCAACTCAGCATTTTGGCTAATCTACTTTATTTACATATAAACACACACAGAGCACTGCAACATGGCTCCCTCTCTCTCTAGCATCAGACAGCAAAGAGAAAGAACAAACAACAATAGTCCCACTTCACGGAACACAGTAACACAAATATCCTGTCTCCGTCACTTCCCACTCTGTGGAGTCAAAACATACATCGTCATGTGATAGACCAAAATCCCATGACTGTAATCATGGAGCAGGAATTCTAACAGGCTTAGCAGGCATGGGCCAGATCACCCCTGTGGAGATCCTCCGTGGGCTGAGCCGGCGCAGCGCGACGCCAGAAATCGCTTCTGCACAGGCATGATTTCCAGCATCTGGGCATGCGCAGAAGCGATTTCCGGTGCCACAGACATGTGCAGATGCGATTTCCAGCGTCTGGGCATGCGCAGAAGAGATTTCCAGAGCCGCGGAAGACAGTCCCTGTGCCGTGCTGTGCTGGTTTAGCGCAGCGTGTGGGGACTCGCCAAGCGGGTGGCTCGGTTCGGGGGAAGCTCATGGGCCGGTTAAGCAACCCTCATGGGCTGCTTCTGGCTCATGGGCCTTAGGCTGCCGACCTCTGGCACAGAAAAAGTAGATAGAGGAAAGTTTTTCTCCCTCTCTCATAACACTAGAAGTTGTGGACATCCAATGAAGCTGAATGTTGGGAGATTCAGGACAGGTGAAAGGAAGCCCTTCTTCATCCAGCACATAGTTAAACTATGGAACTCCCTCCCACATGAAGCCGTGAGGGCCACCAACTTGGATGGCTTTAAAAAGAGGATTGGAGAAATTCATGGAGGAGAGGAGGACTATTTATGGTCCTGGTCCTGTTGGCTCTGCTCTGCCTCCACAATCAGAGGCAGCGATGCTTCAGAATACCAGTTGCTGGAAACCACAGAAAGCTCTTGTGCTTGGAATCTGTTTCAGGGTTTCCCACAGGCATCTGGTTGGCCACTGGGAGAACAGGATGCTGGACTAGAGGACCCTGTGGCCTGATCCAGGAGGCTCCTCTTATGTTCTTAAGAAGAAGTGCTTGGCCATATGGTCCCTACCGTTTATTCCAAGGCATGGATTTTGCGAAAGTATATTTAGGTAGTCAGGTGCTCTTTATAATTCTGCTGGACTAATAGTGATTGGAAAGTGAGTTAAACAATGATGTTAAAACTCCATCGTCATTGTTTTTAATTTGGCATGTCTGTGTGTGCACTGAAATTTACAAATTTCTCCTGGAAAGCAGCAGGAGGCACAAATTTCTCTTGTTTGTGCCTTTCATTCCTATCAAGCATCAAGAAGCGCTTTGAAGGAGCTGGTGGTGCCTGCCCTACTCATTTGAAACCGGCCAGGATTTCGGCCATCGCTTCTGGGCCTCTCATGCAATCCTGGCTCATTAAATGACTCTTTTGTTTGGGTCTGACGGCTGCTCCCTCTGACTCTTCCCTGAACCAGAAGCAAAAGTTAGCAGCTTGAACCAGCTCAGTCAAGTAGAGCTTGAGATTCTCAATCTCAGGGTTGTGGGTTCGAGTCCCATATTAGGCAAAAGTTTGCTGCATTGCAGGGGGTTGGACTAGATGATCCTCGGGACCCCTTCCAACTCTACAATTCTATGATTCTATGAACCTCTCTCTGGGCCAAGGCACCAAGTCCCCAGAATGTCCCTGTCAACCTGTGCTAAGCCAGTAATCAGCACCATCCTGTCAAAAGAAGTGGCTCAGATAATTCAATCACCCAAGGGTCCCAATTCCTTCCACCATGGCTGGGGGCAGTGATGGTTCTGAACACCAGTCCCTGGAAGCCGCAGAAGAGGAAAGGGCTCTTGCACTCAGATCCTGACTATCCAGTTGGCCACTGTGAGGAGAGGATACTAGACTAGATGGGCCATTGTCTTCATCCAGCAGTTCCTTCTTAGGTTCTTATGAATATAATGGCTTTTGCTGGATTCAAGCAGGAATCTGAATTTGATGATGTAGCCTGCACTTTTGTTCATGTTTACAGCTTATTGCAACAGCCTTCTCTGAACGCTCCGTGCATCATCCCCGAAAGCAGTGGCCAAGCCGGGGCTGGCGGAGAGAGATCAGTGCATTATTAATGTTTATTTACAGAGGTCTTTGCAGGGAGCAGGCTGGGAGAAACTCATAATCATCTTGGATGCTTTCCCCTCTGAAATGGGAAGACACTCAAAACATCAATAAGTGAGCGCACTGCACATACAGACGCACTCTCTTGCATTACACAGATCGACCCTCGCTGACTTCTGTCGCTGAGCACTAGCAGCGCATGGTAAACATCTTTGTCCTCGTTCAGCAAAGCACTGGCCTCTTATTCACACGTGTGAAAATGGGAATCTGGAAGGGGGAAATACTGTGAACCATCCCTTGGATCTGGGTAGAGGGTACGGCTCATTTGCTTGGCAAGAGATGTGGAGCTCCCTTACCTTGCTCAGACAGAGTCAATGAACAAGTTGCGTTAGAGATGGGGAAGAAATCCCCTCACGTCACATTTTAATGTTTGAGCTTCATGGAATCATAGGGTGGCAGGGATCCCAAGGGTCATTGAGAGAGCCAATGTGGTGTAGTGGTTAAAAGCGGTGGACTCGTAATCCGGGGAACCGGGTTCACGTCTCTGCTCCTCCACATGCAGCTGCTGGGTGATCTTGGGCCACTCACACTTCTCTGAAGTCTCTCAGCCCCACTCACCTCACAGAGTGTTTGTTGTGGGGGAGGAAGGGAAAGGAGAATGTTAGCCGCTTTGAGGCTCCTTAGGGTAGTGATAAAGCGGGATATCAAATCCAAACTCTTCTTCATCATCATCTATCCAACCCCTTGCAGTGCAGGAATCGCAGCTAAGGAATCCCTGACGGATGGCCACCCAACCTCTGTTTTCAAGGAAGGAGATTCCACCACCTTCTCAGGGAGTCTATTCCATGGTCAAACAGCTCTTACCATCGGAAAGTTCTTTCTAACATTTAGGCAGAATCTCTTTGCTTGTAACTTGAATCCATTGGTTCGGGTTCTCCCCTCTGGAGCCAGCAGAAAACAATCTTGCTCCATATTCCATGTGACAGCCCTTCAGGTGTTTGAAGATGGCTCTCACATCACCTCTCACTCTTCTTCTCAGGATAAACATGGGCAGCTCCTTCAGCTGTTCCTCCTAGGCATGGGTAGGCAAACTAAGGCCCAGGGGCCGGATCTGGCCCAATCGCCTTCTAAATCTGGCCAATGGACAGTCTAGGAATCAGCGTGTTTTTACATGAGTAGAATGTGTGCTTTTATTTAAAATACATCTCTGGGTTATTTGTGGGGCATAGGAATTTAAACCTTTCTCCTCCCCAAAATATAGTCTGGCCCCCCACAAGGTGTGAGGGACAGTGGACCGGCCCCCTGCTGAAAAAGTTTGTTAACCCCTGTCTAAGGCTTGGTTTTGAGACCCATCATCATCTTGGCTTCCTTTGTCTGCACACCTTCCAAGCTTGTCAATATCCTTCTTAAACCATGGTGCCCAGAAATGGATAGTGTGCTGGATTTATCCTTTGCATTATATTGTAAGTCATTTTAAGGGAAAAAACGTGACGAATATAAGTCCAATTAATTATAATAATCCTAATCCCCATTTGCACTTCCAAAATGTAAACACAGCTATCCTTCAAAATGCACAAAAAAGCTCTACAAAAACCTGTATATTCTTAGAGAAGTTTCCACAAAAATGCATATTAGCAAAACCTGGCTCAGGGTCATCCGCACTGGCTGGCAGAAGCTCTCTGGAGTTCTCAGCAGGCAGTCTTTCCCAGCCTCCTACCTGAAATAATAGTAATAATAATAATAATAATAATTTATTATTTATTCCCCGCCCATCTGGCTGAGTTTCCCCAGCCACTCTGGGCGGCTCCCAATCAAGTGTTAAAAACAATACAGCTGGAAATGCTATTGAGGCTTGAACCAGGGTCCGCCAGCATGCAAAACAACTGCTCTGCCATTGAGCTACCAACTTTCCCCTAACATAGGAAGCTGCCATATTGCAGAGTTGGATCATTGGGGACATCTAGCTCACTGTTGTCCACACGGACTGGCAGTGGCTTGTCAGGGTTCCAGGCAGAGAGTCTTTCCCAACTCCCTACCTGTAGGTGCCAGGGATTGAACCTCAAACCTTCTGCATGCAGACCCAGATGATCTACCACTGAGCTAGGTTAGCACCCTCCTTCATCATCTCTCTTGATTACCTGTGATTCCTGCATTGCAGGGGGTCAGACTAGATGAACCTTGGAACCCATTCCCACTCTACAATTCTATTATTCTACAGTGGTACCTTGGTTTACGAACTTAGTCCACTCCGGAAATCCGTTCTTAAACCAAAACATTCTCAAACCAAGGCGCGCTTTCCCATAGCAGCGGGGGACTCAATTTACAAATGAAACACACTGAACAGGAAGCGAAACATGTTCTTATTCCAAGGCAAAGTTCACAAACCAAAACACCTACTTCTAGGTTTGCAGCGTTCTTAATCCAAGTTGTTCATAAACCAAGCTGTTCTTAAACCAAGGTACCACTGTATGTCTGTCCCCAATGTTTTCTTTTTGTCTTCCCTTCCTTTTTCTTCTGACCGTCCAATCCTCCAATGCCCCGGACTCAGCCTGGCTTACCTTTGGCCCAGGTGAACCCTCCTAAGGTCGTATCAGTATACCGTATCTGGGTGTATTTCACTGGTTGTCTGCCTGGAAAAGCACATAAATCCTACCAGCGATGAAAGAGGACCACAAAAAGATTGATAAAGATTATGCAAAATACGTCCTGGTTCCTTTCTCCCTCCCTCGTCTGCCTGTGCAAATTACCCCATTATTCTCTTCCCTTAGGATTCCTGATTGTCCTTATTTCTTCTTTTGAGCTAAAACCATCCATGCATTAAATTAGTTCTCGTCTTCAAAATAGCTTGATTGCCTCCTCCCAACTCCGGCTAATACAGGCTTCCCAGAGAGCATCAGGAAATAAAATTGGGGAATAAGGCAGGGGACCTGGGATCAATGCAAGAGGGGGAAAGGGAATCCCACTGCGAGAGAAATCACTTCTGAAGAACAAGCCTTGCTTGGGTGAGGGATGGGAAAGGAAGTTGATTCAGTTCAAATTTATCAATTTTCTGAAGCAATGCAGGAACTGAGATGGACATGTGGTGCCCAGAATGGGAACAGCACTCTCAGTTTCCCCTTTTCATAGAATCGCAGAATTGTAGAGTTGGAAGGGATCCCCAAGGATCATCTAGTCTGACCCCCTGCAGTGTAGGAATCACAGCTAAATAAGTCCTGGCAGATGGCCACCCAACCCCTGCTTTAAAACCTCCAGTGAAGGAGAGTCTACCGCCTTCCGGGGTGTTCCACTGCCAAACAGTGGTCTCTTGGAGGAACCCACTGAGCAGGTAGTCATTGTTTCAGCACCATGGAGAACTCCCAGGGAGAAACTGTGTGAGAGCCAATAAACAGTGTTTACCCCCCAGAAAATTCCTCCTAAGCTTTTTTTGGAACCTCCTTTCCCTGTGGTTTTGTCTGGCCTGGTTCGGCAACCCTGACAGGAGCTCAGCCCCACAGTTCCTAGCAAAGCCCCGACAACCCCTTTCCCTCCTGAGCATTCGCTTGTGATGAAGAAATTATCAGTCAATCACTGCTAACTCTTTGAAAGCAATCCACTTGAAAGTCTGCCACTGTTCCCCATTTACTTTTGTAGCTCAATCGAATGTGGGGCCCCTTTACACAGAGCAAAATCACAGCTCCCCTGCTGCAAGTTGCTTGCAATCCAGATTCCAGCAGCGGCGGGTGACACAGCAGGGGGAGAAAGAAAGAAGAAGGCCATGGAAACGGAGGGCGAATGTGCACAAATGCATTTATCCCCATTTAGATATTTAATCGGTCATGAAAATCTTTCCTCGCTTAATCACACCCATTTGATACACTGCGGCCCTGGGTGGTGTGCATATCCAAGAGCGTCCTCCCCACCCCAGGAATTCCTCTTTTTTAAACTGGTCGGGAGCTTGTTTGCCGACTGTGACATAAGGAAATGTGTGGGTGTGTTCCTCGTGGGGGCAAGGGCAACCTGGTGGGGTGTTGTCGCTGTTCCGCCACCCCCAGAATAGGAGCAAGTCTGCAAGGTGGGCGGACGCACAGCACAGATGTGTTTTTGTGACAAGTCGGGTGCTTGCATTGACAGGATTTTGCTGACGATGGAGAGAGGCCAGAAAAACTCTCAAATAAGGGGTGGGGGTATTCATAATGCTAACCTCATAAAAGATGCTGCCTCGCCTCAAAAATGATGTTGTCGAGTTGGAAAAGGTTCAGAAAAGGGCAAGCAAAATGATCACGGAGTAACGGCCTTGTGAAGTTGGGTTGCAGCATTTGAGGATTTTTAGTTTAGAGAAAAGGCAAGAGGAAATATTATTTATTATTATTATTAATAATAATAATAATAATATCACCCATCGTCCAAAAGACACTGTGGTTTATAGTATCAAAACACAAAATAGATCACATAACAGCAACAAAAGACACATTTAAAAGGTCATAAGTTGTTTAATCAGTCCCAATTTTATAAAATTATGTGTGGCATGGAGAAGGTGGACACAGGAAAGTTTTTCTCCCTCTCACCACCAGAACTCATAGAGACCCAATAGAGTCTCGTGGTTCATAGTTCAGCTCATAGTCAGTCTGTGGAACTCACTTCCACATGAGGCAGTGATGGCCACCAACTCAACTGGCTTTAAAAGAAGATTAGGCCAATTCAAGGAGGAGGGGGCTACCAAGGGCTACTAGCCATAGTGGGTGTGCTGTGCTACCAGAGACTTCTCGGTGTAGCAAGCATCTTTTTGCAGGGGGCATGCTTGCACTTAGCCTCGCTCTTTGCAGTGATAACAAGCTCCATGCCCTTTATGCTGGTCTCAGACCAGTCAGGGGTCTGTTGCTCTCTTTTGCCAAAGAAAGACGTAGCTGTGTTGTAGATCGCCTCTTTGATATGGTTCCACCTAGCTTTGACGCTGTCCCTGGGGCAGCTCAGTAGAGCTTGATCATCTGCAAAGCACTTCTTTTTAAGCAATCCGCAAGTTGGTAGAAACCTTTGGGACAGGTCTTTAGGGTTGCTGTTTTTAGAGAATTTGCAAATGCAGTAAAACTCCACCATTCTCTTGCAAAGGTGATTTGTTCCTCTTGCCAGTCTCAATTTGAGAGTTGGTCTTTTCATAAGGGAAATAAGTCACCCTGTCTTGAACCAATCATTCACATTCATACTTTTTAAGTCCTTGTGGCGATAGCCATCCATAGGGCCACTAAGAGAAATCCAATTAATGGTTTATCCACCAATACGGATTTAAATACAGATTCATTATTGCAAGCTCTGCAGACTTTGTGGCATGCCGATGACTGATCTTTCTTATCTCGTTAAGGGCTTGTTCTCCCAAATTTGCCATCTTTAGGCATGTCCACCACAAGTGCCTATAGCTGCCTCTGTCCCTACACCCTTGCCAGCACAAAGGTCAAGTATGTTTATGCATAGATGAAAGTTTAACTGGGGTTAAATGCCATTTCTGCATTATCTTCAACCAATTTTTTTTTGCTGTATATGTTGGAACCCTCTTTGTACCTAATATGGAGTTGTTTTCCACTTTAACAATCAGCCATTCATTTCACCTTTTACTGGTTCCTACCAGTTTTGTGGTCACATGGCATTCTTGTGTACGGGACAATGGCCTCACTAATAGTGGACTTAACAGTACTTGCACCTCACCTTCAAGGCCTTCCAGCTGATGCTGTTGAGAGCAGCTGCAGCCTGCAGTGAGAGGAAACAGGAGAGCTCTACCCCTCCCCTCCCAAGGCATAGTGTGCTTCAAAGTTTGGGTCTCTTGGAGGAACCCGCTGAGCAGGTAGTCATTGTTTCAGCACCATGGAGAGCTCCCAGGGAGAAACTGTGTGAGAGCCAGTAAACTAAAGCTCAATCCAGACAAGAATGAGGCACCGCTGACAGGTGGTTCCCTAGAAGGTGATCTGCTCTTAACTTTTTTTGTTCTATTTTTATTT
The DNA here is from genome assembly GCA_034642415.1 of Podarcis siculus. Classification (NCBI taxonomy): domain Eukaryota; kingdom Metazoa; phylum Chordata; class Lepidosauria; order Squamata; family Lacertidae; genus Podarcis; species Podarcis siculus. The sequence goes on from JAXCMG010000018.1 coordinate 13,680,238, forward strand.
CATAGAAATTATGCGCTGCTTGATTGTAAGAACAAAAGCATAAAAACCTCAAAGGGGTTTACAAAAGAGAGGAAACAATTATCACCGAGGAAAATGAACAACAATAATTTAAGACCTTCGAAAAGTTAAAATAACAATAGACTAAAAGCAGATTAAAACTCACATCAACTTTCTAAACATCTGGGGAGACTTGTATAAATAAAAATGTTTTTAGTACTTGCCAAAAAGAGTACAGTGAAGGCACCTGCATGATATCAATAGGCAAGGCGTTGCAAAGCGTAGGTGATGCCCCTCTAACGGAGCAAGTACATACCTTGGGGGTACTCCTGGATCCATCACTGGCTTATGTGACCCTCGGTGGCACAGAGTGCCTTCCACCAGCTTGGCTTGGTGCCCAGCTGCACCCCTATCTGGACAGGGACGGCCTAACTTCTCTTGCCTGTGCTCTGATAACCTCTAGTTTAGATTACTGTGATGCATTAGATGTGGGGCTTCCCTCGATGGGCGATCCAGAAACTGCAGCCGGTGCAGAATTCAGCAGACAGGTTTCTCACCAGGCCAACATGGTCTGACCCCACAACACCCATCCTTGCCTGACTGTACTGACTAGCAATTAGTTTTCGGGCACAATTCAAAGTGCCAACTGCTGACTTAATACCTTCCTGATGTTTCATTTCAACACAGCTGACCAAGCTGCAGTCACCGTCAGGTGTCCCCCAGCACTCAGCAGCTTTTCCTGGGAGCTGGCTGCTAATTCTGAACCTATTGAAGTGCATTTAGCTATTCCAGACATTACAGGGAGGGTTTTCCCCAACCCCCTTGTTTCATAACCCTCCGAAAGGTTCCACACGTCGGCAAGTTTTCCGGTTTGTTTTCTTTTATTTTGCTGGGGCTGCTGCTTTTACGAAGCTACTCTCAATAATTTAGCATCATCGAGCTTTCTTTCTTTCTTTTTGCTGAGGCTGCCGTCTGATCCTCCTTGCATGAGATTAATCCCAGATTAATCATTTGTTTATTATCCCACCTTTTTCTCCAAGGAACTCAAGGCAGTGTGGGTGGTACTATCCTCTCTTTATTTAATCCCCACAACAACCCTGTGAGGTAGGTTAGGCTGAGAGGCAGTAGGCTGGTATTGATAACACCAAGATTGCAGGTTTGATTCCCGTATCAGACATGCTGCATATTCCTGCATTTCAGGGGGTTGGACAATATCCTCAGGGTCCCTTCCAGCTCTAAAATTCTATGGTTCTATGACTGACCACCAGATCACCCAGTGACCTTCATTCATGGCTAAATGGTCATTCAAACCCTGCTCTCTCCCAGGTCATAGTTTGATACTCTAACCACTACAACAGACTGTCTGTCGACAGGTAAGGAACCCTGTGGGTGTGGCAAACTCAGCCATCAAAGCTGGCTTCCATGCAAGGGCAATGTAGTATCACTCAACTTTCTGGTTTCAGAAGCAGGTGTCTGGGAAGTAGTAAAGATGGGTTATTTTTAGACTGAGGGTCAGCAGCCTACAGTCCACAGGCCTAATCAGTCCTCTTCATTTGGCCCATAAGGCTGTCTTGGCCAAGACACAACTGCCTATTCTACACCTGATATAATTCAATGTCTGAGCCAAAAGAGGGTTTGCATACAGCACTGATGTCCGGCTCCTGTCCCAATACACAAAGACAGCGACTTTTACCTGAAAGCAAGGTGGAGATGTTTATTCAGTCTAATAGCACACTGCAAGCTCAACACAAGGCCTAGAAGCATAGTTAAACGATGGAACTCACTCCTGCAGGAGGCAGGGATGGCGCCCAACTGGGTGTTGGACAAAGTCATGGAAGAGGAGGAGCTACTAGCCACAATGGTTGTGCTCTGCCCCCATGACTGAACCTGGAACCTTCTGCATGCCAAGCAGGTGCTCTGTCCACTGAGTAATGGGCCTTCCCATAATTTAAGCATTTTAGTATAAGATGCTATGTTGTGCTGAGTCAGACTTACTGGTCTATTGAGCTCAGTAGTGTCCACACTGACTCAGCAACTTGCCAGGGTTTCAGGCAGAGAACGTTCCCACCCTTAGCTGGAGATGCTGCTGGACATTCTGCATGCAAGGCAGCTGTTCCATCACCGGTCCTTTCCCCATATCATTTTGCTTACTTCCAAAATGTGTCAAGTCCTCCTTGCAGCATTTGGGCCAGAGCCTTCCTCACTTAATGGTGCCTCTGTGTACAAACTTCATCATCCTAACCCATAAACCTTGAGTCCAGTGTGTATGTGCTTCACACAGCCATAGCAAGTCTTGCTAGTTTGCGGTGGTTTTTTTTTTAAGTTTTGGATGGTCAAGAAGCTGAGAACAATTTAAGATCTTTTGGTCCAAATTCAGGTTCATGGTTAAATTCAGCTTTCACAGTTGAAATTTCACATTGGGGATCTTGGATGGTGAAACAGGGATATATCTGCCCAAGACTCAAATGTTTTTGAACATTTGCTTTCAGCCCCTCTCTTTTGACCGATGGAAATATGGCTGCCCCACACCTTTCCTATTCACTAGGGGGCAGCATCTTGGCCAGTCTGCTTGACAGGGCTTGGAAGCAAGGGTGGCCTCTCTGTGAGATAAAAAGGGGAGATTTTATTGCATGTGCCTTCTTTTAATTAAAAATAAAATGTATCCACTAAAATATCATTAATTACTAATGACACCATTAGGAACAGAGAATGAGAGTAGTTCGCCCTCCAGCAGTTTTAAGCATTGTAAAGAGTGTCAGTGAAGAGAAATTGTGATGGTACAGGGCAGGGGGGTCATATCTCAAGTTAAGCTTTCATCCTTTTCCTCCACACCTTGCCAGTTTGGGGTGGCATGTAGTGGGGGGGGTGTTAGCTACCAAAATGATTTTGGGAGGGAGGGCAGCTCAGTTTCAGCATTCAGAGTCCAGAAGAAAATTGTGCAAGGCATGGACAAAGCGGACAGAGGAAGTTTTTCCTTCTCATGACACTAGAACTCCTGGGCATGCAGTGAAGCTGAATATTGGTCAATTCAGGACAGAGAAAACAACAGACTTCTTCTTCACACAGGACACAGTGGCCACCAACCTGGATGACTTTAAAAGAGGAAAAGACAAATTCATGGAGGAGAGGGCTAGCAATGGCTACTTGCCACAATGGCTCTGCTCGGCATTCAGAGGCAGGAATACTTCTGAATTGCACTTGCTGGAAACCTCAGGAGGGGAGAGGTCTCTTGGGCTTGGGTCCTCCTTGCCAGTTTTCATTAAGGGCAGCTGGTTCGCCACTGTGAAAACAGGATGCTAGATGACCCTCGGGATCCAACTCTACAGTTCTATGATTCTATGAACCTCTCTCTGGGCTGTGGCACCAAGTCCCCAGAATGTCCCTGCCAACCTGTGCTAAGAGCCAGTGTGGTGTAGAGGTTAAGAGGGGTGGACTCGTAATCTGGTGAACCGGGTTCGCTTCCCCGCTCCTCCACATGCAGCTGCTGGGTGACCTTGGGCCAGTCACACTTCTCTGAAGTCTCTCAGCCCCACTCACCTCACAGAGTGTTTGTTGTGGGGGAGGAAGGGAAAGGAGATTGTTAGCCGCTTTGAGACTCCTTCGGGTAGTGATAAAGCGGGATATCGAATCCAAACTCTTCTTCTTCTCTTCTTCTTCTTCTAAGCCAGTAATCAGCGCCATCCTGCCAAAAGAAGTGGCTGAGATAATTCAGTCACCCAAGGCTCCCAATTCCTTCCACCATGGCTGGGGGCAGTGATACTTCTGAACACCAGTCCCTGGAAGCCACAGAAGGGAAGAGGGCTCTTGTATCAGATCCTGACTATCCAGTTGGCCACTGTGAGGAGAGGATGCTAGACTAGATGGGCTTTTGGCCTGATCCAGCAGACTCGTCTTATTCTTCACATCGTCCTCAGAATTTTTCTTCCTGGCTGGGATGTGTCCCTGAATTCTGCTCGCACTTCCTGCTTGCCTGCATGGAGGACAGAGTGCAGGGAGCAGGTATAGAAACTAGTCTACTGAGCAAAGGTAAAAGGGACATTCCTTGCTCCGCCCACTTTTGCCCTGCCCATCACTGCAGACCCTCCAAGTGTCCCTATTTTCCATGGACAGTCCCAGATCTACAGAAGCCATCCCAGTTTCTGATTTGATCCCAGAATGTCCCACTTAGGATGACCCTGGTTTCATTGGAGAAATGCCAAGGAGATAAGTACAGCCTTCAGAAGACATCTGAAGACAGCCCTGTATAAGGAACTTAAAAAAAAAAATTAATGCTTTTATATACCGTATTGGCCTGAATATAAGCCTCACATTTTTCCAATTTCCGACTGTGAAAAGTTAAAGTGTGGCTTAAATTCGCAACCTTACAAAAACTGGCTTTTCCGATATCGCTGCTGAAACAGACGTACAGTAAAACGGAATGGGTGTGAGTGCACGTGGAATTTTAAAGGAGTGGCTTATATTCAAATATTGTCTTCTTTTTTTCTTTCCCCCCTTGAATTTTAAAGGTGCAGCTTATATTCGGGTGCGGCTTATATTCGGGCCAATACGGTATGTTGGGAGCCACCCAGGGTAGCTGGGGCAACCCAGTCAGATGGGTGGAGCACAAATAATTAAATTTATTATTATTATTATTATTGCTTTTTCAGGGGGTACTCAAGGGTACATAGAATTGGTTAAAAGGTGTGACACATACTGTAACTTACTGTAATAATGAATACCGGGACCTCTTTTTCTAGAAAAAAGCATTGATTATTATTATGAAATAAGACATCCCTAGGGTATGTCACTGTCATATGTCCCTTGGGAGCTTGCCCATGTGAGAATGTGGCCCCCGGGCCAAAAATGTCGCCTCCCATCTCTGCTCTGAAGACAGGGGTGTGCGTGGCAGAGCCCAAGTCCGCCAGTAGGTGGTGCTGTTTGCTTTGAGGCCTAGGAAGACCTCATGCCTTGAGCTGGATGCCAAATCGCAGCCAGTGCCCGTTTTCAGGAAGCGCCGTCACCCAGAGGCAGCTTCCCACTCCTGACCAGGCCAGTTGTGGTAATTAAGATCCTGTGTCAGTGCATGCCACCATGCCTTGGCACCGATCCAGCCAGCGTAATTATTCCGGCCTGCCCCGCACGCCTTCCTCGCAGCTGCTATTCTTATTTATGAGTTTATATTTAGCCCAGTAATGAGTCTAACATACGGTACATAATGGGGAGGACATGGAAACAAGGAGGAGAGATGGAAAAACAAGAGGCAGGAAGCAGGAGCTCTCCTGGCTGGATGCTCACTTCCCCCGGGGCCCCCGTCTTGAGGAGGAGGAGGAGGGCGGACGAAGAACAAGCTGGAGCGTCCTCCAGCAATTAAGGGGAAATTGCTAATCACCAGGTCAGAAAAACCCATTAATTAGCCCCTGCAGGTTGCAGAAAAGATGAGTTTGGGTTCCCCCTCCCAACCGCAGCGGAGATGCACCTGCGGCAGACTTTTCCGCATTAGTATGGGATGGAGATGAGCTTTGGAGAGTTTGCCACCAGAAGTCCACGTTCTGCTAACTCCCAGATTGGATTGTCACAATGCCCTCTGTGTGGGGCTGCCCTCGAAGACAACTCGGAAACTTCAATTGACCTAAAACGTAGCAGCCATATTACTGGCTGGGGTTCCTTTTAGTGGCAAGGGAGGAGGGAAGCCCTCTGCAGTTTAGTGGTTCTGCTGGATTCAACACCCCCAGTGACTAGCAGTGCCTTTTTCTGGTCTCCAGCTACAGCCCCTTTTGGACAGAGGTGGCTTGGCTACTGTACTCGATGCTCTAGTAACTTCTACATTGGACAACCATAAGACACTCTATGTAAGGCTGTCCTTTAAGATGGGTCAGAAACATCCAAAATACAGCAGCCCGGTTACTGGCTGGGATTCCTTTCAGATCTCACAACACCCCTGTTTTAAAACACCTGTGCTGGTTGCCTGTTCAATTCAAGGTGCTCACATTAGCATTTAAATCTTTAAATGACTCAGACCTTCAGTACCTGAAAGGCCATGCATGACTGTTATGTACTAAGCTTGGATCCTAGATCAATAGGCAAGTAGGATCCTAGAATGCAACCACTGATTGGCTTGCAGGAAAAGACCAATCAGGCTCCAGAAAGAAGTTAATCAGCCTTTTAGGCTGGTAGGATCCTAGAATGCAACAACTGACTGGCCTGCAGGAAAAGACCAATCAGGCTCCAGGAGGGAAGCAGAATCAGCCAATCAGACGGGACTCATTGTGTAAATAATGTATATAAAAGCCTGAGGTTTGGGGGGCAATTCAATCACTGTTTTACAAGCTGCAATAAAGAGCATGAAATCACTACAGGACTCTGAGTATATTTCAATGTCATTCCCTACAGACTTTCTTGGGAGCTGAGGCTGGTTCCTCCTCCTCTCTCAGATGAATTTGTCCCATCCTCTTTAAAGCAATCCAGGTTGGTGGCCATCACTGCCTCCTGAGGAATGGAGCTCCATAGTTTAACTATGAGCTGTGTGAAGAAGTGAAATTCTTTTAACGCCTTCCCTGCAGCCAGTCCCAGCTTGCCACTGGTCCTATGCATCTTGGACCAGCTGCGATTTCCAGACGGCCTCCAATGGCCGTGCACCTCCCAGGAAGCCTCCTGAAGTAACTTGCAAGGGTTAACCTTGGCAGGGCAGGTCCCTCTCTCAGCTGGGCAGTTGCTGCGTCCACCAGCTGAGAATCTTACACTGCTTTTCCACAGTTTAAAAAAAGAACTAAATCACCCTAAATCTCCCCGAAAGAGCTTTAAGTCGTAATTCGCCGCTAAGCGGCCGTGATTGGGCTTAGGGTGGAAGCATTTGACGTTGGCGGCCGGGCGAGAGGATTGAGGATGCGCCGCTTGGGGAACAAGCTGGAGTCTGGGAGCACTATCACTTCCAGTCATCTAGACATCTCCTCCCACAAATCAATCGATTGCATCCATTTATATCTCCCACCTCCTTTCTTCCTGGGAGCTGGTACATACTTCTCATCCTCGTTTTATTCTCACAACAACCTTGCGAGGTAGGTTAGGCTGGGCGGCAGCGCTTTTTGCTGCTGCATCGCAGTGTTGACTCATGCTGAGCTTGTGCTCTGCTGAGACCCCTAGAACTCTTTTCACCTTACCCTTGTGCCTTTGCTTATTCTTGCTAAGTGCAGAGACCTTACATTTGCTCCTATTGAAATTCATTCCGTGAGTTTGGACTGAGTTCTCCAACCTGTTAAGTTCCTCTCGAATCTGAATGTGTAGAAAACTCTCTTCCCCCACCAAATACTGAAATTTGGCTTTTGTGAACAGGTTGCTGGATTCGATGCCCCTTGGCCTGGTCCAGCCACTGTTCTTATCTTCTTCTATTCTTAGCTCAATGTAGGGTCTAACTAGAGTTGCCACCTGTCCCTAGAAAAATGTTATCCCCCCCTTTTTGTGAGGAAAAGCATCCCCTGTCCTGTTTGGACTTCAAATGGGACACCTTTCCCACCCGAATTTTAGCTCCTCCTCCTTGAAACTGAGGAGGCAGAGAGTGGGAGGAGGATGATGAGAGCCTGAGCAGGAGTTTGTGAGCGAGAGTTATTGCAGGGTGCAGGCAGAGGGTGGAGTGAGCCCTGGAGAAGGCGTTTGAAGGCGTTTGAGGCAGAGTGGGGGGTCGCAGAGAGAGGGGGGTGTTGCAGTGCATGGGCCTGCTATGGTGGAGTTTTGTGTGAGCAAATGATGGGGGTGTTGGGGAGTGAGAGGGCGAGTTTCAGGGACCTGATCCGGTGCAGGAGAGAGAGATTTGCACCAGCAGAGGGGGTGGAGATGGGTTGGACCTGGAGAGTGAGAGCGGAGGCATTGCACGACCCTGGTGGAGAAGGGGAGGAAAGTGGGTTTTTGCTTGGGCAGAAGCGGGTTTGTGTCAAACCAATTAGCATTTCAAAGCCCAGCTAAACATGCAAAATGCAGTATTTTTCTTACGGTTGTAAATCATAGTGCTTTTGTTGTTTTCTTTATCAAATAAAACCACTGTAGACCCCACGTGCCATTGTAATGGATTGCTTGGAAGTCATTTCTGCGCCGGGCAAAGTAATTTTTAGTCCCCCAATTCTCCCTCTCTCACCCCCAATGTGCCCCATATTTTGCCCAACCAAAGGCTCTAACCGAATGGTGGGTGGGAAGTGAAGTATTGGTGGGTTCCCATAAGGCAATACACAGTGATAACAGCATTGAACTAACAGAACTGGACAACAGGGACAAAGCAACTGCTTATATACATTTCTGAAGGCCTGGGCCACTCCCACTCCCAACGTGATTGGCTGTCTAAACTTTCAAACTGCGAATCATGACTCAGAGTTTAAGGGCCAATGGCAGAGGCCCAAATCCTGAAATGGTCTGTGACTGGATATCATGTATCGAATCAGAACACAGGGGCTCAGAATCCTTAGTCCAATCTCAAGATCAGGCAAACACAGACCACTGAATACATAACACCAAGCGCATGGGGCAAGATGATGCCTAACCCTCTGCCCCCTCCTCCTCTTGCAAGACCTCCTCTCACAAGAGCCCTGGCGAGAAGGTGGCCCTCTGCCCTCCTCACCCCTCTCTGGGCAATGCCACCCTATGCCGAGTGTGCCCAGAATGAGTCTCAGCCCAGAAGCACTTACAGTAGAAGCAACAGCAAAGGGAACGTGCCATTTTTAGTCGCCCAGACTTATCCTTAGCAATCAGAGGCTGATTGCTCTCCTTTCCTTGTGAACATCCCGCCAGGAGGCATTTATGTAACTTGCCGGCAATTATTAAGTTTTGTGAACCTGCTCCGGTGGGTGGCTGAGTGAAATCATTTAAGAAGCTGGTCGTTAGCCGCTGAATGTCACTGGGCCGCAGATCCCTCCGCATTACAATTCTCAAGCCTAGGGAAAAGGCAGTAAAATCCCCCAAAAGGTCAGGTGCTGGAGGAGGGAGGGGAGGGGGATAATTTCAGGCACAGCAGCCTGGGGAAGCCCCAGCCCAGCTGATTGTTCAAGGGAGCCCCTGATGAGTGCTATTACCCGATATCGGACTGTGTGCATAGTCAGTTGGGTCTAAATGGGGATCCCGCAGCAGGGACCAAGAGAAACAAATGCCAAGGGTTTTGCCCTCTAGCAACAGCATACAGGGCACAGGCAAAATATGCATTTTCTTACTGAGACCTCTGAGTATAGGGTGGTCTCAGTAATTTAATTTAAATTAAATTAAATTACTTACATACATACTTATTTAGTCACCCCCTCTCTCTCCACAACCCAGGCAGATGGGCAGAGTACAAAAAATAAATTATTATTATTATTATTATTATTATTATTATTATTATTATTATTATTTCTACCTGCAAATTTATAATCTGTAACTGTGGGGGTGGGGTGAATGCAGCAAGGCAGAGTATGACATAGAAGGATAAAATCATCAAAGGATCCATAGAACATCATTAAAACATCAACATACCCTCCAACACTTTGAAGCCAAAATCTGGAATGCCATTTTCCCAGATGCCATCTTCCTGGTGTGTTTTTTTAATCATGAGAGCACAGTGGACATTTTGGCTGTCATGATCTCGCTTGATTTCGCGCTGCGGTACCTCCCCCAAAAAGCGCTTTTGGGGGGCACTGTGCGAGATCATTTTTGAGGGGAAATAGCCCCAAACCCTTGTATGTGAGGCCTTTAAAAAGCCCCAGCTCCTCCTCAGTCACCCCACCGGATCATTCTGTCCCCTGAGAGCTCACGAGAGCCTGACAGGAACCACTCTCAGGCAAAATTGCCCTGTGCATAGTGTACCCTCAGCATAAAGCAAAAAAAATCTACGTGGAGCTTGCAGACTCTCTCTGCAGGGCAAAGTTTGTGGGTGAGAAGTGTGTGCCCATTCTGATGCCAACCTGGTTAGCTTTTCCTCCCTGGGTGCAAACTCTTTATCCCAAGCCTTCTCCTCGTGACGGCCTCTCTTTGCAAATGATTAAACAAAATAAGGCGTGCTTCTAATTAGATGTTTGCCTCGTACCTGTCGTAGCTCCTCGTTACCTTCTTCGCCATCTTATGTGTTACTTTGTGTCCTACATAATATTACTGGCACAGAAACACTTTTCCCTTCCCCGTGAGATAATTGCTGTCAGACCTCCTTAATATCATGTTTTTACAACCTGCCGGCTAGATCATTTGCTACGCCGTTGCCTAGGTGGAATTCTCATTTACGGACCGCAGTTAGGTGGGCTGTTTGGAGATGGTTTATTACACCGGGATCACAGCGGTGCACTTTGGAGTTGAACTAGGACCCGGCTTCTGAGGGGGAAAGGAAAATTGCCTTGCTATTTGCTCGGTATTAATAAGGCCATAATATAAACAAAGGCTGCTGGATCAGGCCAATGGCCCGTCTAGTCCAGCATCCTGTTCTCACAGGGGCTGACCACATGCTTTTTCTGGGAAACCCAACAGCAGGAGTTTACACTCCCCTTCTGTGGTTTCCAGCAACTGGTATTCAGAAGCCTCACTACCTCTGACTGTGGAGGCAGAGATCATAGCCTCCATCCTAGCTGTGCCTGTAGCCATTGATGTTATTGTTGTTTAGTCGTTTAGTCGTGCCCGACTCTTTGTGACCCCATGGACCAGAGCACGCCAGGCACTCCTGTTTTCCGCTGCCTCCCGCAGTTTGGTCAGACTCATGTTTGTGGTTTCGAGAACACTATCCAACCATCTCGTCCTCTGTCGTCCCCTTCTCCTTGTGCCCTCCATCTTTCCCAACACCAGGGTCTTTTCCAGGGAGTCTTCTCTTCTCATGAGGTGGCCAAAGTATTGGAGCCTCAGCTTCACGATCTGTCCTTCCAGTGAGCACTCAGGGCTGATTTCCTTAAGAATGGAGAGGTTTGATCTTCTTGCAGTCCATGGGACTCTCAAGAGTCTCCTCCAGCACCATAATTCAAAAGCATCAATTCTTCGGCGATCAGCCTTCTTTATGGTCCAGCTCTCAGCCTTCTTTATGGTCCAGCAGCCTTTAATAGCCTTCCACAAACCTCTCCAATCCTCTTTTCAAGCCATCCAAGTTGGTGGACTTCACTGCATCCTGTGGGAGGGAGTTCCACAGTTTAACCATGTGTTTCCTTTTATGAGTCCTGAACCCAGCGTATGTGTTTTTTCAGCCGGAACGCACCAGAACACAGTTCCGGCACCTCTCAGGTTGGCGCCATTGTGGGTCACTGCTACCCCCACCCATTTCTTGCCTTTACATACTTCTGAGAAGCCCAAAATGAACATTTCAAGTCAAAACAGAAACTGATCAGCATGTGCAAATCTACCCTTTTTTAAAGATCTCTGACTCCACCTAGCTCCTAGAAGCTCCTAGCCACGATTGGTCAAGCTATGGGGCGGGGCCAATTTGGATTTCCTTTTCTTCCATCCATCTCCTGTGTAGTGAAGGCAGGTTTGCTTTCCAGGCAGGCCTCTACCATTGTGTGTGTGCGCGCGCATGCACACACACACACACACACACACAGGCTTGTACAAGGGCCCTTCCGAGCTGCCCTAGCTATCCGCCTGAATCTAAGAGAATGAGGGAGACGGGGGCACATTTATTTGACCTGCACCAAAACCAGGGGTAACCCCCAAACCAGCTAGGGAGGCAGCTTGCTGTGGTTTTTACCTCCTCCATGGTCAGTGAATGTGGTGTTATTAAACTGGCATCTGTTCAGGGCTGCCCAGCGACTTACAATAACAACTTCCGGCACCTATTTTTCTTGGGGGAAAGCGCTGCCTGAACCTTCCAGCATTCAGCTTCATCGGATGTCCGTGAGTTCTAGTCTTATGAGAGAGGGAGGAGAAAACATTTCCTCTACCCCCCTCTCTCTATGCCATGTATCATTTTATAAACTTCTGTCATGTCGTTTCTTTCTCACTTTTCCCCTAACCTTAAAAGTCCCAAACGCTGCATCATATTGTGGGTATGTGTTTGGTTTCCCTTTCTTTTTTTAAAAAAAGAAACAAAAGCAATTTTTTAAACATAAGCTTTGACTAGCCCCCACTTAAGAGGCTTTGTGGCGAAAATTATTTATAGAGATTAATGGCTAATGTGTGCTCTGCCTCCGGGAATTGACTCACCATATGGCGGTGCTTCTTTCCAAATGTCTTCTCCCACCCTCTCTCCTTGGATTTCCTTGGCTTTCCCCACCCACCGCTCTCCGGGAGCTGGCAACTCCAGCCATGCTCCTCCTGCACACAGTCAGCTGTGGCCAGTGCCCTATGAAGCTGGTAGGGTGGAAGGCAGGGAGCCCAGCAGTAGGTGGCGCCATTGCCAACGACAGGTAGGCCCTGATCTCATCATGCAGGCAGAGCCAAGCAAATCCTGTTCCCTGCGGAGTTATCCTAGGGCAACAGTGAGTGTAGAGTCACCTGCTGAGCTGATGTAAGGCAGATAGGGGGCTGGCTGAGGGCGGACTGTTGTGGTGCAGCAAAACCCATTTGGTCTTATGGACTAGCACCTTTTGCTCACAATTTGCTGAGCTCGTATTCTCTCTCTCTCTCTCTCTCACACACACACACCCACACCTGCTCATCCAGCCTCTGAAATCCACAGCATAAAAATAAAAGCTGGCAAAATGACTGAGCGGCTATTCCAGGTGCCGAAAAGGCAGACCAGGAAGGGAGGGCATGGGATGCGAGAGTTGCCATGGCGATTGCCAGTAACGAGCTATTTATGCCTTCAAGAGAGGGGCGTTTCGCTCCGTGCCTCTAAAGCGACGGAGGACTTAGACGCAGCAGCGCCAGAGCAGAGGGCGAACTCTCGCATTATGTTGATCTGGAGGGGATGGTGGTTTTATTCTCAGTGAGAGGAAGTAGGGAGAGGAGGGAGGACTGTTTTAAATGGATTTCTATTCAGGGTTTGATGGTTCTGATGCGACTGAAGTGCACCTGCATCGGAGCACCTCTTGCATCAAGCACCCACCTATGTCCAAGCTGTTTGTGCACAGTCCTTATCTTTTTTTTTAAAAAAAGCCAACCAATTATATGCAAAATTATGCACACAATTATAATATTGTGGTGATTATTATATCATAGAATTGTAGCGTTGCAAGGGTTCCGAAGGAGCCTCGGCAATGATGCAGGAATCACAGCTAAAGAATTCCTGACATCCAACCTCTGCTTAAAACCCTCCAGCAAGGGAGAGTCCACAATCTTCTGAGGAAGTCCATTCCACTGTCAACCAGCTCTGACCAGCCTAGATAGCTCCGCAGGTTAGAGCATGGTGCCGATAATATCAAGGTTGCAGGTTCGATGCCCATATTGGACAGCGTCAGTTTCCTGCATTGCAGGGGCTTGGACTAAGATGAATGTTATGTACTAAGCTTGGATAAAATATTGTAGGCAAGTAGGATCCTAGAATGCAACAACTGATTGGCTTGCAGGAAAAGACCAATCAGGCTCCAGGAGGAAGTTAATCAGCCCATTAGGCTGGTCGGATCCTAGAATGCAACAACTGATTGGCCTGCAGGAAAAGACCAATCAAGCTCCTGGAGGGAAGCAGAATCAGCCAATCAGACAGGACTCATTGTGTAAATAATGTATATAAAAGCCTGAGGTTTGGGGGGCAATTCAATCACTGTTTTACAAGCTGCAATCAAGAGCATGAAATCACTAAGTATATTTCAATGACCCGCCACAGGATATCTTCCATCTCTACAGTTCTATGATTCTATGGCCATCAGAAAAAATCCCTGATGTTTATCATCATCATCATTGACCACCCTCTCACCTTAAGGTCCCAGTGTTGGCTGCAAGGCTCATCAGAAGCTGTATAATGAAAGTGGCAGGTGTGCCTCTTTGTGGAGGGAGCCCCACAACATAGGAGCCTCCGTAGAGAAGGTCCTCTCCTGGGCCACCCTAACACCAAGCTTCCTGGTGGAGGAACAGCCAAGAGAGCACCCACCACCAACCGTAGCACCGAAGAGGTATGTAAGAATATTGAAAACTGCCGTATATAGAGTCCGGTCTATTGATCCATCTAACCCAGTGATGTCTACACTGACTAGCAGCTGCTCTCCAGAGTTCCAGGCAAAGAACATTCCCAGTCTTACCTGGAGATGCTATTGAGGGTTGAATCCTGTACCACCTTTGTGCAGAGTAGGTGTTGCTCTACCGCTGAGCTATGGCTCTTCCTGATATGGATTATATGCATAGCATGCATAAAAGAGTCAATCGCTGTGCAGTACTATATTTCTGCAGATTGGTTTTAAACACATCCATGCATAAGGATTTTGGATACAGTTATATGCATTTATGAGCTGGTTACTTTAGGAAACCTGGAGTGTAAAGGCATGCAGTATTCATATATATGCGTGATCATGCGTAAAATAAGGTATAAAATATTGCATTACTTAGCGGGACCAAGGAAAAACCTCGCTTCTTGTTGAGATCAAGGAGTGAGGTAGGACTATTTTTAAAAAATATATGTGGGAATAAACTTGACATTGAGATTTCAGGGTGGTAGTGAACTCTCCTCCATTTTCAAGCAGAGGTTGGGTGGCCATCTGTCAGGGATCCTTTGGCTGTGGTTCCTGCATTTGCACGGGGTTGGGATAGATGGCCTTTGGGGCTCCTCCCAACTTGACAGTTCTGTGACTTTCAGAAAATTCTGTCCCAAATTGCTGTGACTGATGTGCCTATGTCACTGATTGGCACCCACAGCACAGGTGAAAGATGGGCACAGACAGGGGCTCCACTCGGCAACCAGGCCGCAGCTTTTGAACCAGTTTCAAGGGACTTCCCCCAAAGAGAGCATTACAGTAGTCCAGCTATTGAGGTTACCAATCCATGAATCATGGCGGCTGAGCTGTCCCTGTCCAGGAGAGGGTGTAGTTGGCACAGAAACCTAAGTTAGGAAGGGCTTTTCTTCGCCACAAAGAGGTTAGCTGGTGACAAAGATGGATCTAGAAGCACCCCAGTGTCAGATTTATGTATAAGCTAAACAAGCTATAGCTTAGGGCCCCACTCACTTGGGGGCCCCCCAAAAAATTAAAGGGGAAAAAACTGGATGCACATTTCCAAAATATAAAATAAAAAACAAATAAAATAAAACTTACATACAGCAACAGTGTTTTGTGTTGTCCAGGCTCCTCTGATATAAGTAATGGGCCCCGCCTGCTAGCCTGCTCCCTAAAATATCACTGGTTTGCTCATTTCTATATATAGGATGCCTACATTCTGCATGGACTGATTGCATGGCAACATGCGCAAATGGCTTTAGATACCTATTAGGTCCATAAAATACCATATAGCATATATTCAACACACACAAAAGCGACAATTTGTTGTTGTCAAAGGACAGTTGGACATATAAAGGGCCCCATTACTTTCAACAGATTAGGGCCTCATCAAACTTAAATCCAGCCCTGGAGCACCCCCCCCCCAAAAAAAAACAGTGTACCCGCTCCTCCAGAGGGAGTGCGACCCAGTGCGGACCTGGGAAACTCGCCAAGCCTTGGACCTGTTGTAAACCAGGAAGCAAACGGGAAAAACATGGGAAATGATGGATCTGTGCTTTAATGGGATTCAGGAGCTGATTTGGATGGCAAACAAGGCCTTGATTCACCGCCTTCCACTCTGCATCTCAAAACAGCCCGCATCAAGTTGCTGACCAGGAATTAATCAAAAGACAAATCAGCCAAGGGTCCCGCTGAATAACGGTAGGGACCAATTCCAATCAATAACGGCCAATTTTCATCAGCAGCATGGAGATTTAAAGTACATGCTTGTTTATCTTTGTGGCTCCTTTGATTTTTTGTGGTGAAACGTAGATGATTCCTTCTCTCTCAATCAATGCTCCGTTCTCCCAGACTGCTTCTCTGGTATCTAAAAAAAGAAAAGAAAGAAAACGCCAAAATTGAAGATTCAGTTGTGTACCTGTTGGTTCCAGTGCAAACAACTAATTAACCAATTAGTCAGTTAAAGGTAGCTGATGGATCCATTAGAAATACTTTGCTCAGCTGAGAGACCAAGCACGTTTTTAACTCACGACTGCATCACTATTTTCTGTATGGTCAAGGGGTGGGTGAAGAAGGCATGCCTTCGGCCAGCAGAGGGCAGTGTTGAGACTAAAAGGGGAAAATGTGTTTTGTGGTTTTCCACCAAGGTTTTCCACCTTGGAAGAGGGATTAATGGTGAAACCACTCTGGGAATTGTAGATCAGGGTCTCTCTTGGTAAAACTCCCAGCACCCATAACAGACTACAGCTCCCAGGATTCTTTTGGGGGAAGCCATGGTTGCTGAAAGTGGAATCATAGTGGTTTAACAGTTGAGACAGCTCAGTTAGTAGAGAGTGAGATTCTTAATCTCAGAGTCGTGCATTGCAGGGGTTGGACTAGATGATCCTCATGGTCCCTTCCAACTGTTTCTATGAAATGTGTTGTGTGAACCTGGCTTCAGTCTCGCCAGGTTCCCCTTCCCATTGTTTTCAAATGTTGTGTGATGGATTTAGAGATCTGAACTGCAGCCATGTTTTAGATGGGTGTTTATCATTCCTCCTGTTTGGCTCCAAACCTTTTCAAATTTGAGTAGAAACATTAATTTGGAGCACATACATTTATAGTTCTTTTCGCTCTTGCGCTTCGGAGCAACTTGCAGCAAGTCTGTTCAAGCACCCTCCGTATGTGAGGGCATAATACACACATATGACACCTTAAAGACTGACAGATTTATTGTGGCAAAACGCATTCGTGGATTAGATCCCACTTCATGAAATGGGCTCAGGTCCACAAAAGCATCAACCATAATAAATCTGTTACTCTCCTCGGCTCCACAAGTCTATTCATTGCCTTCAGAGCACAGCTGAGCCAATATTTCTCCAATAGGCATTTTCCCCCACCCCCCCAAAAAACAACATTTATGAGATGTTTCATTTTCTCACACGCCCCTGGGGGGAAAGGCCACTTTGCAGAATTCACCCTGAATATTCACTGCTGATTTCGTGACGGCTTTTTCTCACTCACACAACTGCAGCATAATACTAGGTCAGCTCTGTCTATCTCATTTATATCCCAGCTTTTTCTCAAAGCAGCTCTGGTGTGGCATAGCACATGGTTCTCCTCCTCCTCCTCATTCAGTCCCCACAACAACCCTGTGAAGTAGGCTAGACCGACTGGCCCAAGGTCACCCAGTGAATTCATGGCCGAGTGGGGATTTGAACAATGGTCTGCCAGATCCCAGTACAGCACTCTAACCACTACACCGCACTGACCCTCATTGAGAATGTAGGGATTTGCACCCCAGTAACCATTTGGAGTATTTTCTCTCCTCCATGCCTGGAGACATTTGTTGAATGTCCCCAGCCCAGCCCCAATTTCTCTGCATACAAGTAGGATGGAGAGTTCTGCAGACTTAACGGGGATATGGGGAAAATGGAACCAGTGATGGAGAAAATGAGAGAGGAGCTTCTCATTTCATGGAGGATAAGGTTAGCAATAGCTACTAAGACTAGAACTCACAGACATTCAATAAAGCTGAATGTCAGAAGATTCGGGAACTTCATGCAATGCACTGTTAAACTATGGAACTCGCTTCCCCGGGAGGCAGGGATGGCCACGGACCTGAATGACTCTAAAGGAGAGTTGCACAAATTAATGAAAAACAAGGCTATCAATGGCTATGAGCCATGATGGCTAAGCTCTACCTCCACATTTGGATACCAGTTGCTGCTGTTGCACTCAGATCCTGCCTTCTAAGTTAAAATACTGCAATGAGTTATCCATAGGGCTGCCTCTGAAGACAGTTCAGAAACTTCAGCTGGTGCAGAATTCAGCTGCCATGATACTCACTGGGGCTAGATGGTTTGAGCACATCATGCCAGTCCTGGTCCGATTGCACTGGCTGCCAATTAGCTGGCCCAATTCAAAGTACTGGTTTTGACCTATAAAGTGTTCTGCCCAGACACTGAGGTCCAGCGCCAAGGGCCTTCTGGCGGTTCCCTCCCTACAAGAAGCCAAGTTACAGGGAATCAGGCAGAGGGCCTTCTCGGTAGTGGCACCTGCCCTGTGGAACGCCCTCCCACCAGATGTCAAAGAGAAGACCAACTACCAGACTTTTAGAAGATATCTGAAGGCAGCCCTCTTTAGGGAAGCTTTTAATATTTAACAGACCACTGTATTTTAATACTTTGTTGGAAGCCGCCCAGAGTGGCTGGGGAAACCCAGCCAGATGGGTGAGGTATAAATAAATTATTATTATTATTATTATTATTATTATTATTATTATTATTATTATTAGCAGGCTCGGGGCCACAAAACCTCAAGGACCCCCTCTTCCCCCTATGAACTGACCCGGACCCTGCGATCGTCATCTGAGCCCCTTCTTTGTGTGCTTCCACCATGAGAAGTCTGGAGGGCAGCGAAACGAGAACAGGCCTTTTCTGTGGTGGCTCCCTGCTTGTAGAATGCTCTCCCCAGGGAGGCTCGCCTTGTGCCTTTGTTGCATGTATTTAGGTGCCGGGCAAAAACATTCCTCTTCTCCTAGGCCTTTGGCTAATTAAACAAGCTATGGCATTTTAAACTGTGTGTACAGGTATTGTTTTCGTTTGTCACCAGGGTTGTCTTACCCATTAGGATTAGCCGAGAACATTGCCCCCCGCCCCTTCCGTTGAGGAAAAAGGTGGAGGAGGGATTCATTCAGATTTGGGGCGGTGGGAGGGGAAAGCTGGGGGGGCATACTACCATTAGGACTCAGTTCAGAGATAAGGATGGACTTGAGAGCGTGCTCTCCGTGCAGTTAGTGGTTAAAAACAAACAAACACTAACAAAAAGTCCTTTAAAGACGGGGGCGGGTTTTAAGGTCCTATTAGATTCAGGCGGGCTTACTCTCAGGTAAGTGCAATTAGGGCTGCAGCCTTTGTGACCCAAGTTTTGGGTCCTTTTTAGGTTCAGGATTTCACTGCTTTACACACCCCCCCCCCCCACACACACACACAATATTTGAAAACTTCAGCTTTGTACTTAAACACAAATTGGCCGGGAACGTCATTCTCTGTGTCTTTATCAATTTATTTAAATAACAAACAACTGGTGATTGCTTTAACTTTTTGACATGTGGTGATTTGAATCATGAGGATGAATTAGAAGAACCGCTGAGTCTTGAATGAGTCTTGCTTTAGAACTGAGGACTTCATTAGATTTTCTTCTGCCTTTTCATTTTATTTTGTTCTGAGGGCTTGTTAGAGATAATGTGTAAGCGTGTGTCAGCTCCCTAAAAAAAAGGTCGACGACTCTGGGAAATGGGGGGGGGCCCTCCGGAACGATCTTTGCACCACAGCGCCGGATATGCTTAAGACGGCCCTGTTTGTCACTATGGTGTGTATTTCTGTGTTTTTATATCATTAACTGCCCTGTGACCCTTGGATGAAGGGCAGTATAGAAATTTAATGAATAATAAATACACAAGTAGACAAACAGCTTGTCTTCGCCCTGTACCTGTTTGTTCAATTTTCCTGTGCTGTCAGATTAAAAGGTCTCAGCCAAGGTAATGCCCTGCAGATGCTAAGTTCCTCCAGCATCCCTGCATCTGTCCCTCTCTCATTTGTCTGAGAAATAAGCGGATTAACCTGCCGATTTTTTCCTTTGTTGCAAAGATCTAATAGGGAATCTCTGATGATGAAACAGTGACCCCCAAGTCCCCTTATCATGATGAAATTAGTTGAAGAGTATCAAAAGGTGTTCTCCCACTGAATACCACCTTTTGTGGACAAACACGGGCTGCATTTAGGCCTAAGAACCTAAGAAGAGCCTGCTGGATCAGGCCAATAGCTCATCTTGTCCCGCATTCTGTTCTCACAGTGGCCTCTGCTGGGAAGCCTGTTAGAATTCCTGCTCCCTGATTGCAGTCATGGGATTTTTGTCTATCACATGACGGTATATATTTTGACTCCACAGAGTGGGAAGTGACGGAGACAGGATGTTTGTGTTACTGTGTTCCATGAAGTGGGACTATTGTCCTTTGTTCTTTTTCTCTTTGCTGTCTGATGCTATAGAGCAGTGTTCCCCAACCTTGGGCCTCCAGCTGTTTTTGGACTACAGCTCCCATCATCCCTCGCTAGCAAGACCAGTGGTCAAGGATGATGGGAATTGTAGTCCAAAAACAGCTGGAGGCCCAAGGTTGGGGAACACTGCTATAGAGAGAGGGATCCATGTTGCAGTGCTCCGTGTGTGTTTATATGTAAATAAAGTAGATTAGCCAAAATGCTGACTTGCTGAGGTCTGTTACGCATGAACTGTGCAAACTCTGTGGATCCCTAAGTGTGCCAGTGTCGCTGTGATGTTCGGGCAGAAGAAAGCTTTTGAAGCTCCTGAACGAAAGACCGGGAGGGCATGCCAGTCGGGCATGTGTCTCTGCCAGGGTCGTACTCGAGTGTAAGCTGAACTCCTGACAAAGCCCACATGCAGGACCTGAGTTCAAGAGCCCTCTCCCCTCCTGTGGTTCCCAGCAACTGGTATTCAGAACCATTGCTGCCTCTAACCGTCAAGGCAGAGCATGGCCATCGCGGCTAGTAGCCATTGAGAGACTTGTCCAAACCTTGTTTACAGCCATCAAAATCGGCAACCATCTCTGCCTCCTGTGGGAGGGAGTTCCATAATTTAACAATGCACCTCATGAAGAAAGGGGGCTGCCTTTGAAGATGGTTCAGGGACTTCAGCTGGCACAGAATTCAGTGGCCAGGTTGCTCCCCAGAACAAGATGGTCTGAGCAGTGTCGTGCAACAATTTTTTTTGGAGGGGGACAGTTAAGGCCAGAGACACCAGCTTGTGAGGGCGATGGGGGAGTCAACATTGCATGTGTGACGTCTCAACATCCTGATGTCTCATGTGTGTGAGCACGTCACCCTCTTCCCTAAGCCAGGCAGAAGCTTCCCAGGCTTTGGGAAGGAGGCACCAGGGGAACATTTAGGGGACTAGCCTAGTCCCCCTAGTCCACTGACCACATGCCACTGGTCTCAGCACATAGATAGCACCAATCCTGGCCCGATTGCACTGAACATAAGAGAATGCTGGATCAGGCCACTGGCCCACCTAGTTTAATATCCTCTTCTCATGGCTGAGTGGGTCTCCCCAAGTCCTAACCAAACACACTAACTACTACACCACGCTGTCTCTCTGTCGCGTTAAGACATACAGTGGTACCTTGGTTGTCGAACTTAATCTGTACCAGGAGTCCGTTCAACTCCTGGAACCATGCGAAAACTAAGGCGCAGCTTCCAACTGGCTGCAGGAGCTTATTGCACTCAATCAGAAGCTGCGGAAGCCGTATTGGACGTTCGGCTTCCAAAAAATGTTCGCAAACCGGGACACTTGCTTCTGAGTCTGCGGCGTTCAGGAGCCGATTTGTTTGGGAGCCAAGTCATTCAAGAATCGAGCTACGACTGTATAGAAGACACTTTCTGAGTCTGAGCTGAATGCCGCCCCGAATCATTCATCAGCCCTGGCATGAAGTCTGACGCCCCACCTGCTTCAGAAGGTTAAAGCTGCTCCTTAGCATTCTGTGGCTACCGTTGCATATCTTCTGAGAAGGGGTATTGATAAAGAAGATCAGGGCTTTGCCTCTGGCTTTTGTGGGTATTTACGATGGGAGATTAACAGCCCCTGGTGCCTTCCAGCACCTGTTAAATGGGATATTGATGGTTGGCCCTAATTGTCTGGCTGGATGCAGGGCCCTCCAATGACTCCTAAACATCAGCCGGTATTCTCATCCCTTTGCCCGACAGCGGGCCATAACTCACTCCCAAGTTATTGCCACTTGCGCGATGCAATTGCCCATAAACAAGGAAGGCTTAAACCAATTCCATTAAGGAACAGCTCACCTTCAGGAGGCTGCCGCGGCTGCCCTTCCCATTTCCTGCCCATTAATTGGGGGCCATCAGCCCAACAGCTGCCGGAAATGGTCTCCCGGGGCTCTCCATTGCCAAAGCCCATCTGGTAGGGGAACAATTGGCCAGCAAGTTTGGGCTGCAGCCAATCAGGGGCTGAGGAAGCGAAGCATTCTGGGAAGACTCTTCCTTCTGCCTGCCATGTGATGAATGCTGATGGGATGCAGGTTGGCAGGTCCTTCTCGCTCACCCTCTCTCAATTACCTTTAATGCATTTTTTTTTCCAATCCTAATTTGCTTTCCGTTGGAACCTTTTCCTTTATGTGAACATTTAAGATTTTCAAGAGCAATCCATTTTTCATTCTTACTTTCAGCACGTAACTGTACAGTGTGTGTGTGTGTGTGTGTGTGTGTGTGTGTGTAAGTAAGATAAAGGCAGCAGGATTTGCAGGTAGCTTGGGAATTTTGAGAGCAAAGGGGAAATGTGTTAGGGTCCAACTCTGGCCTGACCACAAACCTGAGGTCTCCTCAGAGGATGAGCAAATGGAGCAGGACACACAGACACACACAGCATGTCATAGAATTGTAGGGATGGAAGGTACTGGTTGTCAGAAAATATATACCATGTTTTTCGCTCTATAGGACGCACCGGACCATAGGAGGGGGAGAACGAGGGGGGGGAATTCTCCCCTTCGCTGCTCAGCACCGCTTCAGCGAAGTGGCAGGAGAAACGGAGCCCCTTCCATTTCTCCTCCCACTTCGCTGAAGGGGCGTTGCGCAGCTCTCCCTCTCTGCTGAAGCCAGGAGAGTCTTGCTCTCCCGGCTTCAGCAAAAGGAATCCGAAGCCTCTGGAGCACAGCAGGACTTCCTGCTGTGTTCCAGAGGCTTCAGGAGGCTATCCCTGAAGCCTGGAGAGCAACTGACCCCTCTCGCTCTCCAGGCTTCAGCGAAAGCAATGGGAAGCCTCCGGAGCGCGGAGGGAGTGCTCCCTCTGCGCTTTGGCTTCGTGTTGCTATCGCTGAAGCCAAGGAGCCTGCATTTGCTCCATAGGACGCACACACATTTCCCCTTAATTTTTGGAGGGGAAAATGTGCGCCCTATAGAGCGAAAAATACGGTAGGTACAAAAGGAGAATTCCTGGATGCCAAGATCCAGGTTTGGGACAAGTAATCCTTGATGAGACAACCCCAGCAGAGATTTAAAATCACAAAACATGCAGTGGAAATATAGGCTGGTAGACCTTTAAAATATGCCTCTTATATGAGTTTCAAATGTCCCCTTAAAAGGTTTCTTTCATAAATTTGCCACTTCCCCCAGAAAGGAAAAAGACCACACATTAAGTAAGTTAAAGTTTGCTTACTTACAAACTCTCCACAAAGTTTAGAGTCATATGCTTTTCCATACAACATTCAGAAATATTGCCCAGACAGTAAAAATTGGTGAAAATTCCTATTGGTATAGGAACTCAAGAGTGGCTTGTGAGAGCCATGTGGTCTGAACTGGAGCAACCAGCTCAGACCTCCTCACAGATTGAGGGCTGAACAAAGGCTTGATTATCTAGTTCCTCCCAAGGTGAGGGGAAATGGACATACTAGCTAAGCATGACTACTCTATGGTCTTAACTCCTTATTGCATTGATTTGACTTAAGCATTTTGGTTATATGAGGCTGGTTATCCCACAGAAGGATCCTCAGTTGGTCATCTAGTACAACCCTCTGCATTGCAGGAATCACAGATAAAGAATCATGGGCAGGTGGCCATCTGTTCCATGTCTAAAAACCTGCAATGGAAGAGAGTCCACCACCTTCCAAGGGAGACTATTCCATTGTTGAATGGCTCTTGCCCTCAGAAAGTTATTTCTGATGTTTGGTTGGAATCCCCTTTCTTGACATGTAAATTTTTATCTCACATCCATCCACACACATCAATTAAAAAGAACAGAAGCTGCATTTGCAGGTTGTGGAAGCAGAAGGGAGTGAAATTTGACGAAATTCTCTGAGATGGGTTGAATGTGGGGGTCTATTTTGTGTGCTTACCTTCCTTTTGAGGTGACCAATTAGTTTTGTGCCTTCCTTTCATCCACTGGTGATCTGCGAAGGATAGTGTCCAACTTTTACCTTCTAGTTAAGTACCTGATTTAGGCTAAATGGGGATTAACAGCCATGAGTGGACAAGCAGGCATTTCCATTGAATTCTGATTTTATCAGAATTGCCTTTGGTTACTTGCACACCGCTTAGAGGTGATTGCAACCAAGGGGTATAGAAATTGTCAGACTATAAAGAACCAAACAGAAGGAAAATCTCCTGCACAAGCATGACAGCATAAAACACGCTGTCATAGCAAAACACTGCTGAGGTTTCTATGTGTGATATATATATATAATATTTCTCCATGTGTTTATATGTATCTAGACAGCTTCTGTCCTATGTTTGGGCTGAAGGATGTTCAAGGCAGTTTACACTAGATTGCTGTTGCACACACAAGCCTCAAACCCACACAACCCATCAGTCCCAAGTCTCCAAGTAATCAATAGTAGATGCAGTCTGCAGTCTTGCTTTCTCCACCCCTCAGCTGCTATTTGCAAAGGAAGGGAAATGAAGGACCATCCATCTTACATCTGGAAGCTGCCTTGGACTGAGTTAGGACCATTGGTCTGTCTAGCTCAGAGCTGCTGCCAGTCAGTGCGGACTGTATTGAGCTAGATGGTGCAAATTGCTGGATTAGATTGGATGGATCCACCAGGGCTTTCCACAGAGTTATAGAGTTGGAAGGTATCTCCAAGGATCATTTAGTCCAACTTCCTGAATGGAAAGAATCACAGCTAATGGAGCCCTGACAGGTGGCCATCCAAACTCTGCTTTAAAATCCTCCAATGCGGGTGAGTCCACTGCCTTCCGAGGGAGCCAGTTCCACTGTCAAATGACTCTTACCATCAGAAGGTTCTCCCAGTCTTTTAGTCAGAATCTCCTCCCTTGTCATTTGAATCCACTAGTTCAGGTCCTGCCCTGAAAACAAGCTTCCTCCATCTTCCAAGCCCTTCAGATCTTTGGAGATGGAAGCCATTTCTTGTGCTCTTTTCTCCAATCTGAATCAGGCTCAAGGCCCAGACCAGATATTGATTTTTTTTTTTTTACCACTGTGCTCAGACAGTTAGCAGCTAGCCTGGGCTGGTATTGGTCAGGAATGGGGACAGACACCACAGCTCGTTGCCACCCTGGGCTTCTTTGGGAGGAAAGCAGGGATATAAATTTAATCAATCTATTGACTGCCTTCAGGGGTGCCATATTGGGTGGGGGGAGGAGTAATATCTGCCCTGCCATGACACGGTGCATGAACATCATTTGAAAGGCAATGCCCAACAACTTGGGGGGCCGCCCCCCTCAAATATTTTATTGGGGGCCAAAGACCCCACAGCCCCTAAAAATTGGCTCCTATTATTGCCCTTCCTCTCCAAGCCTTGCACCTTTTACTCTTTTGTTACATCCCAGCATCCACCAGTACCATCTGCCTGCAATAGGGAATCTCCCCACATGTTTTGGCAAGCAAATAGGTGAGCAATGGTTTTCAGTGCTCTGGGTCTCCATGAATCGCAACTGAGGGCTCCGTATCCCAGCCTGCCTTCACTTCCCCCGTCTCTTTTTTCTCCCATCTCAAATCTCCATGCAGTGGCAAATGTGGCTCCCTTGTTTAAAGCACACACACACAAAACAGAGACAGAAGGGATTCCTGGAGTTTCTTTATTGCAGCGAGACCAATTAAAAAGCAATTTGTCAACACATCATTCAGAATCGTGCAACAAAGAAGGGGTTGGAGAGCACATGGTTTGATTTAAGATTAAATCATTCCTAATCCAGTGTGTTGGGGGAGGGTGCATCCTGGCTTCTTTCAGGCTCTTCTGTTTCAATGTGTGACATGTTGGATCAGTGACAAAGGGGATTCCTTGGGATCCCATGGGATTGTCTGTGCCTTTTCCCTGCTTTGTTGCAACACAGCCTGGGAAAGATCCTTCAGCACCTTGGACAGGGAAAAATATGGTCAAAGGCAGTCCTTCCCTTTGAAATCAAACAGAGACCAAATTGTATGCCAGCCCTCATTCCCTTTAACCAATTAATATTATGCTTAAAACACAGTTTGGTAGAACTTCACACACACCAAGGTAAGAATGAGTTCCTCAGGCTTGGGACTCATTCAATTTGTGGGTGGGAAAGAGACTTAGGCAGCAGGTTGCAATGCAATAAATAGTTTTCTCACTTCTCACAGGAGACTTAGTTTATGGTTAACTCAAATTCAACAAAGCCACTCTTACACCCTCATAAAAAATGCTGTTGCTGTTGTTAACATTCGTTTATTAATTGCAAGTGACTGGTCCCCGGTCACCAGGTGAGCTTCCTGGCTGAGTGGGGACTTGAACCCTGGTCTCCAAGGTCCTAGTCGGGTGATTGAACCATTACACCAGAATTTGCATTTTGCATACAGTAGAAACCTTCCCTGAGGTGTAACCCAGCCATTGACAGAATAACAATTGATTAACTGCAGAAATCACTTCATTATATTTTTGTTTTTTTAGGATTTGTAAAGACGGTTGAAATGATTTTATTGGTTTTCAGAACTTGCGTTTTCATGTTGGATCTTGTACTCTGCTTCAGTCTATAAGTTGGTTGAATAATAATGATGGCAGGTAACCGGGTACTGGGACACAGAGGACTTTGCTTAAGGGGTGGTGCAGAAACATTGTAAATAAAATCCAGGGAGAAGTGTTTGTATGTGTGCAAAGAAATTCAGGAGCCTTCCCAGTTATTGTTCCGACCTTCCTTTCACCCCAACCCCCCAAATATATTGTTCCCCTGTTACATCTGTCATATACCAAAAAGAAGAACATAAGAAGAGCCTGCTGCACCAGGCAGATGGCCTGCCTCGTCCAGCATCCTGGTCTCACAGTGGCCGACCAGATGCTGCAATGGAAGGTCCATCTTGATGTGTCAAAGTGCTCCTTCAGTTGAGCTAGGGCGTTATTGTACATCCTGACATCCTTCCAAAAGAAAAGATTATGCTTCTGCTCTCTGTGAAAGTAAGAGAACCAACTGGAACAAAGAAACAGGAAACCAGTTACATCAATATCCGTCTCCCGTGAGACTTCCAACAGTCTGGAATGTAAACAGAGTCTTGTGACTCCAAGCACTGCACAGTAGCATAACAGAAACATAACAAGTTCTGCTCCACCTGGCCTGGGAAAGTACTGCCTGTCTGACTCCAGCTCCAAAAGCCGCGGCTGCTGAACAGACACTTGGGTTGGGGTATTGTTTAGAGAGGGTTGTTGCTGTTATTGATATTAATTTTTGTACCTTTATTTTATTTATTTATATTAATGATTTTTACATTGTATCATAATCACATTCCATTACGTAATTCCATAACCCGAGGCATTGCTCAGACTGAGCATCGACCTCCTCCCATCCCCCTCTCTGGCTTTCTCAGATATTCACTTACCAAAAAAGATGTAAATTTGTTTATGTACGCCACAATGGCAGCAAGGATTCTTTTGGCTCAGAAATGGAAGCAGCAGGAACTTCCAACATTGGAGGAATGGCAGACTAAGATGACTGAATGCGTAGAACTGGCAAAGTTGATGGGGAAGATCCAAAATCAGCGCGACGAACTGTTTCAAAAGGACTGGAGCAAATTTATACTTTATATGAAAAAATATTATTATTAATGTGGAAATTGAACAATTGGGTTCTGATCTTTTATTTGTTGTTCGCGACTACTTTTGTTATGTTGTACTTACGTATTTTATTTGTGTTGTTAGCGGCTTGTGCATGGTTTGAATTGTGGGAAAGCAGCATACAAAGAAGTGTATGTCCCAAGCAGGATTTGAGCACAAGAGCCCTCTCCTCTCCTGTCCTTTCCAGCAACTGGTATTCAGAAGCATTGCTGCCTCCAGCTGTGGAACCAGAGCAGAGCCATCATGGCTAGTCTCCAACAATAGCCTTCTCCTCCTCCACGAATTTGTCCAATCCTCTTTTAAAGCCGTCCAAGTTGTTAGTCATCACTGCCTCCTGTGGGAGAGAGTTCCATAGTTTAACTCTGTGCTGCAGGAAGGAGTGCTTCCTTTTGTCTGTCCCGAATCTTCCAAAAAGCTGCCTGTGTTCCTCGACAATTCCTTTGGGGCCTTTGAGATTGTTCCGTGGGAAGCTTCGCGTTCTCTAGAATCTGCCCACCTGGCTTTACCCAGCGCAATTTCTGCGATCGCTTCGTAATTGTCTGACCCATTTCACTGCTGTCCTCCTTTGTCAGCTTCCACCATCTCAGTCCATTTAGAAGCGTCGAGCATTTCATCAGCATTGTCTAACAAATGGCCTACATTCTGCCGAGTAGCGCTGTGCTCCCGGGAGACTTCCATCAAAACTTCACTATTTCCTCTTAAGCTAATTTCCTCTATGCTGCTTAACTCTTTGAAGCTCTCCCTTCTCCTTTGATGACTGCTGCTTCCTCAACCACAGGTAAAGCTTATTTACCACATTGCTCCAGATCCTCCAAGTCCCCCTATTTTCCAGGGACAGTCCTGGATTTACTGAAGCCATCCCGGTTTCTGATTTGATTTGATCCTGGAATGTCCTGCTTTTTCTTAAAGGTAAAGGGCCCCCTGACCATTAGGTCCAGTCGTGGCCGACTTGGGTTGCGGTGCTCATCTCACTTTGCTGGCCGAGGGAGCAGGTGTACAGCTTCTGGGTCGTATGGCCAGCATGACTAAGCCGCTTCTGGCGAACCAGAGCAGTGCACGGAAACGGCGTTTACCTTCCCGCCGGAGCGGTACCTATTTATCTGCTTGCACTTTGACGTACTTTCGAACTGCTAGGTTGGCAGGTGCTGGGACCGAACGATGGGAGCTCACCCCGTTGCGGGGATTCAAACCGCCGACCTTCCGATCGGCAAGTCCTAGGCTCTGTGGTTTAACCCACAGTGAAATGTTGGAGTTATGTGACCCCAGGAACCCCAGGAAATAAGTAACTATACAACCTTTAGAAGACATCTGAAGGCAGCCCTGTATAGGGAAGTTTTTTTCAGATGGGTGGGGAATAATAATAATAATAATACATCCCTATTTTCAACGGAGAAATGTTGGATGGTATGCTGCTCTCCTGTAGGCCAGCCTGAGTCCTCTGCAAGGCCTTGCCAGGGATAATGTGAGTGCTTGCATTGTAACAGCACCGTTCCATCTTTAAGGGCTCTTGATCCAGGTGAACTCTAATGGCCAGTGAGCCACAGAAACTGCACATAGGCTGGGACATGGGCATTGTGAAGAAAGGCCCCGATCCACCCCACCAGTTCTCCAAGCCAGTCTGTCACGTGACTCCTGCCACCTCTTCAAATGCAAAAATTTTTTTTACTTAAGATACCTACTTGAGAGGCATGAGGTACCTGAGCAACTGACTCTGGCCTCTCATTGGTCAGAAAGAGCCAGGGGTCACTCCTCCCAGGTGAGGGGAGAGATGCTTCAAAAACTGGGCTGCTCTTATAGTACTGTTTGTTCCTCCCACCATCGGAATCCTGACAAGACTTTCTATGAAGCTGACTAGACTTAAGCGTAGAATGGTTTTTTGTTGTTTTTTCCTGTAATACTGAATTTATTCCTTGTTTCCTGAATTGTTGTTTTTTTTTGTCATTTTTGAATGTTCTTTACATTGTATGTTTGGTATTTCCAATGCTGTGTATTAGGATGTTTAGAATGTGAGCTGTAAGGCGCTTTGGGTGCAGCTCATTGTGGGAAAGCAGCATATAAGTGAACTCAATCCATCAATCAACCATGACAATGGAGTGGGGGAGGTCCTGTGGTCTAAACCACTGAGCCGCTTGGGCTTGCCGATCGGGAGGTCGGCAGTTCGAATCCTCGTGATGGTGGCGAGCTCCCGCTGCTCTGTCCCAGCTCCTGCCAACCGTATGGAAAATGCATCAGGTAGACAAAATG
This sequence comes from Podarcis siculus, assembly GCA_034642415.1. Lineage (NCBI taxonomy): Eukaryota > Metazoa > Chordata > Lepidosauria > Squamata > Lacertidae > Podarcis > Podarcis siculus. The sequence goes on from JAXCMG010000018.1 coordinate 13,710,043, forward strand.
TATCAAGGAGTTAAGTGGTCTGACACAGAGCCCTTCCTGCCTCTGTCCCCCCCCCCCCCTTTGTTAAGTTTTTTGATGGTTTGAGAACAGTTTTTAATGTCCTGAGACTGTTGGGAGAAGGTGAAGCCCCACACACAGCTGTCTTAATCAGTTGTGGAGGGTAATGCTGCGGACCTTCTTGAATGCTGGACATTGTTTTGAGAAAGTGAGGCATTGGGAGGGGGTGGCTAATGGATGATCTGCAAGCCACACAGGCTATCTATAAAAGCGGATGATTTGGGCAGAGTTTTTTTGACGCTTGTGCATGGACCCATCGGCCGCAGGGCCGTGCAAACTGAGGCTACCTGGGGGAGTCGCTTTGCTGCTTCTTGAGGGCTTCCAAGTGGCAGATTGAAGTGCTTGCTTGGTATGTATACGTTGCTTGCTATTTCAGAATAAAATCTTTAAACTTCTCACTCACTTGTGTATTTATTTAGTATTGCTTCTGAACCTCATTTTAAAAGGGCCACCTTGTGTTTCGTAAGACCCTAACCTAGCAGTTCGAAAGCACACCAGCACGAGTAGATAAATAGGTACCACTGCAGCGGGAAGGTAAACGGCGTTTTCGTGCGTTCTGGCATTTGTCACGTTGTGCCAGAAGCAGTTTAGTCATGCCGGCCACACGACCCAGAATGCTGTCTGCAGATAAATGCCAACTCCCTCAGCCTGAAAAACAAGATGAACGCTGCACCCCGTAATCACCTTTGACTGGACTTAACCGTCCAGGGGTCCTTTGCCTTTACCTTTTTGCTTTCATTCCTCAGCTTGTGCACTGAGACTTGGCGGAGGCCATATGGACTGTCCACCTCTGAGGCATGGAGGCTGAGTGCCAGTTGTAAAAGAGACAGGCTGGGGCCAAGCCAGAATTGTGGCACAGTAGCAACCTCGTTCTCTTTCCCTGCTCCCCAAGGCGTCTCAGGAAACACTGTGATGCTTCCTTAAGTGCAGATCTACGTTGCCGTCATAGAAGAACAGAGCAGCTGAATACTAGCGGGGCTCACGGAAGGCCTTTTAACTGACACTTCCACTTAGATCTCCGCCTCCTCCCCATCACTGCCAAGGGACAGATACTTTCACGATGTCTTCGGCCTCTGAATATCATTTATTAAACCTCCGACTGAGGCAGAATCTTCCGTCTAAGAAGAAATACTTAGAGCCCTAAAAGAAAAAGAAAAAAAACATAATGGAAATACTGATTAGAAACATTTGGAAGCTAACAGGGGGTAGATTCTCCTTCCCCCTCTCTCTGAAACTTTAATCTCTCTGGTGGTCTTTTTCTGCTTAAAGCAATTTGTCTTAGAGCGGAGAGATTGCCTCTCAGCTCTCCCCAAACTCTTAAGTCATGTCAAGTTAGCATTTCCAGCATGTTGTAACAGCATTTCAAAGGAGAGCCGGTGCGGTGCAATGGGTGGCGTGTCAGACTAGGACCTGGGAGACCAGGGTTCGAATCCCCACTTGGCGATGAAGCTCACTGAGTGACCGTGGGGGCCAGTCCCTGCCTCTCGCCCTACCTACCTCACAGGGCTGTTGTGTGAAATAGGTGAGGAGGTGAGGACCAAGTACACCAGCTTGAGCCCCTTGATAGGGGGAAAGGTGGGGTATAAATAAAATAAAAGCGAAATGAGCTAATCCTCAGATCAGAATGTGATTCATCACTGCATGGTGACTGTGTTGTTTAAAAAGCTGCAAAGGACCACCAAGCAGCCACAAAACCCTATAGGCCCCACTTCCCCTCCAAGAGTTGGTGGGTCAATTTCTCTGATGCAACTATAAATAAGGCTTTTTAAAACCAGTTCATGACAGAGAACATAGAAGGTCCTTCCAGTCTTGAGCTGCAACTAAACAGGTAGCTGATGGCAAATGAGTTATCATTATCTTGTTCTGTTAATTGGAGTTACTTCCTACAAACATGGAAAATTTAAACAACCAGTGTTCTTTGGCCTGGACACAGTCCCCAAACTTGTTGACATGCACACAGTCCTGCCACATATGGCCTTGAGATTATGTGGAGATTGGAATGAAGAGGTTTCAGAAAAGCCGAGAGGGTCCCGAAACTGAGCGCATTCGTTGTGTATACAATTGTGTATACAATTTCAATATTGTCAAATCACCAGGTTCTCTGTCAAGCAACAGCCCTGTGAGATAGGATGGCTGTTGGTTTGTTTAAGGCCATACATTTCAGAGGTACGCCTGTTTCACTGAAAAGCAAACGATGCCTCTGTTCCCCCAAACAATGGGGAATCTGTCTTCAAGCCAACGTTGAGTTCCCTTTGTTGGGTAGAAAGACAGGGAGTCAGTTTTCACGGTAACGAAGGAAAACTGCTTCCCAACTTACAAAACAAACAGGATAGTAACAAGCTCGTTCTGGCCACGGGGTGCAAGCCAGGGACTCCCAGGGGCCACAAGCACAGACGGTTCCGTCTTGAATTTGCAATAAACCAGAATAAAAGATTGGGCACTTTTTTCTGTTTTAGCTCCTCTCATGTCTTATTTATGATTCTATTGAAGGGGGGAATACGTGGAGAGAATAATGCAGAGCTTGGCATGAGAAAGAAAGAATTAAGCAGGAGAAGAAATTCTGGGAAGTAGAGAAAGGGAAATAGGAGACTTCAGGGGCTTCAACAATTGCTGGATCCGGTGTGAAGCCATGTGAGGTTCATGGGCAATCTCGCTGCTGAAAGAGAAGCTGTGAGCATCAGAATGTTGACAAAGAGCACACATTGGCTCTTTTTCAATGGCTCTGTATACACCCAAATTATCAATGGAAACCAGAAGTTAAAAACAAGTTGACCTACAAATCTCAAAATATAAATAAAATCACCTGCTAAAAATTATGCATTATACAATTAAGCTAAATATTAAAATGCATGACAACTATACAAATCTGGGTAAGGTAAAGGGACCCCTGACCATTAGGTCCAGTCGTGGCCGACTCTGGGGTTGTGGTGCTCATCTCGCTTTATTGGCTGAGGGAGCCAGCGTACAGCTTCCGGGTCATGTGCCAGCATGACTAAGCTGCTTCTGGCGAACCAGAAGGTAAACCAGAGCCGTTTACCTTCCCTCTGGAGCGGTACCTATTTATCTACTTGCACTTTGAAGTGTTTGCGAACTGCTAGGTTGGCAGGAGCAGGGACCGAGCAACAGGAGCTCACCCCATTGTGGGGATTTGAACTGCCGACCTTCTGATCGGCAAGTCCTAGGCCCTGTGGTTTAACCCACTCGTGTCCCATACAAATCTGGGTAGGCTTGGGCAAAATGGATCCCTCCATCCCTGATGAAACTGAGCACATTCATTGCACAGGGTTGGGCTAGATGACCCTTGGGTCCCCTTTCAACTCTACAGTGTTATGACTCTAAATGTAACACTCTCTCCATTTGCATCTGGGGGCAGGAAATGTTCCCTTTTTCCTCACTCAAGGTTCAGGTGGCTCCACAGAAAATCACATGTGGGCCCACTGCCAGAACTGCATTAGGGATTGCGTTCCAGTGGCACGTGGGACAAACCCCGACATCGATCATGGCTTGCACATCGACACTCATTTCATTTAGCCCGGGGGGGGGCTGTGGGTGGGATTTGGCTCCCTGAGATTCAGAGTCACTTAGATGCAAGAGGCAAGACTACCTAATTCAATTAAGGGCCTAATGATTTCAGAGCTACTGCCAAGGAAAGCTATCTTGCGCGGTGATGGGCTGTCAGGTATGCAAGATGATAAAAGGAGCATCATACGAGGAGGAGACAGTCTATTTTGAGGGATGGGACTTGGGCACAGCCTCCTTTTCATGAAGAGTTAAAGAACCAGTCTCCAGTGGCAAAGCTGAATCCAGTACAGTGGTACCTCGAGTTACAGACCCTTCAGGTTACAGACTCCACTAACCCAGAAATAGTACCTCGGGTTAAGAACTTATTTTATTCTGGAGGTCCGTTCTTAACCTGAAACTGATCTTAACCTGAGGTACCAATTTAGCTAATGGGGCCTCCCACTGCCGC
>JAXCMG010000018.1:13714079-13728888 GCA_034642415.1 Podarcis siculus
CGATTTCTGTTCTCATCCTGAAGCAAAGTTCTTAACCTGAGGTACCACTGTAATCGGTGAAGCAAGAAGGAAGTCCCACCGTGCAGAGGATCCTGGCTGGATCAGGACACGGGTGGTGCTGTAGTCTAAACCGCTGAGCCTCTTGGGCTTGCCAATCAGGTCGGCAGTTCAAATCCCCAAGACGGGATGAGCTCCTGTTTCTCTGTCCCAGCTCCTGCCAACATAGCAATTCGAAAGCACGCCAATGCAAGTAGATAAATAGGTACAGCTGTGGCGGGAAGGTAAACAGAGTTCCTGTGCACTCTGGCTTCTGTCAAGGTGTTCAATTGCACCAGAAGTGGTATAGTCATGCTGGCCACATTACTCGGAAAGCTGTCTGTGGGCAAATGCTGGCTGCCTCGGCCTGAAAGCGAGATGAGAGCCACAACCCCATAGTCTCCTTTGAATGGACTTAATTGTCCAGGGGTCCTTTACCATTTACCTTTACCCGGGGGCGTAGGAAGGAGGGTGCAGGGGGTGCAGTTGCCCCGGGTGTCATCCCTGAGGGGGTGTCAAAATGGCACACCACAGGGGGCAGCACTTACCACAGGGCCTAGCCTGCAGTGCGCCCCAGCCACACGTCTCTCCTGGGAGCGAAGCGGTGGCTCAGGGCCCCGCGTTGCCCAAAACGGCAGCATGGGGCTTGTGTCCACCAGGCGGACTCTGTGGGCAGCTCGCCCCTCCCCTGTGGGTGGATCGCCCCACCCCCGCCGCTCTGGGTGCCGGAGCAGCTAGCTACACCCCTGCCTTTACCTTGCTGGGTCATAGATCTTTCAAGTGTCCCTATTTTCCAGGGACAGTCCTGGATTTTTCAGAAGCCCTCCCAGTTTAAAATTTGATCCCAGAAAGTCCTGCTTTTCCTTAGAATGTCCCTATTTTCATCAGGGAAATGATATGGAGTTATGAGACCCCCTGAGCGAAGTAGATGAGTAACTATGCGAACATTAGAAGACATCTGAAAACAGCCTTGTATAGGGAAGTTTTTTTTAATGTTTAATGTTTTATTATGTTCTTATATCTGTTGAAAGTCACCCAGAGTGGCTGGGGCAACCCAGTCAGATGGGTGGAGTATAAATGTTGTTGTTGAAAAGGATGTCCCTGTTTTCATCAGAGAAATGTTGGAAGGCATGGGATCAGACCAAGAGCCCACCTAGTACAGCATCCTGTTCTCACAGTGGGCAGCCAGATGCTTGTGGAAAACCTTCAAGGAGGACTCAGGCCCAATAGTCTTGTCCCCTCCTGTGGCTTCCAGCAAATAGCATTCAGAAGCATTGCTTCCTCTGACCATGGAGGCAAAGCACAGCTGTCATTGCTGGTAGCCATTGGTAGCCTTAAGGCGAGGCATGAGGCCAGAAAAAAATACAGCACACATTGGTATCTTAAGGGTGCGAAATGAGTATTTTAAATTGTAAAACAGAAAATCTAATGAAAATTATGCATAATAATAAAAAAGAGCGAGGTCCCAACCCAAGAAGAATGGCAACAAGTTGACAGAATATGCACAACTTGCAGACTTAACATACAGAAAAAGAGAACAAAAAGAACATATGTTTAGAGAAGATTGGCAAACGTTTATTGAATATATGGGAAATAATTGTGCACAGCTGAAAACGCTGGCAGCATTAAGATAAATTCAACGGTGTAAATAAGTTTTGATGTATGCAATAATAGAATACTGAATGGTATAGTTTTTGTAAAATATGCAGGGATGTGTAAAATGAACCATGGAAAGAGAAGAAGGGAAGTCATTGGTATCTTAAGGATGTAAAATGAGTATTTTAAATTGTAAAACAGAAATGTGTGTGTGTGTGTGTGTGTGTGTGTGTCAGAAGCAGAGAAGGTATTCAGATGCACCTAGGCAGGTCTGGAACAGATGGACTCTGGAAGGACCGCAGCCCTGGGATGACTCAGCAGAAACCTTCAGAAGGGAAAGCTCCATCAAGAAGCTCAAAGGTCGGCAATTCAGCTGGGATTTGCCGCAATCAGCGTTGCAAGGGGGCAGTGAGCCAAGACAAGCTGCCACAGCCAGGGAGCAATGGAGCATCCCCTGTCTTGTACTGCTACGCTTGTCACTCAAGTGGCGGTCAGGTGGAGAGACGTTAACAGGGGGTCTCCTGCACCTGAGATTGTGCAGCGACACAGAAAAGAGAATTTCCGGGGTCTGCTGCCTTGCTCACCTCTGCAGCACAATTCTGCAGCCTGGAAAAGAATTCTCCTGCGGTTCCCGCCTGCTCCCAGTCAATGAACGGAAGAAGAGGTATAATATCAAAAGGGAGAGGAAATTTTGCTGGAAAATCCCATAGGTGGGTTGCAGGGGTTTTGCTATACGTCTATTATTTTTGTCTTGGATGGTGGGTTATGTACTTTTCCTTCATTTAACAAATCGTCTCCCATCACCATCTGTAGTGTGGAACAGTGGTTAGAGGGCCCAACTAGGGCCTGAGAGGCCTGGGTTCAAATGCCTTACTTGGCCTTGAAGCTCACTAGGTGATTTTGGGAGGAAGTCCCTGCCTCTTCTGCTTAACGTACCTCAGAGGGTTGAGGCAAAGATGAAATTTGGAGTGGATTTGTAACTGGCTGACTGACCGAACCCACAGGGTGCTCATCAATGGTTCCTCTTCATCCTGGAGAAGAGTGACTAGTGGGGTGCCACAGGGTTCTGTCTTGGGCCCGGTCTTATTCAACATCTTTATCAACAACTTGGATGATGGACTCAAGGGCATCCTGATCAAATTTGCAGATGACACCAAACTGGGAGGGGTGGCTAACACCCCAGAGGACAGGATCACACTTCAAAACGACCTTGACAGATTAGAGAACTGGGCCAAAACAAACAAGATGAACTTTAACAGGGAGAAATGTAAAGTATTGCACTTGGGCAAAAAAATGAGAGGCACAAATACAAGATGGGTGACACCTGGCTTGAGAGCAGTACATGTGAAAAGGATCTAGGAGTCTTGGTTGACCACAGACTTGACATGAGCCAACAGTGTGACGCGGCAGCTAAAAAAGCCAATGCAATTCTGGGCTGCATCAATAGGAGTATAGCATCTAGATCAAGGGAAGTAATAGTGCCACTGTATTCTGCTCTGGTCAGACCTCACCTGGAGTACTGTGTCCAGTTCTGGGCACCACAGTTCAAGAAGGACACTGACAAACTGGAACGTGTCCAGAGTAGGGCAACCAAAATGGTCAAAGGCCTGGAAACGATGCCTTATGAGGAGCGGCTAAGGGAGCTGGGCATGTTTAGCCTGGAGAAGAGGAGGTTAAGGGGTGATATGATAGCCATGTTCAAATATATAAAAGGATGTCATATAGAGGAGGGAGAAAGGTTGTTTTCTGCTGCTCCAGAGAAGCAGACACGGAGCAATGGATCCAAACTACAAGAAAGAAAATTCCACCTAAACATTAGGAAGAACTTCCTGACAGTAAGAGCTGTTCGACAGTGGAATTTGCTGCCAAGGAGTGTGGTGGAGTCTCCTTCTTTGGAGGTCTTTAAGCAGAGGCTTGACAACCATATGTCAGGAGTGCTCTGATGGTGATTCCTGCTTGGCAGGGGGTTGGACTCGATGGCCCTTGTGGTCTATTCCAACTCTATGATTCTATGATTCTAGGGCAAGGACCACACACACCACCTGGAGCTCCTTGGGGGAGAAAAGTGGGATAGGAATGTAACAATAAAATTAAAAATAAAACTCCCCTGTGGTGTGAACTATGCATCCTACGCGGATTCTCACACTTCAGTTTAAACTTTGGAGAGGATTTAATGAGGTGTCTCTCCCCGTGAGGGTTTCACAGGTCAGGCAGCGTGGGCAGACGGGGATGCAGGCAAGCTATCCAAGTTAGAGGCCATTACTGTCTCCCGTGAGAGGGAGTTTCACAGTTTATCCTTGCGTGAAGGACTTTATTTTCTCTGTCCTGAATCTCCCAAAATTACGTTTTTACATTATTATTTCATAGCATTTATTGTAAAAAAAACTTCAAAGTGATTTTTAAAAAGACTAAAACAACAGAATTACTAGTACAGTCATACCTTGGATATCAAACACCTTGGCTCCTGAACAAATCAGCTCCTGAACACTCCTGCAGGACACTCCTGCAGCCAATCGGAAGCTGTGCATTGGTTTTTGAACAGTTCCGGGAGTTGAACGGACTCCCAGAACACATTCTGCTCAAGAACTAAGGTAAAAGGTAAAGGTAAAGGGACCCCTGACCATTAGGTCCAGTCGTGGCCAACTCTAGTGTTGCGACACTCATCTCGCTTTATTGGCCAAGGGAGTTGGCGTACAGCTTCCGGGTCATGTTTTTTGCATGACTAAGCCGCTTCTGGTGAACCAGAACAGCGCACGGAAATGCCGTTTACCTTCCCGCCGGAGTGGTACCTATTTATCTACTTGCACTTTGACAAACTGCTAGGTTGGCAGCAGCAGGAACTGAGCAACGGGAGCTCACTCCGTCGCGGGGATTCGAACCACCGACCTTCTGATCGGCAAGTCTTAGGCTCTGTGGTTTAACCCACAGCGCCACCCGCATCCCAAGAACCAAATAAGACTGTAAAATAAAAACAATTTAAAAGAGTTCAAAAATTTAGCAGCAATGAACTAAGACTACATCGGTATTCTAAATACCTGCCTTGTCTAAACAAAAATGTTTTTCACAAGTGCCGAAAGAGAACAGCGAAGGAGGCTGCCTGGTCTCAATAGGCAGGGAGTTCCAAAGTGCAGGTGCTGCCACACTAAAAGATCAATTTCTTATAAATACAGAATGGGTATGATGTGGCACCCATAACAGTGCGAGTTCTGCAGATCAAAGGGGTGGAGTGGGCATATATGGAGTAAGACAATCTTCCAGCATTCCATCCTGGATAGCTCCGTTGGTTAGACTGTTGTGCTGATAACACCAAGGTTGCAAGTTTGATCCCCGTACGGGACAGCTGTACATTCCTGCATTGCAGGGGGTTGGACTAGATGATCCCCAGAGTCCCTTCCAATGCTACAATTCTATGACGTTCAGTTTCATGGGGTGTCCATAGTTTCTAGCATCATGAAGTTTCTTGCCTTTATGGCATACTTCTGGGTGTCCCAATTTGCAGCTTTTGGAGGTTCAATGGCCAGGTCTAAAGGCGGATGTTCTTCTTTGCCATCCAGGGAATATCCTTGTGCTAAGCAGAGTTTGCAGCAAGATAAAGGCAGATTTAACTCTGTGCCGTTTTGAAGCGAGAGAGAAAGTAGCTCTCCTTTCTCCAGCACTATCTAATTGCAACTCAACCGCCATTACCTTCTGCCCCCGGTGGGATATAGTCTTTCAGATTCCTTTTGATGCAAACTCAGCTCTTCCAGCCACTTAGTGGAAAATTGCAGGCAGGCCGTAGTCACTGGCTGGTAATTTCCATGCTGAAAGGAGGGTCCAGAGAACAAAGTGTCCCCTGGGAATGCAGCTGTTGGCTGTTCCCGCTGGCCACGGCTGGGCATTGCTGCCTCATATTGAATCCAGCCATTGTTCTATCAAGTCCCTGCTGTCTCTTCAGATTATAAATAGCTTCAAAGCTTTCGCAAACTTGTTGCTCAAAGAGAGAGGAGGGGATGGGGCCTGGGACCATCTTCATCCCATGAAGAAGAAGTGTTTTGATTTGATATCCCGCTTATCACTACCCGAAGGAGTCTCAAAGCAGCTAACATTCTCCTTTCACTTCCTCCCCCACAACAAACACTCTGTGAGGTGAGTGGGGCTGAGAGACTTCAGAGAAGTGTGACTAGCCCAAGGTCACCCAGCAGCTGCATGTGGAGGAGCGGAGATGCGAACCCGGTTCACCTGATTACGAATCTACCACTCTTAACCACTACACCACACTGGCTCTTGTTTCCAGGTAGGGTGAGAAGGTGCACCCCTGCTGGTTGCTCAAGAGTGCCCTGGTAAGTGGCATTACCTGATGTCAGACCGTGTGCAAAGTCAATCGGCAACTCTCTGATTCTATGTAATATGGATCCCTCAGCAGGGACCGAGAGAAACAAATCCTTGTGGTTTCACCCTTTATCAGCAGAAGGCAAAGCACAGCAAAATCTGCCATTTCCCCCCTATTACATAAAATCAGAGAGTTGCCGAGTTGAAAGGGACCCTAAGAGCCATCCTGCAATGCAGGAATCTCAACTAAAGCATCTATGACAGGTGGCCACCCAACCTCTGCTTATAAACCTCCAAGGAAGTCCACCACCTTCTTAGGGAGTCTGTCCCACTGTCGAATGGCTCTTACGATCAGAAAGTTATTGTCAGGAACTGGGCAGATAAGGAAGAATGGTGGAGCAGTTGAATGAGATGCTTTCCCTGGGGAGTATCCCAGAACCAGTACCCTCCCCCCAAAACCAGGTGTCTGCTGAGTATAGCAGAACAGAGAGCTCAGAGGCAACTGTCACATACCAGCCACCATTGGAGGCAGGAGGAGAAGTCCGATAAATAAGGAAGTAATGGTGAAGGGGGTGGAGCTTCTCTCGGGGCAATGTTAGGCATTACGGTGCATCTTGACTTTGTCTTTGTAAATTGTAGTAATACAATGGTACCTTGGGTTAAGTACTTAATTCGTTCTGGAGGTCTGTTCTTAACCTGAAACCGTTCTTAACCTGAGGTACCACTTCAGCTAATGGGGCCTCCCGCTGCCACCGCGCCACCACCACGCAATTTCTGTTCTCATCCTGAAGCAAAGTTCTTAACCCGAGGTACTATTTCTGGGTTAGCAGAGTCTGTAACCTGAAGCGTCTGTAACCCGAGGTACTACTGTAAACAGAACTGAAAAAGCTTGCTGTTTCTCTGTCTCACTGCCTGCCTGAGAATCAGCCAGCAGCTGCCAACAACACCCTGACAGTTATTCCTGATGTTTAGTTGGAATCGCCTTTCTTGTAAATTGAAGCTGTTGGCTCAGGTCCTACCCTCCACAGCAGGAGAAAACAATTTAGTTCCAACTTCCATGTAACAGCCCTTTAGATATTTGAAAATGGCTATCATATCTCAGTCTCTTCTTTTCCAGGCTAAACATACCCAACTCCCTCAAACGTTCCTCATCAGGCTTGGTTTCCATGAACATCTTGGTTGCCTTCCTCTACAAGCGTCCCAGCTTGCTGATATCATTCTTAAATTGTGGGGCCCAGAACAGGCCTGACCAATGCAGAATAGAGCAGTACTGCATCACACTGTTGATTTGTGTTAAGCTTGTGGTCCCTTAGATCCTTTTTCACATGTACTACTGGCAAGCCAGGTGTCCCCCATCTTATATTTGTGCAGTAAGTGTTAAATCATACATTTGTCCCTATTGAAATTCATTTTGTTTTGGCCCAGTTCTCCAGTCTGTTAAAGTCATACTGAATCCCGATTCTGCCTTCTGCGGAATTAGCTACCCCTCCCACTTTGGTGTCATCTGCAAATTTGATGAACTTCCCCTCAATTTCTTCATTCAAACATTCATAGTATCATAGCACCAGGCCTGTAAGTAGACTCTGAGCGAGGACTCTCATAGGCCCTTAGTCTGAGGAGGCTAACGCCTTCAACAGTGCACTGGGCCCAGCAGGCAGGAGACCACGGAACATAGGAAAGGGGTCTGACTTCAGGCTGGACAACTGGCCCAGGTTGGACAACTCCCCTCAGGGAAGTAGAGCCTAGGGATGTATCCTCTGGGCTGAGGCTTACAGAGGCCAAGTTTGCTTTCAACCCCTCTCTGAACAAATTGCTCTCTTGGAGCTGTCCGTGGTTCTGCAGCTCATAACCTCCCTTGCACTGTAGGTTATGGGCTGCAGAACCATGGAGAGCTCCTGTCGCACAACAATACAATTTGTGGACATCCAGTGAAGCTGAATGTTGGAAGACTCGGGGCAGATAAAAGAAAGTACTTCTTTATGCAGCACATAGTTGAACTATGGAACTCACTCCCACAGGAGGCAATGATGGCCACCAACATAGGTGGCTTTAAAAGAAGATTGAGCAAATTCATAGAGGAGACGGCTATCGTTGGCTACTAACCATGATGGCTATGCTCTGCCTCTATTGTTGGAGGCAGCAATGGAAACCACAGGAGGGGAGAGGGCTCTTGTGCTCGAATCCAGCTTGCAGGTTCCACACAGGCATCTTCCTGGCTACCGTGAAAACAGGATGCTGGACCAGATGGGCTACTGGCCTGATCCAGCAGGCTCCTGTTATGTTATATTCTTAGGATCTGGAACCGGGACCAGATCTAACTGATTCTTTAGTTGTGCTCCCTCCATTGCAGGATGCTGGACTAGATGACAACTGGGATTCCTTGCAACTCTACGATTCTGTGATTCTATAGCAAGGTTGTGCTCTCTGTGCAAGTGTCTGAGAAACTGCTACAGATGCCCACCAGGCCAAGTGAGCCTGCCGTTTTATTGCCCAGGGATGGGAAGTCAAATGGAGGCTGATCAGCAAAATGTCAATGTCGCGAATGTTCATAACAAAGCAGGGCATAATGATTCCTGATTGAAATTACTTCTAGTCTTCTTTCTCCCTCACTCACCAAATCCGTTGTAGGGACGTCTCAGCTGAACTTTCCCTGTTAGAAATAAAGAGCTGCCTTGCTCTCCCCCGGCAAGGAACAGAAACCTGCCCTCCAGAAATTGAACAAGCAAAGTCTTTTTCTAGCATAGAGAGAAAACGAGGAGGGAAAGTGGATTTTATTTCATTGCAATGTCTGAATTTTGATGAATACGGTTCTGTGCAAAATGGTTTTAGGGAGTGACTGTGGTTAAAACTACCCCTCCCTTTTCATTATCCCCTTGCTTAATTTTTTATAAGGTTTTTCACCCTTGCTTTAACTCTCCGTCCACTGCAGACAGAGAAGCAAACTATAAGGGTAATCAATAACAGCATCAACCGCAATAGGAATAATATTTCATCTGCTGAAAGTCTTTGTAGGGTTTTTTCAGGGGTTCAAAATGAAAAAAAAAACACATTTGAAGAGGGTGTGGGAACAGAAAGGACAATGTGTCCCACCCTCCAAGTAGCAGAAGCTGATGTGACTAAGGTCAGTCATTTTCCCACCAAAGGGTTTTAGATTCATCAGTTTGGCTCTCCACTGCTGTCCTGCTGTGATCCAGTGTGGGATAACAGCCTAAATCTCTCTAAATTGCTTATCAAAGTCTCGGAGGTAAATCAATGGATTTAAATGGGGTTGCTGAGTAGAAGTTCCAGGCAAGATGACAGCAAGGAGAATGAAGAAGCTTGAGGAACTATCACCATCCAGCCCCCAAAGTGGACTCTTCTCCCCACCCCCCACCCCCACTCAACTGCCACCATATAGCCCTGAGGGGAAGGGAGAAGAAACAGGAATAGGTTTTGCTAAACAAACACGTGTCTTTTCTTTTTTAAAAAGTGATGCTTGTAATAATCTTCTGAAAAATGCTTTGGGAGGTCTGCCTTAAAAGTAGCATATAAATACAGTAAGTCAGTAATAAATAAACAGGACTAAAGAAAAGCATGGGGGCTAAAAAAAACCTAAAACTTGAGGGCTAAAGATGCGGGTGGCGCTGTGGTCTAAACCACTGAGCCTCTTGGGCTTGCCGATCAGAAGGTTGGCGGTTCGAATCCCCGCAACGTGGTGAGCTCCCGTTGCTCGGCCCCTGCTCCTGCCAACCTAGCAGTTCGAAAGCACGTCAAAGTGCAAGTAGATAAATAGGTACCACTCCGGCGGGAAGGTAAACGGCATTTCCGTGCGCTGCTCTGGTTCGCCAGAAGTGGCTTAGTCATGCTGGCCACATGACCCGGAAGCTGTCTGCGGACAAACGCCGGCTCCCTCGGCCAGTAAAGGGAGATGAGTGCCGCAACCCCAGAGTCGTCCACGACTGGACTTAACAGTCAGGGGTCCCTTTACCTTTACTTTTAAAGAAAAACAGGGCTAAACAAAAACATGGTTTAGGAGGAAACTGACTGCATGCACGAATGTGATCTGTTGCACCCTGGTGTGGCATAAGCACCTGGGAAGCTGCCTTATTCAGAGTCCACAGGAGGGGAGAGGGCTCTTGTGCTCGAATCCTGCTTGTAGGTTTCCCACATGCATCTGGCTGGCCACTGTGAGAACAGGATGCTGGACTAGATGGGCCATTGGCCTGATCCAGCAGGCTCTTCTTATGTTCTTAAAAATATGTTCTTAAGTTCCAGTACAGTGGAACGTGGCTGCCACTGTCTCAATGTGTGCATTAAATGTGTGCCTGCTGTCTGTCACTCCCAACCTTCTAGCTTTAAGCATCAAAACACTAGCCATAAACCCACATTTGTGGCTTTCTAACACACACACACACACACAGAGAGAGAGAGAGAGAGAGAGAGAGAGAGAGAGAGAGAGAGAGCGCCTGGCAATTGGCCCAGAGCCCCCCAAAGTCAGCCAGGGCAATATTCTGTTCTGGTTGGCTGGCAACTTGTGTCTTCTTGCCCCCATTCCCGCTGCAAATCAATGCGCCCCTGTCTTATCGATTCTACAGGCCAACAGGCTGAGGCAACCTCCCGAGCCAGAAGTACGAACTTCCTTCCTTCCCTTTTAATTTGTTCATTACACTGAGAGATTATGATCGCTGATTAGCTCATCTTCAATCAGACTCACTGCCAGGCTGTGACCATGGAAATGCTAACGCCATTAAGTGAAGATATCTGATGGGCGGCCAAGCCCTCCTTCCTCTGCCATATATCCCTGGGTCCTAAGAGCAAGGCCATTAATAGGCAGCAAAGTCTCAGATGGACCTTTCAGTCCAAACCTACCAGTCTCCTTGGAGCCAGGGTTGGAGGAACGAGAGACGACTCTGTCTGGGCTGAGGAAATGACCACCCCAGAGAGAGATCTGCGGCCGAGCGATCTCCACACCAGAGGTAAACAACAAGTTTCAAGTCTGCAGCAAGGAAAGCTGGGCTCCTCAGAGTTTTGCATTGGGGGAGAGGGAGGGTCATTTGGCACCAGTTTCTGTCCCATTCCCAACTTGACCACAGCAATCTCTCCAGCAGTGACAAGGGTGGGGAACCTCTGTCCCAAAGGCCAAATGTGACCCACGCACTAGGCCTCCCCATTTGGCTCACGAGGCTTTTTCCAAGAAGCCCCACCGATCCACCCCACACCTGGTGACACACAGTCCAGCTTCGTTCCTTGACTGAGGAACTATCAAGGCTGTCAGTGGCTACCAGTCATGATGGCTCTGCTCTGCTCTGCACCCACAGTCGGAGGCAGCTATGCTTCTGAATGGAAAAACACAGGAGGGGAGAGGGCTGCTCTTGCACTCAGGTCCTGTTGCGGGTTTCCCACAGGCATCTGGTTGGCCACTGTGAGAACAGGAAGCTGGAATAGATGGTCCTCCTTTGGCCTGATCCAGCAGGCTCTTCTGATGGTCCTCTGTGACAGCCACAGGAGGTCATGACAGAAACAGTGTGGTGTAGTGGTTAGAGTGTTGGACTATGACCTGGGAGAGACCAGGGTTCAAATCTCCCTCACTCAGCCATGAAGCTCACTGCTGAAATGGCTAAAATGACCAGAAGAGATAGAAATCAGGAAGACCAAAATTTTAATAAGGAATGGGGGAAATTGATAACTTATCTTAAAGACCATTGTAAACAGTTGAAATCGTTAGTAGGACTGCAATATCACTTGTAATTTAAGGCTGAATTCTGGACATAACGGAAGAGGTAAAGGATTTGGAGTATCATAAAAGACGCAGGAGGAATTGATTAATTATAGGACCCACAAAGGGGAGGGTGGAAGTCCAGGAGATTCCTTGGAATCTTGCTTTTATGATTTATGTTTGATATACCTCTGTAAAATTTTAATTTGAAAAACCAAATAAATAAATTTGTAAAAGAAAGAAAGAAGCAGCATCTCTCTGGGTGGCCTTGGGCTCCTCTGTGTGTAGAATAAGGGTTGCAATATAACTGTGATAGACAGCCCTTTATTATCTTCCTCCTCCTCCTCCTCCTCCTCCTCCTCCTCCTCCTCCTCCATTTTCTTCTTCTTGCTTTGTTTTCTTTCTTCTTCTCTAGATTAGCTGGGTTTTTGTTGTATTTTATGTTGGAAACTTTTAATGAAAATTGATTATAAGAGAGAGAGAGAGAGGTGGGATCTAAATTAGGGTTACCAGATGTCCCCGGTTCCCAGGGACAGTCCCTGGATTTGCAAATCTGTCCCCAGGAAATGTGGCAGCGGCAGCCTCAGCAGCCTGGAGCCAGCCTGGTACTGCAGTTGGCTCTGGCTGGCTTCAGGAGCTGCTTGCTGCTCACTGCTCACTGGGCAACGGCCGCCCACCCGCAACTCCCAAGCCTCCCCTGATCAGTCAAAACAAAGGGGGAAGGGGGCAGGAGATCAGGGGAGGCTCAGGAGTCACGGGCGGGCAGCACGCCACTATGTTTCACAGGGTGCGAAAGAAGGGCTTTGCACCTTTATACAATACGCATGTGTGCTTGGGCCCAGGGTCTTTTGCCTCACCATCCCCACTACTGACTCCCTGTTGCTACTCAGCTTCAAAAAAAAAAAAAAGTGTCCCCGGATTCATTGAAAAAAATCTGGTAACCATAATCTAAATGCAATAAATGGAATGCATCAAAACAGAAAGGATCTTGCAGAAACCCAAGCAAAGGGGGGAGCATGGCCAGTGTTGACCCAACAGTTGCAGAGCTTCAGGGACACTGCAGCAAGTGCCACAACTATAAAGTCCAACAGAAGGCATGAGGTGGGGGGCATGCGTCGGATTTTGGCACCGCACAGGGCGCCACTGAAATGTGAGATGCCAAGGTCCACCACTGACCCAAGGCCCAGAGTAACAATTTCCCTAGTTCCGTGTCCCTCACCAAGCCTTCCCTTTTTATGCAATTTGGGACCAGATGTTGGGAAAGAAGACTGATTGTGTCTCCCAAGTCCACTGAAAGTGCAGCCCTCAAAACGAAGACCCTCGACGAGATCGCCTGACTGCTCTGCCGGCTCAGGGCTCCTTTCACCCGCGACGAGGGGAGAGTGTGGCTGCCTCTCTAATTGGTCCTTGCCTGCTGCGTCAGTCTCTATTTCCTCTCCACCTCATCTCCTTCCATCTCCGGAGACCGGACGCTAACGAGACGGGACAAGCCTGACGAAACGGTTTCGATGCAAATTAACCAACGAGCCCGCTGGTGTGGAACATCTCTGGCCAGGGCCTGATCCACCTTGGAAGCTGCCTTACAAAGCCGCTGCTCTGTCCTCCTCCGTGTCGTCCACACTGGCCGGCAACAGCTCTCCAGGATTTCAAGCCCTGCTTGGAGATACCACAGGGAATTAGAAGCCTGGGGTCTTCTGAATGGAAAGCAGGTGGCATTCAGGTTATCCGCCATCACTGCCTCTTGTGGGAGGGAGTTCCATAGGTTAATAATGTGCTGCATGAAAAAGGTCCCTCCTTTCATCTGCCCTGAATCTTCCAACATTCAGCTCCATGAGACGTCCCAGAGTTCTAGCTCTAGGAGAGAGGGGAGTTAAAATTTCCATTTTCCGCATGCATGCCATGCATAATTTTATAAACTTCTACCATATATACCATATATTCTATCATATTTATACCAGTTGCACTGGCTCCTGGTGGAGTACAGGATCAGGTTTAAGGTGCTGGTTTTAACATTTAAATCCCTATACAGCCTAGGACGCTCGTACCTACGGGACCGCCTCTCCTGGTATGTCCCACGGAGGACCTTACGGTCTTCAAACAAAAACATCTTGGAGGTCCCGGGCCACAGGGAGGTTAGGCTGGCCTCAACCAGAGCCAGGGCTTTTTCCGCTGTGGCCCCTATCTGGTGGAACGCTCTGTCGCAAGAGACCAAGGCCCTGCGGGACGTGATATCTTTCCGCAGGGCCTGCAAGACAGAGCTGTTCCACCAGGCCTTTGGCCAAGGCACAGTCTGACCCCCTCCTTTGGTAATCCTCATAGAACTCTAGCCCAATGATTGCCATTAATTTGATTCTGAATTGATTTTAGAATGAATTGATTTTAGAGTGTATTTCAATTAATTAATTGTGATTTTATGTAAACTGTGTTACTTTTACTGTTATTAGCCGCTCTGAGCCCGGCTTCAGCTGGGGAGGGCGGGATATAAATAAAATTTTGTTATAATTATGTCGCTCCTTGTCACCTTTCCTCTATAAGCTAAAAAGCTCCAAATGCTTCAAGCTCTCTTCAAAGAGGAACTGCTCCATCCCCTTGATCATTTCATGGAATCAAAGAGCTGGAAGAGACCCTGAGGATCATCTAGACCAACCCCCTGCAATGCAGGAATATGCAGCTGTCCCATATGGGGATCGAACCTGCAACCTTGGTGTTATCAGCACCACTCTCTAACCAACTGAGCTATCCAGGCATGCTATATTTTGCTTGCCCTTTTCTGATCTACCCTGAGCTGTAACTCCACTCCACAGGTCTTGTCCATTATGGGATACATTTCCCCCCCTTTTTTTTCTTACCCAGGCTTATTCATATACACTTACAGTAGTAACATAAAATAAAATAATAAATGTGTGTGGGAGTCTTTTAGCAACCTGAGAATTTCAAATTGGATTGCCTGATATATTCTTAAAGGTGGGCATCTCTTTTATGCTTTGTTATGGCCGACGGCTGGAAGAAATCAAGCACACTGAACTTAATAAGCATTTTAATAAAAGATGTTACCTTAATAAATGTGGTTTATTTCACTGTGATAAACATGGTACAATGCTCTCACAAGCATGCAGGGGGAGAGAGAGAGAGAGAGAGAGAGAGAGAGAGAGAGAGAGAGAGAGAGAGAGAGAG
>JAXCMG010000018.1:13728898-13777899 GCA_034642415.1 Podarcis siculus
GAGAGAGAGAGAGAGAGAGAGAGAGAGAGAGAGAGAGAGAGAGAGAGGCATATTAAATTTAAATACAATATTCTTATCAAATGCTAGCTGAGTCAGATGCTATAACTGCATGTTCCAGAGATCAACCGAAGGAAAAGTTTGCAATAAACAGAATGGCTTGATCCCACCTGGAAATCTTTGCTATAGTTACTGGAATATAAAGGAGAGGCATATTTGTTTTTAATTCAATAGACAAGTGGTGCACAATACTGCATTTGCTTTGGTTTTGGGGGGAAACATTAAGAAGCTGCTGCAGACTGAGTCAGACCATTGATCCATCAGTGTTGACTGGCAGAGGCTTTCTAGGCCAGTGGCATAGCGTCGGTTGCTGGAGCCCGGGGCAGGCGCGCGCGCACACACACACACACACACACACACCAGGTGGGGGGATTGACAGCCCAGCCCTTGCCTCCAGAGTGACCCCACCCACACCAGAGCAAAGCAGGGTCATGCTGAGCTGCCTGCCCGCCCATGCAAGCAGGAGCCCTGCTGGCCGAGGTGGCCCTTGGTGGGTAGAGAGAGAGGAGCGCCAGGCCAAGCCATGCTGGGGGTGCCTGTGGGAGGGGCACCTGGTTAGTGCCTGCTCAAAAATTGTGCACCCGAGGCCATAGCACCCCTGCTCCAGGCTTCTGCATGCAAAGCAGAGGCTTTGCCACCAAACTAAGATTCCAGTCCTCATGCACCCAACTCAAGGGCTGAAATAGAGCTGGCCTTAAACTGAGCCAGCCCTACCTGGAAGAAAAAGAAGAATTGATATCCCGCCTTTCACTCCCCTTAAGGAGTCTCAAAGCGGCTAACAATCTGCTTTCCCTTCCTCCCCCACAACAAACACTCTGTGAGGTGAGTGGAGCTGAGAGGCTTCAGAGAAGTGTGACTGGCCCAAGGTCACCCAGCAGCTGCATGTGGAGGAGCGGGGAAGCGAACCCGGTTCACCAGATTACGAGTCCACTTCTTAACCACTACACCACACTGGCTCTCCCACCTGGAGATGCCAGTGGGAACTGAACATAAGACCTTCTGTGTGAAAAGCAGATGCTCTATCACTGAGCTACAGCCCTTCCCAAAGGGCCTTTGCTTCTGATTTGCTATTTGACCTTTATTAATTGCAAACGACATGCCTCTCGGCAGGGCCAGCCCAAGACATTTTGCTGCCTCGGGCAAAGGAAAGGATGGCGCTCCCTTTCTTATTCCAAATACAGAAGCCGGCTGCACCTGCAATTGACTGTGGCTTCAACATTTCTGAAGGGAAAGGGATCGCTGGTCCACCTGAGATCATCTGGCCAAAGCAGGCTATGTAACAGATACAGCTCTGTCCTCCAACAGAGGAAGACCCAGGATGCTTAGAAGAAACACAAACAGACACACGGAGAGGGGGGGGTGGGCATCTTGTCATGCCTAAGTCAAGGGATTCCTCTTCAGAGGAGGAATGGGAGGCCCTGGTCTTACACCAGGTCCTGGGGCAGGTTCTGGGAATGAGGAGCAAGGAGCCAGGATCCTGCAATGAAGGCCAAGGACTCTGTCTGCATCCAGAGTGAGTTCAGACTCCGACGGCTGTGTTTTGGTTCTCATGCCATTTTGGACAGAGCAAATTTTGCAGATTCTTCTTTAAAGACTCAGCCCCCAAATACACAAGAGGTTGCCTTCTTCCGAACAGACCCTCTCAGGTGCTGAGATCAGCAGAGGGGTCTCTCTTGGCAGTTCCTCCACCCTCGAAGGCTTGGGAGCTGGCAGCCCAGGAGAGAGAGGGCCTTCTCTGTGTCAGCCCCTAAACTGTGGGAAATTGTTTCCACAGCGGTGTATCTGGCTTCCTTATGCTTCTGCCAGAGGGTGGTGAACACACAGCCTCTTTAACCCTGGCTTTTGACCCTTGAGGTGTGTATTTTAAGTATCCACTTGATTTCTTTGTGGTTGGAAGTTGTTTTAAACTGTTTTTAATACTGCGATTTAATGTTGTCACCAGTCCTGGGACCTTAGGGTAAAAAGTGGGTAATTTATGAATTAACTAATTGTTGCTATTACTATTTTTATATATTAGGGTTGTGCCAGAAATTCATGCCACGTCCTGCCACCTCCATCAATTGACACGACAAGAAGTTGCGTTAGCACATTTCAGGAACCACCTAATTTTTGTGGTCATAAGTTGTTCTAAACTGTTTTCAGTGTTGTCTTTTAATGTTGTAATCCACCCTGGGATCTTATTAGGGCAAAGGGCATGTGATTATTATTATTATTAATTAATAAATAAATACATGCAAACTATATCAGATTTCTCCCCCACCTCTAGCGGATTCACCCAGTCAGGCTGTGCTCTGAAAAACCCTAATTCTGGGTGGGAGCTAGTAAGCAAAGACTTCTGTTGTATTTTAAAGAGGAGTTTTCAGGAATCTACCCTGCACTCCAAAGGGAGGTTCTAGATTTAGCTGTGAATCCTGCATTGGGGGGTTGGGCCAGATGACCTTTGGGATCCCTTCCAACACTACGGTTCTATAATTCTGTGTGTTCATCCACTGTATTCCCCCCTCCCTTCCCAAGCCTCCCAAGGATGCTGGCTTTTAAGAGCACCATCAGAAGACAAAACCGGGAAGCATCCTCAGGCTTGCGAGCAGCTAGTTAAAATCCAAGGCTGTTAAGATCTACAACGGCACTCCAGAACCTCTCCTTGCCTCTCCCTCCACTCGTCCTCAGGCAAAATTCGCCATCAGCTTGACATTACAGTGAAGTCTACTTACCCAATTAGACGCAGAGCACTTCCCCTCTGAGCTGGGCTGAGCCGGCATGAGTTTTTCAGGCTTATTTTTTAACAGATGCTGCATTTATCTGGAAGCATCGAGAGCAAAGGAGAGCAGGTCAGGAAAGGGGATGTTTGTAGAGAAATACAAAGGAAAGCTATTAAAGCCCGTCTTCGGGACAGGGAGGCCGGCTGCTAGTCGTCAACCGCTTCTTCTTCGCTCCAATTCATACGTGACCAATTTGGCACAACTGGCCAAGCTCCCCCCAGATCCCTGCTCTGTGGACTCAGGCTCCACAATGCATGTGGCAAGTTGTGAAAAGGCTACTGGCCTTGGATGGCCTATTTTTGTCTCTACTGTCGGAGCCAATCGGCCTCTGAAAACCGGTTTCTGGGGATCGCGAAGGAGGAGAGAGCCCTGTTGCACTCAGGTCCTGCTTGCAGAGGCATCTGGTTGGCCACACTGAGAAGAGGATGATAGACTTGGTGGTCTGCTTTGTGCCTGATCTAGCAGGGCTTTAAAACAACAACAACAACAACAACTTTATTGTATTCAACTTCTCTGGGGAGAAATTTGATTCCGTTCATGCCTAAAGGCAAACTTGCCTAATTCGTGATTTCTGAAACGAGATGCAAACTGAAAAAACTCCACTCTCTAAAATTTGCACTGAATTCTGCATTGCGGTTCTCCAGCCAAGCACGAAAATGCATCTGCTGCTGCAAACTGTGAAATCAGGTGCGCAGAAATGCTTTGCAATTGGGAACTTGCTGTGCAAAAATGTGTATCTTGGACAACATGGCCTAGGG
Source organism: Podarcis siculus (assembly GCA_034642415.1). NCBI lineage: Eukaryota > Metazoa > Chordata > Lepidosauria > Squamata > Lacertidae > Podarcis > Podarcis siculus. The sequence goes on from JAXCMG010000018.1 coordinate 13,732,473, forward strand.
GAGAAAAAAGTGTGTGAGAGAAGAAATCCAAACTAAAACGCGGGTGGATTTTCACGAGGACCAATTTCTTCAAAACGAACAGAAACAAATTGCAAGCTAATGTGGGCATGTGGAGAATCGGACTGTAGAAAAGAGAAAAAGAGCGACACCCAAATTGCCATTTTTCTCCATCCCTGCTTTCCTGCCCCTCTAGCCAATTCCTTCCTGGAGCCAATCGCAGGATAAGGAGGGAACATGCAAGCATGGAAGAGATGGGTCTGCATGGTCATGTGCTTGATTGACAAGGAAAAATCGATCCAGCCAAGGGACACTAAATCAATGGTGGCGTTGTTTGTGGAAGAGGTAGCAATAGACAGCTGAGCGAGTGGATTAATAGAAAGCAGGTTTGTTTACCAGGCAGCTATGCCATCACCTGCGATGCCCTCAGGGAAGGAAGGAGCTGCAGAGATGTTTGTTGTTGTTCCTAAAACGATTGTCACAAATTTCTACTGGGAAAGGGTTCCTCAGCCGTTCCACAGAGTGATGCCTCCTGCATTCCTATGTCAGCCTCCTGCTCTCCAGTTGACAGCAATACATGGGGAACGGATCTAGGGGTCCAAGCAGACCACAAGCTGAACATGAGCCAACAGGGCGATGCAGCAGCAAAAAAAGCTAATGCTATTCTAGGCAGCATCCACAGAAGTATATTGCCCAGATCAAGGGAGGTCATAGTGCCCCTCTATTCTGTCTTGGTGATTCCTATAATAATTAATAATAATAATTTATTATTTATACCCCGCCCATCTGGCTGGGCTTCCCCAGCCACTCTGGGTGGCTTCCAACAAAATATTAAAATACAGTAATGCATCAAACATTAAAAGCTTCCCTAAACAGGGCTGCCTTCAAATGTCTTCTAAAAGTCTGGTAGTTCTCTTTGACATCTGGTGGGAGGGCGTTCCACAGGGCGGGTGCCACTACCAAGAAGGCCCTCTGCCTAGTTCCCTGTAACTTGGCTTCTCGCAGTGAGGGAACCGCCAGAAGGCCCTCGGCACTAGACCTCAGTGTCCGGGTAGAACGATGGGGGTGGAGACGCTCCTTCAGATATACTGGACCGAGTCCAGTTCTGGGCACCACAGTTGAAAAAGGATATTGACAAACTGGAGGAAGTGTAGAGAAAGGCAACCAAGATGATCCAGATGATTATGAGGAATGGTTGAGGGAATTGGGCGCATTTAGCCTGGAGAAGGGAAGACTGAGTTACCCATCTTCAAATATCTGAAGGGCTGTTGTCACATGGAAGACGTAGCCAGATTGTTTTCTGCTTCTCTGAGGGGCAGGACCTGAACCAATGTGTGCACACGATGAGAAATAATTCTGACTGAACCTTAGGAAGAACTTTCAGACAGTAAGAGCCGTTCGAAAGCAAGACGGACTGCCTCTGAAGGTGGTGGACTCTCCTTTGTTTTTTAAACTGAGGTCAGGTGGTCATCTGTCAGGGCTACTTTAGCCGTGATTCCTGCATTGTAAAATGAGGTGGCCCTTGAGGTCCCTTCCAGCTCAACAATTTTATGATGTTATATCAGTAGAAGGAAAGGATGGAAACTGAGTTTCTGAAACAGCAGTACAGCAAGATCGGAATTAGGCATTTTTTGTCATTTAACTGCTATGTTACAGTAAATATATCTAAGCTCTCCAGTGCGGCGGAATCAATACTTGTGGCTGATAAATGGGGGAGGGGGGTGCTCTGAAGTAGGGAGGCAGTTTGCCCCCAGCAGCCCCTCCCTGGAGCTGACCCTTCCACCATTCTTCCTCCAGAATCATGACCCCTTTCCGTTTGCTGTCAGTCCTGAGCCACCCAAATCCTTTTGCCCATCTCTGAGCTCCGCCCCAGGCTAGGACCAGGCGATCCAACGCATGCCTGATGCTCCCCGGAGGATGCTGGGTCCATAAACCGATGATTGGATTGCACCTCGACCCACGACGTTGCCTTTTCATCTGCGACAGTCACTGCGGCTGTAATATTCTTCATTTGCTAAGTAACTCTGGGTCCTTTTCAAGACTTGCCGGGGGGGGGGGGGAACGACTTCAGTGTGAGGGACAATTACTCTTGCTCCCGTGTAATGGCTTCGACATGACAGAGGCCAGGTGGGTCGGCCTTTTGCATTGAGGCCTGCCATATTAGATGGATGTCTCCTTCGGAACAGAAAAGAGAGGAGATCCATAAGAGCTAATATTATTTACCTCGAATCAATGGGCAATCCAGCAGCTGCTTGTTCAGCAGCTCAAACTGGCCTGTTCCGACTACAGAGTGCTTAACCCTGCTCTAATTGGATTTATGGCAGTCATCGCGAGTCCTCTAAGCTTGTTATTGTTGTTTCTAGGAGGTCAGGGGGCAGGAGGGAGAACCCAATGGGGATTTAAAAAAAAAAATCATAGAATTGTAGAGTTGGAAGGTACCCTGAGGGTCATCTAGTCCAACCCCCTACAATGCAGGAGGGGAATATATGAGGTTTGAACCTGCAACTGTGGCATTATCAGCACCATGTAGTCATACCTCATGTTACGTCCACTTTGTGTTACATTCTTTCAGGTTACGTCCCATGGCGACCTGGAAGTACCAGAAAGGGTTACTTCTGGGTTTCGCCACTCATGCATGCGCAGAAGCGCAAAATGACATCACGCACATGCGCAGAAGCAGCGAGTCGCAACCCGCGGGTGTGCAGACCCGCCACTGTGGGTTGCGCTCTTTTCGTGTTGCGAACGGGCCTCCGGAACAGATCCCGTTCGCAACCAGAGGTACCACTGTATATACATTTCTACACCGCTATTCATGAAAAGGCTATCAGAACAGTCTGCAACAATTGTACATTCAAAAAAACATACCATAAAAACCATATTTTAAAAAGTTAAAATCAGAAAACAGAGGACTACTGTGGAAGGGCGTATCCTAAATTGCCTGTTCTCAGGAGCTGGACTGAGGAGGAATGGTGGGGACCACTCCCTCCCCCTTGTCCTGAACCTTTCCAAGAAAAGGAGGACAGGATAGATTTAGAACCATGGTTTGCAGAAGGTCATAGTTCAGAAGCTGCAGAAGCTGGGAATTATTGGAAGAGGAGCAGGAGGAGGAAGAAGAAGCACCAGGGGAGAGACAGCTGACAGACTCAGTGTCTTTGGAAAGCATTCCTGACCCTTCCTCTCCCAGGTCCTGGCAGGTATTGCGGGTAGTAGAACAGAGAGCACAGAAGCAGAAAGTTCAGATTAGCCAGCGCAGGGGTGACATAGAATAGGGACAACGTAGGGGGGTGGGACTTTACTTGGAGCAACGCCATTATATAGAGACTGCATTCCTTTGTCTCTCACTGTGATTATTGAATAAACTAATTGGTAAGAACCCTTCTTTGTTTTTCTCTGCTTCTTTGCTGCCACCATGGGAGGGAAGCCCGACACCTGCATAAGTAGGGCGGCCATATTCCCAAAAGCAAAAACCCAGAAACATTCTGAGAAACACCTCACCATCCTGCATCTCTGTTGCTCGCCCTCTCCCTGCCACTGACCCCTTCCTCATTTGCCTGCTTGCCCCCTCCTTCCCTTCCCTCCCCTCTCTTGCCCTGGCTGTCTTTGGCTCAGAAGATGCTGCGTCTGCAGACGATGGGAGGCTGAGCAGCCCCAGGAAGGCCATGCAAGGCCTGGCAGGTGCTGGAAAGGCCAAGCGCCGCCCTAGCACAGGCCTCACCTCACACCCAGTTTATTTATTTTTAAAACCCAAAACCCAGACACTTCATGTAAAATGCAGGAATCTGCTTGTATGGGCACGCTGGCCCCCCAAAAAAGGACATGTCCAGGAAATCCCGAACATATGGCAACCCTATGCATAAGCCTGGTGGAAGAGAAAAGTTTTCTGCAGGCATTTAAAAGTTGAGGAGGAAGGTCCCTGCTGAATCTCTAGTGTCAGAGTGTTCCACGGGTCTGGGTCAACGACACCAAAGGCTTGGTTACTTCTTGTTGTCCAATGAGCTTCTAAGACTGTGACTAACTGAGAAGCCAGATCTGTTGGGGGCATCAGTGCTGTGAGCCCCTCCATCTTACGCTCGATTGTATATATGTGATATGGGAGAGGCAGGAGGAACAAGCTCTTAAGGCATCAGGGACTGGGAGAGGAAATGCAATCTCCCAGGTGAGATCTGGGCGAGCCTGTCATTTTCTGTGGATTAAAAACTACTATTGGACAGAAAGATTTGTATCTGTGCACTGCTTTTGTTTTTCCCCTGTAGCTGAATTTCTTTTTATTTCTATGTCGTTGTTGTTGTAACAATCTGTTTTTTATTATGTATTTTATTATGTGTCGCATATATTTTTTCTTATTATAATTTTATGCATATATCTGTTTTGGTTCTTACCTTGTGTATAGATTTGTGTACTGATATTATGTCTCGATATTGATGGATTGCAAATCCTTGTAGGCCACTTTCCCACAATAAGCTGTGTCCACAGCGGCTTACATTAAACATTCAAAACATCAAAATCCAGAGCATTGGAAATACAAATATACAAAATACAGAAGGTGCCAGTAAATTCAAAAGTGACAAAAATCAACCATTTGGCAATATTGGTATACTTGCCTGCCATCTTTTGATGAGGGACATGAGGGATCCCACCTTCGTCGCCAGTGAAATATACTCAGAGTCGAGAGTGGATTTCATGCTCTTTATTCAGCTCATAGTGGTGAGGAGGAATGGAAGTTCCCCCAGAATGTCTGCTTTATATACATTATTTACACAATGGGCCCCACGTGACTGGCTAATTCTCCTGTAGGCCAATCAGGTTGCGGATTCACTTCCACCTGGAGCTGGATTGGGTGGCTCCTGTGGCCCAATCAGACTGCTGCATTCTGGGTCCTATTGTTCTAGGACCAATCAGACTGCTGCATTCTGAATCCTATTGTTCTAGGACCAAACAGACTGCTGCATTCTGAATCCTATTGTTCTAGGACCAATCAGACTGCTGCATTTTGGATCCTATTCAACTCAGTACATACACAGGGCAGTGTATAAATTACATAAACAAAGCGGAAAAGGATGCATGTATAAATAAAGCCACAGATATTAATGGCACCACGGTCTATGCTGGCCTTCATTCCACCGAAATAAAACTCTTAGTTTGTGCCTGGAACCCCTGGCGTCTCCCTAGCACTCCAGAGACTGGGGTGGCGTGCGAAAGCAGTGTCGACGGGGGCCCTGTGCGCTCAACATATGCTGGAGAAGTGGAGTCTGTGGTCCTCGTTCTCCCACTCTGAAACGACACCCGCTGAGTCTGTATGTCTGAAGCGCAGACACTAAACAGCCCCTGCAACCAATCGATGGATTGCTAATTAGCGTCTGGAAATAGCTCCGCGCAGCAGGAGGCTCTCGCCAAACAGAAGGGTATGAAAAGACTCCGTTTAGGCATGAGGAATAGCAACCTGCCTTGGAAATGGTGCCAAGGAGCTCACTGCAGTGGAGACAGAGGCTGGGCCAGAGTGGCCCACCAATCGCCCCTGGTGCCAGGCTGGTGCCACGCAAGGTGCTCAGCTACAGCAGAGCCATCCCTTATGTTTAAGGCACCTCCAAAGTCCAGGTCACCTTCATTCAAAAAGGAAATTGTAGAGTTCAAAAAGATCCAGAAAGGTAAAGGGACCCCTGACCATTAGGTCCAGTCGTGACCAACTCTGGGGTTGTGGCGCTCATCTCGCTTTATTGGCCGAGGGAGCTGGTGTACAGCTTCCAGGTCATGTGGCCAGCATGACTAAGCCGCTTCTGGCGAACCAGAGCAGCACACGGAAATGCCGTTTACCTTCCCGCCAGAGCGGTACCTATTTATCTACTTACACTTTGACGTGCTTTCGAACTGCTAGGTTGGCAGGAGCTGGGAGTGAGCAACGAGAGCTCACCCCGTCACGGGGATTCGAACCGCGACCTTCTGATTGGCAAGTCCTAGGCTCTGTGGTTTAACCCACAGCACCACCTGTGTACCAATCGCCCCTGGTGCCAGGCAAGGTGCTCAGTAACAGCAGAACCATCCCTTATGTTTAAAGCACATCCAAAGTCCTGGTCACCTTCATTCAAAAAGGAAATTGTAGAGTTCAAAAAGGTCCAGAAAATGGCAGCTGAAATAATCCAGGAGATGGAGTAGTAGTAGTTGTAGTAACAACAACAACAACAACAACAACAACAACAACACAACAATCATAGTACCCCGCCCATCTGACTAGGTTTCCCCAGCCATTCTGGAGAGCTTCCAGGATACACAAAAACTTAATAAAGCATTAAACATTAAAAACTTCCCTATCAGGACTGCCTTCATCAGTGACTAGGCTATAAGGGAAAGTTGTAGAGTCTGGGACTTTTTAACTTAATAAATCACTTCCTAATTCTTTATTATGTGAATCCAGATTATTGTCTTGAGATATATTTAATTAAACTAATTCTGGCTTGTCTTCCAATTGTTGTTTTGTTACATTATTAATTTCTCGGAATATTGAATTCTAGAAAGGCTGGTTTTTTGTATATTCCCACCACATGTGGAGATGCTTACCAGGTGTGGGGCAGTCCCTCTAACAATGTGGTGAGGCACCAGATTGGATCAGGGCCAGCTTCCTAGGGGGTCAGGTACCACTTCTCAGATTAAGAACTTAATTTGTTCTGGAGGTCCGTTCTTAACCTGAAACTGTTCTTAACCTGAGGTAACACTTTAATTAATGGGGCCTCCTGCTGCCGCCGCACAATTTCTGCTCTCATCCTGAAGCAAAGTTCTTAACCCGAGGTACTATTTCTGGGTTAGCGGACTCTGTAACCTGAAGCGTCTGTAACCTGAAGTGCCTGTAACCCGAGGTACCACTATATATGAGTTTTAGGGTTGATTCTCTATACACAGGTGACTGAATTTTATGTCCAGCTAGAATTGCAGAAATAAAAAATAAAATTCAGCAGACCTCTGAAACACCGTCACTGTCAGAAATGGTATGCCTATGAATGTCAGTTGCCATGAATCTTCGGTGGAGAGAATGTTCTTGCGTTTGCATCCTCCTCAAGAGGCCTCTGGTTGGCTGCTGTGAGAGCAGGAGGTGGGCTTAGAACCTTCTAAAGCCTATTCAGACTCCTAGAAGTTGCATTCCTCTCTGCAGAAATCCTTCCACCAGGCCAGGGACCATCTCTGCTGTCTGTCTGGACCTCATTACAAGCTGTCTCACGAAGCAAAGGCAGGAACAAGGTGCCTATGCTTAGAATGTAATAGCTTAAGGATAGCAGTGGACAAGACAGCCAATTTCCGTTCCCCTCGGGTCCTAATCTGTCCAGCCTTAAATACACTTTGCCGTATTTCTGCACCAGTTTGCGATGATTATTATTTAAAGGCCTCATAGAAACCAGTCAGCATTTTGCTGTACATTTTGTGTCCAGTCGCACATTTTTCTATGCAGATATGCACATTTTCCCACGGATTTTCCCTAACCGTGCATTTCTGCAAGTTATTTTCACTATTGCATGCATTTTTTATGCTGCCTTTATTGGAAGTTTGGGGGCAGCTCAGCTTGCAGAAAGAGGTTTAAACAGACAGAGTAAGGGACCTCCAGATACTCAGACTCATCTTTAACCTCTACGCTGACCTCTCTTTATCCTTTGAAATTTGCAACATCAAAACACAAAAATGCATAATAGCAAACGAAATAATGACACCCCTCAGACACACACTGTTTAAAAGGTCATAGCTTATTTAATTAGCCAGAGGCCTAGGAGAAAAGGACTATTTTCACATGGTAAATTCCAATTCCCGGATCCAACAGGGACTGGCCAAAGTTCTTGGTAATGGCCCTCTAAGTAAGGACCATTAAGGAAGCAAAGGAAGTGGTTCTGTGCCAGAAGACAAATGGGTAGCCCCTCTCCCTCAACTCCCTGGTAGTTAGAAAGACAAAAGCCAGAGTGGTCTGAGTGGAAGCTGGAAGCAAAGCAGCAGGCTGGGAAGGCAGAGAGTCAGAGCCATGCCTGATTTCTGCTGGAATCCAAGGCTGTGGCTATGGGAGAAGCAAGACCCTCTTGGGGTGTTAATGCTGTGAGCCCCTCCATCGTAGGCTCAGCTTGTATATATGTGTAAATAAACATCATAAAGACACCACAGTCTCCACTGTGCCTTATTCCGAGGAAATCAAACCCTGGGTAAGTACCTGGAGCACCTGGTATCTCACACTGCTCAGACATGGGAGGAGCATGCAACAACATGCATTCCACATTTGTAAGAAATAGTGTGGCACTTTGGAACTTCCTGCCTATTGACATCAGGTGCCTTCACTGTACAGTTTTTGGCACCTGCTAAGAGCATTTTTGTTTAGACAAGCCTACCCTGGTGTTCAGCGACTCTTCGTGACCCCATGGACCAGAGCACACCAGGCACTCCTGTCTTCCACTGCCTCCCGCAGTTTGGTCAAACTCATGCTGGGAGCTTCAAGAACACTGTCCAACCATCTCGTCCTCTGTCGTCCCCTTCTCCTTGTGCCCTCCATCTTTCCCAACATCAGGGTCTCTTCCAGGGAGTCTTCTCTTCTCATGAGGTGGCCAAAGTACTGGAGCCTCAGCTTCACGATCTGTCCTTCCAGTGAGCACTCAGGGCTGATTTCCTTCAGAATGGAGAGGTTTGATCTTATTGCAGTCCATGGGACTCTCAAGAGTCTCCCCCAGCACCATAATTCAAAAGCATCAATTCTTTGGCAATCAGCCTTCTTTATGGTTCAGCTCTCACTTCCATACATCACTACTGGGAAAACCATAGCTTTAACCATACAGACCTTTGTCGGCAAGGTGATGTCTCTGCTTTTTTGGATGCTGTCTAGGTTTGTCATTGCTTTTCTCCCAAGAAGCATTCCTGCATATTTTACATAAACCCAAACCGTTCAGTATTCCATTGTTACATCCATCAAAACTTATTTACACTGTTGCATTTATCTTAATGCGACCAGTGATTTTAAATGTGCACAATTTTATTTTTTGAATGTTTTAAAGAGTTTGTTTTTTGCTGATAATTTTATTGTATTGTTTTCTTTGAGGGTTTGTTCGGTTTTTAATAATCAAGAAGTGTATACATTTCATGAGATCGATAATAAAATAAACAAATCCCGAAGGACGCTTGGTACGCCTCTTGTTTTGGGGGGGTGCAAATGGGGTCTAGGTTCTCAGTGGAAAACCAACCCAATGCTTCTCTCAGCTCCCCGTTCTCTACATTAAACCGCACCCCCCCACACACACACTATTGATCCCAGCTAAGAGCCGCACTCCCTATTACTCAGACCAATTTGGCTGGATAAATCTCCTCTCCTCCAGCTCGTCAGGGCCCTGCTGAGTTGAAGAAATGTGCAAGTATTAGCGAGGCGGAAAGCTGACGGGACGCCGAGGCGACCAGCATCGCCTAAGGCGAAGCCGAGAGTGGAATCTGCTGACATGAGGCCTTTCTCTCCCTTTTTTTAAGGTGTGTGTAAGCAGGGGGGTGCCAGGATTTGCTCGAGATGAGATGGGGCGGCTCATTTCTTGAAGCGCTGGTGGCTATTTTCCCCCCTCGGATTACACAGGCTCATTTCCGCGCTGCCTTTGATGTGCCGTTTGCTCTTCGCTCCGCTGAGCGCAGCTTGGAAGAACTGGGGAAGGACCTTGTCTTTTCCTCCCTCCTCCTCTCTCCGCGGCCACCAGCTCGTCCATCGCATCCGATTAACTGTCTTCCATCAGGGCCTGCCTTTGTCCCGGCTTCTCGGGGGAGGGGGGCCCTGCGTTTTAAACCAGCATGGCTGTCGAAAGCCGGCCCTGTAGACCGAGATGTCACACTGGCGCAGAGATTTACGCAAAGCACTTAATCAATGGCTCGCGATTGAATGGAGGGGGACTCCGCGGGGGGACGTCATCGGATGCGATTTGCGGGGGGAATAATAGCACGCTGGCTGCCCGGAGAATCTTTGCTCCTTTCCTCCATCCTGCCATTTCCTGCAGACCTGTCTCTCACGCCTGCCTTGTGCCTGGCAAGAGGAGCAGCGGCAGAGTCTCCTGCAGCACTTGGCGAGGGGTTTGTGAGCGCGCAAGGGAGCGGGATAGAAAAGTCCAGCCTCCTCCTCCCCGCCCACAACTGCGTTCAGTCCGGCAGTGCAGTGCAGTGGTCAGAGTGTCAGACTAGGACGTGGGAGAGACCAGGGTTCGAATCTCCCACTCTGCCATGAAGGTTTCGCCGGATGTGGCCTTCGGTCGGTCACTGCCTCTCAACCTTAATAATAATAATAATAATAATAATAATAATAATAATAATACAGAGCAAATATGCTCTTGAATTATATACCCAGCACATGAAACATTAGGTAAAGGGACCCCTGACCATTAGGTCCAGTCGTGGCCGACTCTGGGGTTGCGGAGCTCATCTCGCTTTATTGGCCGAGGAAGCCAGCGTACAGCTTCCAGGTCGTGTGGCCAGCATGACTAAGTTGCGTCTGGCGAACCGGACCAGCGCACAGAAACGCCGTTTACCTTCCTGCTGGAATGGTACCTATTTATCTACTTGCACTTTGACGTGCTTTTCAACTGCTAGGTTGGCAGGAGCAAGGACCGAGCAATGGGAGCTCACCCTGTAGCGGGGATTCGAACAGCCGATCCTCTGATCAGTACCGTAAGTCCTAGGCTCTGCGGTTTAACCCACAGTGCCACCCACGTCCCTGTACATGAAACCTTACAAAAGGACAACACGAGTGGAGTCTCCATGCCCTTAGCACAGCAAAAAGACTGATACTGATGAACTGGAAAAATAAAATAAAATAAAAATGCAGCTCCCTTCTAGGATTGGATTGAAGACTTATACAAACTCACAACATATGAACAACTTGCATATAAACGCAGAATTGCCATGGACAGATTCAATGATATTTCAAATCCATGCTTACAAATACTGTAATCGGTTAAGATCTGGTGAAGTACAATAACAACCTTGTAAAGTTACAGATAGGTAGCCGTGTTGGTCTGCCATAGTCAAAACAAAAAAATTCCTTCCAGTAGCACCTTAAAGACCAACTAAGTTAGTTCTTGGTATGAGCTTTCGTGTGCATGTGTATCTGAAGAAGTGTGCATGCACACGAAAGCTCATACCAAGAACTAACTTAGTTGGTCTTTAAGGTGCTACTGGAAGAAAAAAAATTTTTTTTGTTTTAACCTTGTAAAGTGTACAGTTTGGGGTTTTTTCTTTTTCTCTCTTTTATTTACGTCTCATCATGTTTAGTGCACATATAATTATGTACTTTATGAACTTTCAATAAAGATGTTAAATAATAATAATAATGATGATGATGTATATATCGTCATTCATCGTAAGATCTCAGGGTGGTTCACAGAATAAAATACAAGATAAAAACACAAGTAAATACTTAAAGCAAAACAGCAAAACAATACCCTCCCCCAATTTCCCCGCAGACACATTTAAAAGGCTGTTGAATATTCATCAGTCAAAGGCCTGGTTGAAGAGGAACGGTTTCACCTGGCACCTAAAGAAGCATAATGAAAGCACCAGGTGAACCTCCCTGGGGAGAGCATTTCACAGACAGTGAACTACTATAGAGAAGACCCCATTCTCGTGTTGCCACCCTGCAGACACAACAAACGGCCTCAGATTATGAATGCAGAGTCTGGGTTGGTTTATATGGGGAGAGCCTAACCTACCTCACAGGGCTGTTGTGGGGATTAATTGAGGAGGGGGGGAGAACCATGTATGCCTCATTGGTCTTCCCGCTGGGTTTCCTGGTGTATTGCAGGAATTTGAACCCCGGTCTCTCCTGGGTCCTAGTCGGACACTCTAACCACTACACCACCACTGCCTTTCCTCCCAAAGAGCTCATAGTGGCATACCTGGTTCTCTCATAAGATCCTAAATTGAGCTCCATAGCTGGATCAGGCCACTGACCCATCTAATCCAGCATCTCGTTCTCACAGTGGCCAACCAGATGCTGCTTTGGGCAAGCAGGACCTAAGCCTACGTTTCTCTCCCCACCTGGTTCCGAATTATTTATTGAATTTATATCCCGCCTTTTCCTCCAAGGAGCTCACAGTGGTGTGCATGGTTCTCCGCCTCCACAACAATCCTGCGAGGTAGGAGAGGCTGAGAGGCAGTGACTGGGCAAGGCCACAGCCAGGGAAAGCTTCATGGCAGAATGAGGGGTTTGAACCCTGGTCTCTCTCTCTCAGGTGCTAGTCTGCCACTCTAACCCATGCCTGGCCAAACTTGGCCCTCCAGCTGTTTCGGGACTACAGTTCCCAAAGCCAAGGACGAGGCGACCTTTGCATGGTGAAGCAGTGTATACCAAACTTGGGACTACAGTTCCCATCATCCCTGACCACTGGTCCTGTTAGCTAGGGATGATGGGAGTTGTAGTCCCCAAACAGCTGGAGGTCCAAGTTTGGCCATGGCTGCTCTAACCACTACTCCGCCCTGTCTCTCAATCCCAATTGGCCTTCGAGAAACCCCCTGAAAGCCCTGTTTCTCCCCCCCCCGCAAAAAACCCCTCTGGCTTTGTTTATTTTCAGCCTCTGCAGCAAGAGAAAACACTTCCAATCTCATTTAAAAAGGCGCCGAGGAAAATAATTAAAAAGTGCCCCATGCTCCGTCGCGGGCCTGCCTGCCTCTCTTGCGAAAGAGAAGCCTCCTGCCTCTTTAGCGTTTTACTATCTGCTCCCAGCAGGCAGAGAGAAATTTGCATTTTAATGCAGTCTCCGCAAGCAGCGCAAAGTACCTGCCGCCATCCACGAGGGCCGCCTGGGCGCTCTTCCCCGGCCCTCCCCATCTTAAGAGTCCACCAGGCTTGCTATTTTTTTCTTTTTCTTTTTGGAGGTGATGCTTTCTTCTCCCCCACCACGATCCTAATACCGGAGCTCATAAAACATTCAAAGCCTCCATCTAATAAAGAGAGAAAACAATATTTGCTGGCCAAATAAATTTGTCTGTCTCACTTGCCCTGTTAGATGGAGATGGAGAGACGGAGATCTAACACGCTGCTCGAGGGGGCTTGGGGGGAAGAGACGCGAGGGGAGCACCTCCAAGTTAGCAAGCTTATTTTGTCTGCAATCCTCCGGGGAGGCCGAGTCTAACATCCTGCAGCCTGTTCGGCCTTATCTGTCAGTTGTATCCAAATCAAATACTCAGAGATCCCTCTGTGGAGAGAGGCAGCAGTTACCTGCGGGTGGAGATGCGGGGAAATCTGCCTTCCTGCTGCTGCTTGGGGAAGGCCGACATCCAAGGACTCTGCTGGATGGTCCCTTTGGGGTGCGCAAAAAAACCGGAAACTGCAAGAATAGGTCCTTTTCCCTAAGGACTAGTGAAGTCGCCAACGTGGCGCCCGTGAACACCAGTGTGCCCACCAGAATTGCATGTGAAATCAGTGAGGCAGTGTAGTGCAGTGGTTAGAGTCACTGCTTTTTTCCTGGGGGGTACTCACAGGTAAGCAATATTGGCACCTCCCCCCCCCCCGTGTTAAAAGTGTAACAACTTCATGGTGAGAAAAGGTAAAGGTACCCCTAACCATTAGGTCCAGTCGTGGCCGACTCCGGGGTTGCGACGCTCATCTTGCTTTATTGGCTGAGGGAGCCGGCGTACAGCTTCCGGGTCATGTGGCCAGCATGACTTAGACGCTTCTGGTGAACCAGAGCAGCGCACGGAAATGCCGTTTACCTTCCCACTGGACCGGTACCTCTTTATCTACTTGCACTTTGATGTGCTTTCAAACTGCTAGGTTGGCAGGAGCAGGGACCGAACAACGGGAGCTCACCCCGTCGCAGGGATTCGAACCGCCAACCTTCTGATCAGCAAGTCCTAGGCTCTGTGGTTTAACCCACAGCGCCATCTGCGTCCCAGTGTACCAGCACCTTATTTACTAAAAATAAAAGCGCTGGTTAGAATGTTGGACCAGGACCTAGGAGAGACCAGAGTTCAAATCCCCACTTGGCCATGAAACCATGGCAGTTTCAACCTGGGGCTTCCAGCGCTCAAACTCATCTCCTTCGCTGCCACTGTCCTTTTCCCCACCTGCAGACGGAGCCCCTGCTGCCAGGGTGCCATCTAGGCTGCAGTACCATGCTTCCCTGGCACCCCAGCAGCTGGTCTCCCAGCAGCCAGTCCCTGCCCACCAAGCCCAAGGAAAGCCTACCTGCAGGGTTCTTTGTGACATCACAGCCTGAATCGCCTTTTTCAAGTGCTGTCTTGGATCTGGACCTCTGCCCAGTTTTAAGCACACATCTGCTTCTGTTCCTGATTCGCTCCTCTTGAGCTTCACCTCTGTCTTTTCAAGAGGCTTTCTGCTTCTGGTCCCTTGGGACACGACAGCTGGCTGGAGTGTGACCTTTGCTAAGGATTGGCTCTAAATGGGACCAGGTGCTATTGGCAAGGGAGAGCAGGCAGCAGTGCAGTACAAGGAGGCTGTTTTCAGCTGTAATCCTGAATATGATGTGACATGTAGTTACAGATTATCTATTATTATTATTATTATTATTATTATTATTAGCAGCAGATTTGTTTATATCCCGCCTTTTTTCTAGACGGGGACTCAAGGCGGCTGTCAGGAGCCAGTCAGGTGAAAGTCAGCAGCAATTATTATATTATATAATACCCCATCCATCTGGCTGGGTTTCCCCAGCTACTCTGGGCAGCTCCCAACAGAATATTAATATTAATAATAAAAAGCGATAAAACATCAAACAGTAAAAACTTGCCTAAACAGGGCTGCCTTCAGATGTCTTCTAAAAGTCAGATAGTTGTTTATTTCCTTGACATCTGATGTGAGGGTGTTCCACAGGGCGGGCACCACTACCAAGAAGGCCCTCTGCCTGGTGTCAGTGAAGTTAACTCTTTATTTAAAGAAACCAAAACAGTAATCACAGTAATCTCACCAGTCGGCCTTGCCCCAATGAGGCAGTTGCAGGGACTGAAAGTCATCAGCTTCCCATGGCTGCCTAAGTCCCCTCTTCTCCATAGGCCATGTCTGCATACAACCAATCTCTGCTCTGCTCTTTTCCTTTCTCTGCAACTTCTAGGAGACCAGTGGGGAGGGGAGCTGATCACAGCAGGAGGGGGAGACTCCCTGGATTATTCTGCAACCTGCCTCATCCCTCTGCTGGCCTCCTCCTCTCCTGCCTCCAGGTCTGAACTGCTCTCTGTCACAGCCTCTTCTTGCTCACTTAATCCTGTTGCCTCTTCACCTTCTGAGACCTCTTCCTCCCAGTCTGCTCCTTCTTCTCCCACTGACTACTCATTGCCATCTCACCACCAGTCCTCTGGCTCTGAGCCTTCTTCCCCTGGGGGTTCCCTTGGGGGTTCCCCAGCTGGTGCCTCACACCACTCCTCTGTATCTTGCCAGTCCATGGCAGAGCCTTTCCAAAATTAAAACACGAGTAAAATATGAAAACTTAAAAATATACAGTATGAAAGATTCAAAGGTAATTAAACTCAAATATAATTAAAGCAATAAATTAAAACAACAGACAAATCTGTCCATATACAAATGATAAAAACAGCACAGCACTATTAAAAGCCCTTTCCTTAAAAACCAGTCAGTTCTACCTGCTGGCCGAAGGACAAGGAGGGAGCCAGTCTGGTTTCTCAAGAGATGGAGTTTCAATGTCTGGAAGCAGCCACCAAAAGGCTCCCTGATTTACAGTGTAGTTGTTAAGAGTATAAGGATAGGACCTGGGTTCAAACCCCCACTCAGACATGATGCTCGCAAGGTGACCTTGGGCCGGTCACTGCCTCTCAGCACAACCTACCTCACAGGGCTGTTGTGATGATGGAATGGGGAGACGGAGAACCATGTATACCACCTCGAGTCCCTTGGAGGAAATTTGAGGTGTAAATGTATTGATAAATAAATGAAAGAAAGTCATGCAAAGGTCTTCCTAGCTTCAAGATGCTCACTGGTGATCATCCACCTTGACCAAACCAGATTAAAAAAATCAGATGGATCATTTTGGTGTCCCTTTTCCAATGCTACAATACTATATTGTTCAGGTTCAAGCAGGAGGTTGGGCATGAGATGGTCTTCACTACCCCCTCCAAAATGACTCGGCTGTTGGCAAGCATCCTTTCATAATAAGCATGCAAGTTTCAAAGCAGCAACTGGTGTTTTTCCAGAAGTGGGAGAACATGATTTCTTTCTTCTGGGTTTTCTCTCTCTCTTTCTCTCTCTCTCTCTCTCTCAGCTAGCTGGGTCTCTTTGCTGCCTTCCCACACTGTTTTTAGAAGTCATTCAGTGCCTCGGATTTTCACCCCAGGAAAGCTCTTGTTGGGCGCCAAAGCGCCACCAACTTTCTAATCTTTTGATCCGCTGAACAGATTGACAACCCTTAAGCCCCTCTCGTTTGGAACTTGGTGTCCCAGCTGTTGCTGGAGACTGTCCCATCTCCTAGGCAGCGTCCCTGGGAGACTGGGGGAATCTCTCTGCAGCAGGCAGCTGCCAATTGGGGAACTTGCAGAGGCGCAAACAGCACATCACGATGGTGTCCTTTTCTGTTATTATGTTCGAAGCAGGGCCGGCCCTGTCATTTGGCATGGCACATCGTGTTTTGCCGCTCGAGGCAAATTGGGAAGTCCCGTCCTACCCTGCTGCTGCCTCCGTGGCCCCCAACAAAACCCCAATACCTGCCGCTACCGCTGCCTGTGCCACTTGCACTGCCATCTCCAGCGCTGGCAGAGAAGCGGTGCCAGCATGGGCACCATTTTCAGGTGAGATCTCAACCCAAATTGGTGCTGTCAGACCTGCTTCTCTGCCACAGGTAAAGGCAGCAGGACTTGTAGGGATGCCACATCAGGGACTTTCACCACCTGAAGAGGCAGCCTCACCCTGACTAATGGCTCAGTCGGTCCTGTATTTGAATATCATAGAGTAGGAGAAGGTTGCCTTATGATGAAAGATTGCAGAGTCTGGGAGTCTTTTTAGAATCATAGAGTTGGAAGGGACCCCAAGAATCATCTAGTCCAACCCCTGCAATTTAGTTTAGAGAAAAGGCAAGGCAGAGGAGACATGATAGAAGCTTATAAAATCATGCATGGCATGGAGACAATGGGTAGAGAAAAAGTCAAGCACTAGAACTCACAGACATCCCATGCATGTTGGAGGGAAACTACCATACCTGCATTAAGTCAGAGGAGCATGTTGTAGGTTGGGGTTGCTATGTCTTCAAACCGAAAGGGACCACATTTTTAAAATAAATAAATAGATCTGGAACTGACTCCAATGGAAATGAATTCTGGGAGATCTGACCCTCAGCTGAAAATTGTTCAAAGCAATAGAGAAGCTAAACACAGATTTTTGTTGTTGCTATGACAAACCAAATTTGCCCCTTTCTGTGCTTGCGAAGAGAGAAATATGCGACCGTGCAAAGAGGCCTTTTCCAGCTGAGAATCATAGAATTCTGACCATAAGGGTCATCCAGTCCCACCCCCTCCAATGCAGGAATCACAGCTAAAAAATAAACAAATCCCTAACTAATGGCCATCCAAGTTCCCAACCTCTTTCTGTTGTTTTTTTTAAAATGTATTTTTATTAAAGATTTCTTAGTGTACAAAAACACATGTGTTGTCTCTCTTTTTTCAAGTTGTGTTTTCTACAATTCAGTTTCATTTGTTGTGAGACATTAGTGTTACATACAATGTTAGGTTAGGAAGAGGGGGGGAGAGGGGGAAGGTGGGGTGGGGTGGTTATGTTTCTATTCTTCTAAATAATAATAATAATAATAATAATAATAATAATAATAATACATAAATTTTATTTATACCCCGCCCTCCCCAGCCAAAACCGGGCTCAGAGTGGCTAACATCAATTATATAACACATCAAGATAAAATCAAGGTGTACTTAGTGTACGTGTGTTTTGTATCAGTGTTACTCATATGGGTTCTCTTACTATTCGCTCGTTGTGTTTTCTTGGTGGTGAGAGAGGTTGGGGGTGGTTGGCTGTCTTTGGTTGGCTGTAGTGAGATTTGTTTTTGCACCTCCACAGGCACATACTTCCACACGTGGTGGGAATGTCCCAAAATCCAACCTCTGTTTAAAAACTTCCAACAAGAGAGTCGTACCACCTTCCAAAACAATCCCTTCCACTGCCAAACAGCTCTTGTAGTCAGAAAGTTGTTCTTACAGTAGAATCATAATCTCCTTGTCACTCAGTTCCATTGGTTTGAGTCCTACCCTCTGGAGCAGCAGGAAACTTTATAAAGAAACTTCCCTTCCTTTCCTTTCCCTTGTGTAAGGGTCACATGTCAGTGGTGGGTGGGGCCAGAGTCAAGAGGGTGGAGCAATGAATAATTCCCCCCCCCTTCCTTTAGTAGGACACATGTCTAGCCTCTCCATCCTCCATCCAGGTAGGGGGTGGGTTGGGGACTGAAGGAGGGTGAGGGGGCATGGCCTGGGAAGGGGCGTGGCCTGGGAGAACTTCATAGGCCACTGAGGTTTCACCTCACCCAGGTTATACATGTTTACTCTGAAGGAAGCTTCATTGTGTTTCAGGGGGTCTTACTCCCAGGCAAGAGAGTTTAGGATTGCAGCCACATCCCTAAATCCTTTCATCAGACTGATCATCTGAATTAAAATATGGAAGGAATAATGGGCGTAGATGGGGGGGGCGCAGCTGCACCCCATCAGGTAAATAAATAAAAATACTTAACTAAAAGTAGAAATTGTAGGCAGATTTTGGCGTATTTTTCTGAGCACTTGGGAGTCAAAAGGAAGTAATCCAAAACAACTGTTGTTGAGACACTTCATTCCAAATCTGCTAGACAGAGCCAGAGGATGATCTGCTAGACAGAGCCAGAGGGGGTGTCCTGCACCCTCAATATAAATCCTGGGTACACCCATGGGAGGAATTTAACAGAGTGTCTGTTTGTGGTTTGCTTTCAGCTCTCCAAAAAAAGAACTGACAGTTCCAAAGAAAATATTGTCCCAAGGTTTGCCCTCCCCACATTCAGGAGCAGCCAGCTGCTCTGTGGAAAGGGTGCTTGGTGATGCCGCCGATATTGTCTGCACGGGACATAGAATCATTCATAGAATCATTGGAAGGGAACCCCAGGTCATCTAGTCCTGCAAGGCAGGAATCTCAGCTAAAGCATCCATGACAGATGGCCATCCAACCTCTGTTTAATAACCTCCAAGGAAGGAGAGTCAACCACCTCTCATGGGAGTCTGTCCACTTCTGAACAGCTCTTAGTATCAGAAAGTTTTTCTGAATGTTTAGTTGGAATCTCCTTTCTTGCAACTTGAAGCCATTGGTTCGAGTCCTACCCTCCAGAGCAGGAGAAAACAAGCATGCTCCATGTGACAGCCCTGAAGATATTTGAAGATGGCTCTCATATCTCCTCCCAGTCTCCTCTTTTCCAGGCTAAACATACCAAACTCCTTCAACCATTCCTCATCAGGCTTCATTTCCAGACCCTTGATCATCTTGGCTGCCCTCCTCTGCACATCTTCCAGCTTGTCAACATCCTTCTTAAATTGCGGTGCCCAGAATTGGACACAGTATTCCAAGTGTGGCCTGACTAAGGCAGAATAGAGTGGTACTATTACTTCCCTTGATCTGGACACTATACTGTCAGGCCAGCGGCTCTTTCAATTATCCGGCAGCGAAGGTGGCATGTTTTCGCAGCAGGCATGGAATCTGAAGCCATTCTGGTGTCGATCTGAGCCAGATTGTCCCCCCCCCCAGCCCCCATGCCTTGGGAAGACGGATGTAATTACAGCAATCGTGCACCGGGAGGGAACCGGGGGAGACTTTTAAGTGATGCGCACGGCCGTCTCGAAACATGAGGCCTATTTCAAAACCGAGTTCTAAAATAAAGATATATTCCACACATTAGAAATCAGGCACCCGGGGGAAATCTCCAGGCAGTGCTGTGGAAACGCCAGTCGTTTCCAGAAGTTACAGGAAGCAGAAGCTGTGAGATTGGGGAAAACCTCATGGGATCTGGTCACTTTTCCGCATTAAACCTGTCCAAGAGAATATTTTTTTCCGGGGGTGGTGCATTCCTTTTGCAAGCAGCCAAGTCTCCAGATGGCTTCCAGATCTGGGAACTGCCCAAATTCCAGGGTGCACCGCTTGGCTTGCACGCCTGTGGGAAATCCAATCTATTTATTGATCTATCCTTGCATAAGAAGAGCCTGCTGGATCAGAATCAATGGCCCATCTAGTCCAGCATGCTGTTCTCACAGAGGACAACCAGATGTCCCATCTGGGAAACCTGCAAGCAGGACCAAAGGTTTCCAGCAATTGATACTCTAAAGCAGTGTTTCCCAACCTTGTGCCTCCAGCTGTTTTTGGACTACAATTCCCATCATCCCTTGCCACTGGTCTTGCTAGTCAGGGATGATGGGAGTTGTAGTTCAAAAACAGCTGGAGGCACAAGGTTGGGAAACACTGCTCTAAAGCATCGCTGCCTCCAACTATGAAGGCAGACAGGCACGCCGAGTTGCTCCCAACATTGTGGGGGCCCAATGCGTGTGTGTGATGTCACACGTGCGCCACCGCCCAAAATCCAGCCAGGCTGACTTGGCCCACCACCTCCCCACTGCGAGCCGCCTTACCTTTGCTGCATCCCTGGTGGAGGAGGCACCAGTGGAAACATGCTCTCTGCTGATGCGTCCTTTTGAGGATTGCAGTGGATTTTTAGGAGGCCCAGGACCCACCGTGGAAATATTGGGTGTGGGCCCCACAGCCCCTTATAGATGGCACCAGTGGAAGCAAAGCATAACCATTGTGATTAGAAATCATTGATAGCTCTCTCCTCCATGAATTTGTCCAATCCTCTCTGAAAGCCATCCAAGTTGGTGGCCATCTCTGGCTCCTGTGGGAGAGAGTTCCATAGTTTCACTATGTGCTGCATGACTGAGGGCGTTCTTTTATCTGTCCTGAATCTTCCAACACTCGGCTTAATTCATTGTCCATCCATCCAAAGTTTGCAGTTCTGGGGACTGCCCAGCTTCCAGGCGCACCACTTGGCTAGCATTTATGTGGGAATCCAAATTATCTATTCATTATTATTCATTTATCTATCCTTGCAAGCATAGCATAAAAAAAATTTGTAACCTTGCAATTTTAGAAGAACATTACCCACAACCTACATTTCCTGCAGGGTAAAGAACAGCCACAGTCTTCTGGTGTGCTACGGTTGGACTTTATCTTCTGTACCTCTGAAGCACACAGATAAGAACATCTGTCAGAAACTGCCAGGACAATTGAGGCATGTCGGACGTTCTCCTGATCTTCTGCCAGGGTCCAGGTCCTATTCTTGAATTTGCACCTGCTTTTGCTTCTCATTGATGTATTATTTCCTTATATATGCTGCTAATGCTTCTGCTCTCCTGTTTTGTCACGGGAGAGGCATAGGAGCCAATTCCTAGGGGCTGAGGGGTCTTTGGCCCCCCCAATAAAATATTGAGGGGGCCACCACCCCCAAAGCGGATGGGCATTACCATTCAAATGGTGTGTGCGCACCATGTCATGTGATCGATTATGTGGAGCAGGGCTTACCTACCCCCCAGTATTATATTCAAGTTGGCACCCGGGGGAGGTGTTTTATGTCGACTTTAAAATTTCTGTTTGTTCTCTATACAACCGAAAACCCATATTTATCCCACCTTTTTCTCCAAGGAGCTCAACATGGGGTACATGGTTCTAGGTAAAGGTAAAGGGACCCCTGACCATTAGGTCCAGTCGTGACCGACTCTGGGGTTGCGGCGCTCATCTCGCTTTATTGGCCAAGGGAGCCGGCGTACAGCTTCCAGGTCATGTGGCCAGCATGACTAAGCCGCTTCTGGCAAACAAGAGCAGCGCACAGAAACGCCGTTTACCTTCCTGCCGGAGCGGTACCTATTTATCTACTTGCACTTTGACGTGCTTTTGAACTGCTAGGTTGGCAGGAGCTGGGACTGAGCAATGGGAGCTCACCCCGTCACAGGGATTCGAACCGCCGACCTTCTGATCGGCAAGTCCTAGGCTCTGTGGTTTAACCCACAGCACCACCTGCGTCCCTCTTATACCCCTCCTCAAATTAATCCCCACAACCACCTTGTGAGGTAGTAGGCAAGGCTGAGAGGCAGTGACTGTCTCCCAAGGTCAACTAGGGGGGATTCGAACCTTGGTCTACTTCCAGCTGCTAGTCTGACACTCTCGCAACTGGCTCTCAAGAAATTGGACTTTGGGCAATGCGATACCTGCCTTTCTTGCCCTGGAGAACTGCTGCAATTCAACTGTTGGCTGAATATTCAGCGGCAGCGGCAGCAGACCAACAATGGGGATTTCAGAACACTTTGCTGTTCCTCACACTTTCTGGAGGGAAACTACAGCCTTAGACCACATTCAGTGAACAGGAAGAAATGTGATAGGCGAGCTCCATTATCTCATTCCACACAGTGGGATTTACAGAGCTCAAACTGTTTAATACAATCACCGAGACCATCCAGAGAAGGCTGCTGGTTCCCCCCTGCGCTTCAAAACTGCCTGGCCGACTTCAGCTGGAAGTCAGGCATTCTGCGCCGCTGGTCCCACGCTGTGGAGCAGAGTTAACGGCTGGCATCCCTGCTGCTAATCTGCAGGCATCTCTAGAAAGCCAATTCGGTCTAGCGGGTAGAGTGCTGGACCAAGGCCTCCGAGACACCAGGGTTCGAATCCCCACTCAGCCATGAAGTTCACTGGGTGACTCTGGGCCGGTTGCTGCCTCTCGGCCTAACCTACCTCGCAGGGTTGTTGTGGGGATTACCGTATTTTTCGCTCTATAAGACACACCAGACCACAAGACGCACCTAATTGTTGGAGGAGGAAAACAAGAAAAAAATATATTCTGAATCTCAGAAGCCAGAACAGCAAGAGGGATTACTGTGCAGTGAAAGCAGCGATCCCTCTTACTGTTCTGGCTTCTGGGATAGCTGCGCAGCCTGCATTTACTCCATAAGACACACACACATTTCCCCTTACATTTCAGGAGGGGGAAAGTGAGTCTTATAGAGCAAAAAATACGGTAATTGATGGAGCGGAAGAACAATGCACAGCTCCTTGAGCTCCTGGGGGGAAAGGGTGGGAAATAAATGCAATAACTCAAGCAGTATGGTAGTTTGATATTTCATCACGAGCAAACTTAGGCCGGAGCTTCATCTTAAGAGAGCCAGCGGTTAGAGCGTCAGACCAGGGCCTGGGAAACAATGGTTTGAATGAAGCTCACTGGGTGACCTTGCGCCAGTCCCTGCCTCTATGCCTCACCTACCTCACAGGGTTGTTGCAAGGATAAAATGGGGAGGAGAATCATGTACTCCACCCTGAGCTCCGTGGAGGAAGGGTGGAATGTGGAAATGGGACTAAATCAAGAAAATAAATAGGAGCCTTTTTTGTGCTAACAGGACAATTCTGTGATTTACATTTTCTTAAGGCGAGCCAATCGTTGCTGTTTTGTTTTGTTTTTTAAATCAGTGTCTTACATTTGATTGTATTGGCATATATTATACACCACTTTGGAAATGTTATATGAGCAGTTGGTATATATAGATATAGATATATAGATATAGATGATATAGATATAGATATAGATAGATATAGATATAGATAGATAGCAACAGTAGACTGGCTGCCAGGACTCTTTCAGATCACTTCCTGCTCCTTCTCCGAATGCTTTTGCCTGGCTGAAAACCTTCCTTGAACTCTGGGGCTGATTTTACCTCTCCTGGATGAAGGATAGAGAAACGTCTGTGCAAACACTTCTCTGAGTGGCTGAAATGTAGCTGGTTATAACCTAGAAGGCCCTATGTGGCTTAGGCCCAGGCTCTCTGAAAGACCATATTCTCCCCTACAAACCTGTCTGGGCTCTGGGATCTTTGAGGGAGGCCCTTCTCTCAGTCCCATTCCCCTCACAGGCGTGCTTGGTGCGGGGCAGGGCCTTCTCGGTGGCTGCTCCCAGACTTTGCAACTCCCTCCCTAGAGAAGCCAGACTGGCTCCCTCCTTGCCAGGGGTGCCAACTTGAATAAAATATTGGTGGGGCAGGTAAGCCCCATCCCACATAATCAATCACATGACGGGGGACACCCACACTATTTGAATGGCAATCCCTATCAATTTGGGGGGGGCAGCCCCCTCAAATATTTTATTGGGGGCCCAAAGGGACCTTGGCCTCTAGGAGTTGGCTTCTATACTCCTTGCTGTCTTTCCAACAGGCCTTTGGGAGCTCTTTTTTTTTAAAAAGGGAGGGCTTTTAATTATGCTGTGCTCTTTTTACTAGCTGAATTTTAATATATTTATTTTACATTGCTGTAATTGAGAGGATGGGTCGGGGCTGTGGGGAGCGATATCCAAGGCCATGGGGCTCCCCTTCCCTCCCCCTTCAGTGGTACAGTCCAGGACAAGTGACATCATAGAGTTCGACTCCATGGACTGCCACCATTGGCTATAGTTCATCGTTGGGCTTCAGTTCCCAGTTTTTCTTTCAAACATGTGACGGCAACGAAGTCCCAATGGGGAGGGGGGGTCATGTGTTTTTTTCATTCTGAGATTCCACCCCCACCCCTTGCAACCTGCGTCCTCCTAGGAACCATACCATGTGATTCTCCTGCATGAGTAGACTGGTTCTGATCCAAAGGAAAGGGGACCTTTGGGAATGACTGACATGGAGGGGCAGTTATCCAAGGCCCACTCCGAACAAGATATCCCCCTAGTGCCTAAACCCCCTCTGAGTCTTGGAGGGTCAATCAGCCTTGTGATGTGCGCTGCCACAGACTCTCAGATTTCATCGAAAGGAGCCACCCTGTCAGCAACTCCTGAGTTCCAAATCCTTTTTGGAGTCTCGTCCAAATGAATGTTTTCACCTGCGGGGACCAACATCCCAGCCTCCCCAAGCCCACCCCAAACCAAGGAAAAGAAGGAGCACATCAACCCAAGGAGAAATAAAGAGAGACCCATGAAGGGGGAAATGAGAATCCTGCATCCAAGAGGAGCTTGGTTTTTTTTAACCAAAATGTGAAATCCAGCCCTCCTCCCACACTGACCCACTGGACCATAGGAAGCTGCCCTATAACACTGGTCCATCTAGCTCAGTATTGTCTACACTAACTGGCAGCTGCTTCCCAGGGTATCAGGCAGGGGAGATTCCCAGCCAGACCCGAAGATGAAACATGGGACTTTATGCGTGTAAAGAAATGCCCTGTCACTGAGCTACAGCCTTTGCCCCAAACAGAACAGCCACGGCTATCCCGATGCCCTAAGCCTTGCTTCCTAGCCTGCCTCCCCCTTGTGCAAGCCCTCCTTCCTTGGGGCACACATAGGAGCTCCCTTCCCAGAAGCTCAGCCGGTGACAAGAGGAATGGAAGAGAGTTTACAGGAAAGGGAGAGCTGGGAACCTGACAGTCTCTTCCTGGGACTTACTCCACTGATATTTGGTGCAAGGATGTGCATGCCTGCAAGGCTCCTGGCTTCCAACTTTGTTTCCCCTCACTGGGAAAACCAGATTGTGTATCAGTTAAACAAACCCAGTCAGGTGCATGGGCAGGGCAATGCAGGAATCAGATTACGGCTTGGGCGGCAGCACCGCTCCACACGGGTCCCACCCGATCAGACAGAATCCCTGAATATTATCTTTTTTTATTTTATTTTTTATATATATAAAAAAAACAGTCAACATTTATTGTGCAAAAAAAAAAAATGAAGAAGAAAAGCCGAGGGGAGGATTGCCTTTCAGAGACGGGCGGCAGCAAGGCAGCAGTGGTCGTTTTGGGGGAGGCCAGGAGCAAGCTTCCCCTCTCCCCCCAACAAACCGAAATCAGGTGCAAGGACTTATCCCCTCTGTGGGGCAATTCCATAGGGTGGCTCCTGAGCTCTCCACTCCTCTCGGCCTGCTTGGCGGCGCCACCCACCCCACCCCCCTTTAAATACTTGGCTCTGGGCAGAAGCGCCAGCTGGCCGCAGCTGGCCCAGTCTCCCCCACCCAATCCCAGCGCATCGCCTGGCACTTCCACAGTTGTGGCAGAAGCAGCTTTCCGCACATCCGGCTCCCCCTCTGAGCAAAAGGATCCATCCCCCTCCTAAGGGGTCGCCCTCCTTCTCTCTCTGAACATAGCGGGGCCAGCGGCGGGCTGGTCCACTTAGAGGAGGGCCACAGGGGAGCCCGGCGAACGCCGGAGGGCGATGCGGACGATCCATTCTGATTCTCCAAAGGGAGCCCCCTCCGCCTCCGGTAAGCATGGGGCCCAAGCCTGCTATGCAATCTCCTTGATCCTGTGGATGTAGTTGTGCAGTTCCTCGGGTCCCTGCAGACCCATGTCCTGGCAGACCCACTCCAAGTCCTCCTCGTCGGCGATGGGGATGGAGTTGTACGCCAGCTCCTCGGAGGGCATGGTGGCGAAGGTGGTGAACTTGACCCGCTTCCGCTTGGAGGTGGGCGAGTTGAGCGGGTCCTCGCTCTGGTCCCTGGTGGAGCCCCCCGAGGAGCCGTCCCCCCGCCCGTGCACTTGGCTCTGCACGCTGGTCTGCGAGGAGCCGCTGCTGTGGTGGTCGGCGTGGCAGCAGGTCTGGACGTTCTCCAGAGGGTTCCCCAAGCTCTCCGGTTGCGGCGAGAGGTCGTTCTGGGCCCGCAAGGGCTGCCCGTTGCCCAGGAAAACCCAGTGGTGAGAGTGGTCCATGTTGGTCTGGCCTTCCGGCGGGATCCGCTTGTGGCGGTACTTGAGGACGAAGACGATGCAGTTGATGAGGAAGACGAGGATGGCGAGGCAGAAGACGCCCAGCAGGGCGTACATGCCGATCTCGAGGTCCGTCAGGCCCCGCGTCACCTGCACATAACCTGTGGGGATGGTGGGGAAGTCCTCGGTTGGGAGGGGGGGGCTGGGCGGCCGGCTCTCGGGGCTGGGCGGCAAGTGCCAGTCGCCTTCCACCCGGGGCGTGGTGCCAGGGCTCCCCTTCTCCCGCCCGGGCCTGCTGGGCGTTTGGACAGGCTCATAGTCATAGGTGGGCTCCTCCTCGGAGCTGAAATGCACCCGGACGCTAGCCAGGGCGGTGGCTAGCACACTCTTCCTCTTGGTCTTCTGACAGCTCTCGCAGATCATGAGCTCGGCCCTGACCAGTTCGCCAGCCCCCTCGCCTTCGGCCATCACCAGCGGAAAGGCTCTCTCAGGCATCACCGACACCACCGCCCGGTCCTGGCTGGTCACCACCAGCGTGTAGTCCTTGGGGTCGTACAAGGAGAGCGGGGCAGTCGTGCCGTCGCTGTACGACACCCAGAGGCTCAGCAGGGCCTCCTGCGGAAGAAGGAGAAATGAAAGGTGGGAAACAAACTGTGTGGAAACCCCCCGTTCCTTTCACATCAGGGGCAGGAAACCCCAAGACCATGGGCTTAATGTGGCCCCCATGGGTTTCTCTGTCTGGCCCTTCAAACTTTCCCCAGGCAATGTCTCTTGGCCAGGCCACATGCCCTCTTTGGAAGCCGTGCCCCCTTCTGAGGCCACACCCTTTCTCTGGCCCAGACCCCCATTCTCTTACATAAGATGATCCTACTGGATCAGGGCAATGGCCTACCCAATCCTGGATCCCGTTCTCACAGTTGCCAACCTGATGTCTTTGCAAGAAAGACCTGATCACAAGAGCCCTCTCCCCTCCTGTGGCATTCAGAAGCATTGCTGCCTCCAACTGTGGAGGCAAAGCACAGCTGTCATGGCTGGCAGCCATCAACAGCCCTCCATGAATTTGTCCAATCCTGTTTTAAACCCATCAGGGTTGGTGGCCTTCACCGCCTCCTGTGGGAGTGAGTTCCACAGTTCCACATTTATCTTTTGCTTATCTGTCCTGAATCTGCCAACGTTCAGCTCTGTTGGATGTCCACAAGTTCTAGTGAGAGAGGAAAACTTCTCACTATCCTCTTTCTCCCTGCCATGCCTAGCTGTATAAAGTTCTGTCATGCTCCCTCTTCCTTGCCTTTTCTCTAAACTGGTAAACCCCAAATGTGGCAATCTTTCCTCATAAGGGAGCCGCTCCATCAGGAAGAACTTCCTGACAGTAAGAGCCGTCTGACAGTGGAATGGGCTCCCTTGAGAAGTTGTGGACTCTCCTTCCATGGAGATGACCATCTTACATGGATGCTATAGTTGAGAGTCCTGCATTGCAAGGGGTTGGACTCGATGACCCTCGGGGGTCCCTCCCAACTCTACGATTTTATGATTCTATTATTCCATCCCCTGAATCATTTTAGGTGCCCTTTGCTGGACAGTTTATGTAAACAGAAGAGCCAGACACGAATTGTTGCCCTCTGCAGTTGTTGCCCTTTCCTTTTTCTAATATGTATTGAATCGTTAGCGGTCCTAATAAGATCAACAGAAGATGCAACGGGGATGAAGGTTCAGTCTACGAGTTCCAAAATCGGTTTGTACATTGATGATGTAATGCTTTCCTTAACTCATCCCTTAAAATCTGCACCAGAAATCCCTTGAAATAACAGGGAGGTTTGGCGACGTCGTTTGGCTACAAAAGTGAGCTCATCCAAACCTGAAATAAATGTGTTGCAATCAATTAAAGCAAATTTGATGAAAGGGAGAGCAATTAATTGGGCAGTTATGCTGATAACGTATCTAGGAACCGGGTTGTCTTCAACCATATATTTTAAATTAAATGGAAGTTATGAAGGTTGAAAAGAGTTTTTAAAATGGACTCAGGCAGGACTCACATGGTTATGTAACGTTGCGGCATTAGAAATTCCTAGGCTACTTTATCTATTTGAAAACGTAATGGCCAAGAGTGACAAAAGGGTATGATTGAACCAGCAAAAACTACTTACAAACTTTGTGTGGCAAAAAAGAAAAAGAGCTAGCGTTCCCATGGCAACCTTGGAGACAAGCTACAACAAAGGAGGAATAAAATGTCTCGATATAGTAGATTAATATAAAGCTACACATCTAAAAGTAATAGCCCAATGGCTGAATGTCTCAAAGGTAATTCCATGGTGTAAGTGAAAGCAGAGCTCACGGTTATTCCATGGTTACTATAGAGAGGGGAAAGGACTCTTCAATGGAGGTTTTGAAGCAGAGGCTGGGTGGACCATCTGTCATGGATGCTTTAGCTGAGATTCCTGCATTGCAGGGGGTTGGACTGAATGACCCCTGGGTGTCCCTTCAAACTCAACGGTTCTAGGATCCTGTGACAACGGATTTTGATTCAAATACAAAATCCTTGCACAGATGCAGTCTGAGATGTTTGGAATAGCTTAAATACAATGTCAACACCTAAATATATCCTTGCTCACATCTTTTCTTTTCTTTTAAACAAAGAGACCTTCTGGTGAAAGCTTTTCTATTCTTTCAGGCCTTTACAGGCAACTGAGCACACACCTTTCCTCAGTGCTTAATTGACGTCTGTTTAAAACCTTTTAAAAACATGTTTTTATGTATTTTTGTTGCAAACCACTTTGAATTTTTAAAAAATGAAATAGCAGTCTATAAACATTTTTTAATATACAAAATAAATAAATGAATAAGGTAGCAGGAGGCCAAACGGCTAACTGGGTAAATCACAATGGAATCAAGGAATTGTAAATAATGGCAATTTCAAAACGATGGTGGGAAGGCCTCAAATGGACCTAGTTCCGCGATGCTTTCAGTGCAGACAATGGATAAGTTATGTAGAATAAAATATAACGGATGAATAAGATGGTGTGAGTTTGGAGGTAAAATGTCAAGTCCTGAGGTAATAATTTATAAGAAGGGAAACTTGAGCAGTTGTTCTATTCAAAATATATCTTTTTTTGCCTTAATACTTTGAAATGGCATCTGTGTACAAGCTTTAAAAGGAAATAATAGGGGTTCTAATTTCTCATCCGGCAGGACCTGTTTGTGTTAACATTACAGAAAAACATTACAAGCTGCTCTCTCAATGGTCTATGACTCCACAAAGTAAAATTTATCCTCTCTGCAATGGGAAGTTTTGGACACATTCGGTAGATTGGTCCAATGACTGAAATCTTTTGGGTTATGTATGTTCACCAATCTACACGTTGCTATACCTCATTTTCATATCTGTAATAATTGCAATAATTTGGGTATGTGCACTTCCGACACAACTTTGCTAATATAATCAGAAAACGATTATCTGAGTGTTTATTGTTGGGTTATTTTTAATTTTATGTAATTGTTGCATGCCATATGCTCTAATGTAAACAGAGATATATAATCTGTGCAGGCATGCTAAACAGTTTGAAGATGAAAATGAATACAGTGAATAAAAACTAATATATATATATATTAGGGCAAGACAATTGTATCACCATGGACATCATCAATGAGTTGCCATCGGATGCTCTGATAATTGTCTCGGAAGGGATTTAGACCCTTGAGGAAAACATAAAATCTTAATATGGAATTTGGTAGCAGCTGATCAGACACTCGTTTCGTGACAAATGGGGGAGGGAAATAGGTCACCACCCACAGCGCAGGAACGGTTAGCAAAAATATTGGGCAGCAGCAACGACATGTAAACCTATGGAAATGATTAGAGTGAGAGAAGGCAAGCAAGAGGCAGTGTGGTGTAGTGGTTAGAGCATGGGTAGGGAAACTAAGGATGGAACTGGATCCGGCCCAATTGCCTTCTAAATCTGGCCCGCGGACAGTCCAGGAATCAGCATGTTTTTACATGAGTAGAATGTGTCCTTTTATTTAAAATGCATCTCTGGGTTATTTGCGGGGCATAGGAATTCGTTCATTATTTTTTTTCAAAATATAGTCCTGCCTACCACATGCTCTGAGGGGCAGTGGACCGGCCCCCTGCTGAAAAAGTTTGCTGACCCCTGGGTTAGGGTGTCAGGCTAGGACCACCCAACCCCCCAGTCAGCCACGAAGTTCACCGGGTGACCTGGGGCCTGTCACTACTGCTCCGCCAAACCTACCTCACAGGGTTGTTGTGAGGATAAAACAGGGAGGGGGGAAAGTGTGGGCAGCCCCTAGAGTTCCTTGGAGAAAAAGTGGGTTCTAAATGAAAGAATGAGACAATTAATTAATTAAATCTACCCCCGCCCCCAATCCACGAGGGCTGCCCCAGAAGAATTACCTGCTTGGAGAAGTTCAGAGTCTGCTGGGCTGTCGTCTTGGCCACGATGGTGTGGCTGTTCCCAGGGCTGGGGTGGAGGGAGAGGGAGAGGTTTGAGATGACCTGGGCCTTCAGTTCGGTGATGCTGACCTTCTCGTCTGCCACAGTCACCAGGGTCTCCCCAAGGACCGCCTCCATGAGCGGAGAGACCACCTACGGGAAGAGAAGTGGGCCATAAGAAACATCTCCCCTGGTTGGGATTAGGAGGAACGCCCAGTCACATTCCTCATCGCCACCAGCGCTGGAAATTCACCAGGTGCATTTGGCACTTGCCTATTGGCCAACATAGGGACGCGGGTGGCTCTGTGGGTTAAACCACAGAGCCTAGGACTTGCCGATCAGAAGGTCAGCGGTTCAAATCCCCGCGACGGGGTGAGCTCCCGTTGCTCGGTCCCTGCTCCTGCCAACCTAGCAGTTCGAAAGCTTAGTCATGCTGGCCACATGACCCGGAAGCTGTATGCCGGCTCCCTCGGCCAATAAAGCGAGATGAGCGCCGCAACCCCAGTCGGTCACGCCTGGACGTAATGGTCAGGGGCCCCTTTACCCTTTTCTTGGCCAACATGCGGCCAAGTGAAGATGCCCAGGTGCCAGGATGGCACCTGACGTCTCCACCACCTGGAGGTGCATGCCTGGGGATCTGGACCATTTCCAACAACAACAACAACAATTTATTACTTATACCCTGCCCATCTGGCTGGGCCTCCCCAGCCACTCTGGGCGGCTTCCAACCGATATTAAAAACACAATAAAACATCAAACATTAAAAACTTCTCTGAGCAGACTAGCAACACATCCTGCAGAATTCTATCAGGTATATTTTATCTGCACAATCGGAACGAATTTCAGGAGCCCAAAAGTCGCCTTGCCCCCAAATGGCAACCAGGCCTTCTGCTTTGGTGACTGTAACCCTCGTTTAATGAGCCATTTGGCGCCTAGCTTATATATCTGAGTTTCTAACACTGCGCATCACCCTTGTGGATTGCTGTAGTGCGCTCTCTGCGGGGCTGCCCTTGACCGGAAGCCTAGAAACGAAGCTCAAAAAGGAAGTCAGGATGAGCCCTGTGTGCTGTCTGTAAAAAAAAAACCCAACGGTATACAGTGGTACCTTGGGTTAAGTACTTTATTCATTCCGGAGGTCTGTTCTTAACCTGAAGCACCACTTTAGCTAATGGGGCCTCCCGCTGCTGCCACACTACCGGAGCACGATTTCTGTTCTCATCCTGAAGCAAACTTCTTAACCCGAGGTACTATTTCTGGGTTAGCAGAGTCTGTAACCTGAAGCGTCTGTAACATTGAAGCATATGTAACCCGAGGTACCACTGTATCTTAAAGGGATGAATGCCCTGGAATGGAAAAGTGTCATCCCACACCCCAAGCTGGGAGATCCTTTTTAAAAGCCAGAGAATAGCTCAATCAGTAGAGCACGAGTCTTAATCTTAGGGTTGTGGGTTCAAGTCCCACGCTGGGCGAAAGACGATCCTCGTGGACCCTTCCAATTCTGTGATTCTTGATGGAGAAATTGCCTGCTGAGGTCTCTAGCTAAGCATTGCTTCTCTCTTTCCATCCCAGGCCTGCGATGCTAATGAGCCAAGCCAGAGAACAGCACCACTCCATGGCTTTCCCTTCATGCACTCGCCCTGCAAACACACACACACACACAATTCTCCGAAGTACATTTCACCGGGGGAAGACACTCCGACCTTGAACTGCTCGAATCTTTGAAGGCAGCATCTGGGAGCCTGGGAATTTCTGCTTAGGAAGGCAATACAGTGCCCAGGCTTGGAACTAATTGTAGTTAAGAGATGCTTGGCACAGGCTCAAGAGGAGCTGGTTCAGGGAGAAAACACGAAAGAGAGAGAGAGAGAGGGAGGAAGAAGGGGTGTAGGGATGTGCAGCCGAGGAGGAAGGGGAATGTAGAGGCAGGAAAATGCAGATGAGCCCCCCTTCCCACCAAGGAAAACAGATCTGTTTTCTTAGCCCTGGGATGTGTGAAGCGAGAATGAAGAGAGGGCCTCTGTTGAGGGAGTTGGGTATACTTAGCCTGGAGGAGACTGAGAGGTGAGATAACAGCCACCTTCAAAAATCTGAAGAGCTGTCACATGGAAGAGCTGTCACATGGAAGACGGAGGGAGCTTGCTTTCCGCTGCTTCAGAGCGGAAGACCCAAAATGATGACTTTCAATGGCAAGAAAGGGGATTCTGATGAAACTTTAGGAGGAACTTAAAGTTTGGCCATGGAATGGATTCCCGTGGAAGGTGCTTGACTCTCCCTTTACGTGAGGTTGGATGACCTTTGGGGGTCCGCTTCAACTCTACAATTCTATGAACATGTGGGAAAGGGGCCTCCGATATGAGGAGTAGCTAGTGCCAGGGGAGGAGAGGGGAGCTGCAAATCTAAAGGTGCTCAGATGGTTGGGGAAACTGATGTTTACAGCTGCACCTCCTTTGCCTCCTAATAGAGGCAGATAACCCCGGCTCTTTAATATAGGATGTTGCCTTATATAGAACAAGGCAATTGTGTCTATCTATCTAACTGGTGGAAGCTCTCCAGGTCTAAGCCTGGGACCTTTTCTCCATCATTGAATTTTTACTTAAAAGCAAGCCAAGATTCTAGTCCTCACTATTCCAAATAAAGGGCTAATTTTAAGAGGAACATTGGAAGATTCATTATACTGACGATTGGCTCGTCCATCTCAGTATTGTCTACATGGAATGGAATTGGCTTTCCAGGAGATTCTAGGAATGGAACCTTAAGACATTCTGCCTGCAAAGCAGAGGCTCCGCCACTAAGCTCAGATTCCAGTCCTTGTGGTTCCCAATCAAGGGCTTATTTAAATAGGAGCCACTGGTCCATCTAGCTCTGTACCGTCTACACTGACTGGCAGCAGTTCTCCAGGGTTTCAGGCAAGGAGTCTCTCTAATGCCTTACCTGGAGATTCCACTAGGGATTGAACCTGCATGAAAAGCATGTGATCTAGAACAAAGCTATGGTCCTTTCCTTGCTGGGTACCTGTTACGCTCTTACCTTGAAGAGGGTGGTGCCAGGCTCCCGGCCAGCGAGGGTGTTGGTGTCCACCATGTGTGCCACCCGAGGGTCATCGACCTTCATGAAGTCGCTGACCAAGTCCGTGACCTCAACCATCCACTCCGGGCCCAGCATAGTGACAACCTGGTCCGTGCCCTCCGAGGAGGTGGTGTGGAACTGGGTGAAGACCTGCAGGGTGGCATGCTGGTACTGGAGGGTGCAGCCCCGGCTCTGCCGCCGCTCTTCCTCTTCTTCGTCATCCTCGCTCTCCCGGACAGACCTGTGGGAGCCAAAGCAGTTAGGTCAGCCAGCAGCTGCTCTGGCGCTTCCCCCCTTTTTTCCTAAAAAGGAGAGTTTCCACTAACCAGCTAATCCAGCCAATCAGGGATCGTGCATGACACCATGTAGCCAATTGGATTTCATGTGACATAACATCGCAAAGTCAAATCAGAGCAAAGACTGTGCTGCCTTCCCTCACTCTAAATGGGTGGATATTTCCACCCCATTTTTATTATTTTCATTATATTATTATTATTATTATTATTATTATTATTATTATTATTATCATCATCTCTTCACCATGAGGCCCTATGGTACGCTACAACAATTTAAAAACATGCTATTAAATAATACCAATGTCTGAAAAAGGATGGTGCTTTTTGTAGCAGATAGATTTCTCAAATAAGAGAGTTGCATGTCCTTGCGTGTTCTAAGGAGGTGAGCACACCTAGAGGAGAATTCTGGCATGAGCTGAAGCTTCTGGGCAATGGGGTCAAGAATGGCCACTAGTCTTCACTGTGCATGCCTAGAGGCTCTCAAACACAATCCCCGAGTGGATTTCCAACCACCCCACTCCTTCCCCAACTCCTGGCTTACCTCCTATCGGGTAAGATTGGAACTCGCCACCCTTTCACCTGGCTGAGCCGGGAGTCAGAGAGCTCGATGTGCAGCGGGAGTTTGGGGACCCAGACGGTCATCTCCAGGAGGGCGGTGAGGTGCTCGTAGCTGAAGGACACCCCAGCATTCATGGAGCCCCTTGATTCTTTGCCACTCACGAAGACATAGTCACAGCTGCTGGAAACCTGAAGACAAAACTGGTGGGTTAGGGTACTGAGGAAGAGGAAGAGGTGAGACCCAGGATGCTTTGGCCATGACAAAGCTGAATTCCCACGCTAGAGGTCACGAACTGCCTCTCATGAACTACTGGTAGTTTGTGGACCACTGTTTGGGAAAACCTTTCCTCTCATCTATGAAGCTGGCTGGTTGTTCTGGCGTCAGGGATACGTGGTGTGTGTGTGTGTGTGTGTGTGTTAGACATTAGCTGGGGTCTATTTCCTCTTATTCCCCCGGGGCTACTTAAGCTTGCCTTCAACATCCAAGAGACACCAGCTCAGCATGTCTGCAAAGGCAATCTCAGCTCGGCATCGGAATAAAAATGAGCCCTGAAATGCATCTCTGGATATTGTGTCGTTCATCAAAATAAAGGCGACGCCACAGCGCTCGCCTCCTCTGCGCTAATAAACACACCCAGCCACACAGTCCGGAGCAGGCTCGCTCCCAGCCCTTCCAGGGACGACAAATAATAGCATCTGTCTTGAAACGCTGCTGGAGAAAAACTCCCCAATGCCTCGTGCTGTACGCTAGCTACACTTTGGGTAACATCCATCCCTGGATGGGGAAGAAAATCAGGTTCGGGAGAGAGAAAAGAAAACCCTTCGTCTTCTTTTTAAATCTAATTTTTGCATTTTTACAAACAGAAAACAACAACAACATAAACATATAATCCCCTTTGACTTCCCTCCCCTCCCACCGTGGCTCTTCTTATAATGATTTCCCCCTCTGCATCTCTTCCGTAGCTCTATTTTTATAAATCCTTTATCACTCCATAGATTTCCGTCCATCCTACCAATGTGTGCAATGGTTTACAGTAATCTTTAAAAATAAATTATAAACTTTCCCCATTCTTTATTAAAGTCAGTCTCTTCCTGGTTTCTAATTCTTCCTGTGAGTTTCGCCATCTTGACATAGTTTATCCGTTTTCTTCGTGCAGCGCATAGTTCAACTGCGGAACTCCCTCCCCCAGGAGGCAAGCTATGGCCAGCAATTTGGATGGCTTTAAAAGAGGATTGAACAAGTACATGGAGGGGAAGGCAATCGATTACTGTCTGCTGTGATGACTGTAGTTGGAGGCAGCAATGCTTCTGAAAACCAGTTGCTGGAAGGTGCAAGATGGGAGAGCGCTCTTGTGCTCAAGTCCTGCTTGTAGGCTTCCCAGCAGAGGCATCTGGTTGGCCACGTGAGAACAGGATGCTGGACTAGCTGGGCCACAGGCCTGATCCAGTAGGCTCTCAGGTCCCAGGTTTGACCCCTGGCATTGTAGGATCTGAATCTTAAAAAGCAGAGACATCACCTCGCCAACAAAGGTCCGTATAGTTAAAGCTATGGTTTTCCCAGCAGTGATGTATGGAAGTGAGAGCTGGACCATAAAGAAGGCTGATCGCCGAAGAATTGATGCTTTTGAATTATGCTGCTGGAGGAGACTCTTGAGAGTCCCATGGACTACAAGAAGACCAAACCTATCCATTCTTAAGGAAATCAGCCCTGAGCGCTCACTGGAAGGACAGATCCTGAAACTGAGGCTCCAAGACTTTGGCCACCTTATGAGAAGAGAAGACTCCCTGGAAAAGACCCTGATGTTGGGAAAGATGGAGGGCACAAGGAGAAGGGGATGACAGAGGACGAGATGGTTGGACAGTGTTCTCAAAGCTACCAGCATGAGTTTGACTAAACTGTGGGAGGCAGTGGAAGACAGGAGGGCCTGGTGTGCTCTGGTCCATGGAGTCACGAAGAGTCGGACACGGCTAAACAGCAGCAACATTGCCAGATCGCAGGATCAGGGAGGAAGCTGGCTGGGCTGGGCTGCTGATGGTCCGCATTTGAGCCATCCCTAGGTGGATCAAATAGTTACGTCTCAAGATAAGGCAGCCTAACACCAGTCTGTGGGAGCTCCGTGGCTCTGTGTCATGGACTGGTTGGACGCAGAGGAATGGTGGGAGGAACCAGCTGGTGAACCCCCAAGGGAAGAAGGCTCAGAGCTCAGGGAAGTTGGTAGGATGATGATGAGCAGTCAGAGGGAGAAGACTGTGGGGAGGAGGTGTCAGAAGCTGAAGGAGCAACAGGGCTTAGTGAGCTGGGAGAGTCCGTGGCAGAGAGAAGTCCAGAATCAGAGGAAGAAGCTGAAGCAGGAGAGGAGGGAGGCCAAGAGACAGAGAGATCTGGCTGGTGAAGAGGCACGGATGTCTCCCCTTCCTGCTGCAACCAGCTCCCCTCCTCTCTGATCTCCCAGAACAAGAAGAGGCATGAAGAGGGCAGAGACTGGTGACGTGCAGACACAGTCTCTGATTGCTTGGGGATTGCTTCAGTCTCGGCAACTGCTTCATGCGGGCAACATCTACCAGAGACAAGTTGCTGTGCTTATTAGGCCTGGCATTCCTGCTGCTGATCATATTTTCGCTAATAAGGAGTTAACTGCGACTTGCACTACGTGATTCACGGCTGGCTAGCTCCTGTTCACTGGATGCCCACGAGTTCTCGTGTTCTCCTGAGCGCAAGGGATCCGCGTCGCTCTGAGCCAGACTGGCCCGCGGCATCCGTCAGCCTCTCGCTGCACAGATAACCGGAGGCTTGTTCCTCCGCGCTCCTCAAGCCCGGAGATCGATAGAGCTACTCCTGTTGTTTATGCCCCCTCTTTGCAATACACACCCGGGGAGTGGAGCCACCGACGACGCCACGGCTCTCCTTAATGCTGAATTATTTACAGTAACAGATAGCGGGTTGCCTGATGGATGGTGCAGGTTTATAGTCCTGACAGAGCAATCGCCCTCCCTCCAGTCTCTCCAGGTACGCAAGAGTTCCTGCCAAGCATACCTCGTTCGGAGCAATGTCAACATAACTCAGTAGGGTGGGGGGGGGCGACAGAGAAGGAATAGAGGAAGGTAAGTCAGAAGAGGAGGCAAAGGGGCAGTGACTTGATCAATTATTCAACCCGGCTCGCAGGCTCGGTCCTGTCCCCGAATTCGAGGGCCGGCAACCGGAGAGATTTACGAGCGGGGAAGGAGCACATTAGCCCCATCAGAGTGTCTCGGAGCCTGTCCAGAAATGCAGGATTGCTAGCGTGCTCGCTCAGGCTGAAAGGGAACCATTAAAACCTGGCAATGGTAAATCAAACTTGATTGTTTTCAGTCCAGGCAGTGGGCGAGGGGTGTAAGAATAGAAGAAGAGCCTGCCGGATCAGGCCAGTGGCTCTGTCTAGTCCAGCATCCTGTTCTCACGTTGGCCAGCCAGATGCCTCTGGGAAACACACAAGCAGGATTCGAGCACATGAGCCCTCTCTGTAGCTTCCAGCAACTGGTATTCAGAAGCATCATTGCCTCTGACCATGGAAACAGAAAATAGCCATCATGGCTAGCAGCCATTGAGAGCCTTCTCCTCCAATCCTCTTTTAAAGCCATCCAAGTTGGTGGCCATCATTGCCTCCAGTGGGAGGGAGTTCCATATGCACTGTGAGGAATTTGGCAGGGAGAGGGCTGGCTGCTGCCGCCTCTGGAGCAGGGAGTATGTGAAAGTGGTGGGAGGGTGTATCATGGGGTGGAGAAGCTACAGAAAGTTCAGAGCACCTTTCATACAAGGAATTGGGACTTTGGGGTTAGAACAAAATAATACTAATAACACTAATAATAATTACTGTCATTTTCCCAGACAGGGGCTCAAAGTGGCTTACAGAAATCAAAACAACACAGATAAAATACCAAAAGCTAGCCAGAAGCGGACCTAACTTATAGAATAAGAGAACAAGAAGAACATATGTTTAAAGAAGATTGGAAAATGTTTGTTGAATATACAGGGGGAAAGTGTGTACACTTGAAAACGTTGGGAGCATTAAGATAAATTCAACAGTGTAAATAAGTATTGATGGATGTCATAATGGAATACTGAATGGTTTAGTTTATATAAAATATGCAGGGATTTGTGTTATGCAAAATGAACCATGGAAAGGGAAGAAGGGAAGTCATTGATATTTTAAGGTTGTTTAAATGAATATTTTAAATTGTAAAACAGATAAATACACACACACACACACACACACACACATTGTTAAAAAGTAATTAAAATAATACAAAAAAATGTAATAAAATGCAGATACCTCTGGTTAGCCATGTTGGGACGGATCTTACAAATGCAGTTGTGCCTCTCATATACCCACACAGCCTGGTTCCCCATCTCCCACCTTGATTTTTTACCCCACCCACCTTGATGATGTCCTCATTAGTGGACTTGCATTCTGCGTCGGTCGAGATGTCCACAATGACGCCCGTCATCTCAATGGCAATGACCTTGACTGGGATGGCCACCGTCCGACCTGTTAGGATGGCCGTATTGATGATCTCCGTGTCCTTGAGGGGACAAAGGAGGCTGTGGTAGTTATAGTGCCCAGATCCTACACTGCAGGGAGGGCGGGGGCCTTTCTGGCCTTCCTCACCCTCTGCCTCCTGTGGGCCACTTTTGACACATGGACTGGCCAAATGGCCTGCAAAAGTCCCTTGTACTGCTGGCTCCAGTTTTGGTGAGGGGGTAGAAAAAGGTAAAAAGGTAAAAGACCCCTGGACGGTTAAGTCCAGTCAAAGGTGACTATGGGGTGCGGCACTCATCTCGCTTTCAGACCAAGGGAGCCAGCGTTTGTCCACAGACAGCTTTCCAGGTCATGTGGCCAACATGACCAAACCGCTTCTGGCACAACAGAACACCGTGACGGAAGCCAGAGCGCATGGAAATGCTGTTTACCTTCCCGCCGCACCGATATCTATTTATCTACTTGCACTGGTATGCTTTCGAACTGCTAAGTTGGCAGGAGCTGGGACAGAGCAACAGGAACTTACTCCATCGTGGGGATTCGAACTGCCAACCTTCTGATCAGCAAGCCCAAGAGGCTCAATGGTTTAGACCACAGCGCCACCTGCGTCTGAGATAGAACTACACTCCAGGCCCCAGAAGCATGGGAAACACAGGCTTCTTTACTTGAGTCGTGGGAAGGAGATCATGCAGTGGGTCCAGTGGGCCAGTTTCGGGATACGGGCAGGTCAGGAAACAGAAGGGGTGGTGCGCAAGGCTTTTTCTCAGCCAAAACTCACTGGAATTCAGTTCCAGCACCTCTCAGGTGGGCACCATTGCCGTTCTTAGAGAACATGGGAAGCATTCATGGTGAGTTCCAGAACTCTTTTTCTAGAAAAATAGCACTGGGCGCACAGACACAAACCAACTTCCAGCCTGACTACTGGGACCCTCACCATGGCCAGTGGCAGGATGGCACGAATGTCCCTCTGGATGACTGCCAGCTCCGTCACAGCCTTCTCTAAGTCGGGCGGAGGGTTTCGGCCTCGGTAGTCTATATGCCACATGATGCGGCGGGTCACCGATTGGCTGGTGAAGTTCTCCATTTCAAAGTCCAGCTGCATGACCTCATAAGGGGAATCCTCAGCCCTGCAGAGAGAGAGATGAAGAGAGAGAAAGGTGGATGGCAGCAGTGGAAGAACACAGAAATTGTTTCTTTATACAGATTTGAAGACTCCAAGCTGGTCATTTCCACATCCAGATCTCTGGAAAGATTTAACTTACTTATTTGACGACACTTAAATGCCACTTGACCGTAACAACACCTCTGAGCATGTTATGAAACCTCTATGTAAGAAGGCGGATGTCATCAGTGTGTTGGTTACAGAGTATTGGGACCTGGGAGACCCGGGTTCGAATCCCTGCCCAGTCAAGAAGCTCACTGGGTGACCTTGAACCAAGAACTCCATCTCAGACTAACATACTAATTATAGCTCAGTAGGTTAAAGCACAGTGCTGATAGCACCAGGGCTGCAGGTTCGCTTCCCTTAGGAGAAAGGGGCGTATTCCTGCACTGCAGGGGGTTGGAATAGATAATCCTCAGGTTCCCTTCCAACTCTATGGTTCTTTGATACTTTGCAGGGTTCTTGTGAGGATAAAATGTGGGGAAGGAGAACTATGTAGGCCACCATGAGCTCCTTGGAGGAAGGGTAGGTTAGAAATAGTAATAAAATAAGTAAATCAATGGAGGTGGAAATTGAGGTGGTTTCTTTACACAGAATGGAAGATTCCAAGGTGGCCATTTTTATCCCTTGTATCTAAGTCTTTAAAGAGTTTTACTTGTTTGTTTGACAACATTTATATACTGCTTGACCGTAATAAAACCTCTAAGCGTTTTACCAAAGAAACAAAAAAACCAACCCAGCATTAAATTGATCAATGTAAAACATTTATTTATTTCGCAAATTTTATATACTACGGGATTGTAAGAAAGAAGCCTCAAAGCGATTTACAAAACTAATAAAAATTATTGGTAAATACCAGTTTGAAAGCTATTTAAAACATTCACATGAAAATAAAATCAACGATAAGCTAAAAAGCAGATTAAAGGGCACCTCCGAGTTCTACGTTTCAGCGTAGCCTTGCCTAACCACAAACGCCTGCCCCATGTCAATAGGCAGGGAGTTCCAAAGTGCAGGAGCTGCCGCACTAATAGATCGACTTCTTACAAATTACCTTGAGTTTGGCTTCCCTTACTTAAATGAGGTGCTGAAGATCTGAAAGGGGGGGGGGGGAGTCAGAGAGAGGGACAGACAAGAGAGACTCTCTGCGCCTCTTTTATGTAACGTAAGCTGAACCCTCCCTTCTCCCTCCAAAAGAGTTCACTGAAATTTTCCCAGCCATCTTCACAGGCTTTTGAATTTCCACCTCCCACGAATGGACAAAAAAGCAGTCTGGGTACCACATTTATTGCATGAAGGAGCATCTTAGTGTGTGAGGCCCCACCTGCCGTCTGAAGTGTTGCCTCTTCAATGGGAACGAGGCCTCACTTAGAGACTTCTGTGTGGGTGGAGATGAGCATTAAGAGGTTTAAGGCACAAGCTTAATGAGAATAGGGGCTCTTTAGAAGATAGATTTTAAGGATGGGCGGAGAGAGAGAGAGAGAGAGAGAGAGAGAGAGAGAGAGAGAGAGAGAGAGAGAAGGGAGAGTTATTTACTAGGAAGCTATTGGGAAATGGCATGTCTGGTCATCCGAATTCAAGTGTCTTGGCAGCGCTATTTTTCTAGAAAAAGAGGTGCCAGAACTCACCACGAACACCTCCCTTGTTTTATTCTAATGGCAGCAGCACCCACCTGAGAGATGCCGGGAATGAGTTCCAGCTAAAAAAAAACATCCCTGTGTCTTGGAACCGAGAGAATGGATAGAGAAATGTCCCCCTCCTTCTCTCCAGAACTCATAGGCAGCCCGTAAAGCTGAATTTTGGCAGATTCCAGGGAGATGAAAAGAAGGACTTATTCGCACAGTTAACATTTGGAACTCCCTCCCACAGGAGGCAGCAATGGCCACCGACTTGGATAGCTTTAGAAGAGGATTGGGCAAATTCCTGGAGGATAATAAGGAATATCCCTGGCTACTAGCCATGGTTCCTATGTCCCGCCTCCGTTACTGGAGGTAGTATGCCTCTGATTAGCAGAATCAAAAGTTAACACTGTTCACCTGCTATCCGATTTAAAAACCTCTTATCCCTGATGCCGGTCCATAAAGAGTAAGGAATCTAGAATATGAATTGTCTCACTGAGGTTTGTGTAGGATCGTGTTTCTGTTTTGGGCACTGCCTTCTTATACATATCAAAGTGCCATTTGTTTTACTTTTATTTTTAAACCAAAATCGAGTAATAATATGGGTGTCTCCTCCATCAGCACCATGATGAGCAAATGGATTGGAACCCGCGACTCCACAGCACCCCCTACAGCCCATCCGCTCTCGTCACGCCAGAGCCCCAAAGCTCCCTCCCAACCCTTCTGCACCCTCTCCCCCTGGGAAACTCTCGCCCACGGACTCTGCGGAGGCCTCGGACGTCAAGGAGTCAAAATGCCAAGGCAAATGAAAGCCTTTGATGTCCAAATCCCCGAGAGCAGTGAGGACTGAGACGCGTTTCACTCCTCAGCTGCAGTATTTGATCCAGGGGCGTGTTTTTTTTCTTCTTCTTAAAAGGTGACTGTAATCACTTTGAATTCATCACCCGCCTCCAATCTTCCAAGGCTGAGTTTAATCTGCAGCCCGGGAAGGAGCCAGTCAGCCAGTCCCCCTCTGGTGCCTTGTCCAGCCCCTTCATCTCGTTACAGCTAAAAATATATAAATTGAGCAGTGTGGTAGATTGGCCTCTCTGCAAAACTGCAGACCTCCCCGGGCGCGGCATGTTGCAGGAGCGGAGGGTTATTTGGAAATCATCTCCAGGAAACCTAAGATGCAGTAGTTGGCAAAGCCCCCCTGAAACGGCCTACCAACAAAACCCTATTGCCACCATTTTCTGGAATGGGAGCTTAAGTTTAGAAACGTGCCCAGGATCAGAACCCGCAACCCTCCCTGAAGACACAGTGGGAACAAGATGCTGGACTAGGTGGGTCACAGGTCTGATCCAGCAAGGTTGTTCATATGCTTTTATGAAGGGCAGGGGGCAGAGGTGCTGGGTTGCTCCAAAGATTAGGGGGGCTGGTGTACATTGTGAGTGTGTGATGTCACACGTGTGACATCACACTTGTCTCCCAATGCTGTGCAGGGCAGCCTTCTGCTAGGCTGCTGCAGGCCCCCTCAATACTGTTGGGGAGGGGGCTGGGCCTCCTTCAAATATTGAGGGAGCTGCAGACACCTCCACCGCCTAGAGTTGGCGCACCTGGGTGGGGGCCAGCAACGTCGACCAGAATGACTGCTTTGGTTCTGCTTTTGCGTAAGCCACTAAACCGGATTAATGAGATTCAGGTGCGACCATCTCTGCAGTTCAAGATCATCCCATGAAAGCAGCACCCCCACAGACCAACAGACCCCCGTGTGACACCGCTGTCCCCAAACCTGAGAGCCAGCCTGCTGTTTGATGCTCGCCAGCTTCCGATTCTGGGCTGGGCGCTTTTGATGTTTGCCTTGCTCGCTGCTGGAACCTCCCGACCAGCCTCCCCCGCCTGCTCCTCCGCTTTCTTCCCAATTTATCTTGGAGTCTAAGAAATCTCAGCCAAGCATCTGAGCCGTTCCCTTCCTCGAGGAGCTCGGTTTAAAACAAGCCCACTACAAAGGCTTATCAGGAGCTCTGCAGGAAGCCTCCGCGGGGCAGCCGAGCCCGGCCTTTGATCCCTGCCTTTGGTTTCCGAGATGGCTGTATTATTTTTGTAATGCTCCGCTCTCCGTGAATTTTTCAACCTTCCCTTAATGGCAGAACCGGGTCTTGTGGGTGTTCAATTCGAAGCCCCTACTCACCGCACGGCAGGGACCTCCTTGCCCCCTGCATAGGTGGGCTTTACCTTGAGGAGAGGAGAGGAACCGGGAGGTCAAAGGAGCTACACAGATCTGACTCACTGTATCCTGGCCCACACTGCCAGGGTAGAATCGCAGAAATGTAGAGTTAGAAGGGAATCCAAGA
This sequence comes from Podarcis siculus, assembly GCA_034642415.1. Classification (NCBI taxonomy): domain Eukaryota; kingdom Metazoa; phylum Chordata; class Lepidosauria; order Squamata; family Lacertidae; genus Podarcis; species Podarcis siculus. The sequence goes on from JAXCMG010000018.1 coordinate 13,777,109, forward strand.
GTCCTCTAGTCCAAACCCCTGCAATGCAGGAATCGCAGCTAGAGAATACTTGGCAGAGGAACACCCAACCTCTGCTTAAGTACCTCCAATGAAGAAGAGTCCACCATCTTCTAAGAAGAACTGTCTGACAGTCAACAATGTTCAACAGTGGAATAGACTTCCTCGGGAGGTGGTGGACTTCCCTTCATTGGAGGTATTTAAGCAGAGGCTAGATGGCCATCTGTCATGGATCCTTTAGTACTTCCTGTATCACCTGGGAAGACAGGCGAACTAATGCCAGTGTACAGGAAGAAGCAAAGATCACCAGTGTCAAAGCAATGTTTCTTCAACATCAACTTTGTTGGACTGGTCATGTTGTTCAGATGCCTGATTATCATCTACTCTATTCCAAACTTAAAAATGAAAAGCGTAATGCTGGTGGTCGACAAGAGGTTTAAAGACTCTCTCAAGGCAAATCTTTAAAAATGTAGTATAAACACCAACAACTGGGAAACACTGGCCTGTGAGTGCTCCAATTGGAGAACAGCTTTTACCAGAGGTGTCATGGGCTTTGAAGATGCTTGAACTCAAGACGAAAGGGAGAAATGTGCTAAGGGGAAGGTACGCTTGGCAAACCCTCACTGTGATTGACTCCCGTCCGGAAACCTATGTCCCACTGTGGAAGGACATGTGGATCCAGAATTGGCCTCCACAGTCACTTACGGAAGACAATCTTACTCAGCTACGAGGTGATCGCTGAAGAAAAAGAAGAAGAAGAAGAAGAAGAAGAAGAAGAAGAAGAAGAAGAAGAA
>JAXCMG010000018.1:13777909-13828020 GCA_034642415.1 Podarcis siculus
AAGAAGAAGAAGAAGAAGAAGAAGAAGAAGAAGAAGAAGAAGAAGAAGAAGAGTACTTTCTGTGTCAACTTTTAAACACATGCTGAAAACTCTTCTCTTCTGCCAGGACTATGAAAACAATTAAGAATACATCCTTCCACAATGATTAATTGACATCAGTTTTTAACTTTTCATGGTTTTATGTTTGTTGCAACCCACTTTGATTTTTTTTACATTACAGCACACCAATTTTTTTAAACACAAATAAATATTTCTATTACACCCATTTTACAGGTAAAGGCATCAAGGCCAGGAGGGAGCTCATCACACAATGACTCCGTGTCCAGCACTCTGTACATGGATGCTGGAAAAAAGAGCCAGTGGGCCAAGCGTGTGGCCTGTAAGGTTGGCTTGCCAACTTGTTCTCCTGGAAAGATTCCTGTGCATTTAATAACTGCATGGTGAGCAGGAATGCAAACGAGGCAAACCCTCTCCCCTTGAGCATCTGTTACGCAGGTGTTACAGGTGGAAAGAGTCCTACCAGAGGATGGGGATGGGAGGGAGTTGGGTAGAAAGATCTTTACCCCCACCTCCTTAATCATTTCCCTGAACTCAGGTGCATTCCCAAATCTGGAGACTCTGGCAGGGACGTGTTTCAGTGCCACCTCCGAAGCCACAAGCCTCAAGGAAGAGAGATCTCTGGGCTTCCGGATGAGAAAGAAGTCTGTCTGGTGGAGATAACCATATTCCCTGCTGGGGGTGAGCAATCGGCTCAGGATGGGGGACAAGAGTTATCAGTCGCAGCCAGAACATCTGGCCGATCAGAGGCTCTGCCAGGCTGTGGCGTCGTCGGAAGATCTTGCGGAAGGGAGCCAAAATCAAGGTGGAAGAGGATGAAAGGAGGAAGGGTGGATTTGTGAGGGGCTTCAGAAAGCTGAGCAGAAGTTGAATGCAGCAATCAGACAAAGATAAAGGGGTAGCTGTGCAAAGGGTGAGATGAAGAATGATGAAGAACCCATCTGACTGCAAATGTGAGTGCAGGGCATGGTCCAAAGATGTATGATGCAGCCACTTTGCTGAAGGAAAGCAGCTCAGAGTGACTCAGGTAGGGGTGAAACTGGATTCAGTTCACATGTATAGGCGAATCAGCCTCATCTGCAGTTTCCGTAACAATATGCAAACTGAAACACAGAACCACCCTTCAGATATACCCTTCCCAGTATGTTTCCAAGCACAACTCAAAGTGTTGGTGCTGACCTTTAAAGCCCTAAATGGCCTCAGTCCTGTATACCTGAAGGAGCGCCTCCACCCTCATCATCCAGCCCAGACACTGAGGTCCAGCTCCGAGGTCCTTCTGGCGGATCCCTCCCTACGAAAAGTGAGGTTACAGGGAACCAGGCAGAGGGCCTTCTCAGTAGTGGCGCCTGCCCTGTGGAACGCCCTCCCATCGGATGTCAAGGAAATAAACAACTATCTGACTTTTAGAAAACATCTGAAGGCAGTCCTGTTTAGGGAAGTTTTTAATGTTTGGTGGTTATTGTGCTTTTAATTCTGTTGGGAGCCACCCAGAGTGGCTGGGGAAGCCCAGCCTGATGGGCGGGGTATGAACAATAAATAATTTGTTGTTGTTGTTGTTGTTGTCGTTGTCGTCATTACACGCTTCTCCTAATTTTGCAGCACTGTGCTCCCATCAAGGAATGTGAATGAGAACATTCTGAAATCAAGTGTGCATGCAAATGCTCATGTTAGTGAAAATAATTGTGCAAAGATGCTTTGCAAAATGCATATGAGGCGAAATTGCATGCAAGGATGAGTGTATCAGGAGAAATTTGCACTAAAATGCTGGAGAGTTTTCATGAGGACTTAAAAAAAGGAAAAAAGCATACTGAACTCTGTAAAAAACGAGAAGCTGAAATTTCATCCATCCCTAGCCGAGTCTGCTCAGTTTGTGCATGGGAGACCACTTGGGAACTATTCAGACTCCTGCTTCCTTGAGTTATACCGGGACAGAAATGCAGGATCGAAGTGTAACAAATAAATAAGAGAAGTGGGAGAAGCCCAAAATAATATTGAAAAGCGCTGTATTAATACAGTGGTACCTCAGGTTACATACGTACATATGCTTCAGGTTACAGACTCCACTAACCCAGAAATAGTGCTTCAAGTTAAGAACTTTGCTTCAGGATGAGAACAGAAATTGGGCTCCGGCAGCGTGGCGGCAGCAGGAGGCCCCATTAGCTAAAGTGGTGCTTCAGGTTAAGAACAGTTTCAGGTTAAGAACGGACCTCCGGAACGAATTAAGTACTTAACCCGAGGTACCACTGTATCATCATTATCTTCATCAATAATATTTATACACTTAATATGAAAAACTCCTAAGTGGTTTACGTAAAACACAGTAAGATAATTTTAAAAGGGGAAAGGAAAATGTGTACACAACATCTGGAACCCAAAACACAAAGAAATACATCAGTGAAAACAGAGGGGCCATCCATAGAACATTCAGTTACGTATCAATAAATAATCAAACAGAATAATGGGATGAATCTCATGCAGCCCTCTAGAGCTTTTGATACAATGCCTTCTTGCAATCCCTACAACCATCATCTGAGGGAGGCCGGTATTATGATTATTTTCCCCATTTTGCAGACAGTGTAAGGAGCTAAGGCTGAGTGAAAGAGGCTTGTCGGAGGCCACATGTCAGAGGCAAGAACTGAAGCAGGGCTGCTATCAGGCCTGGGCAGCAGGGCCAACACTCAGACATTATGAAGCACATTATTATTATTATTATTATTATTATTATTATTCTAATCACAATTCCAAAGCGCTGTTGTAGCTATCTTTTAAATGATCTCCAATCAAATAGCATTCAAACAGCTTCACAGAAGGGCACAAACGTCAAGAGACCAAGCCTACCAAACCATTTAATCATCTGTTTTGCCTGGCTGGTAAATCCCAACCTTAATTTTGATGTGATTTCACCTTTTCTACCAACCAAATAATAGGAACAGGGAAGGGGGAGCTTGAACAGATTAATTAATCTTTCTTTTTTCCTCTTTCCCCCTTTTGGGATGTTTTTTCTTACTTTCCCCTTCTTTCTTGAGTTTCGGGCAAGAGTTAAGCAACTCGAGAGTTTACGTTCGAGTTAATTTTGCCAATAGAATCAACACACAAAAACCGTGTACGTGCCAACCTGATGCTTAGTAAATAAACAAATAAGTAAACAAATAAGCAAGTCACCAACTTGGATGTCTTTAAAAGAGGATTAGACAAATTCGTGGAGGAAAAGGATATCAATGGCTACCATCCCTTATTTGCCTCCCTGGTCAGAGGCAGCAATGCTTCTGAATTCCAGTTTCTGGAAACCGCAGGAGGGGAGTGTGTTCTTGTTGGTGGCCATCTTGTGGGAGGGAGTTCCATGGCTTAACTATGCACTGTGTGCAGAAATACTTTCATTTGTCCTTAATCTGCCACATTGCATCTGGCAGTGGAGGCAAAACACAACCATCGTGGCTAGAAGCTGTTGGTACCCTCCTTATCTTCCATGAATTTGCCTCATCCAAATGAGCGGCTCTCACCATAATCATGTGGGAGCGAGTTCCACAGTTTAATTCTGCAGAATTGTGTGAAGAAGGGCTTTCTATGCCCTGCCTTTACAGACCAAGACCCCCACCCACCCAGGCAAGGCCTTATAACGCCTGAAACGATTGGTTTGCCGAGCAGGTAAAACACCTTTCCTCCCTGCTCAGGAAAGTCTTTTGATTTCTGTACATTCTCGTCTGCAGCTTTCTTTCATGTTTCCTCTTGGATTGTAAGCCTGCAGGCAGAGTCCTTTGTCTGCCTCACCTACTTTGTACAGTAGTGAGTGGTTTTAGGTGCCGGATGAATAATCGACGAGAGCCCTGCAGCCAAAAAGACCTTACAAAGGGTGAGTTCGGGTCGCCAGTTACCGTTCAGGTCGGTGGATATCAGTTGCCGGAAACCACAGGAGGGGAAATGGCTCTTGTGCTTGAATTCTGCTTTCTGCCACTGTTCAGCCCCTTTGAGAACAGGATGCTCAACTAGACAGGTCTTCCTCAGGTGTCCATCAATCTTGCTCCAGCGCCCCTCTGCTCCTAACTTCCTTACCTCTTCCTAGGCCTCTCTGCCTCCTCCCAAAAAGTTACTCCTGGCCCCCATAGGAAGTTGCCTTACGCCAAGGCAGACCTTTGCTGCCCCTAGCTCAGGACTGCCAACACTGACTGGCAGCATCTCTCCAGGGTTTTAGGCAAGGGATATTCCCTGTCCTACCTGGAGACTGGACTTGGGACCTTTGCAAAGCAAAATTCATACCGTTGACCGACAACCCTTCTCTCCTAACAGCAGAAGCCGCCCAAGACCCTTGGTCCATTTAGCTCAGCATTGCCTGCACTGACTGGCAGCAGCCGTTCTCCAGGATTTTGTATGAGAAACGTTCCCTGTCCTGTCTGGAGACTGAACAGAGATCTTGCTCTGCCACTGAGCTACAAACCTTCTTTTCTTTTTAGGATTATAGACCTTATGGTTCTGAATAAAGAATTACTTTGGAATAAAACGCTCTGGGATAGCTCAGTCGGTAGAGCACAAGGCCCTTAATCTCAGGGTTGTGGGTTTAAGCCTCACATTGGGTGGAAAGATTCCTGCATTTGCAGGGAGGTGGACTTGATGACTCTTCTGGTCCCTTCCAACTCTACAGTTCTATGAAAAGAAGCTGCCTTGTGCAACTGGTACCTCTAGCTCAATATTGTCTCCACTAACTGAGCCTGATTTCAAACAGGGCTCTTTCCCAGTATACCTGAAGGAGCGTCTCCACCCCCATCATTCTGCCCGGACGCTGAGGTCCAGCGCTGAGGGCCTTCTGGAGGTTCCCTCATTGTGAGAAGCAAAGCTACAGGGAACCAGGCAGAGGGCCTTCTCGGTAGTGGCACCCGCCCTGTTGAACGCCCTCCAATAAATAAAATAAAAGGGAAATAAAAGATCAGAGTGAATTCAAATTAAAGGCCAGGCAGAGTAGCTCTGTTTTACAGGCCCGATGGAAGGAGGTTAAATCCTGAACAGTCCTAGTCTCATGGGACACAGCATTCCACCAAGTCGGAGGATGTGCTGTATGGGGGAACTGGCTTCAGGCACCAGGACTACTGGCAGACCAAATCGGTGTTACAAAGATGTCTGCAATCATGGCATGAAGTCTGGCAATGTCAATCCACGCCATGTGGGAATCCCTTGCCGATGACCGCAGTGCCTGGAGACAGGCAGTCAGGTCATGCATCCGGAGCAGTGACCAGAGGAGGAGCGCAGAGAGAAGGAACACCGTGGTGCATCTGCAGCAGCACAAGCAGACACTTTCGTCTGCCCCAGCTGCAACAAAACATGTCTCTCCCATGTCAGTCTCTACAGACACAGCAGGCGCTGCGACCATCCAACAGTTTGACTTCACCACCTAAGGCGCACTCCTCCATTGTCTCCCGAGACTGACAGATGCCAACCCATGGAGCGGTTGACAATGATGGGGCTGAAAGCATTTCTTGGGGAGTGGAAACGGGCTCCCAGCCCCCCCCCCCCCCGCCAAGATAAAGGGCAAGATACAAGGTCTGCGAATAAACGCTAGCTAACATACTTCTTTCTAGGTTCAGGCAAGCCTCCGCAGAAATGTAATTTTAAAAACAACTACCACCAGTCTGCAAGACTCCAAAGAGGCGCAGCTGTAAACAATCAGAGATTAAAAGAACAAAGACAGAATGAATCCGTTCTAAGAAAATCTCATTAACATTAATCACTAGCATACAGACCAGTTCACAAGAGTTCATCCACACTAAACCATTATGCCTGTATCTTAAGCCACTTTTTAATTACTGCTGGATACGACAAGTTTATTTAAAACGTTGCGAAACTGTAGCTCAGAGAATCATAGAAGCATAGAGCTGGAAGGGACCCTGAGGGTCATCTGGTCCAACCCCCGGCAATGCAGGAATCTCGACCAAAGCATACATGACAGTCGCCCATCCAACCTCCGCTTAAAAGCCTCCAAGGAAGGAGAGTCCACAACCTCCCAAGGGAGACCGGTCCACTGTCAAACAGCTCTGACTGTCAGAAAGTTCTTCCTGATGTTTAGACAAGAATCTCCTTTCTCGTTATTTGATGCCATTGGTTTGAGTCCTGTCCTCCAGAACAGGTGAAAACAAGCTTGCTCCAACTTCCAGGTGGCAGCCCTTTAGATACTAGAAGATGGCTCTCCTCTCTCCTCTCAGTCTCCTCTTTTCCAGGCTAAACATACTCAACTCCCTCAACTGTCTCAAATAAATCCTGCCAATTTATCAATCTCCACTTCCCTTCTCAACATTTCATTCGGTATACATGTTTTAAAAACCACTGATTTTATCTATAGTCACTTGATTGCATTATGTCTGCTGTTCTGAAAGTGCTTTTGCTGCAGTTTTGAATGAATGCTTTTATGTAAACTGCTTAGAGGTTTTTTCTTTTTCTTTTTAATTAAGCAGAATATAAATCTTGCTAAATACAATAAGGACACAAGCACAAACCACTTAGGAACAGGAGAAGAAAAGGTTTGAATCAATTCAAGAAGAATACAGGGCAATCAACTATACAGTACGACTGCACCTTACATGGGGGTTCAGATACATGAGTTCTGTGCATACATGAAAATCACGTACACCCAGATCTTTAGAATTGCCCCACATCTAGAAGGTAAAGAGGAGAAAAAGTTTCCCCAATGCTCCTAGAAACAAGGCAGAGAGCTTAAAAGTTCTTTCTGCACTGGGAAACCCCAAATGGACACTGAGCAAAAAGGTCTTTTAAGCTCTTCGCCTTGCTTGGATTGAACCTGTGCTACCTACAGACAAAAAAAACCCTGTTTATGTATGCTACAACTGCAGCCAGAATAATTCATGCTCAGAGATGGAAAGAAGACTCTGTCCCAAACCAGAAGGAGTGGCAGATTAAATTAATGGACTATGCCGAAATCGCAAAACTTACTGGAACAATAAGAAACCAAGAAGAAAGAAACTTTATTAAAAGACAAGGGAAATTCGTGGAATAATAAGTTCATTAGCAGCATTGACCTAAAACAAGCAGCTAAATGTAATGTTAAAGAAAAATTAGGGAGTAATTAATAATTGGAATAAGGTGGTGAATGCAGTGTTAAGAATTTAAAATATAAGAAACCATAAAAGGGGTGGGGGTGGGGAGTCAAAATATATATGTTTACTGGGAAATCACTGGATTTGTATGTTTGTAAAAAAATGTAAAACTGAAAAATAAAATTTATTTAAAAATGACCGCAAAACAAACAAACACACACATGCAATAGTACTGTGCAATAAGACAGTTCCCTGCAATCCAGTCATCTCTCTGCACCCCCCCAAAAAAATCTGCTGAAAAGGAAAGTCTTCAGCTGGTATCCAACGCTAACCAACCTTGGTGCCAGTAAGTGGGACAGTCTACCTGACAAGCACACGGTGGCCTCACGAGGACAACACATGAAACACAGCCATTGTGTCTAGTAACCGCTGCATTAAAAAATTTAAAAGTGCATGGGCAATACTGGCCAAAAATCTCAGAAGCGCATCCTACCTGGGTTGAGCACCGCCGATCCAGGCCACGTCGACAGTTGAGGTGGAGTGTTTGCTGCCAGTCTGGAACTCCGAATTCACGAGCCACTTGGGGTGCCTGGGTCTGGTCGTGAGGAGATTCACCCCTTTCTTGGCCTTCACTCTGCCAAGCAGGAAGAGACAGAGGAGAGCAACACCCGTTTCTGAAGGACCCTCAAGTTCGGCTCCCACCCCTCCTCCTCATGCGCCCTCGGGCAAGTCGCTTAAACCTTCTTAAATTTGTTTGAATGAACTGAAATGGTAAGTTCGGCCTTTACCGGAGGGGGGAAGCCATAACAGTGGGTTAGAATCAGAATGGTGAAGTTGGAAGGGATCCCCAGAGGTCCTCTATCCCAACCCCCTTGGCAGTGCGGGAATCACAGCTAAAGAATCCCTGACAGATGACCACCCAACCTCTCTTTTAAAAAATACATCCAATGAAGGAGAGCCCACCACTTTCTGAAATAGCCATTCCACGGTCGAACGACTCTTACCCTCAGAAAGTTATTCCTAATCTTTAATCTCCTTTCTCGCCATTTGAATCACTGTTTGAGTCCTACCCTCTGGAGCAGCAGAAACCAAGCAACTGGTATTCAGAAGCATTGCTGCCTCCAACCATGGAGGCAGAGAATGGTGACCAGGAATAGCAGACATGGATTGCCTTATCTTCCATGAATCTGTCCAATTCTTCTTCTTTTTTAAATAGTTTTTATCAAAGTTTTTATTCTGTTACAAACCAACCAACCAAACAAACAAGCAGGGAAAAGGGTGTCTATCATCTCCACTTTCAATTCACAGGCTTTTTCATATTTTTCACATTTCACATTTTTCAAAGTGAGAGACACTTTTGTCGTGGACATCTTGCAGTGGGGGGGGGGAGAGAGGGAGGATGTGTGTTGTTCTTTCGGCCCTGTTGCATAGTGTTAGTGCAGGGGTTTGTGTCAGCATCGCTTGGGCAGGTCCATTGCTCATATATATATTTATTTATCGTTACTGACATTGCGAGAGATCAGGGGGCCCACAGCTTGGTTGGCTGCATTCAGTTGACTGCAGTGGGGCTTGTTTGTTATATATCGGGGTCGGAGCAGGCAGGTTAGCCAGGTTAGACTCTTTTGAAGTCATTTGAGTTGGGAGACCAACACTGCATCCTGTGGCAGTGAGTTCCATAGTTTCATTATGCTTCACATGGATTTCATTTCACCTGTCTCTCATCTTTTCCCCTTGCCGAACTTAGCAAGATGGGGTGGATAGGGGCAGAGTGAGAATGAGTTGACTCTGCTTCCTAATGGCTCCAGCTCCCATTACAGTGGTACCTCGGGTTACAGGCGCTTCAGGTTACATATGCTTCAGGTTACAGACTCCACTAACCCAGAAACAGTACCTCAGGTTAAGAACTTTACTTCAGGATGAGAACAGAAATTGTGGGGCGGCGGCACAGCAGCAGCGGGGGGCCCCATTAGCTAAAGTGGTACCTCAGGTTAATAACAGTTTCAGGTTAAGAACGGACCTCCAGAACAAATTAAGTTCTTAACCCGAGGTACCACTGTACTTTTTGGGCTACCTGCCTTCTCCCCACCAGCTCCAAAGAGCACCAGCAACCACTGGCTGGAATGTAGCCTACTGTACAGTAAATGTGAAAATGAACAGTCTCCTTTGGGAGGTTTTCAAGCAGAGCTTGGATGGCCATCTGTCATGGATGCTTTAGCTGACATTCAGCAGGGGGTTGGACTAAATGACCCTTGAGTGGGTCCCTTCCAACTCTACAATTCTATGATATATTTTGCCACCCGCTTTTGGCCTCAGGCCCGGCCTACAAACAGCATGTGGCTCTCAAGGAGTTGCTCACAAGGGATTGCTGTGCTTGACCTAACAAGGGTTTCCCTTCCATGTTCCAAATGCTGCTGCAATGCTAGCTTTCTGCCAATTCCAGAAGCTCATATTGTCTTGTTTTTGATTCGTGAGGCAAGTCAAACTTTCATCTTCAGGGTGGGTGGGGGGAATAAATAAATAGCAGACGGACTGAATAGATGGAAAGAAAGGCAGAGGGCCCAACAGGGGTTCTGGATCCCTGGGAGCTGGAAAACCTTGCTGCTCGATTTTGGATCCCAGGGAAAACATCCAACTCTGCGATGAGAACAATGATGAAGAAGAAGAGTTTGGATTTGATATCCCGCCTTTCACTCCCTTTAAGGAGTCTCAAAGCGGCTAACATTCTCCTTTCCCTTCCTCCCCCACAACAAACACTCTGTGAGGTGAGTGGAGCTGAGAGGCTTCAGAGAAGTGTGACTGGCCCAAGGTCACCCAGCAGCTGCATGTGGAGGAGCGGAGACGCGAACCCGGTTCCCCAGATTACGAGACTACCGCTCTTAACCACTACACCACACTGGCTCGCTGATGAATAAATAATACAACCTATTTGCAACTATTTGCAATGCGGGGTTGCTTTTTAGCGCAGGACATGCGCTGAGTGAATGATGCCATTTCGCAAAAAGTCAAGAACCTTCCAGCTCCATAGTTCTATAATTCTGTGATTCATGGGAGGTTTTCAAAACATCTGTAAGGGATTATTTATCTCTGATTCTTGCATTGCAGGGGGGTTGGTCTTGATGACCCTAGGTGTCCTTTCCAACTCTAAAATTCTATGAAGGTTTGCCAGCTTGGATACCTCCCTGAGCCAACGAGCAAAAAAAACCAGAAGTGATGCGAACAGTTGATCCGAGGAGAGGATGCAAAATGAAATAAATTATGCAAATGTCCCCCACTTTGCCTAATTGACATAAGGCGCCGAAATCAGCTGTTCCTGGCGCCGAACACAGATTTCCAGGGTGTGTAGAACGTGGCTGCTTTCTAACACCATGAATAAATCCATGAATATTGAGAAGGTCTCATTGAAAGGAGAAGCCAGAAGGATCGTTGCTGGGTCTCCAGATACAAACAAGATTTTAAACAAGTGGATTTTAAACTCACAGCTCAAGGGTGATAAGGAAAAAAATCAAGTCTCCAGGCAACTACGTTAGAAAGCTGCCTTATGTGGAGACAGACCAGAGCTCCAGGGTAGGTCATCTCCAGGCAAGGCTCTGGCAGAGACTCGCTCCTAAAACCCTGGAGACCTGCTGCCATTCAGTGCTGACAATATTGAGGTAGGTGGACCAATGGCCAGATTCAGTATAAATATGTTCCTATTTAAATCAGTCTCCCCCCCCCCCCAACCCATGAGGACTGCAATCTTGCTTTACTCTTGGGATAAAGACAACAGCTCAGGGGCAGAACATCTGACTTGCAAGCAAAAGCTTGCAGGTTCGATCCCCTAGGTCCTCCAAAGACAGCGCTGAGAGAGACTCATGTGTGATGCCCAGGAAAGCCACTGGCAATCAGTGTAGACAAAGCTGTGCTGGATGGGCCAATAGATTTGGCATGAAGAGGCTTGCTAATGCTATTCTAGGCTGCATCAGCATAAGTATAGTGTCCTGATCATGGGAAGTGATAGGACCACTCTATTCTGCCTTGGTCAGACCCCACCTGGAATACTGCGTCCAGTTCTGGGTACCACAATTTAAGATGGATATTGACAAGCTGGAATGTGTGCAGAGAAGGGCGACCAAGATGATCAAGGGTCTGGAAACTAAGCCTTATGAGGAGCGCTTGAAGGAGCTGGGCATGTTTAGCCTGGAAAAGAGAAGACTGAGAGGAGATATGAGAGCCATCTTCAATTATCTAAAGGGCTGCCACATGGAAGCTGGAGCAAGCTTGTTTTCTCCTGCTCTGGAGGACAGGACTCGAACCAATGGCTTCCAATGACAAGAAAGGAGATTCGGTCTAAACACCAGGAAGAACTTTCTGACGGTCAGAGCTGTTTGACAATGGAACGGTCTCCCTCCGGCGGTTGTGGACTCTCCTTCCTTGGAGGTTTTAAAGCAGAAGTTGGATGCCCACCTGTCATGGATGCTTTAGTTGAGATTCCTGCATTGCAGAGGGTTGGACTAGATGACCCTTGGGGTGCCTTCCAACTCTATGAGTCTACGATTCCTGATTCAGTCCTTTATTCAGAACCATGAGGACTAGAACCTTGCTTTCAGAGACCTCCTTGGAAGCCAGATTCCTGCGGGTAAAGACGTTTCTCTCTCCTTCCCTCATGCATTACTGCCAGTGAGTCCTAGCCAAGCAACACTCCCACCTAGAGAGCGACACATGTGATTTGGACGCTGCAGCAACCATCCCGTCCGACCCTCTGCCCGAGGCGCTGCTTACCTGAGGGTGAAGTGCTCGACAGTCGAGTTGTGCATCAGGTAGAGGATGATGCTCAGCACCTCCCCGGGCTTGAGAGGTTTCTCTGGCAGCTGAATGAAGACGTTGTCGTCTAGCCGCTGCTCCTGGAAGACTGGGGTGGGGGGCGGCTGCACCAGCCTCAGGCTGCCAATGCGGAGCAGTGGGTGCTGCGTGGGACCCTCTGCCCGTGCCCCTCCGCCCCCCCTCCGCCCGGCCCCCTCTCCTCCGCAGTCTCCTGCCCCGTCGGGCGCGTGGAGGGTGTAGTACAGCTCCACCTGCTGGGTGTCCCCAGAAAGGTCCATCCCCTCTGGCGCTTTCCTCCGCCCCAGGGGCACAGCCGAGGGTCCGAACCAGGCCTGGGGCAGCTCAGCCTGGGCCAGGCAGGAGGCCAAGACCCCCCGCAGGCGGCAGGAGGTGCGCAGCTCGCGGGCCTCGCGGAAAGCGTGCAGCCTTACGCAGGGCAGCCGCTCGGTGGCGCCGAAGTCGTCCCAGTCCCTGCCGGCGACATAGAAAAGAACCTGCGCCGTGGGCTGGGTGGCCGGCACCCGCGTTCGGACGATGAAGGCGCGCACTTTCCAGTTGACCGTCAGCCGCTCGGGGATCTCCAGGGTGCTGGAAGGCTGGAGGAGTTCTTTGGGCAAGGCCAGGCTGGCGCCAAAAGGCCCCAGGGAGACGTTCAGGACGGGCAGCTCCTTGGTCTGGAAGACGACAAAGGGCTCCGAGCGCGTCAGGCTGGCGTTCCAGCCTGGAGGCCGCGTCTCCCGCAGGAAGAAGGCCAGTCGGGTGTTGGACAGGCGGTAGCTCACCGGGAGAGTGGCAGGAGCCGAGGGAGGCTGGGAGGTCTCTGGGGGCTCCGAGCTGGTGGGGAGGACCTTGGCGTGAGCTGCAGAAAAGGAGAGAGAGAAAGAGGGAGTCAAAGGAGGTCAGGCCGGTCACCCTGCAGTGCACCTCCCAGACACTAGGGGGTGCCACTGCAGTAACGTCGGCTTTCCCAGAAATAGGGTTGTCCACTTCATGAAATCTATATCCCACTTGGTTGCAAAAACGAAAAACCTCAAAGCGGTTTGCAAAAAAGATAAAGCAATATAATTACGTATCAACAAGAAGAACGGGCCACAATAATTCAAGGTTTTCAAAAATTACTCCTGCATTCTCTCCCCCACTCCCGTTATACTTTATTAAATGTTCAAATGTTCCAATACATAATAATTGTTTTCATCTGTTTTGCTGACTTCCCACCCCATTTTTCATTGTGTTTCTTATTTCTCTTCCCTTCTATTTCTTATACTACAACAATACAATAATCTCTAATTCCTTCTGTTGTTCGTTGTTCAAATCCTGAGTTCATCAAACTATAGTATTTCTTTAAGTAATCTGAAAAGGCTTCCATTCTTCCACAAAACAGTCGTCATGAGTTTCTCTTATTTTGGCTGCTAACTTTGCCAATTCCACATAGTCCATCACCTTACTTATCCATTCTTCTTTGATAGGAACTTCTTCTTCCTTCCATTTTTGTGCATAGAGAATTCTAGCTGCTGTCATTACATACATAGCTTAATTATCTTTTCCTTTTTTTGGAATTTCTGTCCCTAAAACCCCTGAGAGAAAAGCTTCAGGGATGTGTTGTTGTTTGGTATAATCACTTGAAACATCTCCCCCCCCCAATCATATATCATTTCCCCAGATAACTTCACTTTCTTACACGTTCAACACACATGAAAAAAAATACTCCTGCATTCTCCAGCAGTTAACAGAAAGAACATTTGAAACAGAGGAGAGGACATCTCTGTGAAATCCTCACAGGCAGAATGCAGGGATTCCCCTTGGCAGTTCCTTACTTTTGAGGAAGCCAAGAGTTTTGCAAAAGTCCTTTCTTTCATGAGAACATTAAAAAGAGGCTGGTGGATCAGGCCCATGGCCCATCTAGTCCATTTATATTCAACATTTCCTCCAAGGAGCTCGAGGTGGTTCACAAAGTTTTCTCCCTGTCCCCATTTTATCCCCTAAACAACCCTGTGAGGTAGGTTAGGCCGAGGGACAGTGATTGGTCCCTGGTCACCCAAGGAGCCTTATGCCCAAGTAGGGATTTGAACCCACGTCTCCCACTTCCTAACATGGAACGCTAACCACTATACTACACTGCCTCTCTTGTTTTAGGGGAAAGCAAGTGCAGAGGTGCATACTTTTTTGTAACCAGGGCTTAATATGGAATGCATGCGAAACTGGCATGGAAACTGAGATGCACTCTTACTGATCAGGAAAAGGATTTTGTGGTGGGGGGGAGTTCCACAAAATGTCAACCCAGCTGACCAAACAGGTGCCCTCCATGCTAGGAAAGCAGTTAAAGACAACGAAAAAGGAACAACGAAATAAGAGTGCATAGCCATTTCTTTTATCCTCCCTTTTTGTATTGTTGCCAGCTCTGGTTCGCACCCTTTGGAACTGGGTACCAAAATATTATGACTCGTTTCTACGGATTGCGTCCCTTCCAAATGCTTCCGCCTGGGGTTAAGACACACTGACACCACCCCCTCCTCGCCCCCTTTTCTGACACAAGCAACCCCCCCCCCCCCCCCCGTTTCCATCCCCATCTCCCTGACAGACATTTTGGCTGTGAACCATAAATACTTTGTGGAGGCATCTCCGCTCTGCCAAGAGCTGCTGATTGAAGGACACAATCTGCATGCAATTAAGTGGGTTAATGAAGGTGATTGCTTATTAATAACTCTGACTCCGTCTCGCAGCTCGGGAGATCAGAGGGCAGCTGGGACCCACCCACTCCCGGCTGCTGCTCAGAGGTGCAATGCAGAGGTCCCGATGCGCTGGTCAAATGGCAGAACGCCTGCCAGTCCAAGGAAAGACCTGACCCGTCCCACTAAAATACCATAAGCTGCAATTCAGGACATAACAAATAATAGTCGCTATGGTACTTGGGCAGGAATGGAGAACCGCAAGCCCAGCGGCAAGGGACCCCAACATTAAAGAACCATCGGGAGAGAGATATACCCATCCCCAATGCAGAACTGGCAAAATTAAGAGGATGTATCAATGAATGTTTTTTGGAAGAACGGGTGCCTTTTTCAGACCACTTGAAGAAATATTATAGTACGATGACCTCGCGAGCAGGATTTGAGCTATGAGCAACAGAAGTAATTAGATTATAATATTGCGGTTGTGCTTTAATAGACAGACGATAGAGTGAAGAAACAACTCCATGGGAAACGGGGTGGAAAGTCGACAAAAATGTCGAGACTTAATAAAATACAGTTGAAAAGAAAAGGCATTGGGAGAGAGACATGGGCAACCCCGTTAATGTTAACGGCTGGAATCATGTTTGGGACAAGAGTTCTTTCCAATTGCCCTCTGCAAGAACAAGGGGGGAAATGTGCCCCAAATAATGCACAGGTGGTAATCTATATCCTTCTTTGGTTAATAAATTTCACAAAAGAAGATAAGAAGAGTCTGCTGAGTCCAGCCAATGGCCCATGCAGCCCAGCATGCTGTTCTCACAGTGGCCAACCAGATTCCCCTTATGGGGAGCCCACAAGCAGATTCGAACGCAGGAGCGCTCTCCCCTCCTGTGGTTTCCAGCAACTGTGGAGGCACGTCACAGCTTCCATAATGGCTTCTAGCCATCGATAGCCCTCTCAAACTCCATGAATTTGTCCAAGCCTCTTTTAAAGCCACCCAAGAGGGTGGCCGTTACTGCCTCCTGTGGGAGGGAGTTCTGTAGGCTAACTCTGCACTGAGTGGAGAAAGACTTTTCTTCTGTCTGTCCTGAATCTTCCAACATTCAGCTTCATTGGATGCCCACGAGTTTTATTGTTATGATTCAGATCCACAGAGATGGCTATATGTGTACAGTATTAAGCCCTCCTCTATCCAGCCCTGCTGCTCAGTCACTGCCAGCTCAGAAGATGGCTCCCTTCCCCCTCGGCTATTCAGATAGGCTGCTTCTGAACATGGAGGTTCTACTTCCCTAGCAAAGCTAATAGTCATGGACACACTTTGGGCAGAGTCGCACAATACACTTAAAGCATGTTCAACACACATAATTTAATTTAACTTCCCCACAAAGCTCCTGGCACCTGCAGTTTCCCCCTCAAAGAGATATCACTCAGCTCACAAGTTACACTATCCATTTAAAAACTATTGTTTACTGGTTTCAAAAATGTCCTGGGCAGTTCTGAGCACACCCCGCTCGTAATATACAAAGAACAAATGGTTTGTGCATTGCCCCGGGAAACCTTTCAGTTGAAGAGCAGAATCATTATCCTCATCTTTTAATCTGATGATGGTAAAACTGTGCAAATTCAAGAGGACCCATTTTAATTCTGCAGGATCCAATTTTTACATGGACCCCATGGAAAAAGCAAACTATTGTCGGGGTGTATCTTTGCTTTCTGTCTCTCTCTCTCTCTGAGGGGTGTGACCTGGGAGAAGGCAGGGCAGGAGAAGCAACCTGTGTCAATCTCCCCAAATTCCAAATTTGTACATGGGCAGCCCCTCCCCAATAAAAAATGGTGCCCCCTGATGGCTCTGTTCTGCAGTTTTGGCACCAAGCAAAGATGTGCTTAATTTTCTCAGGCCTTTTAATTCAATTTGCTCTGTTTTATCTTGGCTGGGATTGTATGGGGGTATTTTTTATGCTACTGCTATTGCTTTTTTATTGCTTCTTTTGTATGTTTTCAATTTGTTTTATTGTGCCCTGAAATTTTGTAAGCCATCCTGGGGATTTTATTGGACGGGGTATAAATCCCGAAAACAAAACAAGCAAACAAATGAATGAATGAATCATTTTCTCTTCTTTTCATTCTCCTGTTACGCCACGCAAGCCAACATCATACAGAAATCAGAGATCAGGCGAGACATCCCACCTATCGGCTTGCAATAGATGCCGCAACAATTAGGGTGTCACCCAAACCATGATTGATGGACACAGATGAATTACATTCTTTGGGGAAAAGCAAGAGAAATGAATCATTTTTAATGCAATGCTGGTCTTGATCTCCCTCTGTGAACTTTTCAAATTAGCAGTCGCCAACGCAGCGCCCACGGGCAGCAGAGTGCACATCAGTACCTTGTATGGTGCCTGCGAAAATCTCAATAAATATATCTTCAAAAATCTATGATGCATGAGGGTCTATTTACTCTTCCTTCTTGGTACACTAACCCCTCTCCTCATTGAATTCCCACAACAACCCGATGAGGTAGGTTAAGCTGGCCCAAGGTCACCCAGTCAGCTTCTTCGGCCAAGTGAGGTTTGAAACCCTGGTCTCCCAGCTCCTAGTCCGACACTCTAACCACTGCACCCGGCTGCCTCACCCACCTACATTTCATTGGAGATGAGGATGGGACACCCAGCCACTTTCTGAACAGAGGACAAAGGCAAAGAGCTGCTTCTCCCTGTGAGGAAGCACAGCAGTGGCTGGTGCAGGTGTCTTTTCCCAAAAAACTGGGGCATTCCCACACTACTTGGCGAGCCTCTCTCTTTTTATGCTCTTTGAGAAGCAGCAGCCATTTTGTGTTACGCCCCACCTCAGGCAGCCATTTTGCATTACGCTCCACTCACATGGCAGCCATTTTGGAGGAAGTGGCGCCCACAGGCTCCAAAGCATTGGCAGCCACTGCTGCAAAGCAGATTTTCAACAATCTTTTCCAGATACATACAAGAATGTTCAGGCAGCTCTTACTGCCTATCTCCGTCTTCACCAACCTAGTTCTGTCCAGAGGTTGTCGGACTACAACTGCCGTCAATCCTAGACCATGGCCAATTGTCAGGGATGAGGGGACCTTTAGTCCAACAGTGTCTGAAGGCCACCACTAAAGTGAGATCCGCAGATCTCAGGGCAGTATATCCTGCTACCGTATCTTTTCCAGGATTTCTGGTATCTCTTTGTAGGTTTTCTTAGTTGTCCATTGTCAGCTGTTATCTGTGGGATTCAGAGTTCCCTACTTTTTTTTAAAAAAGAAGGTAACACATGACCCATTTTACTCCACATAAAACTACAACCATGCACCCCAATCTTGTGACACTCTGCACAGAGAGTCTGAGTGGGAAGAGCTATCGGGTGGCCAAATTTTAAAACGTTCAGGTGGGAAAAGGCTGAGATACAGAGGTTTAAAGCCCGGCAGGGCTGTCTTTTCCAGCCTGAGGGCCACATTTGCTTTTGGAGAGCCTTCTGGGGGCCATGTGCTAGTAGTGGCCAGGGACAAAGGCAAAAGAAAGTGAAGCAACCCTTTGAAAAAGTCAGATTGATAACTCAGACAATAGAGCATGAGGCTCTTGATCCCTGGGTGGTGGGTTCGAGCCCCACGCTGGTCAAAAAATTCCTGCATTGCAGGGGGTTGGACCAGATGATCTTATGATGCTTTCCAACTCTATGATGCACACCCCTATTGGGTTCTGAAATGATGGCAGAGAGAGGGGGCAAAATGTCTCACTGACTATCCAGGGGACAAGCTTGTTGGGCCTCTGTGGATCAACACATGAGAAACCAGGACTTCACCAGCTCCTTGCATGAAATGTCCAACCACGGGCTGCAGGTCATATCCTCCAGAGACACCCCCTTAAATAACATGAAATAAAGCAGAAATAGAGTGATCTCACTGCTGCCGCCCTCCCCTCCACAAGCAATCTGTGCATTGCCCCCACATGATCCAAAGCGCCCTGCAAAACTGCTTGCAATCTGTCTCGCAATTAGCATCTGGAAATTAAGGCACAGAGATTCCCAGCTTAGCCTGGTGTTAATAGGTAGACAGCTTTGCTGAGGGGGTGGGGTGGGGGGAGGCAGGTGCAATAGTTAAATCCGCAGAGAGTTGCCTGCCAGCCAGCTACAGAACAGTAGCTTTCAAAGCCCAGCGATTGCTCCCCTAAAGGAGGCCTGCTACGGGCTTGGGTAGAGGAAACAGAACCGAATTCTCCCATGGATCCTTACAGAAAAGATCCTACGAATTTCACAGAGACAGGATGGCTGCATCTCTCCATTTGGGTTAGAATCACAGAATTAAAAGGCCTCCCTGAGGGTTATCCAGTTCAAGCCCCTGCAATGCAGGGACCGCCGCTCCAGAATCTCTGGCAGGTGGCCATCCAAACTCTGTTTCAAAACCATGCAGGTCAGTCACAGCATCTCAGACTAACCTACCTCACAGGGTTGTTGTGAGGATAAAATGGGGAGGAAGAGACTGGTGTGTGTCACCTTGAGCTCCTTGGAGGGAAAGGTGGGATACAAAGGCAATAAACAAAGATGTGGTACAGTCCATTCTTCCTCCCCAGGACTCTACCATCTCCTTTGGCTGTGTGCATCAATCTGGCATGTTCTCACAACCCCCCACCCCAAACCTCACTTCTTCTCCCCCACCCCAATCTTTCCCTTCTCCTCTGTGTGGTTTTATCTGACCCATGCCAGCTCCGCTCTGCCTTCAGAGCCTGGCTGCAGCTCCTATCAATTTGTCTCAGCCTAATATCTCAGCGGAGAGTCGTAGCTAATGTCCAGATATTCTTGGCTCTTGTCGGAGCAACCGCAAAAGGCCTCCCCGTTGCCACCGCACTCTCCGCAGCATACTGAAGCCAGGAGTTATTTTGCGTCCTGCAGAGCAACAGAGCTATGAAGCAGGCTAGAGATGGCTGGCGCCCTGCCCAGTATGTGTGGGAGAGGCCCAGGGTCTTTCTTTCTCTTTCTGTGTGTGTGGCAAGAGGTCGTAATGAAAACGGGAGCTTGGTGGACACACAGTAAGCTTTGGGGTGGACTAGGGGTGCACTGTTCATGTAGCCAACAATCAGAAGAAGAGAATTTCTTGGAAGTACCGTATTTACTCATTCGCACCTCCTTTTGGCCAAATTAGGGTGCACATTAGATTTGATGGAGCATTCACATTCGCCAGCAAATATTTTTTTGGTTTTTAAGGTTTTGAAAAATTGAGGTGTGCATTAGATTTGAAGGCGCATTAAATTCGCGTAGATACGGTAATTGAATTATAGAGCGGATTTGCGTAAATGGGGAGTTGCCTGTACTTACATTATGTTGCGTTTATGTATTTTTTATGCTGTAATTATTTATTTTTAATTTCATAAGCCACCTTGAGCATGGTTTGAACTGTGGAACTGCAGCATACAAATGAAACAACAACATTTAACAACAACAACAACATTTAACAACAACAACAACATTTATACCCTGCCCATCTGGCTGGGTTTCCTCGACCACTCTGGGTGGCTTCCAGCACGTACAAAAACATAATATGTATGTATGTATGTATGTATGTATGCAAGCAAACCCCCAGGACCAACTGTTCTCTTACAGTATATCCCTGCCTGATCACTGAGCTCTTAAGGGGAGTCCCTTACTGGTTCCCCATAACTCAGACCCATGGCTCATTTCCGCCAGGAGCCATGCTGCATTGAGTACCGTGGCCCAAATTTTGCAGAACTCCCTTGCAGTTGAGGTGAGGCAGGCCCCCTCCCTGTTGAACTTCCGCCACCTACTGAAGACTGTTTCACTCAAGAGGGTATTTTATTTTCACTTTGATTATACAGATATAACAGATTCTTATTTTTCCTGTGTGTTGTATCTTTGTAAACTGCTCAGAGGCCCTTGTAGTTAAGCGGTATATATATTGTTTTAATGGTAATAATAAATGTTCTGTCTGTAAGCACCCCATAACACGAGCAAAACAAAAACACACAGCATCATATCAAGTCCTTTGTGTTTCATTTCTTATTTTTTGCTTTTATGTAGAGGGTGTTCTATATTTATGCATGCTTTCTATACATGCTTTTGAATTCTTATCAAACATGCATAATTCAGGCAATGGAGTTGATGGTGTTTACGCAAGAAGCTGTTAATGGCGTTCCAATATTTAGATTATTTATGCACTTCAATATTATTATTTTGGAAGATATATATAGCACTATAGTGAGATGTGATAATTATTTACACCCACTCTTCAAACTGGCCTGTTTATACCCGTTTTTCAAATACTCGAAGCTTTCCTTCTTTTTGACTACTATAGTGGAACGCCATAAAGCATGATGAAAGAAAGAGGGAAATACTTTTAAAGGGGTTTAACGCATAATCAATAAAAGCAGCCCATCCTCTCATAGGAACATAGCAAGGTGCCTTATCGGTTTGTCTAGCTCAGTATTGTCCACACTGACTGGCAGCAGCTCTCCAAGGTTTTAGGCAAGGGACAGTCCAAGCCCTACCTGGGACCTTCTGCTCTAACCACTGATCACTACCACCATTAACTGCTACTATGGGATATAAATACAACAAATAAGCTCTTCTGGTGGCTGCATAAGAAAGCTGGAGGAGCCAGCCAGGTGCAGAGGTCAACCTGGCATCCAGAGATCTCCACAGGGTCACAATTAGACCCACACCAGTCACAAAACACACCTGGTGTCTGGGGAATTCCAAAAACTGTTGTCAAGGGCAGTTATCTCCAGAATTTTGCCGTATATTTAACTCCCCATGGCAGCCATTTAATGTGATGCCATGCCCACCCGTGGCAGTCATTTTGTACTGTACCAGGCCCAACCATAGACGGCAATTTTGTCAGGTGCCATGCCTACCCAGGGCAGCCATCTTGTGACTGGCACTCACAGCTCTCTTCCTAAAACTCGAAGTGTGGCCCCTGGTTCAAAAGACGCTATCTCAGCCCCAATAACTTTCTGTCAGGGCTGAATTTTAAGACTGCAGGCTCCTCCGCGGCAGGGATCTATAGTTGGGAGTCGGGAATGGGATACCCCTCGTCCATAATAGGCCTAACCTTGCCTTGCATTAACATGTGCGATTGTGTGTGTCGGGCCTCTTGTGGCTCGGGGATCAAATCTCACCCCCACCACACACACACTGGGGCCGAATGCAGCCTTTCAGAGCTATCTTTCTGGCCCTTGGGATTTCTCTAGGTCACACCCCTCTCCCCAAGCCACATATCATGCCCTCCTTGAGTGTTTTTGCCCGGCTAGAAGGTCTCCTTCAACTCTCCACCTTCCCTGAATGGTGGAAAGAGAATGGGGGGGGGGGTACAGAAAAACCAGACTACGGTATCAAAGGTGAAATTCACGTTCGTTGTTCCGCCTGCTTTTGCCTCTGACCCCAAAAGTATTGCGCCCCCAAAGGGAGCGAGTCCCTTGGGCTGGAAGGGGCGCCTCTACCCCTGAGGCAGAGGCAGAAATCCGGCGCCAGCCTTCCATCAATCCCGTGGAATACCCAGTAGCATGATAGTGTGTTTTCATTATTCCCGAGAGCCTGCTAGTAATTCAATTAAAAGCTTCAGAAGAAAGCAGCCCTCGACGCTACCTGTTTATATCGCAGCAAGCAGCCGGGAATTCTCAATAAACCATCTGAATACACTTGAAATTTATAGCCGTGATATACAGCTCCGGATAAGAGATGGGGAAGCAACAATGGCAACAGGAAACTTTTGCTCAGATTTAGATAGATGAACTGGCAAGCAGTGAGTCAAGGCCATTTGTCCATCTGACCTAGTGATGTCTGCTCCCAAGGAGATGGCCACTGTGGTGCCCTCCAAATGCGGTGGACTACAACTCCCATCATGCACAGCCATTGCAGTGGATGATGGGAGTTGGAGTCCCCCCCAAAAATCTATTTATTGTATTTATATCCCACTTTTTTCTCTGAGAAACTCAAGGTGGCATACATAGTTCTCCCCCTCCTCATTCAGTTCCCTGTGAGGTAGAGTAGGCTGAGAGGCAGGGACTGGCCCAAGGTCACAACCAGTGAGCTTCCTGGCCAAGTGGGGATTCAAACCCTGGCCTACCAGGTCCCAGTCCAACTATTATGCCACACTAGCTCTATATAGGTAAAGGTAAAGGTACCCCTGACCATTAGGTCCAGACACGGACAACTCTGGGGTTGTGGCGCTCATCTCGCTTTACTGGCCGAGGGAGCTGGCGTACAGCTTCTGGGTCATGTGGCCAGCATGACTAAGCCGCTTCTGGCGAACCAGAGCAGCGCACGGAAATGCCGTTTACCTTCCCGCCGGAGCGGTACCTATTTATCTACTTGCGCTTTGATGTGCTTTTGAACTGCTAGGTGGGCAGGACCAGGGACCGAACAACGGGAGCTCACCCCGTCGCGGGGATTTGAACCGCCGACCTTCTGATTGGCAAGTCCAAGAGGCTCAGTGGTTTAGACCACAGTGCCACCTGTGTCCCGGTAGCTCTATATGGAAGTCATCAAACTGGCTATCCCTGGTCTGCTGCTGTCCAGAGTCTCAGTAAGGAGGGGTGACTCTCTCTCAGAAAGATGCACACAGGGCATGGAGAAAGTGAACAGAGGGAAGTTTTTCTCCTTAACACTAAAACTCATGGACATCCAATAAAGCTGAGAGAATTGAGACAGGACTAATTCATGCATAGTTTAACTATGGAACTCCCTGCCACTGTGTGAACAGGATGCTGGAGTCGATGGGCCATCGGCCTGATCCAGCAGGCTATCCTCGAATCCTTAGATGCTGGGAGCCTCTCTGGAGATGCTGAGGACTGAACTTGGAACTTCTGTGGGCAACAAGATGCTCTGCAGCCGAGCTGCGGCGGCCCATTCACCGAGGCCACCAGATTGCGCCGGGTCTATGAATTATTCATCTCCATTACGCCCAGACTCGGGGACGTTTTCCTCCGGCGCCCGTGAGATTAAAGAGCCCTCAGCTATCTCTGATCTCCTCCCCGCGACTGAGAGAGAGAGAGAGAGAACGTCGCCTCCGCGACCCTGCTAAGCTTTCCGTTCGATTAGCTGAATCAATGGAATCCCCTCGGTGGTTTGTAAGTAAAGGTGTGGGGCCTCCTCCACAGGGTCGTGGGAAACCAAGAAAAGGAGAGGGAGAAGCGCCATGCTGATCTTGCAGCTGCTGGAAAGCAGAACATAAGTCGAAGCCGGTAGCTGTCTCTCCCCTCTCTGTACCGGCTCATCTCCAGCCAAGCAGAGCCAAAGAGCCAATTTGGGGGGGGGGGGGAGAGCAATAACTGGCCGAGGGTTCCCCCCTCCCTGCTTGCATTTATATGGATGGATGGAGCCACTCCGGCTGAGTGTTTAAGGTTGAGCGATAAGCCCATTATGAGCTGGGCTAATGGCAGCGTGTGGGAAACCTTTGCGACATGGGCAACGTGGTGTGATAATCAGATGCTCCACTCCGGCGCATGCCAGGGCCCATCCATCACAGGGAGGCTGCCACGCGGCCTCATCCCGCCCCCTAAGTGAAGAGACACACACACACCCTTAACGTGTCAGCAACCCTCGGGCACTATCCACAAGAAGGTCTGAGATGGGAGAAAGGAGCTCTGCCACATACCCAGGGTTGAAAGCAGCTTGGAGGTCACCGATGGTCATTGACTTGGATGGCTTTAAATGAGGACTGGACAAAATCACGGAGGGCTATTGATTGGACTAAATGGGCCAGTGGTCTGAACCAGGAGGCTCTCCTGATTTCCTTATGGTGTGTTCGCTGGACAGAGCAGTGTTCAAAATTAGCCAGGCGCCAGACATGGTTTGCGACTGGCGCAGGTCCAATTGTGACCACCTGGAGATCTCCGGATGCCAGGGTAGCAGCTGGGAAAAGCAAAAGGTCACTTACAGAAGGACCTGAGATATTGCCATTGAAGCTTGAAGGTGTTTTATTCTGGATTGCTTTATCTGACGTTTTATAAAAACAAACAAAAATGGGGCCTAGACATCGAATTGTGGCGACCATAACCCAGGTTTAAGGCACCATTTGGTGATTGGATTATACAGTGGAACTTCGCTTTTTGAACATCTCGGCTGCCGAACATTTCGGAAGCTGAACGCCAAAAACCCGGAAGTGAATGCTTCCGCTTTTGAACACACCTTGGAAGTCGAACGGCTTCTGCGGCGCATTTTTCCATTGTCACCATTCACTCTGCCAACAGCTCTTTGGTTTTTGAACGTTTTGCAAGTCAAACAGACTTATGTTCGAAAACCGAGGTTCAACTGTATATGGATTTTTAAGACTGGTCCAGAGGTAGACAGCTGAGATAGTGAAGGAAAAACCTTATTGGCCTCTTCTTACATCGTTTCATTATAATTTTATTACTGATCATTGACTGGCCTGGGAGCCTAGGAATTATCTTAAGAAGTAAACTGGGCTCAGCTGGATTTTTGCCGCTGGTGTAAAGTGGAACTCCTCAGGGGTCGATACGGTTTTTCTTCACCCCACCTCCAAAGTCAATTCCAGCTGGAAAACTGCAGCTAAGCATGTGAAGACACACACACAAACATACACACACACCAGCTACTTGCTTCAGACCCTGCAGGTGAATCGGCCACTCGGAAAAATGTCCACCGCCGTTATAGATAATTCATTTCCTTTCTGTGTCAAACCCACCCCTAATCCCTATCCGAAGCCACTCTGGGCAAAACTGTAAGCAACAGACACACTCTCCGTAATTGGATAGCAAAATTGCAACGTAATACATTTCAAGCGTACATGCTCTGCATCCATTTATTCCTACTTGAACTCATCCTTTGGAAGAAGCCGAGCTGGGAAACTGGGAGGTTTATTTGCCCGCACTGCTGCCTTTCGAGATTTCCGTCAGGCACGGCTTATGATGCATTTGCAAAACTGTCCGCCCAGCCAAGAGGACTGGAAACTTAATTCACGAGAAAGAAAGCCAAGATTCTTAGGGTGCTGACCGTCACATGGAGTATCAAAGTCCACACATGCGCAGAACTCTAGAATACACAGTCATATGCTTTGGTTGCTAGTGAATGGAAAGGCACTCTGCACATCCTCAGAGGAAGATGGGCCCTGCATTATTGCTTCAAATGCTTCAGAGTCCGGGTACCGAAAGCATGAATGCCATCTTCTAAGTGTGATTTCCTTTTGAAAATTCATTAATTGCATACCATTTCTTTCCCACCCACCACCCCTCAGATAAGTAAACAAATAAATCCCCGCAGGTGATCCACTTCCAGCGATGCTCATATTGCAATTTAGGTGAAAATAGTTGGCAATTATAGAGATGTACAACGCACCAAGTCCTTCACACACTTGAGAAATGCTGCTAATCTGCTCTCGCCAATGTTCTTTTAAGACCCTTCAAAAGCTCTTGGAGAGAGACTCTCAAGATCAGCCTTTGATTTTGTTTCTTAGGGGGATGTCTGTTGAAATCCTATGCATTCAACATAATGGGACTTGCTTCCAGGACACTGGGAAATGTAGTTTTCCCTCGGTACCCAAATCCTCAGAAGGACATGGGCACCTTGGGAACTATACTTCTTTGTTTTTAAATATTTTGCCACACTCTAGCTGAAAAGGCGCTCAGGGCAGCTTACACAGCTCAGGAGTGAGAGAGACCCTGCCTTCCATGCCCACCCCCACCCCTGTTTCAATTCTAAAAGGCACATCACTCAAGGAAAAGGCAATGGGGAGGGAGGAGGAGAAAAACAGGCTCAGGCACCCATTCTTAAAATCACAGTCCTTATGACAACCCACTGGGTTTTATTTCCCATGGTTCCCGGAACCTGAGGCCAACATTTGGTGAAACATTTGTGGATCCAGGGAAGGAAGCAGGTTGAGAAGAAAGATCACTTGATTCAAAGATGAGCTTCTAGGGCAAATAATACTCAATTCAAAATGCAGCCCAACATTGCAGGCCAGACAAACCTGGTATTCAGAAGCAAGTCGTTTCATCATCATTCATTTGTTTATCTATTTCATAAGATTTGCATACTGCTTGATTCTTAAAAAAACAACAACCCTCAAAGCTGTTTGAAAAAAAGTTAAACAAAAACATTATCAATAAGAAGAATTAATAGCAAATTGAAACTTTCAAAAAGTTAAAGTAACAATAGACTAAAAACAGAATTAAAACTTGCACCAACTTTCTAAGCATCTGGGTATTCTTGCCTAAACAAAAATGTTTTTAACAGGCACCGAAAGGAGTACAGTGAAGGCACCTGCCTGATGTCAAGAGGCAGTGAGTTCCACAGAGTGGGTGCTGCCACACTTACAATGTGGCACCTGTAACAGGGCCAGTTCTGCAGATTGAGGCAGTGGGGTATATGGGGGGTAAGGCAATCTCACGGGTCACCTTCAAAAGGAGGAGAAGAGAGACCATCCTGGGCTCTGATTGGGTGGTTCAACTCCCCTCCCCACCCCCATGGCCAATATGTCTACAAGCAACCAAGAAGATAGAGAAGAAGCTGTAGAAGGCGGGGGGGGGGGAGAGACTCATTCATTTGCATATTCATTTAGCCATTAATTTGAAGTTGGAGCCTGCCCTGACTTGAAAGCAAACGGTGGGGAACGATAGATGGAGAGGCGCAGATAACGTTATCTCGTTAAATTTCTACTCAAATCCAATTAAAATGGCTAAATGCATAACCGTTATGGAAAAACGTGGCCTCTCCGCTTAAGTGCCTCTGCCTCTACCCCTCCTCCTGCTCAAAGAGGATTCCTGGGCAATTCTTCAAAGGGAACCCTAAATCAGGTGCTCTACCACTGATGCTCTACCTCCTTTCGCTAAAAAAATAAAAGTTAAGACTCTAGTTCTCAGGATTCTAAATGTCAGGATGGTTTAAACAGAAAGGTAAGAAGCTGCCTCATGCAAAGTCAGACTATCGGTCCACATAGCTTAGTATTGACTACACTGACTGGCAGCAGCTCTGCCTGGAGATGCCACTGGGGGTTGAACCCGGACCTTCTCCATGCAAATCAGCCACTCAGCCATGGCCTTTCCTCCAAGCTCCTATGAACCAGATGCTGCCATTAAAGGCACAAGACCATTTGTATCCCCGGTCAGTTGGCAACACTAGCTTTGAATTGCACAGTAGCCTCCCCTGGAAAAAACAACAACAAGATGGCAACTGTAGACTTTGGCCCCCACCCCTCACGCAGGGCCACCTTTCCAGGAGCAGAGGGAGGCCGGGCAGGCCTGCAGTCTATTTACGATCCAGTCCATTACGCGGCTTTTGAATAAACATGGCTCATTGGCACCACTGTGAAGTCAGCATTTAAGGGAGCGTGAGGAAAATGGCCGCCCTGGGAGACGGCATAAATCAGGGGCCTTAATTGGAGGCCTCTGCATTTCTTCCTTCCGGTGGGATGCAGTCATGACTGATGGGAACTTGTGGGTGGGAGGGTCCTTAATTTCTTGCCAACTGTCACTGTCAATCTCTTCCCCCACCCAGCCACCACTACCTCGTCTCCCTCTTAGCCAGCCTTTCTCAACCTGTGGATCCCCAGATGTTGTTGAACTACAACTCCCATCACCCCTAGCTAGCAAGGCCAGAGCTCAGGGATGATGGGAGTTGTAGTCCAACAACATCTGGGGACCCACAGGTTGAGAACCGCTGCAAGCAATGGGGTGCTGCCGAAGAGAGGTTAGGGAATTCGACGCCAAGGTTTAAGGAACCTCAAAAGATGAAGGACTCTCCTCCCTTGGAGGATTTTAAGCAGAGGTTGGATGGTCCATCTGTCAGGGGTTCTTGAGCTGCGATTCCTACATCGCAGGGAGTTGGACTTGATGACTCTTGGTGATCCCAACAATTCTTTGATTCCGCTGGGCTCCTGCACCATAGATCTGTCCAACACTGACTGGCAGCAGCTCTTCAGAGTTTCAGGCAGGGATCTTTCTTCCCCCAAACACTCCTTGAGGATGTTGGAGTTTCTTGCATGGAAAGCAGATGCTCTATCACTTGAGCTACGGCCCTTAAGACACAAGAAGCTGCCTTATGTTGAATCAGAGCATTGGTCCAGCTACCAGGCATGTCCCCCCACCCTCAAAAAATGATTGCCTCCCAGGGAATACCGGAGGGTTAGGTGCTCTACCCATGCCCCAAAAGCTGGCTAACAATTTGATTTGGTTCCACAATATTTAAAGAAAGGCATGGTTTTTTCATTGTGGAGTTTTTTTAACTGCAAAATTTTTAATAAAAATAAAAAATGGGGGGGGGGAATCCCAGTTGAGGATGCTGTTGAAGAAATATGCTCTTGATGTAGCAGCAGGCATATATGGTGTCCAGATCAAGGGAAGTACAGTGGTACCTCGGGTTACATACGCTTCAGGTTACAGACTCTGCTAACCCAGAAATAGTGCTTCAGGTTAAGAACTTTGCTTCAGGATGAAAACAGAAATCGTGCTCCAGCGGCACGGCAGCAACAGAAGGCCCCATAAACTAAAGTGGTGCTTCAGGTTAAGAACAGTTTCAGGTTAAGAATGGACCTCTGGAACGAATTAAGTACTTAACCTTTTTACCACTGTACAGCTCCATTGTGCCTTAGTTAGGCCGCCACCTGGAGTTCTGTGACCAGTTCTGGGCACCTCAGTTTGAGAAGGATATTGAACAGCTGGAAGGTGCGCAAAGGAGAACTACCAAGATGATCAAGGGCATGGAAACCAAGCTTTAGGAAGAAAGGTTGAGGGAGTTGAGTATGTTTAGTCTCGAGAAGAGAAGATGCCATCTTCAAATATCTGATGGAGGATGGAGCAACCTTCTTTTCTGCTGCTCCAGAGAGGAGGACCTGAACCAAAGGATTCAAATGACCAGAAATGTCAGGAAGAACTTTTTGACAGAAAGAGCTGTTTGACAGTGCAATGGACTCCATCAGAAGGTGGTGGACTCTCTTCACTGGATGTTTTTAAACAAAGGGTGGATGGTTCCCTGTGATGAATTCTTTAGCTGTGGTTCTTTTTAAAATATAGATAGATATATATTTTTTTTCACGAAAAAGAACCCTTTAGTCGAGATTCCTGCATTTCAGGGTGTTGAACTAGATGGCCCTTGGGTACATTCCAACTCTACAACTCCTTGATGCTATGATTCTGCTCATTGGCACCCTCTTCATTACTGCCCAGCATTCAGGGCTGGGTCCTGCCCACAAAAATAGGTTTGGAAGACTAATAAGCTTTGGAGAATCCTAACTCAGAGTTAAACTCTCTTTATTCCACTCACAGATTCACTGAACATCTTTTTGGAAAATGTGTTTCACCCCCTTGTTTTGAAAGCAGTGGCTTAATCCAAATCTATGTGATTACTAGCCTAGGGGAAAAAACAAGATCCAAGGATTCAGGGTCTCACCCAAATGGGATGCCTTTCTCTCCCCCTTCTGCTGCTGTTCCTGACCTCATCCTGCACATCAGATGGTCCCGGATTCCCTGGCAACCAACACAGCAGGGGGGCCTAGATTACGGATCTGGCCAAGATTAGTTGAGCAAAATCTGGATCACGGCACCAAACGGGCTTGATTTCCTCTTAAGAAGAAAATGCATTTAAAGCGCCCCATAATCTCTCGCCCAAAAGAGGGCAGCTGGCCAGGGGGAGGGGGGGAAAGGTGGAGGCAGAGCACAAAGGGGACACAATGCTAATCCTGCAGGGAAAGCTATCTAATCTTCCCACACGGAGCTATAGATGGTGCGCAGACAGAGGCTGAATGTTGGCATGTAATGGGATGTGCAACAGGAATCTCGTTTAGCCCTGTTTTGTTGCACGATGTGATTTCCACCAGAAACGGAGCAGGCTTTTGAGTTTAGGAGAGAGAA
This sequence comes from Podarcis siculus, assembly GCA_034642415.1. NCBI lineage: Eukaryota > Metazoa > Chordata > Lepidosauria > Squamata > Lacertidae > Podarcis > Podarcis siculus. The sequence continues at coordinate 13,808,300 of JAXCMG010000018.1, forward strand.
TTTACGAATGGAAGAACCTATAAAGAGCCTGCAGGATCAGGTCAATAGCCCATCTAATCCATCATCTTTTTTTTATTCACAGGCCAACCAGGTGTCCATTTTGGGAAGCGCAAAAGCAGGACCTGAGCACCAGAGGACTCTCCCTGCCTCACCACTGTAGTTTTCAGCAACTGGCGTTCAAAAGCATTGCTGCCTCCAATCTTGAGGCTTTTTATAGAAAAATGCTGAGCAACAGGGGAACACAACAGACTTGCAAAAGATGATGCACAGCGTAGAGAAAGCAGGTAGGGACTTTTTCTCCCTCTCTCCTAACATTACAACTCGTGGACATCCAAGGAAGCTGAATATTGGAAGATCTGGGGCTCCAGTCAAATTGTTGGAAGGTTGCAGCGCCTGCTGTGGCTGCAGAGACCAATACAGGAGAGACATGTTTTGTTGCAGCTGGGGAAGATGAAGGTGTCCGGTTGTGCAGATGCACCACGCCGTTTCTCCTCTCTGCACTCCCAGCGGTCATTCCTCCTCTGGTCACTGCTATGGACGCACAACCTCCTCTCCCCACTCCTTGGGAGTCCTCTGGGCAGCTGCTGCTGCTACCGCCACCCCTGGTCTCTGAGATGCCCCCTGCCCCAAAGAGAGGTGCCACCTCCAACTGCCCCACAGGGGACTGGGAAACACCCCTTGGCCAGCCCTAGAGGCACCATTCGCCTGCGGAGCTGGTAGCCAGGGCTACTGCAACAAACAGCTGTGCAAGTCTTTGGGAGGCAAAGACATGAGAGGGCACCTGAGGTGGGAGGGAAGGAAAGAGGGGTAGAGGCCAGTGTTGCCCGCGCCAACCCTGACCATCATTCAAGGCACCCCAGAGTGCCACGGCACACTGGTTCAAAACCACTACACTAGACCATTGGCCATGCTGGCTAAGGGTGGATGGGAATTGCCGCCCAAAGCATTTTTAATGCACCAAGCTGGAGAAAAGCATGCTCAAAAGGGGAAAGATTAAGCTTTGAACATTTCAGCTTGCCACTTAGCCTTTTTACTTTAAAAAATAAAAAATGAACTCCCTGAAGGGTGATAAACTCAAAATGAGCAGGTATATCCTAGAAAGCAGCTATTTCAGACTCCAGCTTCCATCAGCCCCATCAGCCAGCAGGACCAATGGTCAGAGACAGTGGGAGTTCTATAGAATGAATGGAGGGCACCAGCTTGTGGGAAGCTGTAATAAAGCTTCTAGGTTGAAAGGGAGCAGAGCACCGCCTTCCCAAGTTGTATCTTACACAGGAAGCTGCCTTATACTGAGCCAGACCTTTGGTCTATCGGGCTCAGTATTGTCTACACTGGCTGGCAGCCGCTCTCTGGGATTCAGGCAGGCAAGTCTCTCCCAACCTTACCTGGGGATTGAACCCAGGACCTTCTGCTTGCAAGACAGATGCTCTATCACGGAGCCACAAGTCAGTTAGGCATGACTGCCCTCCTTTTGACAAACCTATCTGGCCTGATATCCAGGACTCCTTTGGGGCTCAAGCCATAGGCTTGGTTCCTTCCCAGCACACAGCCTCCAGGGCGGGCAGCCTTTTGCTGCTCCGCTGTGAACTGAGCCACCCTCCTCTCTCCTCGCCCCCTCCCCGTTCCAGCCTGCCCGCGTCCCACAATGCCAGCCTGCCCCAGAATGTACGCAATGTACCAGCTGCCTTCCAAACAGCTCTTTAAAGCCACTTGGCTGTCTGAGTGGCGGACACAGCAGACCCGGCCTGAATGCTAATGACAGCAAGGCACTCCCAGGCACAGCAAGCCTGCCAGCTCCAAGCAACGGAGCAGCCTCGTTGGCCGGGCCTCTTTCCTGCCTGCCACTCACATCTGGCTGAGGAATTGCTATCCCCAACACCATGGCCTCAGAGGAGGCACACTCATTTGATAGGAAGAAGCGCTCTATGGTTAGAGTATCGGACCGGGACCTGGGAAGGCGAAAGAGCTGGAAATTTCAAAAGATAACATCTTAAATCAGGGGTCAGCAAACTTTTTCAGCAGGGGGCTAGTCCACTGTCCCTCAGACCTTGTGGGGGGCCGGACTATATATTTTTTTGGGGGGGGTGAACGAGTTCCTATGCCCCACAAATAACCCAGAGATGCATTTTAAATAAAAGAACACATTCTACTTGTGTAAAAACAACAGGCAGGCCCCACAAATAAAAGTACACATTCTACTCATGTAAAAGCACGCTGATTCCCAGACTGTCTCCTGGCCGGATTTAGAAGGCGAATGGGCCGAATCTGACCCCCGGGCCTTAGTTTGCCTAACCCATGTTTAAACCATATACCCAATACTGGTATCGATCTATGTAAAGAGATTCTCTGTGCCCTCACATCTACAAAAAGATTGACAATTGATACATCAGAAGGACAACCCCCCCCCCCATTGATCAATGGACAGATGACAAGTCTTGCAACCCATGAACAGATCACCTTCAGACGAAGATTATGCATGGACAAATTTAATGATATTTGGAATGCATTTGTCAAAAGGATGGTGACACATGGATTGACATATACTTGAGGGAAAAAGTAAGTTTATCCATCTACATATATATTTTATGGTTATTTTGTTATTGCTGTTTTCCTCTGCTTTTTAGTTTATGTATTCTATCTCCCTGCCCCCTTTTCTATTCTTTCTTTTTCCTTCTTTCTTCTTTAGCTTAACTTACAGTACTATAATAAGCTCAATAAATTTTTAAATAAAAAAACACGAGAAACTAGAAGAGACCAGGGTTCAAATCCCCACTCATCCATGATACTCACTGGCAGAGTAGATAGATAGATAGATAGATAGATAGATAGATAGATAGATAGATAGATGATAGATAGATAGACAGACAGACAGATAGATAGATAGATAGGGCAAGGTGTCCCGAAAAGCTCCCAATCCCACATTCACCCCAAAGCACTCGCTTTTTCCCCCAACAGTCATTTTTGGCAATCTTTTAGTGGGTGCTTGGAAAGTGCCCGTCCGTTCAGAAACACTGCCCTCAATCTGAACTGACTTTGTTTGCTGTCAGCATCGTCACCCCATAGCCAAGCCTGGTTGGCTAGAGAGCCCAGCCCAGTGTCATCCCTGACAATCAGCTGCAACTCCTGCACCACAGGAGGGTTGGACTAGATGACCCCTGGCTTCCCTTCCAACCCTTCAGTTCTATGATTGCAGAAATGATTCCCACCCCCCACGACCCAGGCAAACCTCCAACTTTGCCACCTGCAAACGAAGTGGAAAAATTGTTTTGGGTGGGGGGGGTTACTGTTGAGGGCTGGGGAGCCCCATATACGATAAGGGCCGTAGCTCAGGGGCAAAGCACCTGGTTTGGTCCTTGACAGCATCTCCAGGTAGTCTCCAGACTAGCAGTCCATTCCAGATGTTCAGACTTGGGTGCTGCAACCATCCCTCTCCCTCAATCCAACACTCTCGGGAAGAGAGGATAAAAAGTCATCAGCGTTCTGACAGACTGAATTCCCACCAGCACCTCAGAGAGCTGACCCCTTCCCTGCTGCCCCTGCCAGCCAGTCCCCCAGCCAGCCCTCTCCATTACACCCCGCAGGAAATCCGCTTAGCTCGCTTACCCCCATATGATCGGCATCAGATGATCCGATTACAGGCACTAATGCCTTGAAAGCACCCCCTGCCTCCCCCAGCAGAGATTTCCTATCATAACACCCACCCACACCCACCCCAGCATTTGACAATACCACACATGGTATCTGAGCTGGTTTAATAGCACCCTCCAGAGATCACTGAACTACAAGGCCCATCAACCCTGACCACTGGACATGCTGGCTGGGGCGGATGGGGGAGTCCAGCAACATCTGGAGGTCACGACATTGGCCATGCCTGCGCTTGCCAAACTAACACATATCTTGGGGTCGCTGTGGCCCGCTAAGGCAACGAGGGGTATTTTATAAGGTTTTGTGACAGCATATTTGACCCTAACTCATATTTTCATTTTGTTTTCGCAGCGGCCCAATCCATCCCACCTTTTCCTTCAAGGAGCTCAAGGTGGAATGAGAATGGCTCTCCCCACTCCTCCTTTAATTCCTACAACAACCTTGTACAGTAGGCTGTGGCTTGATAGCTAAGTGAGGATTTGAACCCCGGTCCAAGTCTGACATCCTAACCATTATACCACACTGGCTCTCTGTGGACTAATCTAATCAAGTCTATCCTCCATTTCTCTTCTTTGCCCCCACCCCATGCTATCTGGGCAAGTACAGAAGCTGAAGATAAAACGGGATCTCACTCCTTGACTCCTTGACCCTACTGCCAGCCAAAAAGAACACTCCAAAGAGGCCATAGCTAACACCTTGAGAATCATTTGAAAGAATGGCAAATGTAAATCTGCAGAGGAAAGAGGAGTAACTGCAGTCAAGAGCATGCAAGACTGGGAAGTTATCTTGAGAGACATCCAAATTGCTGCAGGTACTTAGAAGTGCAATGCCAAATAGGGTGGCAAAATCTTCAGAACCATCCAAATTGCTGCAGGTTGAGCCCATCACACCAAATTGGCTGATGTTCTGCCAAACGGGGGCAGTTGATACCTTCAAAAGTGTCCAGATTGGCACAGCCAGAAATTGGGTAAAGTCATGTAAATGTCACATTTTTGGTCTGCCATTTTGATTCAAAATTGTGCCTGGCATTCAAACATCAACAAAGGCAACCACCTTCACACGAGGAACCCCCATGCCAAGTTTGGCAACCATGAGACGCAGCTGAACCTGTGCTGAAAAACAGGTGAAGTCACACAAAAGTTGCATTTCGGGCAGTCATCTTGATTCAAAATGGCACCTGGAATCCAAGCATCAATGAAGAGTCCTTGGGAACCCTCTTGCCAAGTTTCGCAATATCTCAAGAGGCGTCTGAACGTGTAGAGAACAAACAAAGAGATGGACAAACCAAAGTATATAGCAGATTCATTCATTCTGATTTGTTTGCAGGGAAGCAAAACGTTGTTGTGGAGAAGTGAGATGATGTTGCATTGAGACAAGGGTCTACCCCAAACCTACAAGTGAATTTACCTATACTTTTCCTTATTGCAAGAAATATTTGGGGTATTATTTTTTTTACACAAGACCTCCCAATAAACTATCATTGCAATACCTGAACTTGCTGGTAGGTGGTTGAATTGCACCCCTAAACAGTGGCAATCTGGAACAGGCAAAGAGAGCGGAATCAGGGGACTTTGTGTCCAAAACAGAGTAGGTCTGGGGCTCAGACCCGACCCCCGACCCCCCCGCCTTTCCACCCTGCAGACTATCCTTTCTTAGATGGTCTGGGGGGAAAGAGGGGAAATTCTAAGGAGATGAAAAATCAGACAGACACACACACACACACACTCCCAGCAGACACTAGACAAACAGATGAGACAAGATGGCATCCTTTTGATCCCTCTCAGGGGGGGTAACGTCCCCCTCCTCAAATTCAGTGGGGATAGAGAATCCTTGCAGGGGAAAACATCTGGGTGAGGGATAAAACTTTAGCTCTTGATTATGGTGGTCTTATAATGGGGGTGGGGACTTAAATCCCCAGGTCCTCATGGCCTTAATCAAGTTCCTACTGGGGGGAAGTGTTTAAGGGGAGAAAACAGGGGCTTGTGGGGCAGGGAAGATGTAGGTTGGCTCTGGTTAAGCAAGACGCAGTCCTCAAAAGGGATATTGTAGAGTAGGAAAAGGTTCAAGAAAATAGCAACCAAAATTATCCAGGGGAGAGAGTGACTCCCCAGTTGAGAAAGGATGAAGTATTTCAGGCTTCCTGGTTTAGAGAAAAAGCGAGTAAGAGGGGGCATGATGGAAGTTCATACCCTCATGCATGGATTGTGTCACAGCACCAGAACTCGTAGGCATCCCTTGAAGCCGATTGGCAGAAGATGCGGATGGAGGCAAGAGCGGAGCTAAACTATGGAACTCCCCGCCACAGGAGGCAGTAACGGCTACCATCTTGGATGGGTTTAAAAGAAGACTGGACGAATTCATGGAAAAGAGGGTTATCTATGGCTACTAGACGGGATGGCTATGCTCTACCTCCACAGTTTTGGTTCACAGTCTCCTACAGGCATCTGGGACAATATTCTGCAGGCTCTTCTTATGTCAATAGCAGAATGCTGGGCTTGATGGACCATTGGTCTGATCCAGCACTCTCTTCTTACATAGTTGTATTGTGAACCTGTGGAGCACACAGCTCTCTCACATGTTCTGAGGATGGTCTGTTGATGGTCTGATGAGGACCAGGGCAATAAATGGAGAAGGCCGACCAAGGGGGTCAGAGGGGCTGAGAAGGGATAGGAAGCCTAATGTCTGCACATTTTACTCATTCATTCAGTTATTCACAGAAGTATTTATATACCACCCTCCCACAAAAGTTCAGTGCGATGTACATCAGCATCGAAACATTTCGAAGCAATACAAAACTGAGACTGAGAGGAGACAGGATAGCCACCCTCAAATAACTCAAGGGCTGGCACATGGAAGATGGAGCAAGCTTGTTTTCTCCTGCTCCGGAGGGTCAGGACTCGAAACAATGGCTTCAAGTTACAAGAAAGGAGATTCCGTCAAAATGTCGGGAAGAACTTTCTAGCAGTAAGAGCTGTTTGATAGTGGAACTGTGTCCCTTGGGGGGTTGTGGACTCTCCTTTTTGGAGGTTTTTAAGCAAAGGTTGGAGGGTCATCTGTCCTGAATGCTTTAGCAGAGATTTCTGCCTGGCAGAGGGGTGGATTGGATGACCCTCAGGGCACCCTCCCGAATTCTACCATTCTATATTACAAACAGTAGCAACCATTTCACAAGGAAATTGAAACTGGGTGGGTTCAGGAAGGAATCTGTGTCAGCCAAATGCATCCCCATGTTAACTTTGAGTCTCCCAGACAGCATTCACCTCCTTTCTGCACTCGAGGAATGGAAAGGGACGCCTGCCCCATATATCTTAGTCCGCAGCTGGAAAGAACATCTGCTCCCCTAATGCAGCTCCCAGACTATTGCCTGGCGGGTGGGGGGAAATCCACAGGATCATTCCCTGGCAATCCCCGTGAATCAGATTGGAGCAATAATCTCCTTGTTGACGCAGCCCAAATCATTAATCCTCACCCCTCCAGGCTCTCCCACTGGGTGGGAAATGTCAGCCCCGGAGCCTGGGAAATAATGGGAATCCTAGAGTCCCCAGGGAAGAGGGAATGACTGTTAAACCACTCTGGGCACAAGGGCACAAGGCGACCCTAGGGAACAGAACTCTCCCCACTTGTGATTCCCAGTAACCAGGGGCCAATAGCCTTCAATAGCCTTGCCTTGAGAGCTGGACCATAAAGAAGGCTGATCGACGAAGAACTGATGCTTTTGAATTATGTTGCTGGAGGAGACTCTTAAGAGTCCCATGAACTACAAGAAGATCAAACCTCTCCATTCTTAAGGAAATCAACCCTGAGTGCTCACTGGAAGGACAGATCGTGAAGCTGAGGCTCCAGTACTTTGGCCACCTCATGAGAAGAGAAGACTCCCTGGAAAAGACCCTGATGTTGGGAAAGATGGAGGGCACAAGGAGAAGGGGATGACAGAGAACGAGATGGTTGGACAGTGTTCTCGAAGCTACCAGCATGAGTTTGACTAAACTGCGGGAGGCAGTGGAAGACAGGAGTGCCTGGCATGCTCTGGTCCATGGGGTCACGAAGAGTCGGACATGACTAACGACTAAGCAACAACAACAGAAGTCTAGGCCAAACACAATTTCCTGATGAGCTTAGCTTTCTGCATGCAAGGGGTTTGTCATAGTCAACGATGCCTCCTAAATCCTTCCACACAGGGAGAGCTGGTATCAATGTTGTACGCTGCAGCAGAAAGGGTCTGATTGTATTCTTGGGAGATGTGGTTGCCTTAGGCCAGGGCCAGGGAATTATCAGACTCAGGGAGCCAAGGCATTGGCTGGCTGGTTGAGTTTTACATTTATAAGGCAAGGAGTTTAAAGTGGCACACAGAGTTCTCCTCCCTCTCCATTTTATCCTCAAGACAACCCTGCAAGGTAGGTTAGGCTGAGAGGCAGTGTCTGGCCCAAGGTCACCGTGCCCCCCTTCACAGGAATTGCGGCCTGTGATGGATCGCGGCCCTCACGCTGGAACAATCTCCCCTCTCTGAGGGAAGCCATTGCGCTAGAAAGAGCAAAGTGAAATACAGCAAGAATATGTTCCATGATGCACCTTAACTGTGCTGAGCTACCACCGCAGGGAGGGAATAAGTTATGTGCCTTTAAAAAGTTTTATTTGCCTTTTTATACCCTGGCACCGTTCTAGCGGCGCAGAAGTAACCAAGGACAATTTCCTGGAGTTTTATTAAGAGGCTTAAATCAGGGTCTTCCCGGCGTTCCGAACCAACACCCGGCTTTACGGCACACAGGTTTACAGCCTGCGTGGCTTTATCTGCGTATGGCTCCGGTAAGGAAAAATAAGGGTCTCTCAGGTCCTTTCCTGGGGGGGTCAGCAGCAGAGGAACACGCCCAAGTCTTGAACAGAGATGAGCTGTTTAAGAGCCGGAGTTTCTGACCGCCAATAAGAGTTGTTAGACAGTGAATTGGACTCCTTCAGAAGGTGGTAGACTCTCCTTCCTCTGAGGTTTTTAAGCAGAGGTTAAGTGGACAAGGACGCGGGTGGCGCTGTGGGTTAAACCACAGAGCCTAGGGCTTGCTGATCAGAAGGTTGGCGGTTCGAATCCCCGCGACAGGGTGAGCTCCCGTTGTTCGGTCCCTGCTCTTGCCCACCTAGCAGTTTGAAAGCACGTCAAACTGCAAGTAGATAAATAGGTACAGCTCCGGCAGGAAGGTAAACGGCATTTCTGTGTGCTGTTCTGGTTCGCCAGAAGCAGCTTAGTCATGCTGGCCACATGACCTGGAAGCTGTACGCTGGCTCCCTCGGCCAATAAAGCGAGATGAGCGCCACATCCCCAGAGTCAGCCACAACTAGACCTAATGGTCAGGGATCCCTTTACCTTTAAGCGGACCAATGTGTCAGGGATTCTTTAGTTGCGCTGCACAGGGTTGGTCTGGATGAACACTGGGGTACCTTCCAACTCTTCACTTCTATGATAAATCTCACAGCTGGGCTGCAGCTGGGCACGGAGGAGATTCGGTTTGCGATAAGACAAACCAACTTAATCTCCACTTTCCCAAACGGAACGTGGGCATCCTTTGAAAGCCACCCTCCTCCGAATTTTGCAATGCGATTCTCCAGCCAAATAATGTGTACAAAATTGGATATTGCAGGGAACAGTGTGCATGGAAATGCATATATCAGTGAAAGTGGCAAACCAAAACACATTATTTCAGAGAACATTGCTTTGCAAAAAGTGTACATCGGGAAAGATGTCATACAAACAGTTTACCCATGAGATAGTCTTAGCCCATCTATGACCTTCAGCACTGTTACAAGAACCCGTACGTTATACCCGTTCCTTGTTTAAACCAAGCCTACTCAGATATTTAGAAATCTGATGCACTGTCCGATCTACTTTTAGCTTACTGCTTTTTTAACTTTTCAACTGTCTTAAATTTTTGGGTTGATCATTTTTATTATTGATTTGTATTTTTTTGTAAACCACCTTTTAAAGATAATAAAAAGGTAAATGTAAAGGACCCCTGACAGTTAGGTCCAGTTGCAGACGACTCTGGGGTTGCAGCGCTCATCTCACTTTACTGGCCGAAGGAGCCAACATTTGTCTGCAGACAGTGTTTCCGGGTCATGCGGCCAGCATAACTGAGCCGCTTCTGGCAAAACCAGAGCAGCGCAAGGAAACGCCGTTTACCTTCCCGCCAGAGCGCTACCTATTTATCTACTTGCACTTTGACCTGCTTTCGAATTGCTAGGTTGGCAGGAGCAGGGACCAAGCAATGGGAGCTCACCCCGTCACGGGGATTCGAACCGACAACCTTCCAATCGGCAAGCCCAAGAGGCTCAGTGGTTTAGGCCACAGCACCACCTGCGTGTATAAAGCAATGTATAAATGTTATGAAATAATAAACAAATGAATGAATAAAAGTGGGTAGAGCAGCAAATGTAACCTTAACCTCTGCACTGCGCACACTCAAATGCTATCGCACACCCTTCTCTATCTTCCATCCAGACAATCAAGAGACATGGATGGCTCAGTCAGTAGAGCATGAGACTCTTAATCTCATGGTTGTGGGTTCGAGCCCCACATTGGGCAAAAGATTCCTGCAGTGCAGGGGGTTGGACTGGATGACCCTTGTGGTCCTTTTCGAAGTCTACAATTCTATGATTAGAGTTCAATGACAAATCCGAGCCAGGCAAAGGCAGTTTGCCAGGAGTTTACAGAGCAGGTCTGGCGAAGGCCATGCCTCACTACAAAGAGCTTTTGGCTCCGATGTGCTCCTACCTGAAATCCACAGCAAAGCTCATCTACTCAATTGTGTTCATCACAATATGCCTAAATTGCCTTTCCTCCAATAGATTCCTGGGCGGTGCACACACAATGAACATGAAAACGAAACAAAAAATTATACAAGATTCCAATATAATCAAACCGCATTCTTCATGTCCGAGAGGCAGCAAAAGCTTTTTTTTCCCCAAATAAAAAAAAAAGACCTAAAAGCAGACTAAGGCAGCATAAGCCTTTCAAATGACTTGGGATGATGCTGAGCAGACTGTGAGGAAAAGGGCAAACGTTCACTGGCACAGCATCTGTTTTGCAAAGGGAGCGACCTCTCCGAAGTGCGCAAATGGGCGGCAAAATGGCAAATGTAAACAAGTGTAATGTGGCCAAAAAAAGTCTTCCTTTCACAATGCGCTCCCAGAGCCTGAACTGGCAGGGATGGACCGGGTACAAGACCCCGGGAGTCTTAGTGGATAGCTCAGAAACAAGATGTTGACCCAGTGTGAAAAAGGCAAAACCCATGCTAGGGATTGTTAGGAAAGTAATTGAAAATAAAACTGCCGATATTCATAATGCCGTTCTACAAATCTATGGTGCAACCACATTTGGAATACGGTGTAGAGTTCTGGACGCCTCTCCTCTAAAAGGATATTATACACTTGGAGAAGGTTCAGAAAAGGGAAACCAAAATGATGGAGAGGGTGGAGGGCCTCTCCTACAAGGAAGGGTTGCAGCGTCTGGGATTTTTAGCTGAGAGAAAAGCCAAGTAGAAGTTTATAAAGGTATGTCTGACATCGAGAAAGTAGGAAGAGAAAAGCTTTCCTCCCTCTCTCTCATAATGTTAGAACTCCTTCACATCCAATGAAGTCAAGCGACGGAAGATTTAAGACAGGTAAAAGAAAGGATTTCTTCAGGCAGTGCAGAGCTGTGGAACTCCCTGCCACAGGAGGTAGCAATGGCCGCCAACTTCCCTGGCTTTAAAAGATGATTGGATATATTCATGGCTATCAATGACCACCAGGCAAAATAGCTATGTTCTGCCTCCATGGTTGGCTGCTGTGAGAACAGGATGCCGGACTATACAGGCCATGGGCATAAATTGAATTTCTGAATGCACAGGGTAGGGAACGGTTAGGCTTCCGTTCATTATCCCCCCCTGAAAAAGAGAGAAGAGATTGTGCCTATTTAAACCTCCAGTGGCCATGAGTTCCAAAGGTCACCACAGAACAAGCTCTGCTTTTCACAGGAAAGCTGGACATACTACTGGGGGCGTGCTCATACTGGAGAAGGCCACCCCGGAGGTTCTCAGGTTGCAGACCAGCCTTCCCCAGGCAGGTGCCTCCCAGAGGCTGTTTGACACCAGTTTCCATTGGGAATGTTAAAAATTCAGATATATAAGCTAGGCGCGAAATGGCTCTTTAAACCAAGCTTACAGTCGCCAGAACAGAATGTCTAGTTGCCATTTGGGGATCTTGTTTTTCAAATGATGGGACTGACTGTGACTGATTCTCAGTTAAACACCTGGCTAGTTCAGAAGACAATCTTGAGCTCAGTTAAGCAGGGGTCAGCAAATTTTTTGAGCAGGGGGCCGGTCCACAGTCCCTCAGACCTTGTGGGGGGCCGGACTATATGGGGGGGGAAGAGATGAATGAATTCCTATGCCCCACAAATAACCCAGAGATGCATTTTAAATAAAAGGACACATTCTACTCATGTAAAAAGACACTGATTCCCGGACCATCTGTGGGCCGGATTTAGAAGGCGATTGGGCCGGATCCGGCCCCCGGGCCTTAGTTTGCGTACTCATGGTTAAGAGCAATGATAACTTAGAAAAGCCACTTGATCCAGGGACAGTCAACATATATATTGGCCTATTCCTGCCTCTTTTTCTTAACGGTGCTCCTGCTCAGGCTGCACAGAGAATGTAATTTGGTTCCAGAAATTCATTCCAATTGTGCAGAGAACATATAATTGATGTAATTCAACAGGATGGGACATTAGTGTGTGAAAGGAGTCCAGATCCAATGATTCCCACATGGCGGAGATGGCAGGTGCCATCACAGCGCCCAGGCATCTTCACTTGGTCGCAAAATAAGCCTGGCGCCTGGATAATTTTGAACACTGCACCTCCAATGACTACAGTGGACATGGGGAAGGGGTGCAGCTCAGTGGAAGAGCATCTGCCTTGCAACATCTGGAAGGCACAAATAACATTTGGCATGTCCAAGCTAAAGATGACTCTGCTCCCCACCCCACCCCAAAAAAATTATTTTTATAAGGTTGGCTTCAAGAGGCCTGTTGGAAGGTCCTCAAAGGGTCTGAATTGACCCTTTGATTCCAACCCTTTGTGGATCTAAAGTCTGCAGGCTATCAGATGGGAGATAGGTCTCGGTTTTTTTCTCCACGCTCCCCTTGACTTAAGAGCATTAAGTGTCTGGGGAGATTTCTGAGATAAAAACTTTGCTGCCTATAAATTCCCAGGGCTGTGAAGGAGAAATGGAACTGGCTCTGGCAAGGCAACCCTAGCTGATGGATGGCTTCAATTTCTTCTTTCCTCCAAAGTAAATGTGCTTGATGGATCTGTCCCGGGTCCCGCCAAGACACTTTGCTGTGATAAGTATTGTTTTCTCTGCACTGCTATGCCGGTCGCTCACAGACAACCTTCAAGTGATGCTTTTATCAGCTTGTCAACATCGAAGCCGCTCACCTGTCGATTTCTGCTTCCCTCTCCCAAGGTTCCCCCCCCCTCCCCAAAATATAAAACCCTGCCATCTCAAAACAGGCTGTTATTTTTCCTTTACCTGAAAAATACTGGGGGACAGGTCCCATCCCTATTAGAACAGCCTTCTAACATCTCATCTCTAACACAACAATTTCCTGTCTATCACTCCTCCTACCACCAGAAAATTGGAACGGAAGGGGGGGGGAATCAGACTTCTTTGCTGACAAGGGCACTGTGGACAACCTCAGCAAGACAACTGTAAAGGCCACTACCCAGCCTCCCCAAAACTCTTTGACAAGCCTGTCAGTTTTCGGCTGTGCAAAAAAATAATCATAATAATTCAGTGGCACTTTGTTTTGTGAATTTGAAAAAGAAAATGCCAAAGGGACAGCTTCTCAGAGAGACTTTTCTTTTACAAGTGTATGGTGGGGAAAATCCCAGCCATGTTAGAGTCCTGCTGGATTAGCCCTAGGTAAAGGGACCCCTGACCATTGGGTCCAGTCGTGGCCGACTCTGGGGTTGCGGCGCTCATCTCGCTTTCTTGGCTGAGGGAGCCGGCGTACAGCTTCCGGGTCATGTGGCCAGCATGACTAAGCCGCTTCTGGCGAACCACAGCAGCGCACGGAAACGCCGTTTACCTTCCCGCCAGAGTGGTACCTATTTATCTACTTGCACTTTGATGTGCTTTCGAACTGCTAGGCTGGGACCGAGCAACGGGAGCTCACCCTGTTGCGGGGATTCGAACCACCGACCTTCTGATCGGCAAGTCCTAGGCTCTGTGGTTTAACCCACAGCACCACCTGCGTCCCTCCTAGGGATTAGCCCTATGGCCCATCTATTCCAGGATCCTGTTATCAGAATCACCAAAAAGGTGCCCCAAATGGAAACACACAAGCAAGACTGGAGGGCAAAAGAGCTCTCTCTCTTTCTCTCTCAACAATAACTTGTATTCAAAGGCTGACCATCTCTAATATTGGAGGGGGCACACAGCCTCATGGCTTGTAGCCATTGTTCGCCTTCTCCTGCTTAACGAATTTGTCTGTTCCCTTTCAAAGTCACCGGTGGATCTTGTGGGGTTGGACTGGATGACCTTTGGGTGACCTCCCGCTCAACCAATTCTACAAAGTACATGTGCAACTTCCAAGAGCACCCAAAAAAAAGATGTATGAGAACATAGGCCCCCCCCCGCCCCCGCAGGTGAAATAAAAAAAATAAGGTCTTATATATAAAATAAATGTTCATAAATGTACCAAGCAAACACATACATAAATATATAAACCACATGTCTGAAGCAGCACAGGAAAACAGCCCTGGAACCATTTTGACTCACAGACTGACCAAATGTTTTCTCCGCAAAGTCAAAGGAAAATGGAAAAGCCTCCCCATTGTCTTTTCCTTCACAAATCCTGTCTTAAGGGTATGTCTGTGTATGAATAGGTGAGCCTGTGACCTAACTCAGGAACTAAGTGTTTATCATTACAAAAGACTGGCCAGGCTCCCCAGGGTTTCCAATCAAGTAAGCATTAACAGGTAACTTGCCAGACAGGAAGTAAACAACCTACTCAGATTATGAGGTAAACAACCCACTCAGATTTCTGCTGTAGACCGCCATTTCTGTGATGTAGGTATGATGTTTCGGGGGTGGTCTTGGACTCCAAGGCGGGCAATTTAAAATGTCTATATAAGGGTGGGCACACCTGGGTTCTGATTCCTCCTCCTTTCCTACGTGTGAGGGGAGCACCCTGTTGCAACAGTTCAATAAAGATCAGGCTTACTAGCTGCTTTGCTTCTCAATATTCTCTGGTTGGCCTCTGTTCTTATCTCCGACCTATGGAGAACCTACAAAGGACTCTAAGAGGGCTCTTGTGTCCCCCATAAGGGAATAAGGGCAGATTTTCGTTTATTACACAGGGATTCCCCTTTCTCTGCTCCCCACCCTCAGATGATAATTACAACGGGCTTTCCCTACCTAGCAGGACTGTGGTTGGAAGTGCTCCACTTCCCAGAGAAACTGGCATGTGTGACAGCGCCAATCAATTCCTCCAGGCTTCCTCTTTGATGCCTGGCTCCTGCCACATCAAATCCAGAGAGCTGCCTGTAGCGAGAGTGTGACGTCTCGTCAAATGCCAACCTGCGCTTGATTCATGCTAATTGTGCCATGTGGGAAGAAGGACTCCTTTGGTTCATCCATCACCAATCAATGTTGTTCGTTCTGCTGCTGGAGCAGGAAAGGAAAAGGCCATGGGGTCAACCCTACACAAAACCAGAGCGGAGACCCTAAGACGGTTGGATGGGGTCTTGTACGCCTCCTTCCAGCAACTCCCACAGCCAGGATGGTGCCGGATGTATTGCTCTGCTTTCCTTTGGACCACATCAGTGAGGCCCAAAGGGAGATCTTGTTGTCTGGGAAGCACAGGACCTCCATATACACTGCCCAGTCTTGCACCCTGGAAAAGAGGCACGCTCCATTATCTCTCGAGACAGATGAATGCCAACAACTGTAGCAGAGACCTTCCACCTGCCTCTTGGCTTCACATCATTCACTGTTCGATGAACCTCACTTAGAATCATAGCTAGAAGGGACCCTGAGGGTCATCAAGTCCAGCCCCCGGCAATGCAGGAATCTTTTGCCCGACATGGGGCTTGAACCCGCAACCCTGAGGTTAAGGAGTCTATGCTTTACTGACCGAGCTACCCCAGCATTACTCTCTTTCCTGCCGTTGCCCTACAAGGACGTGAAGCTGAACGTTGAAAGATTCAGGGCAGAGAAAACAAACTACTTCCAATCACACACCATGTATTTAAACTATGGAACTCCCTGCCACAGGAGGCACTGGTGGTCGTCAACTTGGATAGCTTTAAAAGAGGATTTGATAAATTCATGGAGGAGGAGGAAGGCCGTCAAAGGCTACTAGCCAGGACAGCTATGCTCCACCTCCGTGTATAGAGGCAGCAAAGCTTCTGAATGCTATTTGCTGTAAGCTGCAGGATGAGACGATGCTGCTCTCATTATTTATTACTGTTGTTAATAGTATTATTTCTGAAGATGTGTGTTTGGGCCACTGAGAGTAGAGGATGCTGGACCAGATGGGCCTCTGGCCTGAACCAGCAGGGGTGCTCTCATCTTCCTCTCTTCCCCCAGGCAAGTCCAGCCTCCCCCCAGCCCCGCAAATCCTGAGCTCCAGCAGGCAATAAGAGAGTCCCAGGTGCTGGGGCTCTAAATCAGTCGGGAGCCAGCTGTTTGCAGGTGACGGATAATAAAGTAACTCCCTCCCGACGCACACAACTCGGCTCTCTCTCCCAGCGGCCCCTTCCTGATGAATTTATTGGGGATTTTCATCATCGTGTCAGCTCCAGTAATTGCTTTACAGACAACTTTCCCAAGCTGGGCCAGCTGTTGCCTGAGGGAGGAAGAAGAGGGAGAGGGAGAGGGAAGGCCACTGTCCTTCAGGAATCACTGGAGGGTCTCAGGCAGAGGTCCCCAAACCAGCACCCACAGGCCTCATGGCCCCTGACTTTCTTTTTTTGAGGGGGTGGCAATTCCCTTGCTCTCCTAGAAAGAAAAAGTAAAGGGGAAATCGTCAAAGGTCAGAGATTCCTGTACCCTCTTGAACCCCTTTAACTCAAGAATGTTGCTCCTTGACTCACCCAAGGTTGTCTCCAGCTAAGTTTTACAGGCTGTAAACCAACTGACGTTAATGGACCCAAGTACAGTGGTACCTCGGGTTACATATGCTTCAGGTTACATACGCTTCAGGTTACAGACTCTACTAACCCAGAAATATTACCTCGGGTTAAGAACTTTGCTTCAGGATGAGAACAGAAATCATGCTCCAGCGGTGAGGCAGCAGTAGGAGGCCCCATTAGCTAAAGTGGTGCTTCAGGTTAAGAACAGTTTCAGGTTAAGAACGGACCTCCGGAACGAATTAAGTACTTATCCCGAGGTACCACTGTATTTATTTATTTAGTTCATCAAATCTGTATTCCATTTGATTGTAGAAAAAGAAAAACAACAGCAACAGCTTCAAAGCAGCTTACAAAGAGAATAAAACAATAAGTTTATCTGCAAAAACAGTCAAGACAGCTTCTTAAAATCAGCAATGAGCTAGAAAGAGATTAAAATGTACATCGATATTCCACATGTCTGGGTAGACTTGCCTAAACTAACATGTTTTTAGCGGGTGCTGAAAAGAGGACAGGGAAGGTGGCTGGCTGATCTCAAGAGGCAGGGAGTTCCAAAGTGTCCTTGCTGCCACACTAAAATATTGCTTTCTTGCAGGCGCAGAACGGGTATTTTGTGGCAGTGCTGGTTCCACAGACCAAAGTGGTAGAATGGGCTTATGTAAGGTTCATTAATGTCAACAGGTCTGCTCTGAGTAAGACTAAGGCTGAGTGCAACTCACTGTTCCAGCAGATGACCCAATAAACCTGGGGTGTGGAATCTCAGGTCTGCAGGCAAAACTTTGGCCCTCCAAGCCTCTTAATTTGGTCCTCGGTAGTCAGTCCAGGCCGCACCCATCCTCAGGCCACACGCCCTCTGAACACCCCTATTCTGCACCTTCCATGTGTACTTTTGACTGTCTGGAAATATCCTTGAAGTGTGATAACGTCTCTTGCTAGCCTGGGAGGAGAAAGATGTCTGTGAGCGGCACAGTCTTAAGACCCCTGACTTTTTCTCTTAGGTTCCACCTACCT
Organism: Podarcis siculus; assembly: GCA_034642415.1. NCBI lineage: Eukaryota > Metazoa > Chordata > Lepidosauria > Squamata > Lacertidae > Podarcis > Podarcis siculus. The sequence continues at coordinate 13,826,116 of JAXCMG010000018.1, forward strand.
GCTATAAGCCCTGAGCCTTATGGGGACAAATCGTGATAAATATCACTAAACTATTGTTCGTTGTCCGGACTTAACGTTACTGATTTTTTTTTAATCATATATACAATATTGGCAGCTCAAGTAGTAATTGCAGCTCAAGTAGAAAGCAGCCCAAAATCTTACACTGGGTGCTTGGTTCCACTCACTCTAGAATATAGCTATGCTGGAGAAAATTGCACATCATTTGAGATTTTGACAAGGACCGGAAACCTCCAGACACATTTTATATGAATTGGCATTCCTTGGTGACATATACAGCGAAACCATCATTCTCAAGGCAGTCCTTGTCACCAGCCTGGAAAATCTGGAACTAGACTTGATGATCTGATAACTCTGATAGCCTTTTACTTGGTTATTTTGATCCATGTGCAACTGTACTCAGTCTACATGCCTATTTTACGGCATTGTTTTTCGTCTTTTAATTTGCATCTGTTGTTATAACTGTTCTCTCTTAGATGCATTACAAAACAAATTATTATTATTTTTTTACAAAAGGTTGTTTTGCCTTTTGGCCAAAACCCCCAAAGATTTACACACACACACACACACACACACACACACCACTTTTACACCAGGCTGTGGGCTGGCCCTGCAGTTGCCAGAAAGAGAGATTCCATCTCACTTCGGCTGCCGGTAAATGATTTAATTCCTCGGGTGGAGGAAGCAGCTGAAGTGGAATTGAGGGATGGTGTTGCCTCGCTAACAGATATTAAGTGCACCCTTGTCTACCCCTTGAGTGAAGCAATGTTCTATGAAATCAAAGAATCGCTACATCGAAATGTTAACAATCTCTTGTGGCAAAAGGAGGAAGACGTCCTTTCTCATCCCCCCCCCCCAACCACACACCAATCGCAGGCTTTCCATCTTGTCAAAAAATAAAATACCTCTCATGTCTCATAGGCTGCCCACATCTTTCATACAGAAATAATTTGCTTCCTTTCCCCCGTCTTTTGTGGTTCATAATCAAGGAATAACTTTGCATTTTTCACGGGCGGGAATAGCAGTGTTTCCTTTGCCGGGTTCTTGGATCCCAGAGACAGCTTCATCACTGATCGCCTGAGGGCAGTGGGAAAATCGAGACCAGGATCCATGAAGAAGATCAGGTTTCTGGTCTCATCGCACCCTGCTGACCTCAGGCTCATGACCCCAGAGTCCAGTGGTGATCAGTAGGCCAAGCCAAAATCCAGACCCAATTGCAGACTCTAAGGCTGGTGAAGAGGGGGCCATTGGATCTGAGGCAGGAGCCCACAAAGCCAGATCCCACAGCATGGGGGTCCCATGGAAAGAGAGCCAGGACGCTCCGGCACATTTGACCCTGGACTTTAGGAACTGAATGCCACCCACACTGCCCTGCAATACAGCAATGAGGAGTGCACATAGGAACAAAGCAAGCTGCCTTATGAGTCACCCCAACATTGTCTACACTGAACGACAGCAGCGCTCTGGGGTCTGAGCAGTGTTAGAAACTCGGATATATAATCTAAAAGAACAAATCTCAAATTAGTTTACAACACCCCCATCATTCAGCCCAGACACTGAGGTCCAACTCCGTGGGCCTTCTGGCGGTTCCCTCACTGCGAAAAGTGAGGTTACAGGGAACCAGGCAGAAGGCCATCTCAGTAGTGGCATGTGCCGTGTGGAACGCCCTCTCATCAGATATCAAGGAAATAAACAACTATCTGACTTTTAGAAGACATCTGAAGGCAGCCCTGTTTAGGCAAGTTTTTAATGTTTGATGTTTTATTGTGCTTTTAAAATCCTGTTGGGAGACGCCACGAGTTGTTGGGGAAGCCCAGCCAGCTGGGCAGGGTATAGATAAATTATTATTATTATTATTATTATTATTATTATTATTATTATTATTAT
>JAXCMG010000018.1:13828030-13856006 GCA_034642415.1 Podarcis siculus
ATTATTATTATTATTATTATTATTATTATTATTATTATTATTATTATTATTATTATTATTCAATCCAGAGAAACAAAATCAAGCTTCAATGAAAATATTTCAGATCCTTCTCTATATGACATTTTGCCTTCCAAGACACCAACCTGTCATCCAGAGATCTCCATGTGTTCAAAACTGGACCTGAGCCAGTCGCAAGACGTGCCTAATTTCTAAAACTGGGTTTGAGACAGGGGACAATCCAAGCCCTACCTGGGGATGCCATTGGGGATTGTACCTGCGACCTTCCGCCATTAACTCCCCTGACCACACTTTAAAGGAACCAGGCAGAGGGCCTTTTCAGTAGTGGCGCCCGCCCTGTGAAACGCCCTCCCATCAGATGTCAAAGAAATTAACAACTATCCGATTTTTAGAAGACATCTGAAGGCAGCCCTGTTTAGGGAAGCTTTTAATATCTGATGAATTATTGTATTTTAATGTTTTGTTGGAAGCCGCCCAGAGTAGCTGGGGAAATCCAGCCAGATGGGTGGTGTAAAAATAATAAATTATTATTATATTATTATATAAAGGCTAGAATAGTCATCATCACCAGTATTAAAAACAAAATCCTCATATCAGGTGCCAGTCAATGGGATCACAGCACTCTCTCGGCCCTATCTGGAGACTGAACCTGTGACCTTCTGCATGCAAGGCCCACGAGAGATAGGAGGCCATGGAGTGCAAGAGACATGCTCACCTCCAGGCCAGAGGGTTGGGCCTCAAATAGACTCCAGTTCTCCAGCAGCCTGGGAAAGGCAGGCTGAAGACAGAGGCTCAAAAGAGCTCCCTAACCAGCTCTGGTCAGAAAACTTTGCTTACCAGGAGCTCTCCATGGTGCTGAAGCGACAATCTCAGCCTGTCTTGCTGGCCTGGGCCCCTCCATAGGAACAAAAGAAGAGCTTGCTGCGTCAGGTCAATGGCCCATCTAGTCCAGCATCCTCTTCTCACAAAGGTCAGCCAGATGCCCATGGGAAACTCTCAAGCATGATCTTCCACCACTAGCATGGAGAGCTGCCCACAAGCCAATAGATAGCTCAGTTGGTTGAGCATGGTGCTGATAACACCAAGGTTGTAGGTTCAATCCAGATATGGGACAGCTACATATTCCTGCATTGCAGGGGGTTGGACTAAATCAGGCATCCCCAAACTCAGCCCTCCAGATATTTTGGAATTACAGTTCCCATCATCCCTGATCACTGGTCCTGTTAGCTATGGATGATGGGAGTTGTAGTCCCAAAATATCTGGAGGGCCGAGTTTGGGGGTGCCTGGACTAAATGGTCCTCGGGGTCCCTTCTGGTTCTACAATTCTATGATGCTATATGCGGGCCTAACATACAGTTATCAGGGGTGCTTGGGTAAAGCAAAAAGCGGCCAGCTTTCATGTTCTGCTTGAGGGCTTCTCAGTGGCCTCTGACTGATCACAGCAGAGGAACAGGGCCTTTGCTCTGATCCAGCAAACAGGTTTTATCAGGCATGGTATCTCAGGGGAACCTTCATGTTCAGGGGCAGAATACAGTGGTACCTCAGGTTAAGTACTTAATTCGTTCCAGAGGTCCATACTTAACCTGAAACTGTTCTTAACCTGAAGCACCACTTCAGCTAATGGGGCCTCCTGCTGCCGCCGTGCCGCGGAGGCCCGATTTCTGTTCTTATCCTGAAGCAAAGTTCTTAACCTGAAGCACTATTTCTGGGTTAGCGGAGTCTGTAACCTGAAGCGTATGTAACCTGAAGCGTCTGTAACCCAAGGTACCACTGTATCACCAAATACCAGTTGGTGCTGTTCCCTTCTTGCCCCACATGAGGGGCTACCAGAAGAGGCATCCGTTTGGCCACCGTGAGAAACTGGATGCGGGACTAAAGGGGCCTGATCTGGCACTGATGCTTTCTGATGTCTTCCAATCACCCAATTGCTGAGACAGTTGTGGATGTTTAGCCTGGAGAAGAGAAGGCTTGGAGGTGACTCGATCGCCATCTTCAAAGAGCTGCAGAGCTTTTCACATGGAAGTAGGAGACAGTTTGTTTTCTGCTGCTCTAGAAGCCAGGGCCCAAACCAATGGTTTCAAATGACAAGAGTAGAGGTTCTGACTGAAACTTAGGAAGAGCTGTCTGACAGTGAGACTCCCTCAGAAAGTGGTGAACTCTCTTTCAATGGAGGTTTCAAAGCAGAGGATGGACAGCCATCTGTCAGGGATTTTTCAGCTGTGATTCCTGCTTTTACAAGGGGCTGGATGAGATGACTGGGGGGGGGCACCCTAAAACTCTACAGTTCTATGGTTCTATGATAATTCATTCCAGTCCCGACCGTGCAAGCCATGCCAGCAAGAAGAGGTCCCTCTCAGGCTGCTTTCTAAATCAATCACAGATGTAGAACTGTGAAGTTGGAAGGTGCCCAGGGGTCATCTAGCCCAACCCACAGCAATCACAGGTAAAGAATCCCTGACAGATGGCTGTCCAACATCTGTTTAAAAATTCCAAAGAAGCAGAAGCCACCACCTTCCGTGTACAGTGATACCTCGGGTGAAGAACTTAATTCATTCTGGAGGTCCGTTCTTAACCTGAAACTGTTTTTAACCTGAGGTACCTAATACCTGAGGTAGCTAATGGGGCCTCCCGCTGCCACCGCGCCACCTGAGCACGATTTCTGTTCACATCCTGAAGCAAAGTTCTTAACCCGAGGTACTATTTCTGGGTTAGCGGAGTCTGTAACCTGAAGCGTCTGTAACCTGAAGCGTATGTAACCCAAGGTACCACTGTAGCCTGTTCCACTGTCAAACCTTTTTCACTGTCAGAGTTCTTCCTAATGTTTAGATGGACTCTCCTTTCCCTCTCGCGTCTTGCGTTGGGGGTGGTGCAGAAAGAGCTGCGGGAACACCCTTGGCAACTTCGCCGCCTTCCTCTTTCTCGCTCGCTAGCTTATTTTAGCCAGTGTGACCCGGCATCTGCCCTCGAGGCTGCTTGGCGCAGTTCAGCGGTAGCAGCCCCCGCTGCAGGGGACAGCTGACATCACACCTCTCCGTCAAGCTTGGAGAAAACTGCCAGCAGTTAGCATGTCAGCGCGGCTCGCTAATGCACTGTACATGAGGAGAATGGACTTCGCACAAAGCAGGCGTGAAGATACACCACAGTCTCTCTTCAGAGGCAAAATAAGCATTTGGAAGACCCCCAGGTGGTGGGATTCGGAAGGCGGAACTCCTTGCAACGTTACGTGGTTGGTTGGTGGGTAGGCATACGGATCTAAGAGCAGCCTGCTGGACCAGATCAATGGCCCATCCAGTTCAGCATCCTTTTCTCACAGTGGCCAACCAGATGCCTCTGGGAAACAAGGACCCAACCACGACAGCCCTCTCCCTTCCTGTGGTTTCCAACAATTTTGAAACTTCCAACCATGGAGACAGAACATAACCATCACGGCTAGTGGGCTTTGATAGCCTTCTTTTCCAGGAATGTGTCTAATCGTCTTTTTAAGTCATCCAGGTTGGTGTTCATCACTGCTTCCCATAAGCACCAGGTTCTGCCCAACTTGGGGGGGGGGCATCGTGAGTGCGTGACGTCATGTGCACGACATGCATGTGTGACGACACACGGCAGGAGGAGGACACGAGGCCCACTGCAGCCGCCAGGAGGACCAATGAGACCCAGCCCCTTAAGACTGCTGGGGGCTCAGCCCTGTCCCAATATATTGGGGGGGGGGCTGAGGTGTCCTCAGCCCCATAGAGTAGGTGCCAACACTGCCTCCTGTGGGAGCAAGTTCCACAGTTTAGCAAGGTGGTGCATGAAAGGTTCCCTTTCATCTGCCCCAAATCGTCCAACATTCAGCTTCATTTTACAAATATTACACTCCTTTTAGCACACAAAGACACATCCAACCCCTGCCGTTGCCTCAGCCAGCTCTAATCCTCCTGGCAACATGTCTGCTGGGTTTTCCCTCTCTCTCTCTCTCTTTCTGCAAAGCGCTTCAATGGAGCTCAAACAGTTGATTAACTCCAGGCAGGAGTCCTTTGGTGACTCAGCTGCTGCTCACATCGGCCTCATTCATCCATCCCGGCCCTAAACCCCCAGAGACCCTTCGCCAGTCGGCGGGATCAACTCCGGCGTTCGCCTGGCTGGGTCCAGAGCGGAGTGGCAACATCTGGAAGGCGGCCTGCTCACTGAGGTACCTAAGTGGAAAGGGGCAGCCAAGGTGCCACGTGGAGGGCAGCTGAATCCATCTCTCCGCATTTAGCAGGGGCAGGAAGGAAGGCCTTCCAGATATTCTCCAGGCTGGGGAGGGGGGAGGCCCGTTTCAAAATAAGGTGGGGGGAGAGAGATGGTTGCCAAGTGACAGGGAAAACGCAATCTGTCCCTGCTCATAGATGAAAGAAGCAATCTGCTCGCTGGACACAATTACCGCGTTGCCTCGACGGAAAAAAATAACATGAGAATTCGGCACACTGGATCAAACAAAACGACGCTAGCCCATAGAATCATCGAATCGTAGCGTTGGAAGGGACCCCCAAAGGTCATCTATTGCAACACCCAGCAATGCAAGAATCGCAGTGCAAGAATCCTTGCGAGATGGCCAGCCAGCTTCTGTTTAGAAACCTCCATTGAAGGAGGGACCTCCACCTTCTGAGGAAGAACTGTCACAGCCCACAAGAATCTCCTTTCTTGTCATTTGAGCCCAATGGTTTGGGTCTTCCCTTCTGGAGCAGCAGGGATCAAGCGTGCTCCGTCTTCCATGTGACAACTCTTCAGGTATTTATAGATTTGCTCTCAGTCTCCACTTTTCAAGGCTAAACATACCCAAATCCCTCAACCGTTCTGCCTAAGACTTCATTTCCAGACCCTCAGTCACCTTGGTCCTCCTCCTCTGTGCTCGTTCCAGCTTGTCAATATCCTTCTTAGACTGTGGTGCTCAGAACGGGACACAGGACTGGAGGTGGAGTCTGACCAAGTCAGAATAGAATGGAATAACTGACACATGGCAAGCAAGGGGGAGCTTTTCCAGACCAGAGGTCACATTCCCTGCTCTTCACCCAAACATCACAGGGCAACTCAACAGGCATATTTTCCAGCAATACAGTGGTACCTCAGGTTAAGAACTTAATTCGTTCTGGAGGTCCGTTCTTAACCTGAAACTGTTCTTAACCTGAGGTACCACTTTAGCTAATGGGGCCTCCTGCTGCTGCTGCGTGATTTCTGTTCTCATACTGAAGCAAAGTTCTTAACCCAAGGTACTATTTATGGGTTAGCAGAGTCTGTAACCCGAAGTATCACTGTACAATAAGTACAGTCCACCCACAGTCCTCTTTCAATCCATCATTGGTTCCCTATGACACTTCCTTCTAGTTTCTTGAAGGCGTAAAAGCATAAAAAGGGCCTGCTGGTTCAGGTCAATGGCCCATCTAGTCCAGCATGCTGTTCTCACCGTGACCCACCAGATGCCCTTTATGGGAAACCAGCAAGCCGGATCCAAACACAAGAGCCCTCTCCCCTCCTCTGGTCTCCAGCAACTGGTATTCAGAAGCATTGTTGCCTCTCACCATGAAGGCACGGCATAGCCACCATGAATAATAACCATTGATGGCCCTCTCCTCCATGAATTTGTCCAATCCTCTTTCAAAGGCATCCAAGTCGGCCATCGCTGCCTCCTGTGGCAGTGAGTTCCACAGTTTAACAAAGAACTGTGTAGTGAGCGCCTTTTTTTATCATCTTACCTGAATCTTCCAACATTGGATGTCCACAATTCTCCAGATTTGGAGAATATGAGCACATATTCCAGGAACTTGGCAGAGGGCCTTCTCGCTAGTGGTGCCTTCCCTGTGGAACACCCTCCCTTCAGATGTCAATGAGATAAAAGAATTACACTACTTTTAGGAGACATCTGAAGGCAGCCCTGTATCGGGAGGTTTTTAATGCTTGATGTTTTTATTATATTTTTAGATGTGCTGTAAGCCGCCCAGAAGGCAGGAGTATAAATAATAAAATTATTATTATTACTGATTAATCAGTTAAGAGGCAGATGAACAACCAGCCAATAATTCTTATCTCATTTGGCGGCTTTTGCATTCTCCTTGTTTTGGTCCCGAGATAGTCGGGAAATGTGACTATCTCATAGTTCCTCACAAGTCTTTGCTTTAATGGTCTTCAGGACTAATTGGGAGGCTGGATGTCTGCCATGTGTTATGATCAAGTTGCAGGAACTGCACCAGCAGACTCAGAATTAAGGGTTCTGGTCAGGTGGGGAGAAAGGTTTGTCCACAACACATTTGAATGCAAACCCATCAAATTCGCCCCTTCCAAAATGATAAGTGAAGTGATAAAGCAGCTGTACTTCAAAATTCATATATCTCTGAATTTTGCAGTGTGGTTGGTTCTCCAAATAGAACGTGTGTCAAAAGATGCACTCAAAAATGTATGTTTCTGCCAATAATGCACAAAAAATGTATCATATCAGGGGAAATTGCTTGGGGGAATATACACATTAGGGGAAAGAATGTGCAAGAATGTGTATATATTGAGGAAAATGGACATGAAAATTAAAACCAATTTTCATAGGGACCTTAAAAAAAGATAGAGATATGGAGCAAACTGCATTGCAGGGGATCGGACTAAATGACTCTTGGAGCCTCTATAATTATATGATTCTATGAGTTTAAAGCTGGCAAAATGAAAAACAGAGAGAAATTGACAGTATCGGAGAATTTAGCTCTCTGAGGGCCTGTTTTTGTTTTTAAACGAGCAATGTTCCTGATTATTCTATTATTATGCTGTCTGTTACCATGCTTTTTATGATGTTTTAATTACTGGTGCTCTGCAAAATGTATTCTTTATGTGGTACCCCGCCCTGGGATCTTTCGATAAAGGGCGGTATATAAATTGAACAAGTAATAATAAAAAAATAATAGTCTTCATGGCAGTAAATCTAGGCCTGGAAGTATATGGGGGAAACTTGCAAAATAAAATCATCATCATCATCATCCAGAAGTCAGAGAGCTGGTAACTCTGGCTGTTCAATGGACGAATCTTATACTTCAATGCCCTCCATGGCACCTATGTGGTGCAGTGGTTAGAGTAAACAAATTTAAAAAACTGTCCTGTAGCACCTTAAGAGACCAACTAAGTTTGTTCTGGATATGAGCTTTCGTGTGCATGCACACTTCTTCAGATACACTGAAACAGAAGTCACCAGACCCTAATATATACTGGGAGGGTGGGGAGGGATATTACTCAGAAGGGTGGTGGGAGATGGGTGATTGGCTGATAGGTGTGGTAAACCTGTTGACGACTGTAACAACTGCAATTAAGTCCTTTAGGAAAAAGCAAGGGATGGTATGCAGATGACCAAAATTAGCTTTAGCATATGTAATGAGACAAGAATCGAATACAGTGGTAACTCGGGTTAAGAATTTAATTCGCTCTGAAGGTCCGTTCTTAACCTGAAACTGTTCTTAACCTTAGGTACCACTTTAGCTAATGGGCCTCTCACTGCCGCCATGCTGCCACCATGCGATTTATGTTCTCATCCCGAAGAGAACATAACCCTGAACCTGTAACCTGAAGCATCTGTAACCCAAGGTACCACTGTATCTCTATTCAGGCCAGGTCTCTCCATAGTTTTCAGTTTAGTAATAAGCTGTAATTTAGCAAATGGTTAGAGTGTTAGACTAGGGCCTGGGAGACCACAGTTCGAATCCCCCCTCAGCTATAAAGCTCACTGGATGGCCTTGGGCCAGTCACTGCTTCTCAGCCTAACCTACCTCACAGGGTTGTTGTAGGGGGAGAACTGTGGGTGCCACGTGGACTTCCTTGGAGGAAAGGTTTACAGGGAGCACCATATTCATAGCCCAATCAATGATGTCACCTCAGTAGGAGTTCAGGGCAGACGTCCAGGTCCCCCACTCAGCAGAATGAGCAGTGGCAGGGGTCAAATCCAGCAGACCTGGCTCCCCATTATTTGAAGTAAGTGAAGTCGTACGCATTGCCATCTCAAGAGCCCCACCTCCACCTGCTCTGAAGTCCAGACTCAAACTCCCTAAATGCACCATGGGTGGCAACTTGCCAGTTTTAAAATCTGAAGAAAACGGAAGCATTGCCCTGACCTCTCCCATTTCGCTGGTGGCGCCATATGAGGCTGGACCTCATCCAAGCAGCCTTTGCGAAAGGTACAACTTATCTCTCTCCGTTTTGCTTGGCTTGCAGTACAGATCCTCTTTGGATCTCTGACCCTCTAGGCTGCCTGCTCCCCTCATCAGCTCAGTGGGGAGAGCTTACGCCTTGCATGCAGGAAGCCCCAGGTTCGATGCCCAGTGTCTCCAGGATGAGTCATTGCGCAGAGAGTCATTGATCCCGGCCAGTTTAGCTTTTACTTTGAGCTCACTGGCGAAAAAGGTGGGATGATAATAATAATATAAAGTTCAGCTGTGTGTGTGTGTGAAGACAGGTGGAGGCAGCACATTAAATATTCTCACTGATTTTTAATTGTCATTAGAAATGTTCCTAATATTTTTAAAATATTGTGTTTCGTTATTTATCACTGTGTATCGGTGGGCCATAAATGCATTAAATAAGTAAATAAAGTCTCAGTGTTGCCAGAGTGACTGCACCCTCATCAACCCCGCTGAAAATTGCAGCTCACAATTTACCTAACCAGAAATTTATTTATGTACACTACTGCAGCAGGAAGAATGTTACTTGGCCCAAAAGTGAAAAGAAGCACAAGTCCCGGAAAAAGAAGAATGGATACAATAACTTATCAAGATAGCAAACTTTTTATAAAAGAATGGAAATGGTTTGTTGAATATTTAGAGATAAATTGTAAACAGATAAAAACATTAGCAGGATTAATGTAACAACCTTCAGTCTTGTAAGAGTATATATTTAAAGGAGATGAATAGATGAGCAAATTAGGTTAATTTGGATATGTAGAAGAGATTTTTTAAAAAATAATTTAAGGAACCACAGAAAGAGGGGGAAGGAAGTCAAAATTTGGAAATGTTAAATTGATTGTAAAACTTATGAAATGTATAAATTTGAAAAATATAAAAAACTTTTTAAAATGGAGCTCACATTTTTGCCTCTCCTACCATGGAAGCCATGGATCAAGGGCCACTCCCTGAGGGTTGGACTACTGGGTCCCTCAAGGAAGAAGGCAGAAACGTAACACCAACTTTGTTTTCTGCCAATCTGCCCACTGATGACTCAGGCATCACAAAAAGGGAGTTTCGCTCTCCAGCCACTTTCCAGCCACTTTCCCTTTCCGCTTTGTCTGCTCCTTCTATTCAAGCTACAGCAAATTTGAATATCAATGACAGGCTCTGCTTTGAAGACAGTAATTCACAAGCCTGCTGCTGTGCACTGCTTTCTCTCTCCCCTTCCCCATGCAAATTTATTAACTTTCAAGCACCCTCCCTTGCTTCCAGAAAGAAACAGGGATTCTTGGATGAGGCTGTGCAAAAGGAGTTTCTGCTCTGAAACTAGCAAAGAGGGGAATGGGAAGCAGGAATTATCTGCATCAGGATGGGAAGTGAGGCACAGGTAGGCCTTGAGAGGCAGATCCATGCTTCTGTAACTTCTAGGTTTGGCTACTGCAATATGCTGGGCATGGGGCTGCCCTCGAACAGAACTCCAACACTGATTTACCTGTGCATCTCCTAGCAGGGAGGGGAATTGCGTTCAAGTTCAAGCTAATTTGCACCTCTTGGTAACTAATTGGCTGTGGAGTTCAGTTCAAGGTGCTGGCTTCAACCTTTAAAGTCCTCTAGGGCAGGGGTGGGGAACAATTTGGGGGCCGGGGGCAGTTTATATTTTCATTTCATAAAATTGTATACACTACTTCACCATAAAGAAGAAGAAAACTCAAAGTGGTTTACAGAAAGAATTACACAATAAAATTATCAGTAAAAACAGCTACTGAAAACATAAATGAAAAAAATAAATGAAATCAACCCTAAGCTAAGACCCGATTGAAACAGACATCAACATTCTAGATATTTGGGTAAAGGGAAAGGTAAAGGGACACCTGACCATTAGGTCCAATCATGGCCGACTCTGGGGTTGGGGAGCTCATCTCGCTTTATTGGCTGAGGGAGCCGGCGTACAGCTTCCGGGTCATGTGGCCAGCATGACTAAGCCACTTCTGGCGAACCAGAGCAGCGCACAGAAACGCCGTTTACCTTCCTGCCAGAGCAGTAACTATTTATCTATTTGCACTTTGAGGTGCTTTCGAACTGCTAGGTTGGCAGGAGCAGGAACCAAGCAACGGGACCTCACCCCGTCGCAGGGATTCAAACCGCCGACCTTCTGATCGGCAAGTCCTAGGCTCTGTGGTTTAACCCACAGCACCACCCGCGTCCCTTAGATATTTGGGTAGGCTTCTCTAAACAAAAACGTTTTCATCAGGTGCCGGAAAGAATACAGTGAAGGTGCCTGCCTGGTCTCAAGCAGCAGGGAGTTCCAAAGTGTAGGTGCTGCCACACAATGAGATGGATTTCTTACAGATGTGGGATGGGTATCATGTGTCATCTGTAACAGCGCTAGTCCCACAGATTGAAGCATCTGAGTGGGCATTTATGGGGTAAGGCAATCTCACAGTTTTAGCCCAGTGGAAACTGGCAGGGGCTTTACTTACAAAGACTAATAATAATGATAGCAGTAACAACCACAATAAAAGAGAAGAAGATTCTCCAATACTTTCACAGTGCAAAAGGTAAAACCTCAGCTGGGAATTGCAAACGAGGTCAATGTGCAGCTGAACTGCAAGACCTACCCTGCAGCCACTTGAAACTAAAAAAAAAAACACACACACACACACTTTTTGAAAATCACAGGCATGGAATTGCAAAATGCATGGACTACGCTTTGAGTAAGGAGCAGGGGTCAGCAACCTTTTTTCAGCTGTGGGCCAGTCAACCATCCCTCAAACCATGTGGTGGTCCAGACTAGATTTTGAAGGGGGAAAAATGAACGGCATTCCTATGCTCCACAAATAACCCAGATATGCATTGTAAATAAAAGGACACATTCTACTCATGTAAAAACATGCCGATTCCCGGACCGACCGCGGGCTGGATTGAGAAGACGTTTGGGCCGGATCCGGCCCCCGGGCCTTAGTTTGCCTACCTCTGAACTAGAGTCTACCTCTCTTCCAATATATTCTCCCCTCTGCTTGGAAATTCTTGCAGCAGATCTTCCTGCAGAGGAAGCCCTTTGCTCAGTGTCAGAGCCTTTCCTCTCTCACCTGCTGCCCACTGAACGACTGGCAGAGGGAGGAGACCCAGAGGACAGGACAAAATCCAGCTGTGAGCCTCATCTGGCCTGCAGGCCGGAGGAGCCGGTTCCTTGCCGACTGACATCGCTGACAAACTCCCTCTTCCTAGATGAGTCCACTTGTGAGCTGAGATATGATCAGCTGCTACATACCTTCTCTGGGTGGCTAAATAAATTAAACTACACCCCCACACTGTTGTGACTCCTGGACCCAGCAGTGGTCCAGGCCCTCAGATGCTTACAAAACTTCATAAGCATCTTTTATCTGTTGTTGTTGATGTTGTTTTAATCACGAAGTGATGTGGAAATGTACTGAACTGAACTTCGGATTAGAAAAATAAATAAATAGAGAAACTGAGAGAAATTGACAGATTTGTTCATACCCGACAATCACACTATACAGAACGCATAGACAACACGGAAGTGGGTTTTGACGACTGAATTCCCAAGAGGGGAAACAAGGCAAAAATGTGGTATTTTTTTCCCTGTGTGAGTTTCCCCTGCCCAGGAAACATATTCCATCTGCAAAGGAATATGCTGCGCTACAGCACCTCCTTTGAAGGCTGAAGGTCTCAAGTTGACTCTCTGGCACAGGCTTCCTCAAACTCAGCCCTCCAGATATTTTTGAGACTACAATTCCCAACATCCCTGACCACTGGTCCTGCTAGCTAGGGATCATGGGAGTTGTAGGCCCAAAACATCTGGAGGGCAGAGTTTGAGCAAGCCTGCTCTGGCATCTCCAGACAGGACAGGACCATGCCTGAAATCCTGGAGAGATGCTGCCAGTCAGGGTGGGCAATACTGAGCTAGATGGACCAGCGGCTTCACTGAGCAGAGCAAAGGGGTGTCGCTCAGTAGCAGAGGCTCTGCTTCACATGCAGAGGTCTCCGTGTCACTCCCTGGTGTCTTTGGACAGGACTGGGAGAGAGCCACGCCTGAAATCCCAGAGGGCACTGCCGGTCAGAGTCGACAGCACTGATCTAGATGGACTCTGCCTTCCTATGTTCCTAAGCACATGGCCGAGGAAGGGCCTCAGTTCAGCAGCAGAACATCTGCTGGGCATGTAGAAGGCCCCAATCCACTGTGTTTGCAGGTAGGGCCCCTGCCTAAGACCCTGCCAGCCAATGTAGAAAACACTGAAATCTACGGACTCAGTATAAGGCAGCTCCTAGCCAAACTTACCTCGCCAGTGCTAGGTTCTGCCTCTGCACTGACGTCAGCTAAGAGGATCTTGAGGAGAGGAGGAAAGAAAGAGAGTGGTTCGGACATGAACAAACACCTCTGATTATCGAGAAGAGCGTCTGGGGGATTCCTTTCAACCCGTGTCATCTCCTGCTCCCTTCTAAGGCCCCAAGACAAGCGTTCCCCCTGGAGCGAGTTCAAAAGGCGCCTCTGCCGCTGCCCCAAACATCAGAAAAGCCTCTTCGTTACACCGGGAAGGAGATTGGAGGAGGCGAGGAGTCTTCAGGGCCCGGTGTCACATGGCATGAATGACGGACTTTGCCGGGGTGGGCAAGCCTTTTGTGGTGGCTAGTGCTGCGGGGGCAAAGGAGCATAGGAAGGTGCCTCACACAGAGTCGGACCATGCAAGCAGTTCAGGTTGCAATCCCTGGTGTCTATGGTACGGTTGGGAGTGTCCCGTCGGAAACCCTGCAGATCTGCTGCCAGTCCTTGTAGACAATACTGAGCTAACGGGTCAAAGGTCTGACTCAACAAAAACCAGTTTCCTGGGCTACTAATACGGGAAGAGACATAGCTTAGTGGTAGAGCTTTTGCATTTCACTCAGGGGGTTGCAGGTTCGATCCCCTGCAGCTTTGGTTAGGAAATTTCGCTTTCCCTTTTCCCCCCTTTTAATTCGTATACCACTTTCTATCTTGCTAGTAAAGGTAAAGGGACCCCTGACCATTAGGTCCAGTCATGGCCGACTCTGGGGTTGTGACGCTCATCTCGCTTTATTGGCTGAGGGAGCCGGCGTACAGCTTCCGGGTCATGTGGCCAGCATGACTGAGCCGCTTCTGGCAAGCCAGAGCAGCGCACGGAAACGCCGTTTACCTTCCCACCAGGGTGGTACCTATTTATCTACTTGCACTTTGACGTGCTTTCGAACTGCTGGGTTGGCAGGAACAGGAACCAAACAACAGGAGCTCACCCCATCACGGGGATTCGAACCGCCGACCATCTGATTGGCAAGTCCTAGGCTCTGTGGTTTAACCCACAGCGCTACTCGCGTCCCTCTATATTGGCTTAAAAGTTGTGGTGGGGCAAGAAAATATACAACAAAGACCACACTCCTTATGACAATCTGATCCAATACAAAAAAAGTCATAATAAAAACATAAATTTAAAATAACCAAACCTCCTTCCTGAACCCCAGGAAGGCCACTGCTAGTAAGCTAAGGCAATACTGAGCTAGAAAGACCCCCAATGGTCTGACCCTGTATAAGAACATAAGGAGAGCTTGCTGGATCAGGCCAATAGCCCATCTGGTCCAGCATTCTGTTCTCACAGGGGTCAACCAGATGCCCTAATGGGAAACCAACAAGCAGGATTTGAGCGACTGATGTCACATTCCGTGACCATGCTGAAATCTAGCCAATGGCTAGCATTGCTCAGGATATGGGAGGGCCTTGCTAGGATCACGAGGCAATCCCCAGCTGAGATTTCAGAAGCCAGAGATCTGAATGGGATTTGTTGTGATTAGACAGCAGGGTGTCAAGGTCCTCTGTTATTTCATTCATCCATTCAAAGGTTTCCACACCGCTTTTCAGCGGAAAAAGTTCCCAGGACGGCTTACATAAATCACTTGCTGCTCTCCATGGGGGGCCAAGCCACACAGAAAGAATGACAGAAGAGAATGTAGAACAACGAGAGTAAATGCAGAACAAATTCAGCTAAATACACACAAAAAACACCACTATATCATCAAATGCACACCATTTCATAGTCACAAAATCCAGCTATTGTTTCCACAGGTTTCAGATTACTTTTTCTCAGTCAGAACCTCTACGAAGTACACACACACAGCTTTCCAAGATTCAATCAAGCTTAATTCAACTTTTCCTCTCCTATCAAAATCCAAGTGCAGCTTAAAAAGGTAAAGGTAAAGGTACCCCTGCCCGTACGGGCCAGTCGTGTCCGACTCTAGGGTTGTGCGCCCATCTCGCTCTAGAGGCCGTGAGCTGGCACCGTCCGAAGACACTTCCGGGTCACGTGGCCAGCATGACGAAGCTGCAGCTGGCGAGCCAGCACCAGCGCAGCACATGGAAACGCCGTTTACCTTCCTGCTATAAAGCGGTCCCTATTTATCTACTTGCACTTAAGAGTGCTTTCGAACTGCTAGGTGGGCAGGAGCTGGGACCGAACGACGGGAGCTCACCCCGCCGTGGGGATTCGAACCACCGACCATGCGATCGGCAAGCCCTAAGCGCTGAGGTTTTACCCACAGCGCCACCCGCGTCCCAGATTTTACACAGCTTACAGATGTGTAAAAAAACATGTTTCTTTCCTACATTTTTAACAAGTCAGTAATTAAAAACTGTTAAGACAAAGCACAAAGGAGACTCAGAGCCTTATGTATGTAGCAGAAACACATTATAAAGGTCACATTTTTTTCAGAAGAAGCAGGCTGCTAGACCAAAATTAGTTGTATTCCAGCAACACCTGGAAGGCACTGCGTTGGTCTAGCCCAGGGTTTCCCAAACTTGGTTCTCCAGCTGTTTCCGGACTACAATTCCCAACATCCCTTACCACAGGTCTTGCTAGCTAGGGATGATGGGAGTTGTAGTCCAACAGCAGCTGGAGACCCAAGTTTGGGGAAACCCTGGTCTGGACACTGGAAGAACCAGAGGCAAATGTGGAAGCTTTTCCCTTTGTAGGAGTAGGCCGGTTTCTACACGCATCTCTCTATCCATCATTCAGGAAATCAAAGAGACAAGATGAGGGTTCGAGGACAAATCCCAGCCAGGCAAAAACAAGCAAGGAGGGTATGAAGCAGTGATGGTGAGGGGTGTGGCCTGGGGACGGGGTGTGGCTTAGGTCCTCAGGGACCACATAGAGAGGCCTGGAGGGCTACATTTGGGCTGCAAACCTGAACTCCCTCACCCCTCTCTTCCAATGGGAGTCCAATGAATGCCTGCAAGGTCACCTTACCCATATATCCCACTCAACCACTTGAGGAACTGGCACTGTTCCAGGTGCTACATCATACCTGTTCCACATTTGCAAGAAAATGGTCTTTTAGCGTGGCAACGCCTACACTCCGGAACTCCCTGCCTATTGACACCAGGCAGGCATGTCAGCCATACTCTTTTAGGCACCTACTAAAAACATTTTGGGACGTGGGTGGTGCTGTGGGTTAAACCACAGAGCCTAGGACTTGCCGATCAGAAGGTCGGCGGTTCGAATCCCCGCAACGGGGTGAGCTCCCATTGCTCGGTCCCTGCTCCTGCCAACCTAGCAGTTCGAAAGCACGTCAAAGTGCAAGTAGATACTTTTTCTCTGGCGGGAAAGTAAATGCCGTTTCCGTGTGCTGCTCTGGTTTGCCAGAAGCAGCTTAGTCATGCTGGCCACATGACCCGGAAGCTGTATGCCGGCTCCCTTGGCCAATAAAGCGAGATGAGCACTGCAACCCCAGAGTCAGCCACAACTGGACCTAATGGTCAAGGGGTCCTTTACCTTAAAACCATTTTAGTTTAGGCAGGGAGGGCGGGATATAAATAAAATTTATTATTATTATTATTAAGAATGTTGATGTGTGTTTTAACTACTTTTTATTTGATTGCTGATTTTATCTTTTGAATGTTTGGAAGAGTGGTTTCTACTGGTAATTTTATTGTTTGTAAACTGTTTTGAATGGTGTGTGGGTTTTTTCCAATCAAGTGGTGTAAACGTTTTCGGAAATAAATAAATACAGGCTGCTCGCTTTTGGCCCACGGTTGGTCTTTTCCTTGGCACAGAATGTAGTGCAGAAGAGGATGGCCGAGATGATAAAAGGTCTGGACACCATGCCTTCTCGGGAACAGTCTAGGGAGTTGGGTATCTTTAGCCTGGGGAAGAGAAGACTAAGAAGTGATATGACAGCCATCTTCAAATACCTGAAGGGCTGTCACATGGAAGATGCAACTCTGCTGCTCTGGAGGGGAGGACCTGAATTTCAAATGATGAGAAAGGAGATTTCAACTAAACATGAAGGAAGAACTCTCTAAGGAAGTTAGATTAGCCTCAACCAGAGCCAGGGCCTTTTTAACACTGGCTCCGGCCTGGTGGAACGCTCTGTCTCATGAGATCAGGGCCCTGCAGGATCTGATTTCTTTCCGCAGGGCCTGTAAGACAGAGTTGTTCCACCTGGCCTTTGGCTTGGAATCAATTTGATTCCCTCTCCCTCTTTCTCTTTTTCCTTTCTCCTCCTGTGATGGAACTCCTATATGGGGACTTCCCTGGCTTTTTTTCTGGCCCATGTAGGACCAGTCTGGATAGTTAGCCTTGGTGAAGACTTGATGTCTTCATCCCCCAAAAAACATTTTTGATTTGAGTTTCCATTGAAATGAGGCTGCATTTTAAAATTTTAATGTTTTAATTCTGTATTTTAATCTTTTTTAAGTTGTATTTCAATCAATTTGTTTTTTATATTGGTTGTTAGCAACCCTGGGCCCGGTCTTGGCTGGGGAGGGCGGGGTATAAATAAAATTTATCATTATTATTATTATTACAGTGGTACCTCAGGTTACATACACTTCAGGTTACATATGCTTCAGGTTACAAACTCTGATAACCCAGAAATAGTGCTTCAGGTTAAGAACTTTGCTTCAGGATGAGAACAGAAATCGTGCTCCGGCGGCACGGTGGCAGCAGGAGGCCCCATTAGCTAAAGTGGTGTTTCAGGTTAAGAACAGTTTTAGGTTAAGTACGGACCTCCAGAACGAATTAAGTACTTAACCTGAGGTACCACTGTATTATGGTAAGAGCAGTTTGACAGCGGAATGGACTCCCTTGGAAGGTGGTGGGCTCCCCTTCATTGGAGTTGAATGTTGGGTGGCCATCTGCCGGAGAGTCTTCAGCTGTGATTCCTGCATTGCCGAGGGCCGGACGGATGGCCCTCGGGGCTCCTTTCCAACTCCACAATTCCATGAAGAGGTCAATCCCTTCTGAACCAGCCATGTCGCAGGAAAGCACGTCTGAGCGAGAGAAGTCTCTCTCGGCTGCCAAGACCAGAGACCTCCCTGCCCTGTGATAAGGCCACTGCTCCTGCCCGGGGACCCTCAGGGGACACATCACTCGCAGCCGACCGAGCAGCCGATACGAACGGCCTGATCCGGTCTGATGGGATGAGCTCCCAAGGCCTCGAGGAGTCTGCAGCCGCTCACCGCCCCCAAGGCTGCAGGGTCGGCTCAGGGCGCTCAAGAGGCAAGAGGGGTCTAAGGGGGAGAGGGGTGGGCCGCACACTGGCGTCGAGTCAGGCCAATGCTCCACCTGCCCCAGAGTGGCCGATTCCTGCTGACAGCCACCCTCCGGCTGTGATCTGCCGAGGCCCTTACATCAGAGGAAACCCCCCAAGGGAGTGTCAGGCGCCTCTGCGTGCGAAACAGGCAACTCTGAACTGGCCTAGCAAAAGGAAAGGAAAAAAGGCAGCATCCTGCACCCGGGGGGAAAGGCCGTGTTCCGCAAGCTGCAGAAATCTCTTCATGTCTGCTCCAGAAACTCCTTGGGGGAATGGAGGGAGCCCTGGGGATTTCCACAGCTGGAAATCCAGTTGGAAATGTCATTTGGCAAAAGAACTTAAAAAACCTTCTTAAGAAGAGCCTTTTGGATCAGCATCCTAATCTCACAGTGGCCAAGCATATTGTGGAATTGTAGAGTTGGAAGAGACCCAGTCCAACGCCCTGCAATGAAGGAAATGATGCCCCTCATAAAGGATGCGAGTGCGAAAACACTCTCCCCTCCTACAGTTTCCAGCATTCAGAAGCATTAGTGCCTCCAACCAAGGAGGGAAGGCATAGCAATCATGGCCAGTAGTCACCAGTATCTCTCTCTTACACAGATTTGCACAGCCCTCTTGTAAAGCTTTCTAGATTGATGCCCATCACTGCATCCTGTGGGCAGGAGTTCCACAGTTTAACAGTGCACTATGTAAAGAAGGACTTCCTTTTTCTCTACTCTGAATCTTCCCACATTCAGCTTCACTAGGTTCTAGTGTTCTAGAGAGGTAGGATCAAAAATTTCTCTATTTGCTTTCTCCATGCCATGCATAATTTCACTCCTATCTGGTTGATTATTCTTCTTCTTTTCTCTCAGCGACCTAAGTCCCACACGTTGAAACCTTTCTTCATAAGGGTGTTGCTCCATCAACTTGATCATTTTGCTTTCCCTTTTTGAAACCTTTTCCAACTCGACAATATGCATTTTGAGGGGAGGAAACCAGAACTGTATATAGTGTTCCAAATGTGGCTGCAACCTAGTGGGAAGGCCCATAGCTCAGTGGGTAGGGCATCTGCCTTGCATGCAGAAGGTCCCTGGTTCAGTCCCCGGCCCAGTCCCCGGCCTCTCCAGGTACAGCTGAGAGAGACCCCTACCAGAAATCCTTTTTTTTTTTTTTAATAAATCCCCATCAATTTTCGATAAACACAAAAAAGACAATACCCAGAAAAGAAAAAACACAAACAAACACAAAATCGACTTCCCCATACCACCCCTTTTCTGCATCCCCACTTCAAGACTTTTCAGCAACTTCTTCACCCCTACCAGAAATCCTAGGCAGCCTCTGCCAGTCAGTGCAGACAATACTGAGCATAATGGACCAATGCCCTGACTGAGCATAAGACAGCTCCTATTTTTGTAATGGTATTGGATAGACCTGGCACACTTCACCCAGCTTCAAGGACAGGCTGCCTCCGGGAAGGGATAAAAAGAACCAGCCCTGGGACCCTTCCAAGGCACTCTGAGATGCCCTTTAAACAAGAAAGAGCAAATTACAGTGACAAATTAGATAAAAGGGACAACAAGGCAAAGAGCTCCCTTTGACGTGCAGAAAAACTCCTCTTTAATTGGAACTCAATTAAGTGAATAATTGTTACAAATGTAATAATTACCTTCCACCCTGGCATAGAGGAGAACCGGTGCCTCTGAATTCCAGATGACTCAGAGCTGGGGGACGGCTTGGGGGGATGTATTGTGTCCCGTGACACCTCCCAGCCCCACTGGTGAACTCTGGCAGGGAAAGGGAGCAGGTTCACCAATTACCTCGACTTCACAGCTTCTGAGCAGGTGAGCAATAGCCAAGAGGGAAGAGAAATCTCATTTGGTGTTTAAAATAAAGCACTTTTGAAACTGGAGTGCAGGGATCTGCTTTATACTGAATCGGACCTTTGATCCACCCAGCTCCATATTGTCTACGCTGACCGGCAGCAGCTATCGGTGGTTTCTGAAAGGGGAGATTCCTAGATCTACCTACAGAAGCTGCAGGGATTGAACCTGGAACCTTCTGCATGCTGATTGACTCCCCTTTTCCCAAAATTTTGTAGACCACATACTATGTTGGAAGAGGGACGGGTTGTTCTCTCTCTGGCTGGGGATTGAACCTGGGATCTAAAGAACGTAAGAGCCAAATGGATCAGGCCAACGGCCTCACTGAGCCAGCATCCTGTTCTCACAGTGGCCACCCAGATGCCTGTGGGAAACCCACAAGCAAGACCTGAGCACAAGAGCCTCTTCCCCTCTTGTGGTTTCCAACAACTGGTATTCATAAGCATTGCTGCCTCCAACTGTGGAAGCAGAACATAACCACTGTGGCTAATAGACATTAATAATACATAATTAAAAGGTAAAGGGACCCCTGACCATTAGGTACGACTCTGGGGTTGCAGCGTTCATCTCACTTTATTGGCCTAGGGAGCCGGCGTACAGCTTCCGGGTCATGTGGCCAGCATGACTAAGCCACTTCTGGCAAACCAGAGCAGCACACGGAAACACTGTTTACCTTCCCGCCGGAGTGGTACCTATTTATCTACTTGCACTTTGATGTGCTTTCGAACTGCCAGGTGGACAGGAGCAGAGACCGAGCAACAGGAGCTCACCCCATCATGGGGATTCGAACCGCCAACCTTCTGATCGGCAAGTCCTAGGCTCTGTGGTTTAACCTACAGCACCACCCGTGTCCCAATAATACGTAATAAAAGACAGCATAATAATAAAATAATCATAATGACAGTCCCCTGCTCCCCCAAGCTTTAACAGGTCATAGATTATTTAATGGCCAAAGGGTAAAGAGGAATATTTTTGCCAGGCACCTAAAGACTTGTAATGATGGCACCAGGCGAGCATCTCTGGGGAGAGCATTCCACAGCAGGGGAGCCACCACAGGAAATACCTGCTCTCATGTTGCCACCCTCCGAACCTCTCAAGGAGGGGAAACACAGAGAAGGGCTTCAGGTGACAAGTGCAGGGTCCAGGGGAGGCAGTTCGTGTGGGGAAAGGCAGTCCATAAGGTATTGCAGTCCTGAGCCATGTAAGGCTTTATAGGTCAACACCCGCTGGTTATAGGAATCACATGACTCATTTGAGGAGACACCAGTTCCTGGGGGCCGAGACTTTTGGGGGCCCCTGAATATTTCTGGGTTGGGGGTCAAAGCAGCCTCCTGCCAGTGGTGGTGCCAGGAGGAGGAGGAGCCAACAGCCATTGAAGCTGCACAGCCACCACATGTGACTCCACCTCTGGCTCCTCCCAGCGACATGATGTCACGCATACGACGTTGGCCCTGCAATCGCCCTTGGAAGCTGGAGCCTCCGCTCCCTTGCAACAACAGCTCCACTAGCTACAAGTCTCTTTCCAGGCACAATTCCTATACAGCTTTGGACCAGGCTATCTGAAAGACCGTCTTCTGCCACACAAACCTGTCTGGGCCTTCAGGGGAGGAGCTTCTCTCAGTCCTGCCCCCCCTCACAGGCATGCTTGGCAGGGATGCGGGGCAGGGCCTTCTTGGCGGCTGCTCCCAGGCTTTGCAACTCCCTCCCAAGAGTAGCCAGACTGGCTCCCTCCTTGCTGTCCTTCCGCTTCTTCCAACAGGCTTTTGGGAACTGTTTTGTTTTGTTTTGTTTTGTTTTAATGGAAAGGGCTTTTAAGTAGCGCTGTGCTACTCTCACCATCTGTATTTTAACAGATTTGGGGGGTTTTGTTGTTGTAATTCTGTTAGAGCTTAATTACTTTATAGCAATTATCTTTAATATGTTTTTTAGCCTTTTGTATATTATCTCTGTTGTTTTAATTTGCGTGAGTCACCTTGAGTCCCAGTCTGGAGGAAAGGCAGGATATTAATAAAAATATAAATAGAAAATCACCACGGCAGTTTTGCTGAGATTCACACACACATTACGTATCACGCTTCAGGGCCCTGCCCATTCTCAGGAAAGCCTCTTTTATTACAAATTACTAAGAACGTCAAAGTGGGTGGGGATAAAAAAGAGATGGAGCATTTTTTAAAAAAAACTCCTGCAAAAATACATACCTATATATAAATAATATAAATACCATTCACCAGCAAGGCTTTTATTTCCCGGCTACTCAGGGCAATTTACACAAATCATTTCAAGGGCAGGGGAGGGAGTGCAAGAGAGAGAGGCACTTTTTTTTATAGAAATCAAAAGAGAGTCTGGGCTCTCTTTAAACCGAATTGGCTGGTAAATGAGATGATGTGCTAGCTGGGAAATCGGGGAATAGTAAAGCCCCATGAGGAGGCAGAAAGAGACAAACAGGTTGATGCCCTTTCCTTTCAAAACAGAAAAGCAAACAATAGAGGCTCTATGAGCCTCCCTTCGCCCGAAGTGCTAGCCGGCCTCGGAGACCCCTGCACACTCTCAGCTACGAAGAAGGATGAATCAGGCTGGATCCTCTGCGGCTCCTCAGGATTGCTGGCTGCCGGAATGCCAACCCAGAACAGCGCTGGCACAGCGGAGCCTGGGGGGCGATAGCAGTTTCACAGCAGCAAGAACAGTGATACCACCTCCCCGGATGCGCTTTGCCAACCCCCTGAGCTGGCAGAGAAATGCGATTTGGTCAGAGAGGAAGCCCACCAGCTGAGCAAAGCAGAAGAAGAGGCAGGGTATACTCTTCTTCGTGGGAGGCCTCCGAGCAGAGGCTGGGTGCCCATCTGCCAGGGATTCTCTCGCTGTGGTTCCTCAACTGCAGGGGCTGCTTCCCAGTTTGTTTGCTTTTTGTTGTTGCAGCGCATCTCTCTCACAAAACAATGCACTAAGAGACACCCAGAATAAGCAATCCAGGGGTACTTCTGCTATGGAACAGCTCTATAAATTAAGTAGGCAAAGAAATATGGGGGGAAGCGAAATGTCAATTAGAGAAGGATCTGAAATATTTTCCTTGAAGCTTGAATTTGTTTTATTCTGGATCGTTTTATTTAATGTGCTGCGAACCGCTTTGAGAATTTTTCTTTTAAAATACAAAACAGTATAGAAATTACTATTATTAATAATAATAATAAATTTTACTATTAAAAAAAATGGCACCTAGACATTCTGAGGTGGCGACCGTAACCTAGTTTAAGGTTCCATTTGGCGATTAGCTTATACCTCTGGTATAAGAACTTAATTTGGTCCGGAGGTCTGTTCTTAACCTGAAACTGTTCTTAACCTGAGATACCACTTTAGGTTATGGGGCCTCCCACTGCCACCGCGCTATTTCTGTTCTCATCTTGAAGCAAAGTTCTTAATCCGAGGTACTATTTCTGGATTAGTGGAGTCTGTAATCTGAAGTGTATATAACCTGAAGAGTATGTAACCCGAGGTACCACTGTATCTGAGTTTCTAACACTGAGACAGATTCCTGCCTGAAATCCTGGCAAACCACTGCCAGTCAGTGTAGGTGATAGTGGGTTCAATGGGCCAGTGGTCTGACTCAATATAAGGCAGCTTCCTATGTTCCTATTGGCCAGCTCTCATTAACGAGAGGGGATGCCAGTGGGATTTTCCATTCAAAGTGGCAAAGAGTTTCTTGGAGCAGGCTTCCCATCCATCCTATATCTAGCGCCGAGAACACCCTTCTCCTCCTCCCTGTCCTCAGATCTCCTGAGAGAGAGATGACTCCTGCTGGAAGTGGTAACACCCTTGCGGAAGTCGACCCAGGAAGCTCCGCTAACGAGGCCCCAGATCAAATGCCCCGCCGACAAAGAGGCAGCTTTGCGCTGGCACCGGGGACTTGAAAAAGATGCAGGCGAGGCCCAAACGCCGTCTCCTCTGGAGAGAAGGAGCGTCGTCTCAGCAAACCGTCTTCAGATCCTCTCATTTGGAGTGGAGAAGAGAAAGCCAGAAAGAGGCTCTCTCTCTCCAGGAGGGGAACGCCGTGAGGACTGCCTTGGGAACAGTTAACTCAAAGCGTCGGCAAACACACCTCGCAGCGCTTCAATTTCTTTACAAAGTCAAGTGCGGGGCGGCTCAGCACAGCCCACAAGGCTGGCCCTCTCATTTCTGCCTCTTTGGTGGCCTGGTCTCAAAAAAAGATATTGCAGAGCTGGGAAAGGGTTCAGAAAGGGGCAAGCGAAAAGATCAAGGGGACAGAGTGACTCCTGTTAAACATTAACCCCTGTGGAACCATGTGTTCTTAATAAAAACTGCTGAAATGCACAAAAAGAGTGCAGTCATAACTCGGAAGTCGAATGGAATCCATTCCGGAACTCCATTTGACTTCCAAAACGTCCAGAAACCAAAGCAAAGCTTCTGTGTGCCTGCAGGAAGCTCCTGTAGCCAATCGGAAGCTGCAAAAGCCCCGTCGGACATTCAGCTTCCAAAAATAGTTCGCAAACTGGAACAGTCACTTCCGGGTTTGCAGCATTCGGGAGCCAAAATGTTCGGGAACTAAGCTGTTCAAAAACCAAGGTACGGCTGTATACATTTCCTACCAAGGAAACACAAAACCTTTGATTTCTGAGTATGCTAAAGTTATCCCATATTAGAAGCACTAGGGAAGGCTGCAGTGGGCCTGGAGGAACAGGAAAGTTTTCAGCAGGCATTCAAAGGTTGGCCTAGAAGGCGCCCGCTGAATCTCCAGTGGGAGAATGTTCCACAGGACCGGGCCAATGACACTGAAGGCTCGATTCCTTGCTGTTGTCAAACAAGCCTCACCAACCGGGGAACAGCCAGTAGATCTCAGGGATCAAGCAAGGGAAGAAGGGTTCAGGCAATCCCTGGGCCTAAGTTGTTCAGGGCTTTGTAAATCAATGCAAGAATCTTGAACCCAGTTCAGTAGCAAGTGGGGAGACCTGATGGATGATCTCTAGGGTCCCCTTCCAACTCTAAAACCGTGCTTTGTGTGTATTTCATATGGACTTCCCCCCGCCCTGCAATGCTCCTCCCCAGAACTAGCGGCATTTCCACCCTTGACAGATCGCAGCGGACTCGTCTCCAACTACAAGCCCAGATCATAGAAGCAAATGATTTTCTCCGACACCCGTCACCGCTAAAGGATTTGATATTTCCGCCACATATCAGCTCGCGTGGCAACCGAGGCAGGGGGAGAAACAGGCGCTTTGTAATAGCCCCCCCCCCCATCTTTCCAATTTCATGCTTTTTTTGGTGATGCGATTACCAACGCCGAAATCGAGTTATGCCATGTAAACATTCCAAGAGCCAAAGCATCCCCCCCAACCATTCATCTTCTGACGCAGCCGCACGGGGAGGGGTGGTGCCCCCCTGACTGTGTGCTCATCTAATCCTATTTCAGGTGTCAGAACTATAATCCTGGGAGGCAGAACTGGCCTTTCAAGAGAGGAGATGCTAACAGGGCTATTGTGACAAGTTGAAGGCAAAGCGGTTCAAGGCCCAAGCTTGGTTTGCATAGCCCCCTAAAACAAACAAACAAACAACAACCTCTGCCTTGCACCAACTTCCCCGGTCCTCCACCTTGCTTCTGAATCCTGTCACTGGGTGGATGGGAAGCTAATGCTATTCTAGGGATTCGAAAAATATAGTAGGGACGCAGGTGGCACTGTGGGTTAAACCACAGAGCCTAGGACTTGCCGATCGGAAGGTCGGCGGTTCGAATCCCCGTAACGGGGTGAGCTCTCGTTGCTCGGTCCCTGCTCCTGCCGACCTAGCAGTTCGAAAGCACGTCAAAGTGCAAGTAGATAAATAGGTACCACTCTGGCAAGAAGGTAAATGGTGTTTCCGTGCGCTGCTCTGGTTTGCCAGAAGCGGCTTAGTCATGCTGGCCACATGACCTGGAAGCTGTACGCCGGCTCCCTAGGCAAATAAAGCGAGATGAGCGCCGCAACCCCAGAGTTGGACACGACTGGACCTAATGGTCAGGGGTCCCTTTACTTTACCTTTAAAAATATAGTGTCCAGGTCAAGAGAAGTAATAGTCCCACTCTATTCTGCCTTGGTCAAAACACACCTGGTGTTCTGTGTCCATTTCTGGGCACCACAATTTAAGAAGGATATTGACAAGCTGGAATGCAGGCAGAGGAGGGCGCCGAAGATGGTCAAGGGTCTGGAAACCAAGCCTGATGAGGAACGGTTGAAGGAGTTGGGTGTGTTTGATCTGGGGAAGAGACTATTGAGAGGTATGATAGCCAACTTCCGATTTCTGAAGATGTTCTGACTAAACATTAGGAAGAACTTTCTGATGGTAAGAGGGGTTCAACAGTGGAACAGACTCCCTCAGAAGGTGGTGAGCTCTCCTTCCTTGGAGGCTTTCAAAGAGAGGTCGTAGGGCCATCTGTGAGAGATTTGTTAGCTGTGATTCCTGGCATTGCAAGGGATTGGCCGAGAAGAGCCTTGGGGTCCCTTCCAATTCTACAGTTCTGTCATTAGCAACCCATCCTCACACATCGACTCCCAACCTTTTTTTAAAAAAGAGATTCAGTGGGTCCCTCTTGGATCTCCAAGGATAACAGTCTGTCCCAAGCGAAAGAGCATCAATCACATTTCTGAGTGAGATCTCCCTTCCTGAGGCATCAGGCTGAGGGGACTGGGACTCCCTGTTGGGGAAAGGAGGGATTCCCACCCCCACCAATCCTTTGGGGGAAAGTCACATGCAAACACACACACACAGACCCCATTCCCCACAGAGGAAATCAAGGGGCCTGCCAGAGCTTTTTAAAAAGAATTGCTGGAAAACAAACGGCTTGCTTGATGTCCCTTTTCTCCTTCAAAAGAGAACAACTTGTTGCTAGGAGGCAGAAAAGAACCTTCACATCAGGCAGCTGCTCAGGAAAGGATTTAAGCCTGCATTAAAATTCAAACTTCTCTCTCTCTCTCACACACACACACACAGACAGACAAACTCCCCTCCAGTGCCATGTTTCTATAAAAAAAAAGAGGTGCTGGAACTCATCATGAACTTTTCTCTTATCTCTTAGAATGGCAATGGCGCCCACCTGAGAGAGGGCGGCGAGCTCTGCCAAAAAAATGCCCTGCTCTTTCTTTCTTTCTTTCTTTCTCACACACTCACTCACACACCCCACCCTCTCTCTTCCACACCCACACCCCTTCCCTCTCTCACACACACAATCCCCTCTCCCTCAAACGCACACAACAATTATTGCTGTGTTTCAATCAACCACCTGAACCAGCTGGGAATCTCCCTGTACCAGACACGTATTCCCACACCTTATTTTCCATTAGTTTCCCCACTTATTATAATACCGGTGCTTCGGTCCCGTCTTCTAACGTTCCTTTCACACTGCAGTACCTGTTGAATTACAAAACCACCTCTGTGCCAGGATGTCACGTGAAATTTCATTTGCACCGTTGGGCACTGGGGTGGGGGGAGAGACACACAACGACAAACGCAATTGGACAACATTGTGACTCCTCCCGCCCTTTCTATACATGCCTGCTTCTGTCCCCCCCCCATGATTCTTCCATGGAGACGGCAGGGAAGATTTGCAAACCGCCCCAAATTTTATCACTTTGCTCCCGCAATTTTCTGAGCTAATGGGTCTGCAGACAGATTTTCTTTTTCTGGAAGCAATTAACGCCAACACAAGCGCTAAACTTTTCCAGGAGCGCCAATTTAAATAAATATCTAAAATAATTCAATCGCCTGTTCAGGCCTCCCCGCGATTGCCATATTACTGAATGTGTAGACTGGCAATACTGCTGAAGAACCTTTGACCTGGGTTTCAGGGGCAGCTAGGATTTCAACAGCCCAGCAGTGGAAAACCTTGGGGGAAATCTGCACTTGTCATTTGTGTTCTAAGAACATGTGGACCTTGGTGGTGGTGGTGGTGGTGGTTTAGTCGTGTCCGACTCTTCGTGACCCCATGGACCAGAGCACGCCAGGCACTCCTGTCTTCCACTGCCTCCTGCAGTTTGGTCAAACTCATGCTGGTAGCTTCGAGAACAATGTCCAACCATCTCATCCCCTGTCGTCCCCTTCTCCTTGTGCCCTCCATCTTTCCCAGCATCAGGGTCTTTTCCAGGGAGTCTTCTCTTCTCATGAGCCTCAGCTTCACAATCTGTCCTTCCAGTGAGCACTCAGGGCTGATTTCCTTCAGAATGGATAGGTTTGATCTTCTTGCAGTCCATGGGACTCTCAAGAGTCTTCTCCAGCACCATAATTCAAAAGCATCAATTCTTCGGCGGTCAGCCTTCTTTATGATGCAATATCTTGCTACTGCACTTTTGGGTTGTTAGCAATGGTATAATAATAATATAATATAATATAATATAATATAATATAATATAATA
>JAXCMG010000018.1:13856106-13893457 GCA_034642415.1 Podarcis siculus
TATAATATAATATAATATAATATAATATAAGGTAAAGGTACCCCTGCCCGTACGGGCCAGTCTTGACAGACTCTGGGGTTGGTGCGCCCATCTCACGCTATAGGCCGGGGGCCAGCGCTGTCCGGAGACACTTCCGGGTCACATGGCCAGCGTGACATCGCTGCTCTGGCGAGCCAGAGCCGCACACGGAAACGCCGTTTACCTTCCCGCTAGTAAGCGGTCCCTATTTATCTACTTGCACCCCGGGGTGCTTTCGAACTGCTAGGTTGGCAGGCGCTGGGACCGAGCAACGGGAGCGCACCCCGCCGCGGGGATTCAAACCGCCGACCTTTCGATCGGCAAGCCCTAGGAGCTGAGGCTTTTACCCACAGCGCCACCCGCGTCCCATATAATATAATATAATATAATATAATATAATATAATAAGTATAGTATAGTATAGTATAGTATAGTATAGTATAGTATAGTATAGTATAGTATAGTATAGTATAAATGTGGAAGTTAAGAGTAAGGGAAATATCAGAGAAACAGACAGCTGTGTGACTGCAGTCTATGTTAATTTGCTCTGAAATGTGCCCAGAATGACGCTCTCCTCCGTTCCTAGGATTGAATTTGATATCTTCTGTCAGGGCAGCATCACTGTGTTACTTATTTTCTTGTTTATTGGTTGTATTTGTATCCCACCTTTTCCTCCAAGGAGCGAAAGGTGGCAATACATGGCCATCCCCTCCCTCACTTCATCTCCACACAACCCTGCGAGGTGGGCTAGGCTGAGAGGCAGGGACTGTCCCAAGATCACCAGCTAGATTCATGGCTGAGTGGGGATTTGCACCCTGGACTCCCAGGCTCCAAGGGTTGCCGTGGAGATTAAATGAGGAAGGGGGAGACCCATGTACACCCCCCTTCAGCTCCTTGGAGGAAAAGGCAGGATATAAATCATAGGATTATAGAGTTGCAAAGAACCCCGAGGGTCATCCAGTCCGACCCCAATGTAATGCATGAATCCTGCCCACAGCTATCCCTGGGTGGACTCAAACCACCAACCTTTTGCTTGGAAAAAAGTCAAGTGTGCAACAGGGTGGGGGGGGGACAGCTGTCAGGCAGTCCTGCTCCAATGTTATGATATTTTGGGGAGATCATAGTACCCCAAGAGAGCCCCTATGTGTACTGCACATGTATATCATAAAATACATCCCAGATTCCTCTGCCTCAGGACTAGCAGATGCTCAGTGTCCCCTCTGTAGACAAATCCGGTTGGAAGGGATTCCCCAAAGACAGGAAAGTTGGAGAAACTACTGAGTTCCTCAATTAAACAGAAACAAAAAATAAATAAATGTGAATACCCGTCTGCGAAAAGCACTACACACACACACACACCCTGGAGCCTGCTATATCAACAAACTGTGGAGAAGGACAAAAATAGCAGCTCCAAAGCCCCCACAAAAGTTCCATTTTTGGAGAGCTTCATGGAGGTGTGAGGGAATGTGCGACTGAAGGAATCCAAGCTGCCACACGTTGTCAGAAGGAAAGGACAGCTTGCGCAATTTCAGCTCTCCTTAAGAACATATGAGGAGCCCTGATGGGCCAGGTCAATGGCTCGTCTTGTCCAGCATCCCGTTCTCTGGGGAGGCGCCACGGCACAGGCCCATCGTCTCCTTGCCCGCCAACCAGTGTTCGAAATTAGCCAGGCACTAAGTGCATTTTGTGTGGGATGCAGGTGGCGCTGTGGGTCAAATCACAAAACCTAGGGCTTGTCAATCAGAAGGTAGGCGGTTCAAATCCCATTGCTCGGTCCCTGCTCCTGCCAACCTAGCAGTTCGAAAGCATGTCAAAGTGCAAGTACAGTGGTACCTCGGGTTACATACGCTTCACATTACATACGCTTCAGGTTACAGACTCCGCTAACCCAGAAATAATGCTTCAGGTTAAGAACTTTGCTTCAGGATAAGAACAGAAATCGTGCTCCGGTGGCACGGCAGCAGCAGGAGGCCCCATTAGCTAAAGTGGTGCTTCAGCTTAAGAACAGTTTCAGGTTAAGAACGGACCTCCAGAACAAATTAAGTACTTAACCTGAGGTACCACTGTAGATAAATAGGTACTGCTCCAGCGGGAAGGTAAACGGCGTTTCCGTGCGCTGCTCTGGTTCGCCAGAAGCGGCTTAGTCATGCTGGCCACATGACCCGGAAGCTGTACGCTGGCTCCCTCGGCCAATAAAGCCAGATGAGCGCCGCAACCCCAGAGTCGTGCACGACTGGACCTAATGGTCAGGGGTCCCTTTACCTATACCTGCCCCCAAATGGCAACCAGATGTTCTGTTTTGGCGACTGTAACCTTGGTTTAAGGAACCATTTGGCGCCTGGCTTAAATACCTGAGTTTCTAACACTGCCGCCAACGTCCCTCCCCCAGAAGAGTCTGCGATTCTGCCAGGCAGCTCAACCTTCCAGGCAGCCAAGGGCATCGCGGCAGTGCTTTGCCATCTGGATAACTGCCCAGCGTGGCAATCCCTGCTGGAATGGAGAAGCTGTGGCTACTCTGCCAAGCAGCTCGGGGGGGGGGGGGGTTTTCTTCCCCGTGCCAAGCTTCGGGAACTGAAGCTTCATTCCTCCTTTCCCCT
This sequence comes from Podarcis siculus, assembly GCA_034642415.1. Taxonomy (NCBI): domain Eukaryota; kingdom Metazoa; phylum Chordata; class Lepidosauria; order Squamata; family Lacertidae; genus Podarcis; species Podarcis siculus. Next base: position 13,858,721 of record JAXCMG010000018.1, read on the forward strand.
TCCAATTCAAGGGGAGCTGCCACTGTGGGGGTCGCTGAAGGGCATGCAAAAGGTGCTGGAGCCTTTTCCATCCTTCTGCTCAGGAGTTTATTCTGGTACCGCTTCTCCACGCTAGAAGCATGCTCAAAGCCGCTCCCAACGACACACAGAATATAAGACGTAACAACATGCCAAGATAATGCAGGAACAGGTGCAAAGCAGAGCACCATGTAAACAAGAAGAATTCACACTAATATCAGGAAGGCAAGCAAGCATCTCATGTTACTAAACACTGAAAGAATGCCTAACAACAAAACAGCGTTAGAAACTCTTTAAATACAGGGTAATGGTAGGGTTACCAGATGTCCCCACTTCCCGGGGACAGTCCCCGGATTTGCAAATCTGTCCCTGGACAAATTCTGTCCCTGGAATGTCCCCAGATTTGCAAATCTGTCCCCGGGAAATGTGGCAGCGGCAGCCTCAGCAGCCCAGGGCCAGCAGTTGGCGCAGTTGGCTGCCAAAGGGGAACCGGGGACGTCTGGCGGACCAGATCTCCTGCCCCCTTCCCCCTTTGTTTTGACAGATTGGGGGAGGTTCGGGAGTCGCGAGTAGGTGGCCGTTGCCCAGGAGGGACGCAAGGCGTGCAACTTTCTCTGCCAGGCAAGGTGCAAAGCCCTTCTTTCGCACCCTGTGAAACATAAATGGACGGAGTTTTTTAAAAACTGGCAACAGCTGCCTGCCTGCGACTCCCGAGCCTCCCCCAATCAGTCAAAACAAAGGGGGAGGGGGGAGGATATTGGGGGAGGCTCAGAAGTCACAGGTGGGTGGCGCACCGATGCCGTTTTTAAAAAACTCTGTGCATTTATGTTTCACAGGGTGTGAAAGAAGGGCTTTGCACCTTTATACAATATGCATGTGTGCTTGGGCCCAGGGTCTTTTGCCTCGCCATCCCCACTACTGACTCCCTGTTGCCACTCAGCTTCAAAAAAAGAAAAATGTGTCCCCAGATTCATTGAAAAAAATCTGGTAACCATAGGTAATGGCCAAATGGCACCTTAAACCTAGGTTGTGGTCACCACAACAGAATGTCTAGTCACCATTTCCCCTCGCCCCCCCCCCATGAATTTTTTTAACTATTATTAGCTTTCATTTCATTTCTGTAAAACTTCTTATTTTAAAGGGAAAAAATCTCAAAGCGGTTTACAGCACATCGGAACATAAAATAAAACAATCCAGAATAGAACAAATTCAAGCTTCAAGGGAAATATTTCGGATCCTTCTCGAATTTTGCTTCCCCCATATTTATTTGCTTGCTTAATTTATATAGCTTCCCTACAGCAGACATACTCTAGGAAGCCAGTGTAGTGTAGTGGTTAGAGTGTCGGACTAGGACCCGGGAGATCAGGGTTCGAATCCCCACTCAGTCAGGAAGCTCACTGGGTGACCTTGGAGTCACTCTCAGCCTCTTAACCTACCTCACAGGGTTGTTGTCGGGATTAACTGAAGAGAGGGGTGAAACATGCACTCCTTGGAGGAAAAGGTGGGATATAAATGCAAGGAATAAGGTCTTCTGCTGACCTGCTTAAGAGAGCTGGAGGGGCCAACCAGATGGAGATGTCTCTGGCCAACATGGCATCCAGGGATCTCCACATAGTTGCAATTGGACCCATGTCACTTGCAAAACGTGCCTGGCCCCTGGGGGATTTCTAACGCTGCAACAAAATGCTAAGCATCCAAAGACCGGCAAAATAAATAACACCACCAAGGCAGCAAGTGGGGCAAGGCAGGTGGAAAAGCTTCCCCATGATGGTTCCAGCAGACTCTCCCATGCCAGGAGGTAAACTCCCCCACTGAACAGCTACTGAGCTACTCAAGGGCTGTAGCTCAGTGGCAGAGCAACTGCTTTGAATGCAGAAGGTCCCAGGTTCAATCCTCAGCAGCCTCTACAGCTAGACAGCACTGCTGGACTGCAACTCCCACCATCCCTGGCCACTGGCCAGGCTGGCGGGGGGCTGATGGGTGTTGTAGTCCAGCAGCACCTTGAGAGAGCACCACATTGGCTACGTCTGGCTTATATGTTGGTTGGTAAAAGCTCAGTTGCTGTGCCTGTGTATTCCTCAATCTCAATTAAGCCATCAGCTGGGGAAGAATCCTACATGCAGCTTCTAAACTCTTTGCTGCAATAGAAAAATAGGCCCATCTCCTTTGCTCTCTCACTTCATTTAGCCACTGTTTTTAATTAAAAAAAAGAAAGGCTTTGCGGATATTCATCAGCCGTTAGCAAGCATTCCTTCTAACTGAAGACATTCTTGTATGCATTTTGGGGTATAGAATTGTAGAGTTGCAAGGGATCGCAAGGGTCATTTAGCGCAATGCAGGAATCTTTTGCCCAAGGTGGGGCTCAAACCCGGGACCCTCAGATTAAGAGTTTCGTGCTCTACCAACTGAGCTATCCCAGCTATCACTCACTGGAGCAATTTGGAGCACAACTTTTTTTCTTCCACACACACGATGTTCAGAAAGATAGCTATGCTTTTGGTCCATGGCCTATTTCAAGAACTGTAAAAAAGCAACCCTACCTGGATTTAAGACAAGCCTGCTGGATCAGGCCAGTTGCCCATCTAGTTGAGGATCAAAATGGCCACTCAGTTGCCTGTGGGAAACCCATAAGCAGGATTCGTGCACAAGACCCCTCTTCTTTCCTCTGTTTTCTAACAACCTCCAACCTCACTGCTGCCTCCAACTGTGGAGGAACCATTGACAGCCCTCTCCTCCATTAATTTGTCCAATCCTCTTTTAAAGCCGTTCAAGTTGGTGGCCGTCCCTGCCTCCTGTGGGAGAGGGTTCCACAGTTTAACTCTGTACCATGTGAGGAAGGACTCTCTTCTATCGCTGCTGAATCTTTCTGCATTCTGTCCACAATGTTCTAATGCTCCCCCGCCATTGTTAACTGCAATTAAGGAAGTGCCAGTGGTTCTGGCTGATTTTAATGAGGAGTGGGCTGCAAATGGTAGAAATTGAAATTAAAAGGCTTGACTCGTGAGCCTGGGCTGGCTGGCTGGCTGCAGAGTGACGTCTGCAGTCGAGGTCTGGAATTGTTGCTGCTGGTACTAACAAGCAGGAACACATCTAGCCTTCCCCTAAATATTATTACATGCCACCCCAATTTCCAAGCGAGGAGAGACTCTGGGGGTTCCGGGCATTTGCCCAGGTCTGGTTTCCTTGGATGAAGGTCAGTGGAGACTGTGGTGTCTTTAGCATATATGGTTTTATTTACACATATATATACACACACATATACAGTATACACCAGTGTCAAAGCAATGATTCTTCAACATCAACTTCGCTGGACTGGTCTTCTTGCTCGGATGCCTGATTATTGACTTCCAAAGCAACTACTCTATTCCGAACTTAAAAATGGAAAGCTGGTGGTCAACAAAAGAGGTTTAAAGACTCTCTCAAGGCAAATCTTAAAAAATGTAGTATAAACACCAACAACTGGGAAACACTGGCCCGTGAGAGCTCCAATTGGAGAATTGGTGTCATGGGCTTTGAAGATGCTCAAACTCAGGATGAAAGGGAGAAATGTGCTAAGACGGAGGCACACTTGGCAAACCCTCACTGTGATCAACTCTTGTCTAGAAACCGATGTCCCCACTGTGGAAGGACATGTGGATCCAGAATTGGCCTCCACAGTCACTTATGGACTCACTGTTAAAACTGTGTTCATGGAAGACCATCTTCCTTGGCTATCAGGGATTGCCAAAGAAGAAAAAGAAGAAGATCAGCATAAGATGGAGGGGCTCGCAACATCAGCACCCCACCAGATCTCGCTTTTCCATTAGTCACATTTTTAGATCCAGCACAGAGCAAGCAGGTCTCTGTCTCTCCAGCTTCCAGATTGTTTCTAGCTCAACTCACACACCCCACGCCGACACTTGGTCTCCTACCTAGCAGCTAGGTGAGGAGGATGAAAGGAAATGCCCCCCTTAGCCTGAGGGACACCACCACTTAGGTGCAACTCTTGCAGATGAGCTCATTCTTTTGTGATGCTGAGGAGGACACCGAAGTGGCCAGCCGCCATCTTACAAAGAAACTTGGCTGAACATTTCAGCGACAGAGCCAGCATGGTGTAGTGGTTAAGAGCGGTGGACTCATAATCTGGTGAGCCGGGTTTGCTTCCCCGCTCCTCCACATGCAGCTGCTGGGTGACCTTGGGCTAGTCTCACTTCTCTGAAGTCTCTCAGCCCCACTCACCTCACAGAGTGCTTGTTGTGGGGGAGGAAGGGAAAGGAGATTGCTAGCCCCTTTGAGACTCCTTCGGGTAGTGATAAAGTGGGATATCAAATCCAAACTCTTCTTCTTCTATCACAGTCTAACCCTCACCGGGTACAGGGCCCCAAGGATTGGAGGGGTCTCAGGGCACCATCCAGACTGACCCTCCCAAAAAAACCCAGGAGAATATCCTCTGCGGATGACCATTAGTGACAACATAGGAAGAGGCGTGGGGTGGGGGGGGAGGGAGAGAATATGCAGAGACCATCATCTGGCCACCAAATGTAATACACACCCCCATCTACTGGCCTTCTCAAACAGATGCTGGTTTTCTCTGAGGCTGAAATCAGGCCTGGTTCCCAGCATGCATACGGCCTGCGGTGGTGGTGGGGGGTGGAAACTAGCAAAAGGCAGCGGGCTGGGGAGGGGGGGTGGGAAGCAACACAATTTTTCCTGACCGATTGCTCCAACAAATAACATCCCTGCAATTACCTCTCCCCATGTTCTATATCTGTTCCTCTTCCTGGCTTCTCCTCCCTCCTTCCCAGCCCCCCAGGTACAGAAAGAGCTGCAGGGCTGACAGGAAATAAAAGTGGGCATCTGGAATATTTTAGCGTCACGCTCTCTCGGAGGGGGAGGGGGAGGTGATATATGGCCCTGGCGATCTCATCAGAGGAGAGCGGGAGCTGGCAAGGCGCCTGTGCTTTATGATGCTCCCGCTTGATAAAGATGGCAGGTCAGTCCATTTCCCCAGCAGCCAGCGAGTGCCATATTCTCACCTACGCAGTAGGGAGGGAGGGAGGGATGGAGAGAGGAGGAGGAGGAGGAAGAGAAGGGAGGGTTGTTGTTTCTACCAACCACTACAAGGCTAGATTTACCCACCATTTTGGCCTCCAGCAATGCCCAGCCTGTGTCTCTATAGAGATGCAGCGGCAAATCAAGGCATGAAGGTGTCCTCGTTTTTGCTTTCTTGTCCGCTCCTCGCGGCTATACTCTCCTTGACTGTGGAGGCTCCACTAGGCAGAGCGCAGCTCCACGAGAGGAACTGTGTTTTGGTTTGTGAGCTCCCTTTGTTTTTCATGTGGCTCTTATCCGAAGGGCTATTCTGCAGCATATGTGCAACAGCAGGCTTGCTCCCGGTCAGAGCAGAGGGAACAGAAGCGAATATGGGCAGAGCGTTGGGAGAAATGACCGTGACACGGGATGCCCTGAGAGGCTGCAGGATTTCCTCCGCATGAGCAAGGACTTGACAGCTGTTTGCTGGAGCTGCATCTTGCATTGACTAGGAGGGCTGCATTAGATGACCTGCAGTGTGTCTTCAAACTACAAGGCCTCTATGTTTCATATGTTTGTGCAATACAAATGCACCCAAATCCCTGCCATCTGAAGCGGTACATTCCAGTATCCCACCACTCCATTCGAAACCGTGTGCAGGAGGACACAAACTTAACTAGTGTCCACTAGTGTCTTGTGGCAGTGAGTTCCATAAGTTTGCCTTTGTACGGTATGAGGGAGTACCCAGTACTCCCTCCCTTTCTGTGAGTTCTGAACATAAGGCCCACATTTCATCAGCTTCCCCTCAAGTTTTAGTATTATGAGGAACGGGGCGGAGGGGGGAAGTCCCACTTTCCATACGATTCATAAGAACTTAAGAGCCTGCTGGGTCAGACCAATGGCCCATCTAGTCCAGCACCCTGCTCTGACAGAGACCAATCAGATGCCCCCATGGGGAGCCCAAAAGCAGGATCGGGGCCCAAGAGCGCTCTCTCCTCCTGCGGCTTCCAGCAACCGGCATTCAGAGGCATCACTGCAGCCGACTGCGGAAGCAAGAGCAAAGCCGTTCAGAATTTTATGACCAGCTATCATGTCCTTCCTTGGGCCCAAGACACATGTATATTTTAATACGCTTTAATGAGCATTCAGGAGCCTTCACCCATTCAGTTAACGTCCATTGTCACTGTTTATAGGTTTTGATTTTGCTTTGTTAAAGAGCACCAAGCTCCCTCTCCAGGTGGCACAAAATGGGATATTTCCTCACCTGCCCAGATACCAGCCAGCACAGCTAAATTCAGATACAACTCCCCCCCCCATTGACACAGCTGGCAATACTATGGGGGGGGTGAAAACTCCTTCTGGCACCCCCTCGACACTCTGCATTGTCTTCCTCCTCTTGCTCCACACACACACACCCTACACCATAATTTCCATCCCCTTCCCCCATCTCTGCCCTCCGGTGAAACTGAAAGAGATTAACATGCCAGCGTTCTTAACCAGGTAAGCAGAAGAGCTTATTTATTGCATCTATATCCCACTTTTTTCTCCAAGGAGTACATGGTTCACCCCCTCCTCAGTTAATCCCGACAACGACCCTGTGAGGGAGGTTCAGAGTGACTCCAAGGTCACCCAGTGAGCTTCATGGCTGAGTGGGGATTTGAACCCTGATCTCCCAGGTCTTAGTCTGATACTCTCACCACCACACCACACTGGCTTCCTAGAGTACCTCTGCTACATGGCAGCTCTATAAATTAAGTAGGTAAATAAATATGGGGGAAGCCAAATGCCCCTTAGAGAAGGATCTGAAATATTTTCCTTGAAACTTGAATTTCTTTTATTCTGGATGGCTTGGATGTTTCAATGTGTCGTCAACCACTTTGTGATTTTTCCCTTTGAAATATAAAGCAATATAGAAATGAAAATGATAATCATCTTGATAAATGGCACCTAGACATTCTGTGGCGATGACCGTAACAGAGGTTTAAGGCGGCATTTGGAAATTAGCTTATTCTGTATATCTGAGTTTCTAACTCTGGCTAGCAGCCATCAACAACCCTCTCCTCCCTGAATGCAAGAACATTTTAAACTAGTTTGTGTTTCTACTACTTGGCACTTCATAATGCTGCAAGCCGCCTTGAATCTCAAGTTGGGACAATGGCAGGATATAAACACATATAACGACAACAACCTTTATCAGTTTCCCCATAGATGGGAGGGGAGACAGGGAACTCAGATGGGAATCATAGACTTGTAGAGTCGGAAGGGACCGTGAGGGTCATCCAGCTCAAGCCCTCGCAATGCAGGAATCTTTTGCCCAAGGTGGGGCTCGAACCCAGGACTCTGAGATTAAGAGGCTCATGCTCTACTCAACAACAACTAAGGCAGGGAAGGAAGGGTCCATGGTCTTCCTCCAGACGCTGCTTCAGGACTCGAACTCGCAGCCCAACAACACCCAGAGGGTGCCAGGTTAGGGGAGTGAAAGAAAGCCATTTCCAAATGTGGACGACTCTTTGGAGGATGAGGAACAGACTTCAGATCAAGCGCATCTGATCGCTTATGACACGCAACACGAGGAACCTGGCAGGGGTTGCACTTACAACTCTATTTTTCCTGGAGGGCCATCAATTGATTTTAAGAACCTGCTACAAATGCATTTGAAGACCTGAGCCTTCGCCTTTCGCAAAGGTGCACCGCTAACAGGATGGAGCCCAAAAAAGCTCTCTGAGGCAAATTTCACACAGGCCATCAAGCTGTCAGTCAGAAACCCAAAATATCTCAGAAGCAGGTTGCTGGGAACCATGGGAGGGGCAAGAGCTCCTGTGCACAAATCCTGCTTGGAGGTTTCCCACTGTGAGAACGGGGTGCTGGACTAGATGGGCCATTGGCCTGATCCAGCAGGACCCTTCTTAAGTTCTGAGGTTCTTAAGAGTGAAGGACAACCTCAACACGGAATCTCCTAGCTCACTTTGGAAGCAACTTCACTCTAGCACTTGTATGGGAAAGATCTGTGCGCTTCCGAATATTGTGGGACTCCAACTCCCATCAGTCCCCAGCCGACATACCCAATGGTCCAGGGAAGATGGGAGTTGGATGCCAAAAACATCTGGAGGGCTGTGGGTGTTTCCCCATCCCTGCTGTAGGGACCGAAACCTTCCCAAACCCTCTTAGAGGTTTGTTTGCTGATTTCTGTACCCTTGCAGCCATTGCAGCAGCGGTGAGTTCTATAAAACAGAGTGCGTCAGTTGAAATTTTAATAGCTAGGGAAGTCAGCATAGAGGTTAAGGGTTGAGTCTGGGCATCTGGAGGTCAATTGCTTTATCTGTTTAAACACCATGGACACCCATTTCTGCACCTAAACGCCAACCAATATCACATTACGTTCCCTCTTAGACCCGCAGCATGCCCATTTCCATGGATGACTTCATGTTTATCATTCATGCCATAGGTTGACACACTAAAAGAGGATTAGACAAAGTCATGGAGGAGAGGGATATTGGTGGTTTCTAGTCATGATGGCTCCGCTGGGCTTCCACAGTTGGAGGCAGCAATGCTTCTGAATACTAGTTGCTGGAAACCACAGGAGGGGAGAATGCTCTTGTGTTGGGGTCCTGCTTAGGGGGGGGGTTCCAGAAAGAGGCCCGGGTGAGAACAGGATGCTGGACAATATGGGCCACTGGCCTGATCCAGCAGTCTCTTCTTATGTTCTTCTGCACTTAAACCATCTTCTCATTTTATTTTATTTTTGCCTCGAGGGAAGGCCACATCTGCAAGAGTTTGGACTGGGGGGGGCAGGATTATAGCTTCATTTTATCTGACTTCACCCCACGCTCCCTACCAGCCCCTTTCTGAATCCTGACAAATGGGAGCAGGTTCACAGGTTGTCAACCCAGCCTAAAGGAATGTGTAAACAGGATGTTGCAGTGATTCAGCTTAAGCCCCAAGGCAAATTCTTTGGAGATGCATAAGAGAGGAGAAAATTGTTTCCAGGAATCTGAGGCAAGTCTCCTCCCTCTCTCTCTCTCTCCTTCAAGCCCCCACCCCGCCAGCCCCCCATGCCCCATGGGAAAAGAAAGCCCTCCAGCAATAAAGAGGGTGGGGAGTACAGACTCCCCCACCCATGAAAGTTGCTCCAACACAGCTTGAACTGGTTCACAAGAGAGGCTGGTTATGCCTCTTGCCACTAAATTCGTTCACAGATATAGAATCACAGAATCGTAAAGTTGGAAGGGGGCACAAGGGTCATCTAGCCCAACCCCGCTGCCGCCACCATGCAGGAATCACAGCTAAGGAATCCCTGGCAGGTGGTCCATCCAACCTCTGTTGAAAAACCTCCAGTAAAGGAGAGTCCATCTTCCCAGGTAATCTGTGCCACTGTCAAACAGCTCTTACTGCCAGAAAGAGCTTCTCAATGCTTAGTCTGAATCTCCTTTCTTGTCATTTGGAACAGCAGAAAACAAGCTTGCTCCATCTTCCACGGGACAGCCCTTCAGGTCGTTGGCTACCACGTCACCTCTCCGTCTTCTCTTATCTGGGCTAAACACAGCCAACTCCATCAATCATTCCTCATAAGGCTTGGTTCTCAAGCCCTTTCATCACCTTGCTCGCCCTCCTCTGCACACCATCCAGCTTGTCGACATCCTTCTTAAACTGAGGTGCCCAGAACTGGACACAGCACTCCAGGCAGGAGAACAGAGTGGTGCTGTACTCTATATATATCCCGTTCCCTGTCATTTACAAGATGGTTGCCATGCCACGAGCCACAAATTTGTACTGGATATTAATATAATACTCAAAATTGCTATTTTGGTCCCAAAACTGAGGCCTCCCATCAAGGGACTAGAAAGAGAATATTTGTGCTTCACTAAAGCTAATATAATTGCTAATGTAGACGACCATCTGCATCAATAGACACAAGATGCTGGTCCTTTCATCTGACGAAGTGGACGAGAGTCTGCAAAATCTGGTGCCGTAATTAAAGGGTCAACGTTCAAGCAGGGCTGGGGATCTTCTGTGGGTCCAAGAAGGGCTACATCCCCTTCTGGGAAGGCAAAATGCTAGCAGTGAGCACGGCCAGGGAGGGGAAAGGGGAGCAGCAACAAATCCAGATGTTCCCCAAATGAGTTTCCACACACCCCTCTTGATCCTCCGGCCAGACAAGCGAGAGGCGTTGTCAAGAGTTCGAGGACACAGTCCAGCCAAGCAAAAACACTGTGGCCAGTGAGAGGCGTGGCTGGGAAGAGGGTGTGCGGCTGGGGTGCATTTGGCCCCTTGGCTTCAGGTTCCCCACCTGGGTCTTAGGATTCTGCTGCTGATTCTTCTGCAACACATAGACACTGAAAGTCTGGAACAGGGAGCGAACGAGGAGGGTGCGGCTGCAGAGGCAGATTTAGAGGAGTGCAACCAGTTCACTGGGTGCCGAGCCAAGAGGGCATCGCAGGAGGTACAACAACGCTGAACTATGGAAGGCAAAAGGCGGTGGGGTGCTGAATTTTGGCAGTACACAGGGCGCCGCTGAAACTAAAGCCCAAAGTCTGCCACTGGCAGCTGGTTCACAGGGGGCCCGGAACACATCTGCAAGTTCCCTACCCTTATATAGCTCCTCCAGTGGACCAAACTGAAACCCTCTTTGGCATTCCAGCAGGTTTCATGCCAAAGGACTCTTCTTGGCAGCCTTGTTTGTCCCCACAAATATCTGGTATGCTGCATCTGGACAGGGGGGTTCCATTGAGCCTCCACGGTCGCTGGATAAGGAGTCACATCCTGGCCAATTGCTGTGGCTGGGTTGGTCCTCCATGAATTTGTCACACTCATCTTTTTCAAAGCCGTCTGATCTTTCGGCCATCCTCATATTCTTGGGGTGGCAGATTCCACCCGTCAGTTAACCACTTTTTCATGCAGCACATGGCTAAACTATGGAACTCACTCCCACAGGAGGCAGTGACAGCCACCAACTTGGATGGCTTTAAAAGAGGATCGGAAACCACAGTAGGCAAGAGGGCTCTTGTGCTTGAATCCTGCTTGCTGGTTTCACAGAAGAGCCATGTGGTTCACTGCTGCCAGAACTGCTGTCCCTTGGCCTGATCCAGCACACTCTTCCGTTTTTATCAGTGACCACCACCAAGGACCAGTTGCAGCTCAGAAAACAGCCTTCCTTTTCAGCGCTCTCAATTTTCAAGGGCTGAGATTTGGAGTGGGGGGTGGAGGGAAGATATGGATGATTCATATGAAAGCATACAAGGCGAGAGAAGACGAGCGGGAGCATTTATTTGTGGGGTGGGTCCCCAAGCACACATACACACCGATTCCGACCTCAAGCAATCACAGCTCGAAAACATTAAATATAGCAACCCTCTCCAATGAACACACATCACCGCGGCCAAGAAGGAGAGTCCGCTGCAATTTGCAGCCAGCTCCTGTCCCCACCATCATCCCCAGACTCATCTGCCATCTGCTCGCTGAGGGAGGGGGGAAGGAGGCCCCCACCAATGAGCTCCCAGCCTACTTGTAAACTTAAGCGCGTAGAAAGCGACGCAGGCAGTAAAGCCCCGCGCTCCGACCCAGAGCTTTTGAACGCTGCGCCGTGATATATTATTAATCGTTTTTATAATGCGATGCCATAGATTGCTGTCGCTCGGGGCTCCGTTCCCATTCCTGGGGTTTGGCTGGGTGTGGGGGGAGAGGGAGGAAAGGGGGGCAGCAAGCTGATCCCCCCCACATACACACACACAAACACACACCCTTCCACGGTGCAAGGAGAAGAGGCAGCTGCTGGAATAGCTAGCTGTACACACATAGCAGACACACTACAGGGCTGTGCACAAGAGGGGTGATGCGGGAAGAGGAGGAAAACTGGAAGGCAACAGAGCAAAAGGGGGAAAGTTGCCACCCCCACCAAGACTGGGGCGCAGTTTCGGTTTGGGTCTGCAGGGACAAAACACCGGATCCTCTCCAACATTAGAGAAATGGACAGATGAGAGACCAAAGCAGGTCCATCATTCCTCTGGCTGGATGTAACCCATCGCCAGCGACGTGTTTGACTGATGAGCGGTTTCCCCCCAGACCTGTGATAAATCCAGATTCCCTTGAAATGCACAGGTCAGGGAGGAGAGAGGATGGAAGCTCAGCCCCACTGAAAACTTCACCAGCACGCGCACGCCCCCCCCCACAAGTAAAGCCCTCTCCCCACCTCAGATCTCTCCCCTTCCTTCCTGCAAAAAGGATGAGTAAGAAAGAAGGCAGGCAGTCTCGTCTTTCTCGATTGCTGTGTACAAGACCAGACTTTCCCAACGGAGAGGTGCAAAGATTTGTATAGGGAGCCACTGTTACACGACAGGAAATGTCTTCATGTGTTTGTGTTGGGGGGGGGAATCATTGCTTCCAATAAGTCCCACACGCACCACCCGCCACGAACACCCCCTGACGTTGTGCCTTCCAGAGAGCCCTTTGCACACACAAAAACAAATGGGGGGGAGGAAATGGGGTGTCGTGCACCTGCCCCAGGTCTGCCAGAAACACACAGCAATATTAAACACACAGCAATATTTCTGCTTTCCTTTGCTCCATACACAGGTCCTGAATTGCACCCGGTATTATAAGCACCACAGAGAAAGAAGTGTTTCTCATGCAATCCAACCTGCCTCGGACCGACACACACACACACACACCTAGCACAGTGAACCCCAAAAAAGCCAGTTTGCATAGAGGAAAAGTGAGGGAGGTGTTGAATACATAGCATGGTCCGTGGTCCACTGCAGACAGATCAGGGAATCCACTCCCTGGGCATAATGATGGTGCCAAAATCCCTAGCGGCTAGTAGCCGTTTTGCAGTTCTAGAGGGAAGGGGTGATTCAGGTGCAAGGTTGCAAGAGACACCCACAAACTCTCTGTGGCCGTTGTGCCCCCCCCCCAAAAAAAAAACACACACACACAAATGAAGCTGGGGTCTCAGTGTAAACGCATTCAAGCCCAGGGTGGGGTAGTGCTTAAGTGTGTCAGAGAAGGCCTGGGCAGATCCTGGTTGAAATCCCTACCAGGAGCGCACGGTTGCTGTCCTCAGTCTACCTCACAGGGTTGGCGTGAGGGTAGGGACAGCTTGAGCACTTTAGGGGTGGAAAGAGGGGAAACACAAAGGAAGTGGGTAAGAGAAGGTGCCAGTCTAAGCAGCCAGATGCCAGTGTACACTCCGAATGACACACCACCATGTATTGATTCCTTCCTCTGAAAGGGCTTAAAACCCCACAACACAACACGGCCTCTAGGCATGTGCAGAGTGCCTTGTCCTCAGCAATGCACCTCCACACACAAACATCCTGGGCAGGGATTCAGGATAGCTGAACCCCTGGACCTATCTGTTTGGAACTTCTCTGCCAATGAACCACGTTGAGGACCCTGCCACACCATCAAGGGGCTGTTTAAATGGGGAGGGGGGTCCTTTTTGGTGCTGCAGAAAGTCAGGAGGAGGTTCAGAACCACTCCAGCAATTATCACAGAGAAGCCAGGGGAGGAAGCTTGTTTCACAGCCATTAATCTTTGAGCGGGAGGGTGTGATCTCAGATTCAACCATGTCTACATGGTCTCTCCCCCCCCTCCACGCCCAGCACTGACATTCTTCCCTTCCCTCTTCCAATCAGAGGGACAAATAACCTGCCATTATATTAAGCTTATTTTTAAAAAATAAATAAATGCACATATTCACACATATTCTTCCATTGAGACAGGACGTGATAGCAAAAGTTGTGTCAGGGAAGACTAAGAGGCAAGCCCCTCTTTCTCCTAATGATCAGGGAACATCCCACTCCCAAGAATGAAATAGCCCCTGCTGCAAAGAAGGAAGGGAAGTGGGAGTCTGGCTGGGGAGGGGGCTGATAAAGAAGGTATGTAGAACCTTCAGGTCCAGAAGTAGTCTACCTGTAAAGATAAGCTGCTCCAGGGACCAGCAGCAAGGGGAGAGCTGTGTTGCTTTTTGTGCCCCCCTCCCATGGGTAAAGTGCTTCAAAAGGGGCATCTGCTAGGAAAACCAGAGAAACATTTGGGGTTTTTCCACATCTGCTAAGAAGCCAGCCAGTCAAGAGTTAATTTCGACAGCAGGATGGTTGGAGTGAGGGAAAGCCCTCTGCTTATGCTCAGAGGCTCCGCTTCATGGAACGAGGCTGAGACCCAACATTAAAATCAAGGGGTTGATATAGGCCTCGGCTTGCTCTCAACCTTGATGCGAGGAGAGGAAGGCGCTCTGTACATGCCCCGTGCTCCTTTCCTTGTTAGCCTCAAACCACTCCACATGTTTTCAGAGCCGCCCTTTTGCCTTTTTGAAGTTGTGTCGCTGCGTCCCAGATCTGAGCCCCCCTCCTTCAGAACAAGTCTGGAGTTCCAGCTTCAATGAAAGGGAGGGAAGGAGAGAGGGAGACAAAAGCCTGAATTAGGGGTTCATGGACACCACCCCACTCCTCTCAGAGAGACTCACGTCAAGTCCAGCAGCTACACCAACTGACCCAAGAGGTCCATTCATCAGCTTCACATTTCTGCAGGCAGCAGTAATCGAAATGCACTCTGCAAATGCTCAGATGCCCAGGGGAAATCCAAATATTTCTCTGGTTCCCCAGACAACATCCAACACGACACTTGGTCTGCTCGGGGGGGGGGGGGCCACGGATGCTTACTGGGCTCGCTCCAAAATGCACTCTGCACATACCCCGAGGTACCCCCCCACACACACACACCTTTCGCCTACATTTCCGGACCACGGAAGACCAGCTCGCTTGTCTGCTAGCGCCTAGCCCCCCCAAAAAGCAATCCAAGTTGGGCCGGGGTGCTCTCTGCACAGGCCCAGAGACACTCTCGTCTTTCCAAATTGTTTCTGGTTTCCAAAAAGCATGCTCCGGAGCCAAGGGACGAAACCCGCCCCGTCCTCCCTCCGCATCCGGCATAGGGGGGAAACTCACCATGGCTGATCAGAGCCCCGATGCAGCAGAAAAGGGCGGCGGGTCCGGAGCGAGCCCTCCCCGCCGAGGCGGCCATGGCGGAATCCGGGTCGAGGCGTGGAGCGGGCAGAAGCGAAATCCAAGCACGTGCGAACGGAAAGACGAGCCCAAGCCGAGACGTGGGGACGGGGGGGCGAGGTAAGGGGCGGGGCCACCCCGGAGACAAAGGTGGGGGGTCCAGAGGGAGATGGACCAAGGAGGGGGGGTCCCACCTGCTCCTTCCTCGAGCCACCCCAGATTTCCACCCAAGGGGGGGAGGGTCCCCCCTTTTTGTCTACCCCGACCCAAAAAAAAATATATCAAGAAGCTTGGGGCGAGAGGGAGGGGGAGCGAATCCCACGTGCAAACCCGGGCGAAATTGGTTCGAAAGAATCAGGGGGGAGGCGATTGGGGGGCTGTTAGGCAGTAATAATGGCAGAAGGGGAATCTGGGCCGGGGGGGACACAAATGGATGGATGGGGGGAGAGAACAGGGCAGCCGGCGAAGTCTTGATGCAAAGCCCCTTTTTTAAAAAAATCTCAGAGCCCCCCCCAAATAAAAATGGCAAAGCCCCCAATAGAAAAAAATCAAATCCCCCCCCAATTAAAAATGGGGGGGGGCAGAGAAAAAAGTAGAGAGGATAGAAAACAAGAGAGCCCCGCCACACCAAAAAGTGTTGGGGGCGATTTGGGGGGTGGCGCTGCTGTAATCCAAAGCGCTCCTGCTTCTCCGCCGGGGCGTCCGAGGAGGCGATCCGAAGGCCCGGCCTGCGAAGGGGCGTCCGAGGCAGGAGCCGGCCCGGGCGAGCGCCGAGCCGAGCCCGGGGAGAAGCGCCGCTCCGGCTGGCTCCTGCCTCGCCTCCCGGGTCCTCCTCCGCGGCGAGGCTGCGCCGATCTGAGCTCTCTGCCGGGAACGGCGAGCGCCGGAGAAACTCCCTCCGCCCCCCGCCAGCCGCCCACCCCCTCCTCCTCCTCCTCCTCCTCCGGGCCCCCGCTTTTCCTCCCATCACGTGTTTTCCCCAGAGTTTCTGCCGCCGTGTGCACGCCCCCCCCCCATTCCAGGGTCAGGATGCGTTTGCACACTCGCGTACACATTTCGGAGCGGGGGGGGGGGAGGTATAAGGCTGTGTATACGGTCTCCGGGGGAGGGTTTGCGCTCGGCGGCAGAGCGCGCGTGCTTTGAATGCAGAAGGACCCGCTTGCAATCCCCGGCGTCTCCAGGCAGGGATCCAGAAAACACCCCTGCCTCGGAAAGCCGGGGGAGCAGCTGCCGGCCCGTGTTCGGGGCTGGAGGCGTTAATGCTCTGGGTCTTCATGGGAAAGGGCGGTAACTCGGAGGTAAGGAACACCTGCTTGGCACGCAGAAAGCCCCTGGCAGCATCTCCCGGTAGGGTACCCGGCGAGCCTCTGCCAGTCAGAGTAGACCGCACAAGCATGGCGTAGTGCATGGGTAGGCAAACTAAGGCCCAGGGGCCGGATCCAGCAAAATCGTCTTCTAAATCGGAATCAGCGTGTTTTTACACGAGTAGAATGTGTGCTTTTGTTTAAAATGCATCTCTGGGTTATTTGTGGAGCATAGGAATTCGTTCATTTATTTTTTTCAAAATATAGTCCGGCCCTCCACAAGATCTGAAGGACAGTGGACCGGCCCCCTGCTGAAAAAGTTTGCTGACCCCTGGCATAGTGGCTAGAGTGTTGGAGGAGGGAGACCAGGGGGAAGCAGCTGGAACCCTGGAGAATAGAATCATAGAACTGTAGAGTTGGAAGGGACCCTGAGGGTCATCTAGTCCAACCCCCTGCAGTGCAGGAATCTTTTGCTCAACATGAGACTTGAACCCATGACCCTGAGATAAGTCTCATGCTCTACCAAACAAGCTAAAGCTCAGTGTCTAGTCAGTGTAAAGAGTACACAATGCTAACAAAGGTCTGACTCAGCACCTGTCCCCTGCCTGAAATCCCAGAGCTGCTGCCAGTCTATGTAGACAACACTGAGGCAGATGGACCGAAGTCATAAGGTCCTAGGTTTGATCCCCAGGGGCACATTCAGTTTGGGCTTTGAATGCCACACACACACACACCAGACTTTATTTAACAAGATGTAAATATTGCTTGATGCCAAAATATGATATAACATATGATGTAGAATATTCACTTTAAAATTGCTATAAAAATAGACTTTAAGAATGTAAATGTAATTAATTCATTGAAATGTAGGATGGAAATCAATAGGTTTATTATGTGCTTGCTGGGGAGGGGGAGTTTTTAACAGAAATTGAAAGCTGTACAGCAGAGGTGCCCGTCTAATATCAAGTGACAGAGAGTTCCGGGGGATAGATTCTGCCGCACTAAAAGATCAATTTCTCCCATTTGTGGAAAGATCAGTAGTACACATTGTTTCCTTTTAAAGAGGAGGGAATAAAGATATTAAAGTCCAGAGTAAAAAACTGCTCCAGTACTGAATAGTAGCTTTATTAGTTGTTTTAGCAGTCGTATTAATATTTCTTCATCTAAGATCTTACGGTGGGTGACGCCAATCTAAAAATACAATATTAAAATAAGCTGCAGGTATAAATGTTATAATAATGATAGCCCTGTTGCACAAAGGTAACATTCTCAACTTTTTTTCTCTCTGCCCATTTTTGCTTCTGGCCCTGCTCACTGCCTGCATGTGGCCCCCGGAAAATTTCCCAGAAGCGAATGCTTCCCTTTCAGAGAGAGAGAGAGAGAGAGAGAGATCTTGATCAGACTTACAAGGCTGGCTGGACAGTGTGGCCTTTTCTGACCCACTCATCAGTTTGAGAGATGGCCATGGGGGGGGTCCTCAGGTGGCAGCATGGACTGCACCATTTCACAGGGGGCAGAACTGCAGTTTTGAATGCTCCCTTGTGGAAAAACTCTCCCTGTTAAGTATGAAACAAAGCCTGGTGGCCTAAACAGAACCCTTTTCTCCCTTGTGCTGTTCCCCTCCCCTCCATCTGCAAGGATTAATTGCAGGGAGGTGCTTTTTACAAAATTGACATCACCCACCTGCAGTCTGAAGTGGTATGGTCCATTCTATCGCCTCATTCATGCCTCCTGCTAAGGTTTCAATCCTTCACTATAACAGGTTTTTTTGCTAAATTGCTGCACTGTGGGGAGGGCTGTGCATGACCTCTTTGGACTCCCCGTTCTGCTCTTAACTCTTTTGTTGTTGCTGGGTTTGATGATAAATTGCAGTTTTATTACAATTCAATCCATCACATCCCAGGCCACAGCTATTCTGAACGAAGTGCAAGATGGGGAATCTTCTAAATAAAGAGAAATAAAGATGAGTGATTCAAACTTATTGGTGTGTGTGTGTGTGTGTCCAGCTGCAGGCAGATTTATCTCGATGTGCAAATGGCTTTCACTGACAGGTAATGTCGTGTGGGGACGCGGGTGGTGCTGTGGGTAAAAGCCTCAGCGCCTAGGACTTGCCGATCGAAAGGTCGGTGGTTCGAATCCCCGCGGCGGGGTGCGCTCCCGTTGTTCAGTCCCAGCGCCTGCCAACCTAGCAGTTCAAAAGCACCCCCGGGTGCAAGTAGATAAATAGGGACCGCTTCTAGCGGGAGGGTAAACGGCGTTCCGTGTGCTGCGCTGGCTCGCCAGATGCAGCTTGTCACGCTGGCCACATGACCCGGAAGTGTCTCCGGACAGCGCTGGCCCCCGGCCTCTAGAGTGAGATGAGCGCACAACCCTAGAGTCTGTCAAGACTGGCCCGTACGGGCAGGGGTACCTTTACCTTTACCTTTAAGTGTCGTGTGATCCTGTCCTCTGCGCTGACAGTTTTGCACATTTATTTATTTTTATCTTCAGAAGCATTTCTAAGCCGCCTGTTTTTGTTTTGTTTGGTTTAGTTTGGTTTTTTAAAAACTCTTAAGTGGTGCAGGAAAATGCTTGCACGAAAATAGTGAAACAATAGTCATTGAAAAAACAAAAACAAAACCCAGAAATCTGGCAAGAACAGAGTCCAACCTCATGGGTCAGGGAAAGCATGACCAAAAATATATATGCATGCCTTTAAAAATGTTTGAAGCAACTGATGGATGATGCTTTATATGTGGCAGAAGGAAGGGCACTCCATAGAACAGGCGCAATAGGAAAAATTTGGATCCCCACCTTGTGATGTTTTGTAGGGTGCAGAGCTATGAGTAACATTCCCCCAGATGTTCCACTAAGATTTTAGGGGAGGTCATTCAGTGGGAGAGCATCTGCTTTGCATCCAGAAGGTCCTGGGTTCAGTCTTCATATAGCGCATAATCAGATTGTGGAACTCCTTCCCACAAGAAACGGTGATGGACACCAACTTAGTTGGCGTTAGAAGAAGATTGGGATTTTGATGGCTACTAGTCACAATGGGACGCGGGTGGCGCTGTGGGTTAAACCACAGAGCATAGGACTTGCCGATCAGAAGGTCGAGGGTTCAAATCCCCGCGATGGGGTGAGCTCCCTTTGCTCGGTCCCAGCTCCTGCCAACCTAGCAGTTCAGAAGCACGTCAAAGTGCAAGTAGATAAATAGGCACCGCTCCGGCGGGGAGGTAAACGGCGTTTCCGTGCGCTGCTCTGGTTTGCCAGAAGCGGCTTAGTCATGCTGGCCACATGACCCAGAAGCTGTATGCCGGCTCCCTCGGTCAATAAAGCGAGATGAGCACCGCAACCCCAGAGTCAATCACGACAGGACCTAATGGTCAGGGGTCACTTTACCTTTAGCCACAATGACTGTGCTCTGCCTCCATGGTTAGAGGCAGTAATGCTTATGAATACCAGTTGCTGGAAGCCACAGGAGGGGATCTTGTGTTTGGGTCCTGCTTATGGGTTTCCCTCAGGCATCTGGTTGGCCTCTGTGAGAACAGGATTCTGGACTAGGCCCATTGGCCCATTTTGAAAATGGAAGCCATGGTTGAACTGAGGTGTGTACATTTCAGACAGCCATTGAGCATGCTCAGATGACATCTTCACTGAAATGGAGAATGGGGTGTGTGTGTGTAGGTGTGAAGAAATAAACCAGGTAATTCTAATCAAATGAAGACATCCCCACCCTCACTCTGGTCTGTACAACAATATGCAAATGACTTTCAATCCCCTGGGGCTCAGAAGTGTCCCCAAATAGCTAAGCAGACTAAGGTGTGTCAGGAAGTCTATCACAATTCTTTTTGGGGGGAGAACCAACCAGGAAGGAAAAGCCCCAGCCATCAGACTCATCAGATTTCTCTCATTATCCTGAAATTTGGAACCATGAACTAGACAGATGATACCTGCTCCCTTCTCAGTAGCGAGCAAGTGAGAAGCAAACACTGAATCTACGAACAGGGAATTTCAATAAGCATCCCGAGTATAATTCTGTAAATGTCAGGACTTGTGAAAACTCTCTTATGTGTTAAGAGCATGGCACAGACGCGTTCAGCAGAAATGTCCCCTGGCAAGGAATGAGTTCGGTCTCAGAAACAGTTTTTAGGGACAAGGAGAGAGTCTACGAATCTGCAATGAAAACGGAGGGCTTTCTCGGTAGCGGCGCCCTCCCTGTGGAACACCCTCCCACCAGATGTCAAGGAGATAAAGAACTACGCAACTTTTAGAAGACATCTGAAGCCAGCCCTATACAGTGGTACCTCAGGTTAAGTACTTAATTCGTTCTGGAGGTCCATTCTTAACCTGAAACTGTTCTTAACCTGAAGCACCACTTTAGCTAATGGGGCCTCCTGCTGCCGCCGCGCCGCCGGAGCACAATTTCTGTTTTCATCCTGAAGCAAAGTTCTTAACCTGAAGCACTATTTCTGGGTTAATGGAGTCTGTAACCTGAAGTGTATGTAACCTGAAGTGTATGTAACCAGAGGTACCACTGTACTGAGCAGCTTTTAATGTTTGACGTCTTATTATGTTTCTATATGTGCTGAAAGATGCCCAGATGTAAATTATTAACTTTCTATCCTATCAATAATCTAAGGAACACAGGATGGCTTCTCTGAACAATCTCCAGACATACAGCTTTTGTATTTCTTTTAGATTTAAGTTTCTGGCAAATGCAGAACCTGAGATTGGGGATAAAATCTACACTGACCATATTCTTCTCCTTTTCTGTGAGAGACCAGCCTGCTTGCCACTTTCAGTGTTTTGCTTGAGCCCCACCCCACCCTTATTGAAAAATTCCTGAGGACAGTCATATCTCCTTTCTTTTTTAGCCTCACAACGACCCTGCAAGATTGGCTGGGCTGAGGCATAGTGACTGGTGCAGGATCAATCTGGCTGAGTGAGGATTCAGACCTGGGTCTTCTCAGCCCCAGCCTGATGCTCCTAACCACACCAGCATGTTCAATGCACACAGTTCCTGCTGCTCACCCGTGTGATTTTCTGCCTGTTGAAGGGATGTTGGTTGCTAGACATGCAGATAGGGCTGAGAGGAGGGGACTGGTGCAACGGCTCAAATAATTTTTATTGCAAGGCAAGTATGACGCCACTGGCATTGGAAATTGACCTTAGTTGTGTTGTTGTTCTTTTTTATAAAAGTTCAGTCATTTATCTTCGATGCAATTCCCACTGTGGCCTTATAATCTGAAGCCCCACTGACAGATCTCACTCAATACGCCAGTGAGCCCTGGCTCTACCTTTGTGGTCTCAGGACAGCTCCAGGACTTGTCGAAACAGAGCCATAAATAACGACCGAATCTGGGGACGGTGTATGCGTGTGTGTGTGAAATGGTAGTTTATCAGAGGGATAGAAAAATAATCAAGCTACCCTTTAGGCATTGCCAGGATCCGCAGAAGATAAACGTCCAGGAAAGGGAAGGAGAATTGGAACCCCACAGCAGAATTTAAAACTTCCAATTGAGTATAATTCCAGTCACTGCCCAGGCTGGTAAATCAAATCCTCTGGTGGGAGGGGGAAGGGGCAGAAAATCAATGCTGGACACTGAGGACCACTGTGCTGAATTGGATAGAGACATTTTACGAGGGAGGCGCTGAGTTCAAATCCCTGAAGAGCTCTGAAGGACACCGGGTGACCTTGGGAAAGTCCCATTTTACTTTGTTTGTTAATTGCAATAATATCCCACATTTCTTTGCACCAATAAGTTCCATGCAGAGTGCCAGGGCTATCCCTCTCATTTTATCCTAACAGCAACCCTGCCATGTAAGGCTTGTCATAACTTCTTGTACAGATGACTACATGTCTCCTGCTTTCTGTGGGATCCAGGAAGTATTGTTTTTTGGTTAAAGGAAAATAGGTATGGTAAATAAAAAGGAGAATTTCCTGGATGCCTAGATCCAGGTTTGGGGCAAATACTCTTTGGTGAGAGAGAGAGAGCCCTGGCAGAGATTTAAAATCACAAAATATGCAGCAAAGTAAAGAGTGAGGTGGAATGACCTAGCTAAGCCTGGCAGGACAGCTTACTCTATGGTCTTAACCTCTTCATGCATTAATTAGACTTAAGCATGTTGGTTATATGAGGCTGGTTATCCTACAAGAAGGAATTTAACAATGTTTTGCATGAAGAAGGACGTTTAAAAATCTGTCCTGAGTCTTCCAACGTTCAGCTTCATGGGAAAGGGAGAAAAACTTTCCTCTGTCCACTTTCTCCATGCAATGAGGAATTGTGTGGATTTTATAGTGCTCCTTTGACTGGTGGAATCCAACATAGTGGCAACAGCTTTGCTGGGAGCTCACTTGGCGTACCTTTAGGTCCTGACCCATTGGTTGAAAACCTATGCTGTAGCTCATCAGGAAAAGTCAAGCAATTGCTACGCCACACTCCCCAGCGCATCTCTCTGCCATTCTCCTTTCTGCAAAAAGTTCCATGGGATTGGGGGGAATATCTTGTGCATAGTTCAACTAAGGGAGTAGAGTGTGTCCAAAAAGACGCCAAGCTTTTATTTAAGCGATACATATAGTTATTCAGCTAATACAGAAATGATCTGTCCCCATGCACTATACTGTCTAATTTTGCTAAAAGTGCATATAAGAATTCCAGGGGAGGGAAAACCAGACTTGATTGGTGAACTACAAACTAGAAAATAATAACAATAATAAAAATATTTGACTTGTACAAAGAAACCCTTATGGAACTCCCTGCCACAAGAGGCAGTGATGGCCACCAGCTTGGGTGGCTTTAAAAGAGGATTGGACAAATATATGGAAGAGAGGGCTCTTGATGGCTTCTAGCCAGGATGGCTATGCTCTGCCTCCGCAGTCAGAGGCAGCAATGCTTCTGAATACCACTTACAGGAAACCACAGGAGGGGAGAGGGCTCTTGTGCTCGAATCCTGCTTGCTGGTTTCCTACTGTGGGAGCAGGAAGCTGGACTAAATGGGTCATTGGCCTGATCCAGCAGGCTCTTCCTATGTCCTTAGGAGTACCAGATCAAATGCAATTGCACAACTTGAATTCGCTGAGCAATGCCCAGAAATTAGCGCCACAAGCATAGAAGAAAACGATCCCTACCAGTTCTACCAAGCCGCAGTCCCCGTTCAAGCACAGAGCCCTGACTGAGGCTTGCTGCTAATCTGTGCGAGAGGCGGGTCCCTCCTGCCACTTCCCCACTGCACCCCAGGCATGCCCTCTATCTGGCTCATGGCTTAATTGCTACCTCCAGCGCCTCGCTAGACAACTGTTTGCAAATTTCACCCAGACACTTCTCCCAAGCAGAGGAGAAGCACGGCACCCTCTGGCTCTCGCTGGAAGCACTGCAAGGGAATGATTCCCCTCGCTTTGCTGGGTGCTCTGCCTCTTGGAAAAGTTCACCAAAAGAGCACGGAAGCAGTGAAAAACGTAAAAACATCCCAAATCCGTTTCAGTTCTAAATCTTTCCCAAGTCTTGGTGAAATGATAGGGCTGAATATTACGTCTTCCCTTTCAACCTATTCTCAACGGGATTCCGAATAGTTTCCTTCTGCACGCCACCCTCATCTCTGAGCAGGGCGAAATTCCAGGGATTTGATTGTTTTATTGTATTTCTGTGACGATTTAAATTCAAATGATCCCATAGTGGTTTACAAGCAATAAATAGCACAATAGGTAAAGGTAAAGGGAGCCCTGACCATTAGGTCCAGTCGTGGCCGACTCTGGGGTTGCAGTGCTCATCTCGCTTTATTGGCCGAGGGAGCCGGCGTACAGCTTCCGGGTCATGTGGCCAGCATGACTGAGCCGCTTCTGGCGAACCAGAGCAGTGCACGGAAACGCTGTTTACCTTCCCGCCGGAGCAGTACCTATTTATCTGCTTGCACTGGTGTGCTTTCAGACTGCTAGGTTGGCAGGAGCAGGGACCAGGCAACGTCACGAGGATTCGAACCGCCTACCTTCTGATCGGCAAGCCCTAGGTTCTGTGGTTTAACCCACAGCGCCACCCACGTCCCTTCAAAAATAGCACAATAGCAAATTAAAACATCCCAAATGCAGCACCAATGATATAAAATAATTAACAAATCATCAATAGAACAATTATAAGCTATAAAACACCTATAGCCCTGCCTGCTGGAGCAACCTTCCCAAATGTGGTACCCTCCAAATATTTTCAGCTACAACTCCCAGTGTCTCTTGTCGATTGGCTATGCCTGTGAGGGGGCACCAGCTTAGAGAAGGTTGTTACAGAGCTACAGAGAATGTCCACTCAGTTCCTGCATGAGCGTCGTTCAGGTATTTGAAGACCACTATCATTCTCCCAGATAAAGTTCCTCATAGGGCTTGGTTTCCTGACCCCAGGGTCTGTGTTTCCTTTTGGAAATGAGGCACGGCAGAGACTGTGGTGGTTTTGTGATATATGGTTTATAAACATATATGCAACCTGAGCCTAGGATGGATGGGCTCACAGCATCAACATCCCCAAAGGGTCTTGCTTATCTCGTAGCTGTAGCTCTGGATTCAAGCAGAAATCAGCCATGGCTCGCTCTGCCTTTCCAGCCCACAGTTCCTGCCACCCGCCTGCCCCCCCAGCAAATTCTGCCCTCAATCTCTCTGTCCATCACTGAGTGCACCTTAAAGGAGACGAGTGGAGTCCTCAGTTCATGAGAAGGGTTGGAGTACACCTGGTGCTTAACTTCTGTCCTTTATGCCATCAGAGGGAGGGGGAGATGTCCATCTCAATCCTTTTGGACAAACCTGGCCAGTCATACGCCCAAGGTGCAATCAGGTCTTTCCACCATGCTATCTGACTGAGGGCTCACATAAGTAGCCCATGTTTTGTGAATTCCCAGAATTCCACATGCTTTCTGGAGCACTCTTGGCTCAAACTCCCTGCCTTGATCAGAGTGTAATCCCCCAGGCACCCCAAATTTGCAGAAGGTGGGGAGAGAGAGTTGTCAACCAAGGCATTTGCCACTGTCACAGCTTCCTGGGGTTTTTTTATAGCATAAGCCTCTGGCCACCGTGCGAAATAATCCATGGCAACCAAGACGTAGCGGCTGTCAGCTCCTGTTCCTGGCAAGGGCCCCAGCAGAGTTTGCTGCGATGTGACCTAGAAGGGAAAAGCTGCAAGCTAGAAAGGGGGGGGGAGAGAGAGAGAGAGCGCCATGACTGATTTCTGCTTAGAATCCAATGCTGCGGCAATGAGAGAAGCAAGGCCCTCTTGGGGTGTTGATTCTGTGAACCCTTCCATCGTAGGCTCAGGTTGCATATATGTGTAAATAAACCTTATATTGTAAAGCTAGCACAGTCTCCACTGTGCCTCATTTCCAAAAGGAAACACAAATCCCAGTGTTGCACGCCACCCCAATCTCCAAGTGGCATGAGGTTCCAGGGGTTCCAGGCACAGCAGAGACCGTGGTGTCTTTATGACATATGGTTTATTTACACACATATACAACCGGAGCCTATCAGAGAATTATAGGGTTTGAAGGTATCCCCAAAGGCCATCTAGTCCAACCCCCTGCAATGCAGGAATCTAACTAAAGAATCCCTGTAAGAGGGCCATCCAACCTCTGTTAAAATACTCCCAAGGAAAAAGAGCCCATCACCTCTTGTGGGAGTCTGTTCCACTGCTGAACAGCTCTTACCCTCAGAAAGTTCTTCCTGATGTTTAGTTGGAATGTCTTTTCTTGTAACTTTGGAGCAGCAGAAGTCAAGCTTGCTCCGTTTTCCATGGGACAGGCATTCCTTGACACCCCCCAACACAAAAAAACAATTATGAGGCAACTCTAATATATCTGAAACACAGGATGATATGGAAGTGTTTATTTGAGCTTTTCTTTAAAAAGTGGGGGTGGGGTGACATCAAAAGAGTCCTGCAGCCGGATCAGGCCAATGACCCATTAATCTAGTATCCTGTTCTCACAGTGGCCAACCAGATGCCTCTTATGAGAAGCCCACAAGCAAGTCCCAAGCACAATTCCAATTCCCAGCAAATACTATTCCAAAGACATCCTGGGCCAAAGGCCTGGCTCAGGCAGCTTCCTGTTTTCATAGAATCACAGAACTGTAGAGTTGGAAGAGACCACCAGGGTCATCTAGTCCAACCCCCTGCAATACAGAAATCTTTTGCCCAATTTAGGGCTCGAACCCACGACCCTGAGATTAAGAGTCTCATGCTCTACCGACTGAGCTGTTCCAGTTTTCATCATGTGCATTCATAGCTCAGTGGCAGAGCATCTGCTTTACATTCAGAATGTCCCAGGTTCAAATCCCCAGCATCTCCAAGTAGGGCTGAGTGTATCTGAAGCCCAGAAAGCCACTCCCAGTCAGTGTAGACAATACTGAGCTAGATAGACCAAGGCCCTGGCTGCTTCCTGGGGCCCCAACATCTGGAGGGCCACAGATTCCCCATCTGTGTCAAGGGCTATGCCCTGGGATGCCCCACTGCAACAGAGGCAGGTGTCTCCAGGCTGCCTGTCTTTCGCCAAAGAAACCCAAATCGCAAAGACTCTTCCAGCAAAACAGGTTTCCTTCCAGACGGGGGTTTCCGATGCCATTCGGCAAACCCCAAAGAGCCCTCGAGGAGCAGATGGCTGGCTGCGTCTTGGCTTTGCCAGAGCCACCCCACGTCCTTCCACCTGCTGCTTAGACAGAGGCCCCAGCCAAGTTTGGGTTGGAATCATCACGTCGCCTGCTTGCCTGGAAAAGGGGGGGCGGTTTTCTTTTCTTCTCCCGAGCTCCTCACAATTGCACATTTGGAAGTGGAGCTGGAGCCGAAGGCAACGTTCCCAACACAGCTGCCACTTCTGCTGGAAGCGGCAAAGAAATTTCGACAGAAAAGGCAAAGCAAAACTATTCAGGGGGGAGCGACTCTCCTATGGAGACAGGTTGCAGCGTCTGGGGCTTTTCGGTTTGGAGGAAAGGAGAGTAAGAGGTGACCTGGAGGGAAATGATGCAGGGCATGGAGAAAGTGGGAAAGGGAAAATTTGTCTCCCTCCTAACACTAGAACTTGTGGACATCCCAGGAAGCCAAACGCTAGAAGATTCAGGACAGAGAAAATGAAGCCCTTCTTTGTGCAGCACATCGTTAACCTGCGTAAGGACCACTCCTGAGGACCACTAACCTAGACGGCTTTACAAGAGTGGAGGGAATCAAGTGCATTCTCCAAATGTCACTCTTGCTCCCACTCTAAAAGGAAACCATTTGTGGCACAAGAACAAAGTGCTTAAATTAATGTAACACATTTACTCCTCTTGTCTGAAAGGTGTGCCCCGGCAAACGGTTTGAGAATTATGGGTCTATGCTTTGTTTGCTTGTTTGTTTGTTTGTTCGCAGTATTTATAGCTCACTCTTCATGGAATGTTTTCATTCTGAAAGGAACAAAAAGAAAGAAAGAAAAACCAATAGATTTGACTCGCATCTGCACTGGGGTTACATTCCAGGGATGGCACATACACGCAAAAAAGGCATATATTCAAAACGGTCCCTTGGAACCACCTCTGCATAAGCAATCTTACTTTCCACCGGATGGGTGTTAACCTACACACAAACACAGGCTGGATCTAGATGCATAAAAAAATCGTTTAAGGAAAATGCGTTGTCAACCTCATGATGGGAAATCATATTGCCAAAAGATGGAACTCTACAGTGCCATCTGGTGTCACACATCTAAAACACTTTAAAAAAACAACCTCATGTTGCTGAGTCTGCACACACCCCAGTAGCAAGGCAGGACAATTCTAAGCTCTCTGCCTTGTTTACTAGGGTCTGTGAGGCACTTGTGAGATGTTACGGGCCGTCTGATTTTCCACGACATCTCGCCAGAGCCCAGTAAGCATGTCCAAGAGCTTAAAAGCTGTTTCTATGCCAGGAGAACCCAGCGCAGAAAGAGCTTTTAAGCTCTTGGACATGTGTGCAATTAATTTGAGCAATTTCAACTGGCCAGCCGCACAAAGTTGAAATTGCACAAGTTAAACGCGCATGGTGCAAGTCAACTTTATACAAAAATTGCAAAATCATGTAAAGAGGACTGAAAAACAACGGAACAATTCTATGATAAGCAAAATTACAACAACATAAATTAATATTTCCAATTTAAACAAGTACAAGCTGAGCCGGGCTGATGCTACCAGGTAGTGAGGTTCAGATGGATTTGCTGGCTTCCTGCATCTCCCTGGACAGACCAGCCATTGTTGTTGTTGTGTTTCTGCTGCAATGTCTCATGTGGACTTGCACGATTTCGTAGGAGGGGCATCCCAGGTACACAGTCAGGGTCACCCCCAATAGCCTCTGGCACAGCCTTCGGTGACAGATTCACACTTGATAGACCTCCACCAAGCAAAGTGTCCCTTCCCTGAAAACATGAAGTGCCTTAAAAGCTTCAAAACACAATCCTAATTCACACTCGATGGGATTCCCAGCGGCTCACAGATCAAGGCTCTGGGCAGAGACTGGCTGGTCCTTTCTGGAGGAGGGGGACGCATCTAAGAGGCCTGTCAAAATGGCATGAAGCAATTGTGGGGAAAGCATTCAGTGTTGGGAGAGTCTGGAGGTTAGTTTTAGTGGGGAAATTGATAATAATAATAATAATATACTTTATTTATACCCCTGCCATCTGGCTGGGTTTCCCTAGCCACTCTGAGCGACTTCCAACAAAATATTAAAAATACAATAAAACATCAAACGTTAAAAAGTTCCCTAAACAGGGCTGCCTTCAGATGTCTTCTAAAAGTCAGATAGTTGTTTATTTCCTTGACATCTGGTGGGAGGGCATTCCACAGGGCGGGTGCCACTACCGAGAAGGCCCTCTGCCTGATTCCCTGTAGCTTCACTTCTCGCAGTGAGGGAACCACCAGAAGGCCCTCGGAGCTGGACCTCAGTGTCCGGGCTGAATGATGGGGGTCGAGGCGCTTGCTAAACTGGGCCGAGGACGTTTAGGGCTTTAAAGGTCAGCACCAACACTTCGAATTGTGCTCGGAAACGTACTGGGAGCCAATGTAGGTCTTTCAGGACCAGTGTTACAGTATGTGGTCTCAGCAGCCACTCCCAGTCACTAGTCTGGCAGCCACATTCTGGATTAGTTGTCGTTTCCGGGTCATCTTCAAAAGTAGCCCCACGTAGAGCGCATTGCAGTAGTCCAAGCCGGAGATTACTAGAGCATGCACCACGAAAACTGTAGGAGGAAAACTTACATCAAGACAAGCTAAAGGAGGTCCACAAGTCCAAGCAGAATTGTAGAGGTTTCTGAATGGCACCGATTGCATCTCCAGCCTTGAGTCTGCAACTCTATGGATGAGCCCCAGATTCTGATGCCCTGCCTTCTCTTGTTGGAGACCCTCTCCTAAAACAGGCTGCTTTGAGACCTGATGGGTAGCCCAGGGCAGATCTGAGCCATGCACACACCATGCATTTAAAGTGCATGCCCCTCCTCCCAGGAATCCTGGGAAATGTAGTTTACCCTTCACAGAGCTACTATTTCCCAAGCCCATAACAAACTATAGTTCCCAGGATTTTCCAGTGGGCTTGCTTTAAATGTACAATGTGTGCATAGCCTTGGAGATGTCTGTTCTGGGTGTGGGGCTGGCAGGTACACCCTTCTCTTTGCACAGGTGTCCAGCACCCCCAAACCCACCCATCCACATATTCCAGGCCCCTGACTCCTCCCAGGCACAGACATTTTTGGCTTTGAGAGATGGGAGGCTCACAGAGGCCCCTGAGGGCCCGTGAATTTATTTATTTATTTACTGCATTCTCAGGCCTCCTCTCCTCTAAGAAACTGAAGGTGGTATGTCTAGTTCTCTTCCTCCCTATTTAAGCCTCACAACAACCCTGTGAGGCAGGTGAGACTGAGAGACAGTGACTGGCCCAAAGTCTTACCAAGTGAGCTTCATATGGCCCAGTGGGCATTCAAACCACGGTTTCCTATGTCCTAGATCAATGCTCACACCACCAAACCACACTTCCTTTTTTTTTTTTTTTTTTGCTCAGTGCCACTCTGTTTTCAGCTGACAAGAGCCTGAGCTGTAGAAATCCTCTGCATCGCAGGCTTTCCCTGGGATTTCATTTCCTTTGCGTATTCTAAGTGGATCCTGTTTGCAAATCCTTCTTTGATACTCGGAGGCTTTATCCCTTGTTACTAGGAGAGGGAAGAGAGAGTGAGAGAATTGTCGCCTGGAGCAATCGATTGTTCTTTTTGCAGAGTTGTCTCCTTTGATAGGAAAACCCGAAGGATTTGCGGTTTCCCCTTTCCTTGTGATTGTTGTGGGGGGGGGGGTGGAGGGAATGGGAGGAGGGTGTTTAATTCCTAAAATTATGGGCACCGGAGTCCAAAGACTTTGAGATTTGTGCTCTGTGGTGTGAAAGTTGCTTTCTCTAAGTTTTGCAGAGTCTGGTTGCAGCTCGCGCCACAAGGACAGGAAGCCACTCTGCTTATGCTCAGAGGTACCATGCTTTGTTGTTCCTTTGCAGATATCAGCTTTCAGTCCTGTATGCATTCAGTGTGGCAAGGTGCCGCTGCCCGGGGTTCCCTGCATCAAATGCAACAATATTGGAACCCCGAGACATGGAAATCACAAAAGCTCTGTTCTCCAAGAGGTGTCTAGGCTATGCCCTTTAGATGGGAGCTTGCCAGACTGAATCCTCCTTTCTAGGAATAACCCCTGCCTATAGAAAACAAGCCTTTTTACGTGGGAAAGAGTTCTGTCCTAGCTGTTTCCTTGCCATACCAGCTTTCCATGTGCAAGGATTAATTCCCATGAAGGAGCAGTCTATGCCCCCACCTGCATCCTGAAGAATACCCTCCAATATTTATCCAGTGAAAATAGGGATGTCCTATTTCATTAGTAGTAGTAGTAGTATTACCACGCCCATCTGACTGGGTTGCCCCAGCCACCCTGGGCGGCTTCCAACATATATAATAACATAATAAAACATCAAACATTTAAAAACTTCCCTGTTCAGGGCTGCCTTCAGATGTCTTCTAAAGGATGTATAATTACTTATTTCCTTGGCTCAGGGGTCACATAACTCCATACCCTCCAACATTTCACCAATAAAAATAGGGACATCCTAAGGAAAAGAGAGACATTCCAAGATTAAATCAGGAACTGGTACGGCTTCTGTAAATCTGGGACTGTCCCTGGAAAATAGGGACACTTGGAAGGTCTGCTGAAGTCACACAGTCCATACATGGAGGGAACTTATACTGAGTCAGAACATTGGTCAGACAGAATATGGAAATTAACAGTTAAGGAAATGCCAGGGAAACAGAATAAATTGCTGTGAGGACATAGCTTCCATCTTGCCAGATCACAGAGAGCAAGGCTTGGTTTAAGCTGTGTCTCGGCAGCCCGTTTTGAAAGCCAGGCCACAGCCCTGGAAGAGTAATGGGCAATGTGCTTGAGCATGTGCAGAAGGCCTTTCCCTTGGCCATGGTTGGCACATCTGAGACAAGGCACCAGAGCATGGAGTTATTCTATTTCTTCAGTAGCATTGACAACTGACAAGCCGACCGCCCCCAGGACACTCATACAGAACCCAGGCGTTTTGTGTACAAATGTATCCCTTCTGTCCCTCCTGAGCAATATCTAAGGAGGCAAAATTTTGCAAAATGTTTGCTGCTGTGCCCTGGTGAAAAACGGGGCGCCATTTGCAACCCACAGCGGGATGCATTGGCAGCACGAACCCCCTCGCCCCTGTGATAAATGCCGGGTCTTTTGCAATTCGCCTTCAGAGATGGTGTTTACAGGCATCTCTGATACAAACGACACGCAGAGAGCGCGACGGGTCTCTGAAGACCAGCCTGTACTCGCGACGGTGCTAAAAGGCAGTAAATAAAAGATCATGGCTGAGCTGGGAGCTCCAGAATTAAGGAGCATCAAAAGCCAAGCGTGAGGAATGAGCCTGGATCCCGGACTGCTTTAAGCAAAATATGCCATTTGACTTTTCTTTTTTTAAAAAGGAAAGCAAATCCAGGTTCAATCCATTCCATAAATGTACCACACTTTCAAATATGCAACTCCACCCCCCTCACTGGACTGATCTGTATTCTTCTGAGTTTCTGACCATTTTCTCACTCGTGTTATTTTAAACCTCCCTTGCCAAGGCGTCTTTCAAAACATCCATCCATGGGAACGTAAGAACATAACAAAGGGTCTGCTGGTTCAGACCAAGGACCCAACTCACAGTGGCCAAAGTCCACCACTGTTGTGTGGGGAGTTGAACCCTGGTCTAGCCGTCGAACCACTAGGTCACTATTTAATTTAAATCCTGCCACTTCCCCAAATTTCTGAATTTTTTCTATAGGGAGAGAATTTTTTGGATCTTCCACTGTAATCACCAAATCATTGGCGTATACTTTCAGTTTAAACTCGTTTTTCCCATTTTTTATCCCAGTGATCTCTTTATCTGCAGCAGAGGACAGGAGCAGAAGAAGAATACCCTTGGGAGGAAATATCTCCACTGCTCAGAAGGAAGGAGGTCACATTCTTCCTGAGTTTTCTCCATTTATGCCTGGTTGAAACGGAGCCACCAGGTCCCCCTCAGATAAGCCGCACTGAGGGAGGAACCACAGGGCATTCTGGAACATTCTGCTTTGTATCGGGTGCCAACTCCTGGCAAGGGGAAAGCCTTGCTCACCCAAGAGAAGGCTCTCCTTGGGGGCATGGACAAAAGCCAGGAGAAAGCGCGAGGTTTCCCTGGATGCCATCATCAGTCACAGCCTGATATCCACTCAGCATGCAGCCTCAAGCAGGCTGCCTCAGCGCCTTCCAGACGCCTGCTTGTTTGTTTAAAGTATGTCTCTCCCACCTTCCTCCCAAATTAGGATTCGCAGCGTTCAGAAACGCCACTGTAAAATACAAAGCGATAAAAACAAGCTCGTTGGAGACAATAATTAAAAGACATAGGGAAAACCAGAAGCTAAAGTGCCGTTTGCTCTGACAGCAGCCCAGTGGCCAGCATTGCCTGCACT
The DNA here is from genome assembly GCA_034642415.1 of Podarcis siculus. NCBI lineage: Eukaryota > Metazoa > Chordata > Lepidosauria > Squamata > Lacertidae > Podarcis > Podarcis siculus. Next base: position 13,892,028 of record JAXCMG010000018.1, read on the forward strand.
TTAGCTTCCAAAGGCCTGGAATTATTGTTGTTATTATCATTTAAGGCAGCATGATGATGTTCATAAAAGTATGCAAGATGTGGAGAAAGTGAATGCCAGTTGCTGGAAACCACAGGAGGAGAGAGTGATCTTATGCCTGTCCAGTTGTCCATGAGAGCGTTGAACATCCTTGCTCAAGGAACGCAGCCAATCTCAGGCCTTGTTCTTTATAAGATGTTCCAACTGCATCACTTCAGTATTGTGTACCTCTGCAGACTACAGGAAGGGTTCTGTATCTAACATCTCAAGAAGGACAGCCTTCCTCCTGACATACTAGTTTTCTGAGTGCAGGGATGTTTTTGTTCAAGTGGAAACATTTGGGTCTCCAAAGCACTCATCCCAGCCACAGAATGAGGTGGTACAGTCCTGGCTCCCTATTGGGACTGTACCACTGAGATCTGTACCACACAGGCCCCAAAGAGCCACAAGATCTAAAAGGGTTCCATCAGGGGTGCTGCATACCCTGAAACGCCTATCGTGGTTTGCAGTGCCGCTTCAAAACCATCTTCACTTCCAGCTAATATTATCCTATTTGTTCAAGCCCTCAAACAATCTTGAAGCCAGTTTTCCCCACTGGGTATTTAATTGGGATTTATTGCCGGCTGTTATTGTATGTTAAATAAATTCCCGGCGATTATTAAACATGGAATTGTTGAGGTTTATTGCCGTCGATAAGCCATCACTGGAGGAACGCCATGGGAGTCTCTGCCGAAGGCCACAGATCTGTCTGACACCTTCGGCTGTCTTGTTGCGACGCACCTTTGGAGTAGCGCTGAAATAATTGGGAGGTCTTTAATGAAATTTAAGCACTGCACCCACTGACCACCACCACCTTTAGCCAAATCACAACCCCACTGTAGCCTTCTAAATATGAAGAGGAGCTAAGTGGGAGGTGAATCCTAGAACTGTGGAGTTGGAAGGAACGCCAAGGGTCATCTAGCCAACCCCCCCACAATGCAGGAATCTCAACACGTGGTCCCCCATCCAATTTGAAACCAGACCAGATCCTGCTTAGCTTTGCAAACGCGCTAGCGGCTTCATTGCTGCAAATGGTAGGAACTGGCACTACCCGCTTTGCACAGTGGCATTCAGAAGCATTACCACAGCTTCCAGCTGTGGTCCAAGAATTTGCCCAATCATCTTTTAGAGTTCCATCCCCTTGAACATTTTGGTGGCTCCTTTCTGAACCTTTTCCAACTCTACAATATCCATTTTGAGGTGAGGCGACCAGAACACAGTATTCCAATTGTAGACCTTCTTACAGTCTTACATGCCTCTCAAGGGCACCCAGTGTCTTTGAATCAGGGTCTTAGCAGTCTTTCCTGCTCTGCTGGGGTTTGAGAATATTATTATTATTATTATTATTATTATTATTATTATTATTATTATTA
>JAXCMG010000018.1:13893467-13930669 GCA_034642415.1 Podarcis siculus
TATTATTATTATTATTATTATTATTATTATTATTATTATTATTATTATACCCTTTATCAAAAGATCCCAGGGTGGTGTACAACATTAAGAACACATTTTATGGAGCATGATAATGAAAACATAATAACAAGCATAGGAGCCAACTCCTAGGGACCGAGGTCCCTTCAGCTCCCCCCCCCCATATTGTCATGTGGGGCCGTCCACCCCACCAGTTGATGGGCATTGCCCTTCAAATGGTGTGCATGTGCAAATTATGTGGGACGGGACTTACCTGCCCCCCCATTTTTTGTTCAAGTTGGCACAGTTGATAGACAGTGTAATAATAAAATGATCTTATTAACAGCCCCGCCCTCAGTTTTAACAAGCCATAGATTATTTAATGGCTAAAGGCCCTGGTGAAGAGGAATTATTTTGCCCAGACTAGTGATGGTCAGAGGCTCTTCCAGAGTCTGGTCAAACTCAGCAGGTTCTATTCCAAGCCAAGTGAAGACAGATCAGGACCCTGGACAGATCTCAGGGAGCCATGCTATGGATGAAGCTGGAAGAAAGATGGTTTAGATTAGAAGATGGGTAGGCAAACTAAGGCCAGATCCGGTCCAATCATCTTCTAAATCCGGCCCGCAGACAGTCTGGGAATCACCGTGTTTTTACACGAGTAGAATGTGTCCTTTTATTTAAAATGCATCTCTGGGTTATTTGTGGGGCCTGTCTGGTGTTTTTACATGAGTAGAACGCGTGCTTTTATTTAAAATGCATCTCTGGGTTATTTGTGGGGCATAGGAATTCATTCATTTCCCCGCAAAAAAAATATAGTCTGGCCCCCCACAAGGTCTGAGGGACAGTGGACTGGCCCCCTGCTGCAAAGGTTTCCTGACCCCTGGGTTTAGAAAAAGGAAAGGTGAAGAATCTGGAGAGGAAGGTGAACAAAACAGATGTCTCAACGGAAGGAGAAGCCACAGTAGCCAGGGGAGAGCCCTCTGCAAAGGATCGCATTGGCTCTCCAATGGATCCAAATGACAAGAAACAAGATTCCGACTGAACATTAGGAAGAACTTTCTGGTGATGAAAGCTGTTTGACAGCGGAACAGACTCTCCTTTGCTGGAGATTTTTCAACAGAGGTTGGATGACCACCTGTCATGGATGCTTTAGCTGCGATTATTACATTGCAGGGGGTTGGACTAGATGACCCTTGGGGTCCCTGATTCTATGATTGGCAGCTGGGGGCAGGGAGAAGATGCTGAATTACATGGGCCTTTGCCCTGACCAGACGGGGCTGCTGTTCCCCGACGGAGTCCTTTTAAGCCTTTTCGTATGTGTGTGCTGAAAAGCACAATAAATGAGAAAATCAAAAGCCTTCCAGCTCCAGAACTGGCCTGGCAGTTTGTCCAAGAGCATCAATCATTTCCTGATTCAATCGGGGATTCCCAGGAGGGCAGGAGGAGGCCAGAGCTTCCTGGGGGAACCACCTAATGATCCAGGTGCAGGGATTACGTTAACTCAGGTCTCTGAGGAGATGCAGGTCTTGGGCCTGCCAGCGAGCCAGGCGCTTGCCATGCTGTCTCCATTGGAGCCACAGTGAGGAGGTCAACAAAGAGATGGCAGGGTTCCAAAACGGGCAGTGGGGGGCACAGCTGGTGGGCAAAGATGCTATTGGAAGCAGAGACAAATCACAAGGCAGCCTGGGAGTGGAGAAGGAACTCTGTTCAAAGATAATGGAACTGAAACAGTCCAAATTCCCTTCCGTGGGGTGGGAGAGAGAGAGATTGATGGGCCATCTACAGCCATATTTGCTTTGGACCACTTCTATAAATATTGTTCAACCAGGTGATTTCTCCATAAAATGCATTGCCATGGGATTGCAGGGTTGAGCTGGATGACCTCAAGGTTCATTCCAAGGCAGTGATCCTATGATTGGCCGGTTGGTTTATTGCAAGTGTTGTGTTCCAGAGAGTGGAAGGACTACTTTAAGTGTTCAAGCCTTCCAGAGCAGTCTGGCTTTGTTATGTGAAGGACACGTACAGGTGATTTGTTGCCATAGGAGCTAATCATTGGGCAGCCTTCTTGGATAGTGGGATTACCTTCTCCCAGCTGTGGAATAGACCGATTCTGTGTCCATGTTAAAGAGAAGCACGCAGAGAAGAGACCAGCTGCTAGATAGCCAAAATCAGCTGCCTGAGGCGGCTGCCTCACCCCATCTAAGGATAGGGCTGGCACCACCACCGGGGAGCAAAGGGAGTGTAGAAATGCAAGATGTTCCTGGAGCTGGGATTGGTCAGCATCTTCCAAAACAGTCCAATGAGGACTGAGCATTCTCAAATGGCAAAGAATGCTGACTGACTCTTGCAGAAACTTCAGATGGGGTAGGAAGGGGAATACAATGGAGTGTGTGGAAGCATTAAGAGGAGGACTGGATGAGACCAGCGGCCCATCTAGTCCAGCATCCTAAGAACCTAAGAAGAGCTTCCTGGATCAGGCCAGTCACTCATCTTGTCCAGCATCCTGTTCTCATACTGACCACCTACAGGCCTGTTATGGGAAACATAAAGGTAAAGGGACCCCTGACCATTAGGTCCAGTTGTGGCCGACTCTGGGGTTGCGGCGCTCATCTCGCTTTACTGGCCGAGGGAGCCAGCGTACAGCTTCCAGGTCATGTGGACAGCATGACTAAGCCGCTTCTGGCAAACCAGAGCAGCGCACGGAAACGCCGTTTACTTTCCCGCCGGAGTGGTACCTATTTATCTACTTGCACTTTGGCATGCTTTCGAACTGCTAGGTTGGCAGGAGCAGGGACCGAGCAACGGGAGCTCACCCTGTCACGGGGATTCAAGCAGCCAACCTTCTGATCAGCAAGTCCTAGGCTCTGTGGTTTAACCCACAGCACCCCCCGTGTCCATTGGAAACACGTAATACCTTTCAGTACAGCTGTGTGGTTGGGGAGGGTAGCAATTATCCAGCCGACCCACCTGGGTGGATGGGGACCATTCTCCCTCGCTTGCTCTGAGTCCCCTTCAGGGGCGGCTACAACCAGCGAGCTCAAAATGCATCAGATAGGAATGTTGATCCGTTCTGAAATGGCTCCTTCTGGAAGGACTAAAATGCCGGTGCAATTGGATTACCGCCTTAATGGGTTTTCAACGTCTGCATCAGATTCCCTGGCTCAGTTCCAGATGGTGGAAACTCAAGAGAGGACGGATGGAGCAACATGAAGCCCCTTCTCTTCTCTTCCTCCCCCTCCCAATCCCTTTTGTTTCATCTCTTCTTTCTGGAGGATTCAAAAGCAGTCAAACATAGAATCACAGAACTGTAGAGTTGGAAGGTACCCCTAGAGTCATCTAGTCCAGCCCCTTGCAATGCGAGAATCACAGCTAAAGACTTGTGGCCATTCTGTTTAGAAACCTTCAAGCAGAGAGAGTTCACCACCTTCCGGGGGAATCCGTTCCACTGTCAGGCGGTTCTTGCTCTCACAAAGTTCTTCCTAAGGTTCCATCGGAAGAACGGGATTTTGCTTTCTGTGACATGCAGGGAGATTTAAGAACAGAAGAGGCCCCTTGCTGGATCAGACCAAAGGCCCACTGAGTTCAGCATCCTTCTCTGCAAAGTTAGCCTGCCAGGTGGCTCTGGAAACTAGGGTTGCCATCATGGGCATAGCCAGGATTTTTGCTGGGGGGGGGCATGCACAAGCCTTTTGTTAGGGGGGCAGAATCTCCATTAGCTATGTATTTTTATTGACTGGGGGGAGCTGCCCCTCCCCCCCCCCCCCCCCCCCGGCTATGCCCATGGTTGCCATTTTCCAAACACTGAAAATCCGGACAGAAAAGTTGTTGAAGGTTTTGTTTTGTTTTTTGCAAAGTTGTTGAAAAAAATGGCATTGCCGACATGGGCTGCCATACGTCTGGACATTTGCCCAATTTCTGCCGGGACACTGCTGCCGACCGCAGTATTCCTGATATGGGAAAATCCGGACGTATGGCTACCCTACTGGAAACAAGTCCCTAAAAATATCTATCAATTCACTGAACCACTCAGCAGACCTTGCACTGAGACCTATACTTCCATCAGCATGCAAAAATGAGAAGCACCATCAAAGAACTCTACTGACAGGCAGGGAAATGGGGTTACATTTATTTGGATTAAAAAAAAGGGGGCTAACATCTTCATTCCTCTTTGTGGGGGTTTGGCTACAGTTTCCATCATAGAGTTGTAGAGCTGGAAAGGATGCAGTGGGTCATCTAGTCCAAACTCCTGCAATGCAGGAATCACAGCTATAATATAATCTGATTTGTATCAGAGAGGTGAAGAAGAAGAAGGAGGAGGAGGAGGAGGAGGAGGGAAGGGGGCAGGTAAATCTAGGATATGCTGGCATTTCCCAACCACCGCTCCCCAGAGAGGAGAATTTGGAGGTACAGTGCCCCTGATGAGGGATGCTCTACTTAGTCCTTTTCTTTTGTACCACTGCGGCACCTCCTCTAACGGATCAACCAGCTTTTTAGGGAAAGGCTGCCAAAACTGATTTGTGAACAAATGTTTAATGAGATAAGCAAAACTACTCATCAGCATGTCGTGAAATCTCCAGAGCTTTCATGAGCGCATCTGTATTTAAATGAGAATCAGGAATTGATGGATAAACGATTAATTGGATTTCTTGTAGTGGCAGCATGTGTGGTTGTAGTCACATTCTGGAAGGACTTAGAAGGTGCAGACTTGAACTCTTGGCACAGGAGAAGGTGACGTGTTGCCCTTAGGGGAAAATTGACTCACAACTTCAGACTGGCAAGAAAGCACAAAGACACCTTTGCAGGATGATGTTGGAGCTCTATTTCATTTACGAATTATCCCCCCCAAAAAACAACACCAACACCAAAGACCCATCCCAAGAGTTTATACTGGATCAGGCCTGCTGGATCAGGCCAGTGACCCATCTAGTCCAGCATCCTGTTCCCACAGTGGCCAACCAGATGCCTGTAGGGAGCCAGAAAGCAGGATTCGGGCCTAAGAGCCCTCTCCCTTTCTGCAGTTTCCAGCAACTGGTATTCATAGGCATTCCTGCCTCTGGTCATAGAGGCAGAGGCACAGCCATCATGGATAGTAGCCTTCGATAGCCCTCTCCTCCATGAGAATCATATAATAAGAACATGTTTCACAGATGTATATTTTTATAAGTCACTGTGTGATTTGGAATGCTTAGTGCTCCTATCTCTGCTCTTAGCTCATCTGCCTTACTCAAATAATTTATGGGTGTCAACCTAATTCATTTACATCCTGTTTTAATAAGATATCTCAATCCCATCTACGTATTCCCTTTGTCTTACATGGAAGATAACAGTATTTGCTAAAGTAATTTTTCTCTCTCATGGTACACTGCTTTTGGATGGCTAGTAAAGGGTTCTTTAATTCTGCTGGGGGAAGGGATAAATGGTTTTATTGTTTAAATCCATTTTATTTTTATTTGCAACATCATACTGGCTGGATTTACAGCAAGTCCTATTGAATCGAACAAAACAAATAGCGTGCCTACAGTTTTGTTGCTTTGTATCCATTTGGTACATTTTAATTATTTTTTAAAAAAATAAATTATAATAATAATAAAAAGTTGTGGTGTGTGTGGATGGGAATACAGGTTCTCATAAGGCGTTTCAGGGGGTGTCTGGGGATGATATAAATTAATTGTTAGAAAAGCTGATGAAGTGACTTCTCTTCACGGCAACCACCTTAAACAGACTGCAGCAACTGGGTTTCTTTGCAGCATCAGTGCGTGGAATAAGCCCCGTCTGATGCCCACACAGGCCTCTCTCCATCCCGAATCCCTCTGGCACAGCTTCCACCCCATCCGCAGATGCTGAGACTGAATAATTTATCAGCTAATGAGCTTTTAGTGCCACTTAATAGCGCCCCCTCCTATCTCCCGCTCCCCCTTCTCTCTCCCCGCAGTGCCTGGCACCCAGGACCCTTTCTCAATTATGCAGGAGCCATCTCTCCAGCATTAGCAGAAGCAGACAGCCATCGACTCGCGTTTCCAGCCGCACCAAATCCCGTCTGCTCATCTGGGCCCTCTCCGGCCCCAGATGGCAACCATTTAGCAAGACCGGGCACACTCTCGCCTGCGAACCCAGGAGGGACAGAGGGGGCCAAGAGCCCAGAGCCGGCACCCACTGCCTTGTCACATTCAGGAGAACCTTTCAACTAATTGTCAGGATGTGTTTTGGTTTTGTTTTGAGTTGCCTTCTGCCAAAATAATTTGCCCATCTAAACTGACTGGCAGTGACTCTCAGGCCAATATCTGAGTGTTTTAAGGAAAAGGGAGACACTGGGGATTGAATCGGGAGACCTGCAGCTGGAACAGGCCAAGGGATCCAGAATGCGGCAGCTAGACTGGGGACTGGGGACAGCCGCCGAGACCACATAACACAAAAACCCAAAGAAGAAAACCTCAAAAACCCAGACAGTGTGAGGTTCAGGGTAGCTGGTTGGTGAGAAACTATTCCTTGAGTGTCTGCTGACTCCCACTTCCCTTTCCGGGGCGCAATATTTTTCCCACCCGAGGGCAAAGCCTCATAAGGCTACATCACCAGTCTTGAAAGACCTACATTGGCTCCCAGTACGTTTCCGAGCACAATTCAAAGTGTTGGTGCTGACCTTTAAAGCCCTAAACGGCCTTGGTCCTGTATACCTGAAGGAGCGTCTCCACCCCCAGCCGAGACACTGAGGTCCAGCGCCGAGGGCCTTCTGACAGTTCCCTCACTGCGAGAATGCCCTCCCACCAGATGTCAAAGAGATAAACAACTACCTGACATTTAGAAGACATCTGAGCAGGGAGGTTTTTAATGTGTGACATTTTAGTGTATTGTTGGTCTTTGTTGGAAGCCGCCCAGAGTGGCTGGGGAGACCCAGCCAGATGGGCGGGGTACAAATAATAAATTGTTGTTGTTGTTGTTGTTATAATATAAGGGATTCTTTCGCCGTGATTCGTGCATTGCAGGGGGTCGGAACAGATGACCCTATGGTCCCCTTCCAACTCTACAATTTGATGGTTCTGTGGCCCATCTGTAGTCCAGGACTCTAATCTCACAGTGGCCAACCTGACTTCCCCAACCGGAAGCCACCAACCTCTTGTACTGGCCACCACTGTGAATGGCTTTAAAAGAGGACTGAGCAAAGTCATGAAGGCTATCAATGGCTACTAGCCATCATGGCTATGCTCTGCCTCCATGATCAGAGACAGCAATGCTTCTGAATGCCAGTTGCTTGAAACCACAGGAGGAGAAAGGGCTCTTGTGCTCAGGTCCTGCTGGCTGGCCACTGTGAGAAGAGCATGCTGGACTAGATGAGCCATTGGCCTGACCCAGCAGGCTCTTCTCAGGTTCTTATGTTCTTAGGAACCAAAATCTTGTCGGGGAGCACACATAGCCTACTTGTAAGGAAATATTGATGTCGTTGATGAAACACCTGGAGCAGGCATAGGCCAACTCAGCCCTCCAGATGTTTTGGGACTACAACTCCCATCATCCCTAGCCAACAGGACCAGTGGTCAAGGATGATGGGAGTCATAGTCCCAAAACATCTGGAGGGCCGAGTTGGCCTATGCCTGACCTGGAGAGTATGGAATCTTGCACAAAGATCAGGAACAGCGAGAGAGAGAGAGAGGAATCTTCTCCAGCAGAGGCCTACACCAGGGCTCATTCGCTCTGTCATCCATTATGGCCCATGGTTGTCCATGTGTCTCAGCTGCTCAGTAGCTGGGCAGAGTCAGGACTGGGACCCAGCAGCTAAATGTGCTCCACCATGTTCAGCTGCACTGTGCAGGGCGAGTGAGAAATTGTGAAGAGAGCAGGGAAAGCTGCAATCTGATATCTCACTGACCACCCTGCAAGCATGCTTGAGTTATTCCAAGCTGAGAAGAAATTTAAAAGCTGCCAATATATTAAATTTAAGAGCCATCAATATATATTAGATCTGGGGTGAGGAACTTTCTTTCTGTCAAGGGAAGCATTTCCTTGGAGGTAATCTGTGGAGGGAAGCATGCCAGGAATGAATGGGGTCATTCTCTCCCTCTGTGTCTCCCTCCCTCCCTACCTTTCTCTGTCTGTCTTGCTTTCTTTCTGCTGCCCCTTATCTTCTCCCTATGTCAGGCCAATGGCCCATCTAGCCCAGCATCCTGTTCTCCCAGTGGCCACCCAAGTGCCTGCAGGATCAGAGCACAAGAGCGCTTTCCCCACCTGTCGTTCCAGCAACTGGTAATGAGAAACCTGCTGTCTCTGACAGTGGAGGTAGATCATAGCCTTTGGGGTTGGAAGTCATGTCTCATCCTCTGTTAAAACCATCTGAACTGGGGGCCATCCCTGCCTCCTGTGGGGGTGAGTTCCATAGTTTAACCATGTGCTTCATGAAGAAGGACTTCCTTTTCTCTGTCCTGAATCACCCAACGTGAGTTCTAGTGTTCTGAGAAAGGAAGGAAAACTTCTCTCTGTCCATTTTCTCCACGCCAGGCATCATTTTATAAACTTCTACCACGTCACCACTCACTCGCCTTTTCTCTAAACCAAAAATGTTCCAAACATTGCAACTTTTCCTCACATGGGAGTCATTCCATCACCTTGATCATTTGGGTAGCCCTCTTCTGAATCTTTTCCTCCTCGTCATTTTGAGATGAGGTGACACAATATTCCAAGTGTGGTCTCACCTTAGATTTGCGTAATGGTATTTTGATACTGGCATTTTTATTTTCAATTCCTTCCTTAATGGTTCCTTGCATGAAATTTGCCTTTGGGAGCTCTTCGCAAGGCCTTTCTGATTTGACCACCTGGAACAATCAAGTATCATCAGCAAACCAAGCTACCTCACTGCTCACCCCAAATCCTAGATCATTTATGAACAAGTTTAAAAGCACAAGTCCCAATACCAATCCTTGAGGGATTCCACTTTCTACAACCCTCCATCAGAAGAACTGTCAATGTATTCCTGCTCTCTGCTTCCTGTTTCTTAACCAATTCCTGATCCACAAGAGGACCTCTCCTCTTATCCCATGACTGCTAAGCTTACTCGGAAGTCTTTGGTGAGGTACCTTGTCAAAAGCTTTGTGAAAGTCCAAGTCAACAATGCCAACTGGATCACCTTTATCTATAGGCTTGTTGACACTCTCTAAGAATGCTACTAGGTTTGCGAGATGGTACTTGACCTTGCAGAAGCCATGCTGACTCTGCTTCAGCAAGGCTTGTTCTTCCCTTAACAATACTTCCCAACCAGTTTTCTTCCAACCACCCCTGCTTTCTCACCCACTTCTGTTTCTTTCTGCTGCTCCCCTCTCTTTCTGCCACTGCTTCTCTTTTCTCTTTCTCCCTCTTCCTTTCAAACCAAATAAGCCACCAAGAGGGCAACACATCCTTCCCATCAGAGGCCTGAGTTGATCACTTGCAGAGGACATTTTTTTCATAGGTAGAGCATGAGACTTTTAATCTCAGGGTTGTGGTGGGTGAAACCTCTGTCTCTCCCTTTGGTCTCCCACCACCCACATGAAAGGAGGCCCAGGGTCTGCTGTGAACCTGTGCTTTGTCCCCCATGCCTAGGTCATGCCTGGACCACTAATGGCCCTCCTGGCTACCAAACCCTGACATTCTATGGCCCAAGGGGAACAGCTCCACCATTTGTGGCATTTTCCAATCAGATTCACCACGTTGCATTTATGAACCTCATCGAAACACATTTGATGAACCACATCTAGATCTGGGGCAGAATGGGGGGGGCGTTGAAGGGAAGCAAAGGAGGCGGGATTGCAGATGGAGTGTTCTTCCTCCATCCCTTGCCCAGGTTCACCACCATTGCCTCCGCCACCCGAGTCTCGCCCGGAAGCTCATTGTAGCCCGTAATGAGAACTGACATTTGGACAGCTGAGCTAACGAGAGCCGGATGCTTTGGGGCTTCCTGTTTCTCTCTCGGAATGTCACTTTTGCAGTCGGAACAATTTCCCTAACATTAGCATCTCATTAGCATGACACTGCGCCCAGGGTGTGGGGCAGGGAGAGAGGGGGCAGTGCAGGGGGGCCAGGCACACAGTCCTTCTCCCTCCACGTCGTTTTTTTAGCAGAAGACTGTTTCCCATGATTCAGAAGCTTGTGGCTTTTTCACTCAGTGCACCAGCTTGTGGAATTTCCTGCCACATGATGACCATGTGTGCAATTCCAGTTGCCTCCCTTAAAAAGGATACTACAGAATTTGAAAAGTTCAGAAACGGGCACCTGAAATGATGAGGGGACAGAGCAACTCCCCTATGAAGAAATGTTGTAGGGTCTGGGACTTTTTAGTCTAGAGAAAAAGGCAAGACATGACATGGTAGATGTTTGCAGAATTACGTGGATGGAGAAAAGCTTTTCTCCCTCTCTCATAACACTAGAACTCATGAAGCTGAATGTTGGGAGATGTAGAATGGGCAACATGAAGTCCTTCGTGCAGCTCATAGTTAAACTGTGGAACTCCCTGCCACAGGAGGCAGTGATGGCCACCAACTTGGATGGCTTTCAAAGAGGATTAGACATATTCATGGAGGAGGAGAGGGCTATTGATGGCTGCTAACCATGATGGCTACGCTCTGCTCCAAGGCTGCAGGCAGCAATGTTTCTGAGCATCATTTGCTGGGAACCGCAGGAGGGGAGAGGGCTCCTCTGCCTGAATCCTGCTTGCAGGTTTCCCACATGCATCTGGCTGGCCACTATGAGAAGATCATGCCGGCTAGATGGACCATTGATCTGATCCAGCAGGCTCTTCTTATGTTCCTATGACCACTTGCGTCTGTGTGGTTTTTAAACAGTTAGCCCTCTTCTCCATGACTTTGCCTTGGAACCTTAATGGACAGAGGCAGTATATCTTGGACTACTGCAATGCGCTCTGCGTGGGGCTACCTTTGAAGGTGACTCAGAAACGGCAATTAATCCAGAATGCGGCAGCTAGACTGGCGACTGGGAGCGGCCGCCGAGACCACATAACACCAGTCCTGAAAGATCTTCATTGGCTCCCAGTACGTTTCCAAGCACAATTCAAAGTGTTGGTGCTGACCTTTAAAGCCCTAAACGGCCTCAGTCCTGTATACCTGAAGGAGCGTCTCCACCCGCATCGTTCTGCCCGGACACTGAGGTCCAGCTCCGAGGGCCTTCTGGCGGTTCCCTCACTGTGAGAAGTGAGGTTACAGGTAACCAGGCAGAGGGCCTTCTCGGTAGTGGCACCCGCCCTGTGGAACGCCCTCCCAGCAGATGTCAAGGCAATAAACAACTATTTTACTTTTAAAAGGCAACTGAAGGTGGCCCTGTTTAGGGAAGTTTTTAATGTCTGATGCTGTATTTTTTTTTAATATTCGGTTGAAAGCCACCCAGAGTGGCTGGGGAAACCCAACCAAATGGGCTGGGTATAAATAAATCATCATCATCATCATCATCATCATCATCTTTGGTTACCAGGTGCTCAGGACCAGCGGAAAGTCACACCAGCTTTTAAAGCCCATCCTTTCAAAGCCATCAAAGCTGACGGGCAACACCACATCCCAATCCATGAGTTATTTTATGTGGCGACACAGTGGATAGGTTTGGTTTGTGCTCACAGGGTCTAGCGACTTGCTATAGTTTGGGTCCATGAAAAGCTATTGCTCCCTCCCTGATCCTACTGATTCGCAACCATGAGAGGGGATTTCAAGTAGCGGTCAGTAGTAATACTCCATTTTCATCCTACCTTCCTTCCAAGGAGCTCAGGGTGGTAAACACTCTTCCCTCCCTCACGGTTTTGTCATTTTAACAACAAGCTTGTGAGGTTGGCTATGCTGAGAGATAGTGACTAGCCAAAAGTCACCCATGAGCCCCGATTGCAGAGCCAGGATTCAGGCTCCCTAGTCAAATGCTCTAACCACAGCACCACACTGCCTCTCTGCTTCAGGAGAGAAAGCAACGTGTGACAATGAGTACAATTTAAATGTGGGTTTCTGTGAATTTAAAAGCACGCTACAGTAAACAGGACCACAGGGACTTATTATTGAATATTATCTGATAAAGATCTGTCTGCGTGGTGCTTATGAGCATATTCATTAGTTTCCTTTCTTTATTAAATTGGTTTTATGGAGCATCCTTCATCACATCAGGACAGTTTCCTGCTTAGAAAACAACTCGATTAAAAACAAATCTAAACGGAAAAACCAATAAGAAACTTCTAAAAAAACACACTCAAAAACCAGGATTGCAGCAGTCCACGGACCAGTAACAATCTCAGCTCTCAAAGATTAGCCCCGCCAGTGCCTGGGAGAAGAGAAATGATTCCTGTGATTCCTGCACTTCAGGGGGTTAGACTAGATGTCCCTTGGGGTCCCGTCCAACTCTGCCATTATATAATTCTAGGTATACTTTGTCAGGACTCTGTCCTGTGACGGTACTTCATTTGCATTGTTTTGTTGTCTATAAAATCAAATAAATACATCTGATAAATGTGTATATTCTGGGGGGGGTGTTGCACTCAAATACTGATGAATTTTCATGAGGACTTTCTTAAGTGAGAAATGATGTTTAAATTTGAAGAACTGAACTTACATTGTTGGCGGGGGGGGGGAGGGATCCTGTGAAAACTGTTCAGGGTGGTGATTATTTCTTAAGTCTGTTTTTCCTCTTATTGGAGCCCAGGGCGGTTTACAGCGTGATAAATTGTGATTCCAGCAAAGCGATTAAAAAATATTAAAAACTACAGATCTAAACCAATGAAACCTAAGGCAGCCCAGCAGATAGGGCATTGGGGTTGCCATGGGGTGGGGTGCTAAGAGGATAAGGGGGCCGCAGGGTTACACAAGAGGTATAGAGGACTTTGGAAGACTTTGAAACTCTAGTCTCACTAGATCGTGTTCATCAGTTTTGCTGAATTAGTTAAATGAAACAGCTTTAACTGGGCTGTGAATATATGTGCAATTTATTGCGACTCTTCCAAATTTCATTCTGTTGTTCTCTTCCTTGGTGGTTCATGCAAACCACTGTTCTGAATAATGGTTTTTTATAGGGTAGGTGGCCCTGGAGTTAAGTTTATGGAACCAAGGGGGTGGGGACCCAAAAATGTTTCGGAATATTTACAAATAAACTGTAAACAAATAAGAACATCGGCAGGATTATTGTAAAAGCCTGCAGTTTTATAAGAGTACATATGTCAGGGGCTCAGGAGCAGAGGGGCAGGAAAGGGAGGGATTAGAGACCGAGGGGGAGGAATCTGAGGGAGAAGTTAGCGATGATAGCCGCCCGAGGTCTCTAAGTCTCTCCAGCGAATTGGAGGATTCACAGAAAGGGGCTCCAGTGGTCAGAGCTAGGGGGTTGCCAAAGGGAACACCCCAGGAAGGAGGGGCCAGAGGGGATTCAGAGAGCAGCAGTTGGAAATCGGGACCAGCTTCCCCACCGGAGAGCAGTAGGGGGGAGGAGTCCCAGGCATCGGCACCAGGCAGCTTTCCGTCAGCGGAAGGACATGAGTCGGGGTTAGCCACGCCTGCGTCAGAGAGCGAGGAAACGGTCGAAAGGAGGGTCGGAGACAGCGCGCGCGCGCCAAGTTCAAATGTACAAGAGGGTGGCGCAATGAGCAGCCCGGAAAGGGAGCCAGGTCCTAAAGCCCACCGAAAGGAGGGGGAGGAGTCCGAGGGGTCCGCATCCGAAGCGTCCAGGAAGGAAGGGACCCCGGGGGGTGGTAGGACCCAGAGGCGAAAGGAGAGACGCAAGAGGTGGGGTAAGGCTAGAGTCTTAAGCTGGTGTACAGGGGGCGGAGACTCAGACGGAGCTTCGCCGATCTAGGGTCTAGACGTAGAGACGCACGCTAGGGTTTGGAAATGGAAACTATATTTCAATAAAGACTTTTGTACAGTTCTACTGGCTAGCGTTGGTCCTCTGTGAGCTGGGACCTGGAGGCAGCCTCTGACAACATACTTAAAGGAGATGAGTAAATAAAGTTAATTTGGAATATGCAGATTTTTTAAAAAAAAAAAACAAATTTAAGGAACCGCAGGAAGAGTTGGGAAGGAAGTTGATTTTTTATAATGTTAAAATGATTGTAAAATTATTGAAATGTATAAAACTGAAAATCATAAATAAAAATAAATGTTTCGGAGCCACTGAGTCAAAGGGTATCTTGTCCCCTTTCCCAGTCAAATGGACAGTGAGAACCACCACCTAGTCCTCATGACAGATCCGGAAAATCTGGCCGGAGGTCTTGCCACGGCGACCCAATGGCCACCCCCAATCTGCTTGCCTTCAATGCATTGAAGTGGAACGGTTGCCTGCTGAGAAAGGAGGAGGATGGAAATCATTCCCGCAGCCCCATCTGCTTCTCAGGCTTAATGGAACCTTCAGCCCCCAGCCCACCCCCAAATTATGCCCACCCTGAGAAGGCAATCTGCCCCCATGCATTTTTAACTAGCTCATTAAACTTTCAGAGGGATCCATCAGCTTTAGGGACAATATTTGGCCTCTCCGTTGTTGTTTTCTACACTGCCCTTAGGTCATCGTGGACAGATTGCAGGATGAGGAAGAGAGGGTCCGCGAAGGAAGCCAGCAGATGCCTGAGCGAGGAAAAGAAGGGATAAAGGGGGTGTTGGAAGGGCAGGGAGCTTAGCAAGAAAACCGAAGGAAGCTAGTGGTGTGTTGGGGTTAGAGTGTTGGGCCAGGACCTGGGAGACATGAGTTCGAATCCTCACTTGGGCTGGTCATTGGCACCTCAGCCTAACCTACCCCACAGGGTTGTTGTGGGGAATTAAATGGGGGCCAACCATGCAAGCCACCCTGAGCTCCTTGGAGAAAAAGGTGGGGCATAACAGCAGTGTTAATTGGATTTATGCATCAGCATAGAACCATGGAATTGGAGAGTTGGAAGGGACCCCAATGGTCCTCTAGTCCAACCCCCTGCAATGCAGGAAACACAGCTAAAGAATCCCTGACAGATGGGCATCCAAGCTCTGCTTTAAAACCTCCAGTGAAGAGAGTCCACCACTTTCTGGGTTACTTCGTCCCACTGTCAAACTGCTTTCATTGTCAGAAAGTTCTTCCCGCCGTTAGGGTTGTCATTCCAAAAAGTGAAAATCCAGACACAAAAGTTGTTGAGCTGCCCGGACTCTTCTTAAGGGGGCTGGATACTGGCTATGTCCGGACATATGGCAACCCTACCTAATGTTCAGTCGGAATAACATCATGCGTTTATATGGCGTTGAAAGAAAATGTGAAATACCAGGCAACATTGTGGAGGAAACCTCTTATAGCAGGAGATATTTGCACACAAGTGCTGGCAAACCTTCATGGGGATATTAAAAAACAGTTCAACAGAACTGTACGGAACAACCTTACATTTACAGAGCAAAATATCCTTTTGAATTATATACCCAGCACATGGAACCTTACAAAAGGACAATATGTGTGGACTCTCTGTGCCTTAACCACAGCAAAAAGACTGATACTGATGAATTGGAAAAATAAAAATGTGGCTCCCTTCTACAATTGGATTCAAGACTTATACAAACTCGCAACATATGAACAACTGGCATATAAACGCAGACTTGCTATGGACAAATTCAATGATATTTGGAATCCACTCTTACAAATACTGTAATAGGTTAAGATCTGGTGAAGTTCAATGACAACTTTGTAAAGTACTGTATTTTTCGCTCTATTAGATGCACCGGACCATAAGATGCACCTAGTTTTTAGGGGAGGAAAACAAGAAATAAAAAAGCAATGCTCCTCCATCTTTGCTCAGGAGGCCTTGCGGGGCTATCCCTGAAGCCAGGAGAGCAAGTGGGATCGGTGCGCAGTGAAAGAAAGTGGGCTTTCCCCCACCTCCCACAAGAGGGGGGAAAGCCCCCAAGAGCCGCACAAACGCTCCACACGGCTCTTTAAAGGGAGCGCTGAGCAGAGCCTCCCGCCTGCATTCACTCCATAAGACACACACACATCCCCCCTTACTTTTTAGGAGGGGAAAAGTATGTCTTATAAAGCGAAAAATACGGTATACAGTTTTGTGTTTTTCCCTCTCCCCCTATATTTTCCCTTCTACATGGGCGCTGTTTCTCTTTTTCTTTCTCTCTCTTTTATTTATGTCTCATCTTTAGTGCACATATAATTATGTACTTTTTGAATTTTCAAAAAAAGATGCTGGGGGGGGGAAATCTCAATCTGAGGTACAAAAGTGGAGAACTAAACTTAAGGTTGGAAAAACAAGGACCTGAAGTCAACATGATCTCCCAACCCTGCCCTCAGCCAAGTCTGTTGATATCAAGGACCTTGAGCTCCATTCAATTAGATCCAAATGGCTGGCGATGGCTGAGTTAGGCGTGGGGGGTGTAGGCAATTAACTCTTAATTACGGTACAAATTAATGGCCAGAAACCCAGAGTCTATTAGCACCTGGTGACTGACAGCGGGAGAGGCCGCCTCCCCCCTCCCCTCGTCCGCCACCCGCACAGCTGCGGCGGAAATGGAACGGAGAGCAACTATCTTGACTTGCACCTCTCCACCAAGAAGGTCAAACATGCCATCTGAGAGGGAAACTGCTCCCCCAAGTTGTGCTCGGCATCACCCTAACATTGACCCTGAGAATAAGCTTCCAGGCTGAGGGAAGAGGCGCTTGCCTCAGGTGGGAGATTGCGAAGGGCAGCAGAATGAGGGTGACCCTCTGTTGTGGCTCCTGTTGCCTCGATAGCCTCTCTGTGACACCTAAGGGAAGTGAGTAGGAAACTGCTTGGTTGTCAGGAGCGAGCCAGCAGAAAATCGCACTGGGCAAGTAGGAATAAACACTTTATTGGCAAGAACATGATCTGCACAGACTTGGCGGCATGTCAGGCCTAATGAGCACAGCAGCTCATCCCCAGTAGGTCTTGGAGGGACTGAACTCCTCGCCGCCCCACAGCTGTCCAAGTCCCTTCTTCTCCAGGGCTTTCCCCAAGCAATCTGAGACTGCGCCTGCATGAAGCCAACCTCTCCTCTGCCCTTTTCATGCCTCTTTTGGTTCTGCGAAACAAGGGGAGTGGGGAGCTTGTCGCAGCAGGAGGGGGAGACACCTGTGACTTTTCACCAGCCGGACTCATCTCTGCCTCTTGGCCTCCCCAGCTTCAGTTTCTGCCTCTGATTCTGGACTTTTTTCTGCCACAGACTCTCCCAAATCACCAGGTCCTGTATGTCCTAAACTTGTGACACCTCCTCTTCCCAGTCTTCTGCCTCTGATCACTTATTGTTGTCCCACCACCACTCCCCGGTTTCTGTGGCGGCTCCCCAGCTGTCTTCCCCCTATTCCTCTGTAGGCCATACTGAGCAAGGTAGAACAAGGGCCTGATTCACAATGCAGGAACTTAGGAAGGTGGATCAGGCTATTGGTCCATCTAGCTTGGTACCGTCTGCACTGACCGGCAGCAGCTCTCCAAGCTTCCAGACAGGGGTCTTTCCCCCAGCCGTCCCTGGAGATGCCATTGGGGACTGGATGGGGGACCTTCTCAACGGCCCAATGCACTATAAGGGCGTTCCTACAGAGGGGTTAATCTAGATGACCCTTAGGACCCCTTCCAATTCTACAGTTCTATGATTAATGGCGTAGGGGTCTTGTCCGGATGGGAGAGCATCAGCGTTTGCAGGCAGAAAGGCCCAGGCCTCCTGGGTTAAACAGGAACTCCAAGAAAAGGCTGGTCCCCACCTGAGAGGGTCCACCAGGATCCTGGAACGCCCAGCTGGCACACTGAGAAGCATCTGAAATGGCTCCACTCGCCTCCTCCCTGCCGTGCCCTAATTCCAGGGTAATCTCTGCGCAGCCCACCTTTCCTGCCAGCCAGCCAGTGTCTGTTTGCCAAGACAGGGACGGCTGAGGCGATGGAGAGGAGAGAGAGAGAGAGAGAGAGAGAGAGAGAGAGAGAGAGAGAGAGGAGCAAACGTCTGTTTCTGCGCCTGATTGTTCTTATCAGCACAGACACACAGCCCTCCTCCTCCTCCAACCGAAAAAGAAAACGCGATGGCCCTGGGATAGCTTGGCATATGGGAAAGAAAGCTCTTGGCTCCCAGGCAGATACAGACACAGAGAGAGAGAGACCCTCAAAAGGAGTCTGCCCGTCCTTTATGAATGGCCTTTCTCTCTCTCTCTCTCTCTCTCTCTCTCTCTCTCTCTCTCTCTCTCGTCATTTTGTCACTGGGGTCAGGGTTAGGGAAATCTGGGCTGCATCAAGGCCACTGTGAGCTCCGCAGGTTAAGAGGGCGAGCTTGCTATTTATACAACTCTCATACAGACGGCGGAGTAGTTAGAGGGTCAGGCTGGAGCTCGGGAGAGCAGAGTTCAAATCCCCAAGTGGCCATGAAGCTTGTTGGGTGCGACCTCAGGCCTCTCAGCCTCACCTACCTTGCAGGGTTGTTTGGTGGATTAAATAAAGAAGGAAAGAACCACGTGTGCCACATCTGAGCTCTCTGGAGAAAAAGGAAGGAACCACGAGGATTGTCTACTCCAGGCATAGGAGTTGTTTTGGGACTACAACTCCCATCATCCCTGACCACTGGTCCTGTTAGCCAGGGATGATGGGAGTTGTAGTCCCAAAACATCTGGAGGGCCGAGTTTGCCTATGCCTGGTCTACTCCAATTCCCTGCAAGGCAGGTATATGCAGTCGTCCCATACAGGGATAGGTAGTGAATATGACACTCTCTCTGTCTGTGTGTATGTTTATACATTTCACACCCACGTGCATCTGTGCAATGTGGGTGGATATTTGTCAATTTCGCACACATATGCACAGGTCCCAGAAATTAAAATGGACAAAACTGCCATCAGCTTCCTCTCCTGGCAAAGGGGTCCCTGATTAGCATCCAAAAGCAGTGAATTGGCTGGCAGAGGCGAAGACCCTTCCCCAGCCCCCAGCTGCCTCTAGCCCC
The DNA here is from genome assembly GCA_034642415.1 of Podarcis siculus. Lineage (NCBI taxonomy): Eukaryota > Metazoa > Chordata > Lepidosauria > Squamata > Lacertidae > Podarcis > Podarcis siculus. The sequence continues at coordinate 13,912,347 of JAXCMG010000018.1, forward strand.
AGCCCCAGACAAAAAAAAAGCCCCCTTTTTTTACTTCCAGAATCCTGCATCCTCCCAGGCTAACATGGGGGATGCTGAGCCTGAGGGAACAGGGCTGGAACATGTGCTGGTAGTGAGTCATCTAGAGTTCTAGAGAATCTTTAAAAAGGTATTTCTGGGCTAATTTCATTTCATGTCTTGCTTACATTCTGCTCTGCCTTCCTGGGGGAAGCCTGGAGCAGCGAACATCAAACGGAAGAGCAGCTCCATTCACACAAAATATTCAGAGTTTTGTCAGCCGCACCGAAAAACACAGCGCAGATCAAAACGGAAAGGAAGCCAAAGCCATGTTCATTGTTGGAACAAGCAGGCGATGGAATCAGCTGAATCAGGAAAGCCATGGCGTGTTCAGGCATGTCTGGGGATCAGAGGAACATTCCAGGGTGCCCATTTCACAGAAGGAAATACTGGTGCTGCTCAAGATGGACAGATTGCCCCCCAAAATAGAGGAAACATCTATATGTACCCCAAAACAAATAAACACAGACAAAAAAAAGACAACCTTCCCCACGAAGAAACCGGGGGGGGGGGGATATTCAAAAAAAACAAGCCTTCCTCATCTCCAGACAAATACACAAAAAGGCAAGCAAAATACCTCCATGCAAATAAGAGGCATTCTGGGGAAGGAAAGTAAGAATGACTGCAATTGGGGGAGAAGGGGGGCTCAGTGGGTGCCTGAGGGCACCATAGCGCAGATAGTGGGGACCCCAGTATAAAATATAAAATGGGTAAACTCAACCTTACTTGCCAATGGGCCCCACTAACCACCTCTTAAGTGAGAATCAACTCAGCCCTAATACAGAACAGATATGGCTTCTTCCTTCCTGCTCCTGAGTAGGGAGCCCTGTGTTGTCAGACAAGCTCTATACATCCTGCTCTGGCTTTCAGTCCAGATTTATCCCTTTCTCTAGGCCTGGGGCTGATAGTAAGAACATGAGATCGTCCCACTGCAACATGAATTTATAGAATCCTCTTTTAAAGTCATCCAAGTTGGGGCCATCACTGCCTCCTTGGGAGAGCGAGTTCCATCGTTTAACTAGGTGCTGCGTTGAGAAGTTCTTTCTTTCGTCTGCCCCGAATCTTCCAAGATTCAACTTCCATACCCTCCAACATTTCCCCGATGAAAATATGGATGTCCTATTTAACAACAACAACAACAATTTTACTAGTTATACCCCTCCCATCTGACTGGGTTGTCCCAGCCACTCTGGGAAGCTTCCAACATAATAAAGCATTTAACATTTAAAAACTTCCCTACACAGGGCTGCCTTCAGATGACTTGGATAGTTACTTCTCTGCTTGGCTCAAGGGTCGTATCCTCCAACTTTTCTGCGATGGAAATTCTGCGATGGAAATAGGGATGTCCTAAAGAAATGTAGGAGATTCCGGAGTCAAATCAGAAACCGGGCAGGTCAGAACTTTATGGGATGTCCACAAGTTCTTGCATTATGGGTGGGGAAGGAAAAAAAACCCTTTTCTCTACCCACTTCTTCCATGCCTTGCATAAATTTATAAACTTCTGTCATGTCTCCACCCCATCATTCAGCCCAGACACTGAGGTCCAGCTCCAAGGGCCTTCTGACGGTTCCCTCCCTGTGAGAAGCAAAGTTACAGGGAGCCAGGCAGAGGGCCTTTTTGGTAGTGGCGCCCACCCTGTGGAACGCCCTCCCATCAGATGTCAAGGAAATAAACAACTATCAGACTTTTAGAAGACACCTGAAGGCAGCCCTGTTTAGGGAAGTTTTTAATGTTTGAAGTTTTATTCTGCTTCTAGTGTTTTGTTGGGAGCTGCCCAGAGTGGCTGGGGAAACCCAACCAGATGGGCAGGGTATAAATAATAAAATTATTGTTATTATTATTATTCCTTACCTTTTCACTAAACTAAAAGTCCTAAATGCTGTAGCCTTTCCTCACTGGGTAGCTGCTCCTGCCCTGGATCATTTTGGTTGCCCTTTTCTGAACCTTTCCCATCTCTGCAATAACTCAACAAGTTCTGTTATACTGTGAGCAAACAGTTATATAGTGGGGAAAACGGCGAAAATAGCACTGCCGACAGGGGCTGCCATACGTTCGGATTTTCCTGATTTCCAATCCGGACGGATGGCAACCCTAACCCCACCCCTTAAGTGAGAACAAACTGAGTCCTAATCCAGAAAACATGCTGCTTTTTGCTTCCTGCTCCTGAGTAAAAGTCATGTGAGACCAGATAAGTTCTGGTACTGTCAGAGTCGCCTCAGGTCCCAGCTCACTAAGGACCAACGCCAGAGTCTCTGTGTATACGAAAGACTTTATTGAAGTTCATTGCTGATGTTACATCCGTGGCGCGCAACTCTACGTCTGTAGCCTTAGACCGCCGAAGCTCCGTCTGACTCCTCCCCTCCTCGGCACCAGTTTAACAGCCGAGCTTTGCCCCACCTTTTCCATTTCTCCCTTTGCTCCTTTCTCCTCTGGGTCCTCCTGCCCTCTGGGGTCCCAACCCTCCTGGACTCTTCGGAAGCGGATTCCTCCAACTCCTCCCCCTGTCTCCGGCGGGCTTTGGGACCCGGCTCCCAATCCGGATTCTCTGCTGGCTCGCGCGCCTGCACATTTGAACTTGGCGCGCGCGCCCAGCCGGTCACCTTCCTCCTAACGACCACACTGCTTCTGTCACTGCTCTCCCCCTCGGGGAGGCTAGCTGGGCTCCCTGCTGGAGGAGACGCTGGCCCTGATGCATGGGACTCCTCCCCCCCACTACGCTCTGGTGGGGAAGCTGGTCCTGATCTCCAGCTGCTGCTTTGAGACTCACCGCTGGCCCCCCTTGCCCTAAACCTGGGCGCCTCTTTCTGGGAATCTTCTGATTCACTGGAGATACTCATTGAATCTCTCGGGTCACTGTCATACCCTCCTAAGCTCCCCTCAGATTCACTCTCCAATTCCTCTTCCCCCTGTGGCTCTCCCCCTGAGCCCCTGACAGGTACCTTCTGGTAGAAATACTCTGGCCTTTGGCTCAGATTCATTGCTGTCTCCTGGGGTTCTCAGTGGAGGTTCTGGAACTGGGCTGTGTGTCCAATGACGGCTATCAGTTCCCTTGAAACTGCAGATGCTACAGATAGAAGGGATCTTCCTGAGGTGTCCATCAACAGCGACCATGCCGGCAGGCTGCTAGGGCTGATGGGAGTTGGAGTCCAATGACAGCTGTACCCCTGGCCAGCCTCATGGTCCTTCTGCATGGCTAACCAGTGCAGAAATGAATTATGCATCCTGAATGCAAATGTGCTCTGGTTGTGTAATTTATAAGGGAATGAAGTGCAGGGCGTGCAATCTGTTTTCAAAGGAGAGGGTTTGCACAGATTTGCAGTCGGAAGCTCACTTTCTGCTGAAATCCACCCTGCCATTCCCTGCAAGAAAACCTCCTTATATTGTCTGCTTCCCTCCCTCGTCAGGCAAAAAAAATCACACATGCCGTGACACCCGGATACACAGACTGAAAATTAACCACCCACTGAGTCCCGCCGTCGCTTCTCAGGGTTGCCTTCACTGCAAACGCAACACGTTCCTGACATCGAACATGACAAGGTCTGTTTGTTTCTCTCTACACCGAATTCAGCTGCCGACTGCCCAACCTGAAGCTCCCAGTGCGTCAGCAGCCAGAGACAGGGAAGCCAAAGACTCAAGGGCTATATAGGATGGAGATCTATATATGTGTATATTCAGTGCCAATATCTCTTGTTCCAATACGTGAGTTTCCAAAAGCAGAGAAAGGTTATTGCAAATATCTCTTTCTTCCCTGCAATGTCTTGATAAGGCTCAACTACACTGAGGAATTGCTGGTTCTTTCCATTTTTGTGGCAAAGGGAGATATCTCTCATCAACGCACATGCAAAAGGAATCAATTCTATCAGATGCTGCCCCACACTGCATTATTTGGGGGTGCATATAGAGGGGGTAAAGGACCCCTGGACAGTCCAGTCAAAGACGACTATGGGGTACAGCGCTCATCTTGCTTTCAGGCCGAGGGAGCCGGCATTTGTCCACAGCTTTCCGGATCATGTGGCCAGCATGACTAAACCGCTTCTGGCACAACGGGACACCGTGATGAGTGCCAGAGAGCACAGAAATGCCGTTTACCTTCCCGCCACAGCAGTACCTATTTATCTACTTGCACTGGTATGCATTCAAATTGCTAGGTTGGCAGAAACTGGGACAGAGCAACGGGAGCTCACCCCATCACAGGGATTTGAACCGCCAACCTTCTGATTGGCAAGCCCAAGAGGCTCAGTGGTTTAGACCACAGCGCCACCCACGTCCCTCATATATATCCCCAGATAGTTTGAGTTGCCTTCACATGTGCGCACACAAACACAACTTTCCTTCTGAAGTTCGCTCCTGAAAAGTTGCCCACTCTCATACAGAATCAAGTATCTCTGAAGATGTGATTAGGAAAAAATAATCTCACTGAATGTTGAAAGTTAAGGGGTAGAGACTCAATAGTGCAATCTATTCATTTATTTCATAAAATTTATCTACTGCTTGGTTGTTGTTGTTTTTTAAAAAACCTCAAAGCGGTTTACAAAACAAACCACATAAAAAAATTAAATTATCAACAGGAAAAATAAACAATCATTTAAAACTTTCAAGAAGTTTAAATAACAATAGACGAAACACAAATCAGTGGCAGCAATTAGGCCTGCTGGGCCTGCAATTGGTTGAGCTGCTCTGATGTCACAGAGAGCTGAGGCAAGAAGGAAAACAGTTTGTGGCTGCTGGTGCCAAGCTGCTAAGATCCCACAAAGGGGTCAGGCTGACAGACGGGCCTGGGAAAGGAAGGCTTGAAGAAAACAAGGGCCTACGGAGGGATGACGCATCCTAGGAAAGAAGAGCTGGAAAAGCAGTACCCAAATCAATATGCGAAAGAGGGAGAGACCAGAGGGAGCCATTGGAGAGCGTGAAGAAAGGCAAGAGAGGAAAATCAGCGAGCCATCCATATCTGTGACTATAGGCCTCACATCAACGTTAGCAGAATCAAGTGTTCCTAATAATTTTTTTAAAATCTGTTGTGGTTCTTCATTTGATATCTAGAGCCCAGATAAACTGATGATGATAGAAACATAGAACTGTAGTGCTGAAAAGAACTGTGAGGGTCATAATGATGGTGGAAGCCAAAATAGTGATAGCAATAGGGGAAAGATAGAGCACTGCTTCCTAAAGTGGGTGGTAGCGCCCCCTGGAGGGGCGGTGGGGTTACCTAGGGGGCACTAAGAGGCAAGGGTATATAAGAAATGGGCGGGGTATAAATAATAAGTTATTAGTAGTAGTATTAATAGTATTATTATGGGAGGCCCTGGAGGTATAAATGACAATCAGACTTTGAAAAGACAGTCTCACTGGATCAAGTTCATAACCATGTTGGTGAGTTAATTAAACGAAATACTTTCAACTGGATTTTAAATAAATGTGCACTCAATTGTTACTGGGGGTTTTATTGTTTTATTATCTTCCTCAGCAAATAGTAAACTGCACTGGGGATGAGTTTATTGAACCAAGGGGACAGTGGCACAAAAAGTTTTGGGAGCCACTGCTGTAGATCAAGGAGAAGGAAACTCAAGTCTGTGGGCCAAATGTGGCCCCCCAGAACACTCCATCTGGCCCTCAGCTCAGGTTATACCCCTTACTGGTGCCACAAGGGTGTCGGGAATAGATGTCTGTGCCCTCCCCCCAGGCTTCACCACCTTTCATATGCTATCAGAAGGCAACAAGCACAGAAACAGTAAAGGCAGGTGATGATATCAAGGAAACCAGAAGCAGCGGTGGGGACCCCCAGGTCCCGGTGGCTGCTGGGAGTTGTAGTTCAACCACTTTTGGAGGGCCACAGGGTCCCCACCCCTGATCACAATGGAGCATATTGTTATTTGTTTGAATTCCACCAGGCCCTATTTTCCTAGGCTGAAAATGAAATGGGGGGGGTCAGAGAGAAGCCATAATCTAGAGACCACATCCTGTCCTGTTTTTTAACATACACCAGCCTCGGGCCGTTCTGCAAGGTAATCATAAAAATAAATAAAAAATGCAGGAGACAGATACAGGCTCTGACAGGTGTGAAGATATAAGCAGCAATAAATGTCCAGGGTGATAAAGCAGGGAGGAGAGACTTTTCTGTTCTCTTATTTTTTAAAATGTCATTTTAACAAATATAAGAAAAGGGGGGGGGACCCAGCGACGACAATAAGCTCCGTAAAAGGAGCACCTTAAAACCTGTCTGAGGTATAAAAGTGACCAGCTACGACGGTCTGAAAAATGGTACCTATGAATCATCAGCACGTCACAAAGCTGAGAGCGACAGAAGGCATCCGTGTTAAAAAATCAGTGTATTAATAGAAAACCTTCTGAACCTGTGAATCCCTGATACTGGTCTATGAGTCATTCTCAGGCCTTCCTCTAGCCCCAAGTGTCAAATGCAGCCCCCTAGGGATAACTGGCCCCCTAGGGCTAACTATCCTCATGCCACCCCCCTCTCCCCAGTCACATCCCTTCTTCCCAGGCTAAACCCCTCACTTCAAGCCTCTCTATTTGACCCACAGATGATAGATAGATAGATAGATAGATAGATAGATAGATAGATAGATAGATAGATTGTCTTGCATCTAGAAAGTTCTGTGGCAACCCTGGCTTTCTCCAAACCGGAATCCAGACTCTCTCTCTCTCTCTCTCCGGTTTGATGCACTGTGCAAAACAAGGTTGGAACAGCAAGTTACTTTCCAGCTACAAAAAAATAAAAGGCCCACCTCTTCCCAGAATTGCCACTTCACTGTCTTGGGCACGAATTCAGACCCTACTCTGCACCCTCAGGCAAACAGAGGACCACGCTCCCCAAACCGCCTCCTTCATTCCTCTCTGCCAAGTTTCCTTTCAAGCGCTCCCGCCACACCGTTAACGGGAACTGCCTCTCAGTCCGGCCACCTCCCAGCCTCAGGCACCTTCCATTATGCTCACCGGTGCTTTCCTCTTTAATGAGCCGTTAATATCTTAATAAACTTTTATTGAATGCATTAAAGGGAGAAGCCGAGAAGCTCTTGCCTCTCGTTCCTCGGCTAAATCTTCCTCGGTGAGTGCTCTATAATTGTTCCAAAGTTTATCATTTATTCAGGCCGGGAATTGCTCACGCGGCGAAGAGACGGCTGAGGCATGCAGACGGTGCTCCGCTGCGTCCTGTGGAACGGGGAGAGGCCTCTCTTGTGGAACTGGGCTGGGCTTGTTACCCTCAAGGCCTTCCCAGAGGTGACCAGCCCAAATCAGAAGTGAACAGGGACCACTTCCAGTACATGGCCAACTCTACCGTTGGGCAGAGTGAGGCAACCGTCTCAGGTGGCAGATATTGGGGGGACCTTCTGTTGGATAACAGGGTTGTAAGAACATCAGAAGAGCCTGCTGGATCAGGCCAGTGGCCCATAGAGGCCAGCATCCTGTTCCCACAGCGGCCAACCAGAAGCAAGATCCGAGCACAAGAGCCGTCTCCCCTCCTGCAAGTTGTATCCAGAGGCATTGCTGCCTCAGATATTGGAGGCAGAACATAAGCCATAACGGCTAGTAGCCACTCATAGCCCACTCCTCTGTGATTTTGTCAAATCCCCTTTTCAAGCCATCCAAGCTGGTGGCCATCTCTGGCTCCTGTGGGAGGGAGTTCCACAGTTCTGGAGTTTCCATGCATGCCACTGGGCATTTACTGCCACCTCATATCTAGCATACCCCTGTTAGGTGCATCAGGGGACTCTCTCCCATCACCAGTATTGATAAGATATTAACCCTTCAGCCCAGTCCACTTCCGCACATTGAATGGGGAGGAGGCTGTCTTGTGCTTCGCCTCATGCGGCCAAATGCCTTGAGCTGGCCCTTCTCACCCAGCTCAGATGGAGAATCAACATACATCCATGGACACAGGCAAATCTCCTCTCTGAGACCACCCTCCTCCAGGAGACATGTCACTGCGCAATATTAATCTCTGCAACAGAAAACAGTATTGTATCGTATTGAGTATCGTACAGTCTTAGAAGGTTGTACAGTGGTAGCTTGGTTATCGAACGTAATCCATTCTGGAAGACCGTTCGACTTCCGAAACATTCGACAACCGAAGCGCAATGAGCAGTTGACAAATTCTATTGAGAAAATGGGGAAATGCGCCTCGGAAGCCGTTCGACTTCCAAGGTGCGTTTGAAAATGGAAGCATTCACTTCCAATGTTCAGCTGCCGAAACATTCAACAACCGAGGTACCACTTCATCATCTTAGAAGGTGATGTTGCTGTGACTACCATAGAGAGGCCCTACTGTTTATGGGGTGCCGCAAGTACAAGATATTGATGCTCCTTTCTTCAAGCAAAGACCCCACCATCGGGGACAGCCCTGACTTCCCCACTCTTCAGGGAAAGGGCACCAGAAACACTTGGCAGAAAAACTCGTCCCATTTTAAAGGAACCCAGAACTCCCCAACGTTCTCATCTCTGGCCCAACAGCGGTGAAGAGACTGAGCCACAAATCAAGACATCTTTAGGTTCTGTCATGAATGTTCTCAGTGTCCTGGATCAACTCACACTTTCAGACTCAGTTTTCCTATCTATGATATGAGGGAAGGAATCAGAATTGTAGAGCTGGGAGGGACCCCAAAGTGCCATCTAGTCCAACCCCCTGCAGTGCCGGAAATGTGGGATGTAATCCATTGGAACAGGCAAATGCAACATTCCTCATTTCCCTAGAGTGGGCACAGGCAGGGGGATGTTACTCCAGTCAGTTTAACCTCCTCTTCCACGGGTCTGGAGCATCCTCCCCCTGCATGTGATCTGGGAGATGGATGTGGCCCTGGCTGACTCCATAAAAGAGCCGAGTCACACAGCCATTTTCTCTCTCTTGGCTCTCTCTTGCTGGTCCCTCGCTTGCTGCTCTCCTGCAGCCATTTTGTTCTCTTAATGTAATTTTGCTGTCTGCTGGCTCTTGGCCAGCAGCACCTGAGCTCAATCTCCATATGAGATGAACTCACAGTTTGTCATGTAACTACTAGTTAACGACTGCCTTTCAGGGATCAAATCGTGAACTGAAATGTGAGTAAACTCCTGGTTACTTTGTGCCTTTATTCTTTTAAGAGGGATCAAAGGGGACACCAGGAATAATCCATCTGGGCAAACCAGATTGGGTTACTTAACCAAAGATATATTCAAACGAATCTGCAAACTGGCTTCCTGCTATATTGAGGGGCATCTGCTCTGCTACATCACTCACTAGCGTGAGTAAAGGAAGGATAATACTTATTCACCTAGACAGCATCTTAAAAAGCATCTAGATAGCATCTTAAAAAGCAGAGACATCACCTTGCCAACAAAAGCCCATATAGTTAAAGCTATGGTTTTCTCAGTAGTGTTGTATGGAAGTGAGAGCTGGACCATAAAGAGGGCTGATCGCCGAAGAATTGATGCTTTTGAATTATGGTGCTGGAGGAGACTCTTGAGAGTCCCATGGACTGCAAGAAAATCAAACCTATCCATTCTTAAGGAAATCAGCCCTGAGTGCTCACTGGAAGGACAGATCCTGGAGTCGGTCACGACTGGACCTAATGCTCAGGGGTCAGACTTCCGGTTCCGGTCGCAGCCTGTGTTGAAGCGCGGAAAACCAGCTCTCGGTTTTCTGGGTTCTGCGGAGGCCTGGGGAGACGCTAGGGCGCAGCGAACCCCAAACTCTAAGGGGGGCACCCTTAGGGGTAAGGCACCCCAGCAGCGTGGGAGCGGTCGCACCGTCCTCCCGAGTTGTTACGGGAGGTGAACGAAGGACCGCGAGCGCGAATTGGGGGAATTGCCGACTCCGCAGGGCGACGCCTCAAGCTTCAGCCGGGATTGGCGCCGGGCCGCCTTAAGAGAAGAATGGAACCCCCCAGCGTTTTTTTTCTTTTCTTTTTTCTGTTGTGTTTTATTCTTTATATATATAAAACGCAGCGGGCAAGGCAAGCTAATAGTGAAGCTGGGTGGCGCCTGGTGGATATTGAACTGTGTTCGGGAGTTCGCTCGGTGGAGGATATAAAATGGCGCAGATGGAAACTCGACGATATAAGGGGATTTTGAAGAATCTGCTTGAGTAAGAACAATCTGATATGAGGATATAAAATTGGACAGAACTGGACTTTAAGGACTACTTGGTTCCCGGTGAGTTCTACAGACCGTATTTGGTGGCTGTTCATGTTATATTGGCTGTTACGCAGGGTTCCTGGTGTTTAACGTTGATAATTTAATAATTAAGACCTGGAGCGCCTAAGCCACTTCGGGAAGGAGTTTTAAGGACTGTTTAGGGGTGGGTCGGCGGCAGACTTTAGGGGGGAGGACGTCAAAACCCCCCGTGCTTGCCAGTCCCCTCCTCCCCAGGGCCGGGACACTGCCGGGGGATAGGAGTTTTTATGCGGCTGAGACAGAAGGCTGCACTATATCCTGACCTGGATGCCGACTGTGGTTTTTGGAATCTGGACTTTGATTATAATTTGGATCATTACCATAATTGGAACGTTGATTTTATGGGATTAAAGTGGACTTACTGGAACTAATTGGGACTACATCTTTAAGACCTGACGATTGGATCATTAACCGACCGCCCACGTGACGTAGGGTGGGCAGGTCAAGTGGACCGGACTTGGAGTTGGATAAGGAAAGAGATCGCCAGGAGCCGGGAGGGAAGTACCGCACCCCCTTCTCAACCTCTCCCACGGGACCGAATATAGGACTTTTGCTCCGGGACGTCTGCTTATACCGAAGAGACTGCCTCGAGGGGGCTGTTTAAATCTGCCAGGAAACTGATCTTTCTGACCTATTATTGAGGGTCACGACTGATTACTGATTATTGATACTCCCTGCTTATAATTGTGCTTATCCAGAGGGTTGAAAGGGGAAGAAAATAAGGCTGGGGTACAGGAGGAGAGATCAGGGGATGGCGGGAAGGGATGGGAGAAACGGGAAGAAAGGGGGCGGGACTCCGGGAGAAAGAAAGCTGTCGCGGCAAGAGGAAATCAAAGATTTAGATAATTTGTGGGCCAAAATTAAGGAGGAATTCAGGCAAAATACATTATATATGGAAAACAAATTAGGAGAGGTTCAGGACCTGATTGACAAAAAAATAGAAGGAGCAGTTGGTGAACTCTCAATTAAAATTCAAGATCTTACCGCTAAGTCTAATAGGATTGAGGAATTCAACAAAAAGTTACAGAAAGAGATGAAGGAACAAAAAAAGGAGACATTGAAGGTAAAAGAAGAGTTGGGGGAGCTTTGCATCTCTCAAGACAAGATCTGGGATAATCTAGCCATGGCAGACATGCGGTTAAAACAGTTACACCTAAAATTCAGGGGAGTAGCAGAGGACAAAAATGAAGATATAAGAGGGAAGATGATAAAGGAACTCTCTAACTGGCTAGGTATAAGGGAAGAAGAGATGGCAGCTACCATAGTTAATGTATATAGAATGACCAGGCCTAAACATCTGAACGCGAGTAAATTTCTGGGGGATTGTTTGGTGATTTTTAACTCCTTGGAAATGAAAAATTTAGTTCTGAGAAAGAGCTATAATAATAGATTAAGAATTGGTGGAAGGCCTATTATTATTTACAAGGAAATACCAGTCAGGCTACTTCGCAAAAGAGAGGGATATAAACAAGTGGCAGCAGCCCTAAGGAGAAATGGGGTTCCTTTTCGATGGGAGTTCCCGGAAGGGGTCAGCTTCTTCTATAAAGAGAAAAAGTTTAGACTGTTGGAGGCTCAAGAGGCGGATAAGTTCTTGAGAAGATACGAAAAAGAATTGGGAAAAGTAGAGAACAGATTAAGGAGTAGGGAGGAAGATGAGGAAGGAGAGATAAGGACCCGGCAGGAAGAGGAGAGGGGAGTAGGGGAGGAGATATCGGAATTAGATGAAGACGAGGAGGAGGCCGTAGTGGGAAGGGAAACGGCAGAAGAGGGGGAGCTCCCAGGAAACAAAGGCGATAGTTCATAGTTTGTGATCCCGGTTAAAGGCTTAAAAGTAGACAAAGGTAAACAATAACTCAGACACTAAAACTTTTATCGTGGAATGTAAATGGGTTGAACGAGAAGGTTAAGAGGAATAAAATTGAGAAAGTTGTGAAAAATAAGAAGTATGATGTAATTTGTTTTCAGGAGACTCATATTGCTAAGAAACACAAACACATCCTGGTGAATAAAAAGCTAGGATTAGACTTTATTAATTCGGATGTTAAAAAAAAAAGAGGGGTAGTAATATATGTTAAAGAGAAGTGGGAACCAACTTTGATCTGTAAAGATGAAGAAGGAAGAATCCTAGGGATTCAACTAAATTTCAGGGGGGGGGAAATTAACGTCGTGACGGTTTACGCTCCGAATACAAATAGAGCGGAGTTCTTTGAGAAACTTGAAAGTATGTTACTGGAGCTGGAAGCTCACAAGTTAATCCTGCTCGGGGATATGAATGGTGTCCCAGTGCCGGAGTGGGACAGGAGTGAGAAGAAGGGGAAACTGGACAGGGGGAAGTTGCCGAAATCATTTAGTGATATGGAAGGAAACTTAGACTTAATCGATATATGGAGACACAAAAATCCTACCTCTAAACAGTTTACGCATTATTCCGAACCCCATCAGAGCTGGGGCAGGATCGACCAGATCTGGTTAACAAGAATACTTACGTTAAGGGTAAAGAAATGTGAGATCCTCCCCAGGACAATATCTGATCACTGCGCCCTAGATATAGAAATAAAAAGCGTATCGAAGGGACAATATAGGTGGAGGATGTGCGAGAACCTATTTGATAATGAAGGGGTGAAGGAACGAATTAAAGGCACCTTAAAAGAATATCTAGATATAAATCTGAATAAAGAAACTCCCATAGACGTGGTCTGGGACGCCAGTAAGGCGGTACTGAGGGGCCACTTAATACAACAAAACAACTATAGGAGAAAGGTAAGGGAACGTAAGAAAGAGGACATCCTAGCCCAATTGAGAAAATATGAAAGAAAGCTGGTTATAAACCCAACAGATGTTGATGCCATCCGAGCCTCCAGGGTGCTTCAGTCCCAATATTCAGCAATATTAAATCAGGAGATAGAGTGGAAAATCAAATTCACAAAACAAAGATATTTCGAAACGGCTAATAAAATGGGGAAGTTACTCGCCTGGCAGCTAAGAAAAAGAAAGAAACAAAATGTGATAAATAAAATAATAATGGAGGATAACATCATAGAAGAACCTGAGGAAATAGAAAACAGATTTATTCAATTTTTTGAAAAGCTGTATGAAAGAGGAAGTGAAAACAGCGTAGAAATTAAGAATTATCTGGATAGAAACGAAGTGAAATATATATCAGAGGAGGACAGACTACAACTGAATAAAGAGATCACAGTAAATGAGATAAAGGAGGCCATCAGCAGGATGAAGTTTGGGAAGGCCCCCGGGCCAGATGGCCTGTCCATAAAATATTACAAAACATTAGAGGAATATCTAGCCCCAGTGCTTAAAGATGTGTTTAATAATATCTTTCAGGGAGGGAAGATCCCAGCCTCATGGAAAATGGCCTATATAACTTTGATTCCAAAAACAGAGAAGGACAAAACAGATATAAAAAACTATAGACCTATCTCTCTGCTCAATAATGATTATAAGATCTTTGCTAATATTATGGCAGGTAGACTCAAGAGACTCCTAACGAAGTATCTACACAAAGACCAGGTTGGATTCCTTCCTAACAGACACCAGAGAGAAAATGTCCGTCATATTTTAAACATCATCGAATACCTAGATATGAGAATAGATGTCCCTGCAGCTTTGATCTTTATAGATGCCGAAAAGGCATTTGACAATGTCTCATGGGAATTTCTATCACAATGTCTGGAAAAAGCAGGTATTGAAGGCGCCTATATGAAAGGTATCAGGGCAATATATTCGGAACAACAGGCCAGGCTGATTATAAACGACAATCTGACAAAGCCCTTCAAGATTGAGAAAGGCACTAGGCAAGGCTGCCCATTGTCCCCCCTATTATTTATAATGGTCTTAGAAATAATTGCGAACAGAATAAGAGAGGCAGATAATGTGAGGGGGATAAGAATTGGGAAGAAAGAATTCAAGCTTAAGGCCTATGCCGATGATCTGGTCCTGTCCGTGGAGAACCCAGTGGACAGTGCAGGCAGGGTGATAGAACTTCTGGAGGACTTTGGCAGACTGTCGGGTTTCAGATTAAATAGGAAGAAAACAAAAAGTCTAGTAAAAAATATGACTGAACAGGATAAAACACATTTGGAAGAAAAGACCGGTATTAAAATTGTGAACAAAGTAAAATATCTCGGAATCTGGCTCTCACCAAAAAATATAAACCTGGTTGAAGATAACTATAATAAGGTATGGCAGGACATTAGAAAGGATATAGATACCTGGCACAGACTGAAACTCTCATGGACAGGGAGGATGTCTGCAATTAAGATGTGCATCCTTCCGAGATTATTATTCCTGTTTCAAAACATTCCGATAATTAAAGGTACCTCCCTTCTCAAGAACTGGCAAAAAACCCTGACCAGGTTTATCTGGCAGGGGAAGAAAGCTAGAATAAAGCTCAAATATCTAACAGACTCAAGAGACAGGTGTGGATTTGCAGTCCCGAACCTCAGACTTTATTTTGAAGCAGCCTGTTTATGTTGGCTAAAGGAGTGGGCCACCCTCAGAAATACAGACCTTTTAGATTTGGAGGGATTTAATATTAGATTCGGGTGGCACGCTTACCTTTGGCAAGAAAAAGGGGAGATTCACAGAGGCTTCTCCAGCCATATAATCAGAGGACCATTATTAGAGGTATGGAAGAGGTATAGAAAATTGATCGAAAAAGGCATCCCATGGTGGCTCTCCCCAACCAATATAATTGAAATAAAAAAAATTAACATGACTGAGGAAAGATGCACATATGAGGACCTTCTGGTAAAGACAGAAGAAGGATGGAAGGTGAAGCCCTATGAGGAGCTGAAAGATAAAATAAAGGAATGGCTGCGCTTTCACCAGATTAATGCCTTATGGGGCGAGCATAAGAGAGTGGGGATGAGTGAGAAAAAATCAAGGTTCCAGGTAGAAATTCTGGAAAGTAATGATAAAATCCTCTCTAAAATGTACAAACAATTACTGGAATGGGACACCAAAGAAGACCTGGTGAAGGGAGCGATGTTAAAATGGGAAAAAGATATTGGCTATAATATAGATTATAATAAATGGCAGACACTCTGGTTGAAAGGTGTAAAATTTACAGCTTGTGTAGCGCTTCGTGAAAATCTAGAGAAAATGGTTTACCGCTGGTACCTAACTCCGGCTAAGTTAGGAAAGATGTATAAAACTGTGGATAATACATGCTGGAGATGTAAGGACAAGGTTGGGACTTTTTTCCATATTTGGTGGACCTGCGATGTAGTGAAGGAATTTTGGACCCGAATTTATGATGAACTGAAAAAAATTTTGAAGTACAATTTTCCCAAAATCCCAGAGCTGTTTCTCTTAGGTATGATTGGTAAAGAAATAAAGAAAACAGACCAAACCTTTGTCCAATACGCCATGGCTGCGGCAAGGATTCAAATTGCTCAAAAATGGAAAACCCCTGACCTACCTACGGTTGAAGAGTGGCAAATAAGGCTATATCAATATATTGAACTAGCGAGCTTAACAGAGAAAATAAGATTTAACAACACAGTCAGACATAAAGACGAATGGAAGGAGGCAGTGGAAGACAGGAATGCCTGGCGTGCTCTGGTCCATGGGGTCACGAAGAGTCAGACACGACTAAACAACAACAATACTTATTCAATATATCCTTTCCTACAATCCTTAACATTCCCACAGGAAACTCAGCTAAAGAATCCCTGGTGGGTGGCCACCCAAATCTTCCAATGCTAGAGAACTCACCACCTTCCACAGTAGTCCCTTCTTTACTGTCAGAAGAGCTGATCTGCCTTACACGGTTGTCATAAAGGTGACAAGATAATTTCCAAAAAGTGCCTTGAAAAGGGTTTTCTTTTTTTCCCCTCTTCCCCTCATTAATATCTGGCAACAGCTCCTCCAAAGGGACTCGGTTGGGATCTCCTTTTCTCTTCCTACTATATCGTGAAACTGGCTTGCGTCCCCAGGAGGGACACAAGACACTAGTCCTGAGGAAGGTCACAGGCAGACGGCGCTGAGCTCACCAGGCTCCGAGAGGCCTTTGGAGGATTCTCCTCGACGGAGATCGGTTACCGACAAGGGCCGGCTGTGCCAAGGTGGAACCTGAGCCACTGAGAGAGGGCACGAGCCGCAGCGCCGAAGTTCCCAGTGCACATTAAGGAGATTAAATAATTCATTGCTGGGAAGCCCTGGCAGGAAATCAAATGTGGGAAAGGGGAATCAAAGCAGGGGGCTTGAGTCTGGGGGTGGCTGGGGTATCAGAATTGGCTCCTGTGCAGCTGGGAGAGAGAGGAAACTGAATTTCTGCACAATGCAATCCAGAGATGGCTTCCTGGAACCAAGCCCTGCGGAAGTTCAATGGGATACACAGAGCAGCATCGTTGGAGCTGCATCATTGTGATTCTTTATTTCAGTTATGGATCGTTTCCCCAGAGGCTCTCCAAAACACTTTGCAAGACAATGGAGGCATATAGAGAGCTGTTGCATATATAAAAGAGGTTTAAAGCTTTGCATATATAAAAACGATCACATATACATACCATTTCAAACAACAATGTCTATGTAAAAATCAATTCAATTCAGGTATCAGCTGGGATTTCCTTTTTAAAAAATCCTGTCTTGCTGCATGGAACAGTCTACCTCAGAAAGTGATGGCGTATTAAACAGAGGTTGGGTGGCCATCCATCAGGGATTCTTGTGGTTCCTGAGTTTCAGGGGTTGGACTAGATGACCCCTGGGGTACCTTCCAACTTTACAGTTCTAGAAATTTTTGTAGATCAGGATTCAGAACTGTCACCCAGTCTCAGTCCATTCATTGTATGCATTTGAATGCCTTCATTAATCAATTAAATCTGCATGAATCTGCAAATAAGGAAAACAATCATTCTGAAGGGAAATGGATTCATTTTTCTTTTTCCCTTTGCTTTTTAGAACATCAGCATGGGCATAATGGAGCAAACTCTCCCTTACAAGATCTGGAGAAGGAAGTGGCTCCTGCCAACCCTCATTTTTCTAATTATGGTTTTAAAATAATTAATGTTTAGGGGGGAGAGACCTGCCACTCAGCTAACTGGGAGCCCCTTTTGAATTGATGCCAAGGTTTTTTTGACTGATTCACCTTAAGGATTCATTGATGCAAGGCTACATTCCGAGAATTCAGATCCAAATCAGCTGCTGTTTAGGTGAATGGGTTGTCATCAACCGAGCCCTACTCAGAGGAGGCCCATTGTGATTACTGGAGCTCAGTTAGGATGCAATCCCAAGCAATCCAATGTGCTTTAAAGGTACCCCTGCCCGTACGGGCCAGTCTTGACAGACTCTAGGGTTGTGCGCTCATCTCACTCTAGAGGCCGGGGGCCAGCGCTGTCCAGAGACACTTCCAGGTCACGTGGCCAGCGTGACGAAGCTGCTCTGGCAAGCCAGAGCCGCACACGGAAACACCGTTTACCTTCCCGCTAGTAAGCGGTCCCTATTTATCTACTTGCACCCGGGGGTGCTTTCGAACTGCTAGGTTGTCAGGCGCTGGGACCGAGCAATGGGAGCTCACCCCATCACGGGGATTTGAACCGCCGACCATGCGATCGGCAAGTCCTAGGCACTGAGGTTTTACCCACAGCGGCACCCGCGTCCCTCCAATGTGCCTTAAGCTGGCGTAAAGTTACACCAGATCCAAACCCGCTTTGGCTGCAGGGTTGCTGCTGTTCCTCTGCCTAGTCATTTATTGATTTATTCATTGCATTTCTATTCCAGCTTCTTCTCTGCAGAATTCAAGGTGGCAAACGTGGTTCTTCCCCCTCCTCATTTATTTCCCCCCAAAACCCTGAGAGGTAGGCAAGGCTGAGAGGGCGGTACTGGCCCCCAAAGACACTCAGTGAGCTTCATGGCTGAGCAGGGATTTAAACCCTGGTCTCTCCCAGGTCCTAGACCAACTCTCTAACCACTACACCACACTGTCTCTCCCCTTGAGCTCCTGCATGTAAGAAAGTGTGTGGTGGATCAGGCCCCTGGGCCAGCAACTCAGCACCTCCACACAGCGAGGCTGGCAGACACGCCAGTGTTCCTGTTCTTTTCTCCTCACCCTTATTTTGCAGAATCTTTTCCCCCTGCTCCCTCCCCCC
>JAXCMG010000018.1:13930769-14089153 GCA_034642415.1 Podarcis siculus
ACAGATTCTAGGTCACTGGGTTGCCACTTCTGCTCATCGAAGCCTCGGGATATGAAGCAAGGAGAAAAAATAAAAATAAAAAAACAGAATCCATCCCAGAGCACCGCATTACTTTTACAAGCGGGAAAAACAAAACACAAAGGAATAGTTGTGACTTAATCTGCATACTCTCATTCAAATATAAATGCATCCCTAAAACTGTCTGCTAGATTTATTTTATTAACCTCTTTGAGCCAGGCATGTCGACCCTTCCTTGCTTGTGAGCCTTGCGGAATGAGGGGTTGCATCCAACTTAAGCCACATCCACACTGTGCATGGGACAAGGCAGCTCAGGAAATTCAGGACCATGGAGAGCTCTGGCAGAGCAACGTGATCCGACAGAAGCTGAAAGCAAACTGAGGCTACATCTACACTGCATATCATACCACTTTAAGCCATCATGGCTTTCCCCAAAGAATTCTGGGAGCTGTAATTTGTTAAGGGCACTGAGAGTTGTTAGAAGATCTCCTATTCACCTCACAGAGCTTCAACTCCCAAAGTTACCTTGGAAGAGGGATTGATTGTTCAACCACTCTGAGAATTGTAACTGTAGGAGGAACGGAGGAGTCTGCTAGCAACTCTAAGCTCCCTCAACAGACTACAGCTCCCATGATTCTATGGGGAAGCCATGACTGTTCAAAGTAGTATCACTGTTGTTGGCATCCGTCGGTCGAGAGAGACAATGGAGTCCTCCTCCGGGGGTGAAGTCAAACCGTTGCATTGGTAGCACCAAAGTGACTTTCCCAGGGCACTAGCCTGGGCAGTGTGTATGGAGGTCCAGGGCTTCCTAGATGACAACACCCCCTTTGGCCTTGCAGATGTGGTCCAAAGGAAAGCAGAGGAATACGTTTGGCACCAGCTTGGCTGCAGGAGTTGCTGGAAGGAGGCATTCAAGGTGCTATCCAACTGCCTCAGGGACTCCACTCCAGATTTGTGTAGAGTTTACTCCTTAGACTCATCTTCTCCTGAAGATATTCTGCAAGGCACTGGAGGTTTAGGACCAGAGTTTTCCTTCTCCTAGATGAGCTGCCCTCCCAGGTGGATGAGCCCCATCTGCCCCTCACTTCCCTCTACAGCACGTGTAGAAACCACCTTCTTGACCACTGGGCCCACTATTGGTCTCGTTCGCTCAATTCACCAGAGCCTGTCTTCTCGCGTGCAGGGAAAGCCCCTTAACTCACCAAAGGACTGTTTCAACTTTTACCACCACGACCACCCTTTCCCCCGCCCCCAAACAGCTTTTGTCTTTTAAAAATGCAGTCTATGCCAGAAACCTCATCTGGAAACTCCAAATCAGGGAGATGAAGGATATCCTGGCTGATATGAACTGGCCAGCTTTAGAGGAGGCCAATTCAGGTTGGACCAGGCCCTGATTTTGCAGCATTTGGTGGAGAAACAGACCTATAAATCCAGAACGTCTCTGCTCAGTCCTATCATTGTATGTTACGTGTTCCAATGATTTGAACTGCTCTTTCCCTTCCTGCATCAAGTTTTAAAGTCATGAGGAAGAGGTTGGCTGTTTACGGCCCCAGCATTTCCCTCCCCTCCCCTCCTTGCCTTCTGCTCCTTATTATCTTGCCATATGAGGCTGTGGCTCCAAAGGACCCATTAGATATTCCTTGATGGACTCTCTGCTCCAGGGGCCTACCTAAGGCTCTTTTCGAAATCATTAAGCTGTTAGCTGTTTGAATGCCGAATTAGGGACTCCATTAGCTCCAAAAATAGCTGCCCACACGGGAAACCACACTTAGGCTGCGATCCTGCTGTGCCCCGTCAGAGGCAAAAGGGCTTACTTCTGAGTAGACCTCCCTAGGATTGTGTTGTTTACAGATGCAATCCTAGGCACATTTACGGATGAGGTGAGGCCCACTGTACATAATGGGACTTACTTCTGAGTAGACATGTATAGGGTTGTGCATGGACTCGCATACTTTGTCAATTGCTTGGTGGGGCGTTGGATCAGATAACCCTTGGGGGGTCCCTTCTAACTCTGTGATTATGTGATTCTATCCAGCTTCGTATAGTTTAACTTCAGGCTCTTTGCCTTCATCCATCTGAAAAACCATATCCAATAAGCAGTTCAGGATTTTAGCATCCTCCATGGGATCAGAAGGTGCAAAAGGGAGGCAAAGCTGGGTACCATCATCCCTGCACCCCAAAGCTCTGGACACCTTCTCTCTGCAGTTTCATGTAAACTTTTGAAGGCCTTAATAATAATAATTTATTATTTATACCCCGCCCATTTGGCTGGGTTTCCCCAGCCACTCTGGGCAGCTCCCAACAGAATATTAAAATCACGATCAAACATCAAACATTAAAAACTTCCCTAAACAGGGCTGCCTTCAGGTGTTTTCTAAAAGTCAGATAGTTGTTTATTTCCTTGACATTTGGTGGGAGGGTGTTCCACAGGGCGGGTGCCACTACTGAGAAGGCCCTCTGCCTGGTTCCCTGTAGCTTCGCTTCTTGCAGTGAGGGAACCTCCAGAAGGCCCTCGGTGCTGAACCTCAGTGTCTGGGCTGAACGATGGGGGTGGAGATGCTTCTTCAATCCCTGACCCCTCTGTGTAGGACACGAAATGCCTCTGAGCACCCTGGAGATCTGCTGCCAGTCAGTGTAAGCATTACTGAGCAAGATGGACCAAAGGTCTGTCTCTGCCTGGGAAGCTTCCTAGGCTGGCCGCCCCCAGCCCACCTTTGCTCTCGTGGCAATTAAGCCTCTCCGATAAGTGGAGGCACAGCTGTCCTGGGGGGGTGCAAAAGGGCCCCCTCTCTCCTCCAAAACCGAGGATTATGCAAAGGCGTTCATGTATAAAATTGCTTCTTGTACCGAGAGGCGAGCAGGGACGCCAAAAATCAGCCACTCCGGGGGGTTCCAGGCGCTGCGGCGGACAGAGACCTGCCGGGCCCGCTCCGCTGCACCGCCGCTCTATCTGGGCCATCCACCACTCGAGACTTTACATGCCTCCAGCAAGCGGCGTGCAGCACTGAGCGCGTTCTTTCTGCTCCAGTAACTGCGGGGAAAGATTTGTCGGAAACGAGCGGGGAGGGAAGGGGCGAGAAAGAGAGAAGGAGCAAGGAGGGACCGCCTGAGTTTTGCAGCCGTTTTTTTACCCAGGGTGTCCAAAAAGTCATTAGTTTGACTAAAACCAAGTGAAAAGGAAACTGAGGCCCGGCCAAGGCTTGCAAGGATGGGACTGAATCTCTCCGGAGCCTCATCTAAAAAGGGGGGGGATATTGAAGAGTTGAAAAAGGTCCCAGAAATGGCCCACCCGAATAGTAAAAGGGATGGAGTTTAGAGAAAAGGCGAGTGGGAAAAAGGTAAAGCAACTTGATGGAAGCTTGTAAAATTGTGGGTGGAGAAAAGCTTTTCTTCCTCTCTTGCAGTGTTGGAACTTGTGGGCATTCAATGAAGCTGAATGTTGGGAGATTCAGGACATGCAGCACAGAGTTAAACTCTGGAACTCATTGCCACATGAGTCTAATGACTAGAAACTAATAAAGCTGCTCTGATCTCTTCCCCTCCCAATTTTGTCAGTCACTTGTACAACTTGTAATAACTCAGAGCAGGGCCTTAAGTGTGGTTGCCCCTGTTCTGTGGAACAGCATTCCCATCAAGGTGTGATGAATGCCCCCTAGTGGCACTTTCTGGAAACAGTTGAAGGCACTGTTGTTTCAACAGTCAGTCTTTCTTTCCCAGCTGGATAATTGGGTATTTGCTTATTAGGGTATACTTGCTGCATATGAGCGGTGGGAGTTTAACTGGTTTTAATTATTCTTATAGTACAACACCTTTAAACATTGTATAAAAGGTAAATAATAAATCAGTGAGAGCAATACGAAGACTCCCCAGATCTTGCACCTGCTCCACATAATTAGGATAGGACTGTAGAGCATATTTGCTGCTGCAGAATGTCTGTACTGTATAGCTGTTTGCAAAAATGATTTGAGGGAAGTCTAGCTTAGCAATCCCATCACCTACATTTTAAGTGTGGTGGTTAGAGTGTTGGACTGTGGGACCTGGGAGACCAGGGTTCAGAT
Organism: Podarcis siculus; assembly: GCA_034642415.1. NCBI lineage: Eukaryota > Metazoa > Chordata > Lepidosauria > Squamata > Lacertidae > Podarcis > Podarcis siculus. The sequence goes on from JAXCMG010000018.1 coordinate 13,934,846, forward strand.
CCCCAAATGGCCATGAAGCTCATGAAGCAATGACGACCTTGGGGGCCAGTCACTGCCTCTCAGCCTAACCTACCACACAGGGTTGTGGGGAATAAATGAGAGGGGGCAGAACCTGTTCCCTGCATTGCAGAGGGTTGGACTAGATGGCCATCAGGGTCCCTTCCAACTCAACACCTTGAGCTACATGGGGAAAAAGCTGGGATTTAAAGAGAATATACAAGATGGTACAGTGGGCTCTTTTGCTGCCATTTCCAGGTTAACAGCATCAGATAACTCCCCTTGAATGAGAACTCAGAACTGGTGTCTTTCAGTATGAACCACATTGATCTGGATGGGCCAATGGTTTGATTCAGAGTCCTTCTCTGTAAGGAAGTTTTAATATAATTGTAACATATATTTGCATGCCACCTTGCAGTGGTGGCCGGTGCCTCAGATAGCACAGAAGGCAGGGAGCCCAGCAGCAGGTGGCGCCAGAGCCAAGGAACGGCAAATACAAGCCCTGATTGGCTGCAAGTAAGAGGCTACAAGGTGGCGCTGTGGGTTAAACCACAGAGCCTAGGGCTTGCCGATCAGAAGGTCGGCGGTTCGAATTCCCGCAACGAGGTGAGCTCCTGTTGCTTGGTCCCAGCGCCTGCCAACCTAGCAGTTCAAAAGCACGTCAAAGTGCAAGTAGATACATAGGTACCCCTCTGGTGGGAAGGTAAATGGCGTTTCCATGCGCTGCTCTGGTTCGCCAGAAGTGGCTTAGTCATGCTGGCCACATGACCCGGAAGCTGTACGCCGGCTCCCTCGGCCAATAAAGCAAGATGAGCGCCGCAACCCCAGAGTCGGCCACGACTGCACCTAATGGTCAGGGGTCCCTTTACCTTTACCTTTTAAGAAGATAGGCAGGTGGCGGTTCATAGAATGCAATGCAGGAATCTTTTGCCCAGCATGGAACTCGAACCCATGACCCTGGGATTAAGTCTCAGGCTCTACCAACTGAGCTATCTGCCTGAGGTCAGGCTGGGGTTGGTGGGGCAGTGGGCTCACTGTTGTGAGGATTCCCGGAAAGGCGGTCTAAAATAATTTAAACAAAAAATGGAATAAAGTATAAACGCATCTCTCCACCATATGCCATGCCAGTTACAAGAAAGAAGATGTCTCTGTGCATGTGCTGAGTGCCATAACTGCAGCCGCCTCCCGTGGATCTCAGGCACTGGGGAAGTGTGGGGGGGTGTCCCTGAGACCCACAAACCCCACCATTTCAGAAACAAAGCCTGAAGCCACCGCTTTCGAGGCAGCAGCCTCCAGCTGTGTGTTAATTGGATTACGGCACTTAGGCCTTGCGGAGAAGTTGACAAAGGGCCCTCCGGGGCTCCGCAGTTTAGTGAGAAATACGAGGTCTTTGGGAATAGAAGAACCCAAAAATTCCGCGGATGTTTCTCTGCCAAGAACCTGGCAATGCCTTGTCCTCTATTGCCCCCTACAGGGGCTGAAGCTGCAGTACAGTTTAATAATCATAGAATCATAGAGTTAGGGACCTCAAGAGTCATCTAGTCCAACCCGCTGCAATGCAGGAATTCTGCCCCCAACCACCCCTGGGTGGGCTCACACCACTGGTGGAAGAAGAATAGGATTCTAGAGTTGGAAGAGACCCCAAGGGTAAGGTTACCAGATTTTTTTCAGTGAATCCGAGGACTTTTTTCACCTTCAGTAGGAATTATAGGATTTTGTAAATCCGGGGACTGTCCCCGGGAAATGAGGACATCTGGTAGCCTTACAAGGGTCACCCAGTCCTACCCCCTGCAATGCAATGAGGAAGCATGACTCCCTAGTAACACCGTGAGTGAAAGAGGCATTGAAAGGAGACCCAGTGGAGGGTAGTTCCTTAGGTCAAAGGGGCACCACCTCCCCCTTCTCAGTCTGTCCTCATCCAGCCCTGATCTGCCTGCCTTCTTACTGTCAACCAGTCCAGGGGGTGGCCTAGTTTTGAGCCTCCTCCTCCTCCTCCTCCATCTCAGTTTTGCCCATGTAGGACTCAGCAAGGCGGAGGATGGAAACAAATCTGGACTGAGTTGGTTCTGCCTGTCGTTTGTTCTGGTGCCACCTACTGCTGGCCTCCTCCTTTGGATGAAAAAGAAGAAAATGAATTTCAGTAGGAACCAATGTAAAGTTCCGCATTTAGGCAGGAATAGCCAGACACACAAATATAAGACAGGGGACACCTGGCTTGGCAGCAGTACATGGGAAAAGGACCCAGAGGCCTTAGCAGACTATATGCTTAACATGAGGCAACAGTGTGATGCAGCAGCAAAAAAGGTTAATGCTATTCCAGGCTGCATCCACAGAAGTATTGCACCATTCTATTTTGTCTTGGTCAGACCCCACCTAGAGTGCTGTGTCCAGTTCAGGGCACCACCGTTTAAGAAGGATATTGACAAGCTGGAAGGAGGGCAGAGGAGGGCAGCCAAGATGATGAAGGGTCTGAAGCAAGCCTTTTGAGCAGGGGTCAGCAAACTTTTTCAGCGGGGGGGCTGGTCCACTGTCCCTCAGAACTTGTAGGGGGCCGGACTATACTTTGGCGCGGGGGGGGGGGGGGATGAATGAATTCCTATGCCCCACAAATAACCCAGAGATGCATTTTAAATGAAAGGACACATTCTACTCATGTAAAAACACGCTGCTTCCCGGATCGTCCGCAGGCCAGATTGAGAAGGCGATTGGGCCGGATCCGGCCCCCAGGCCTTAGTTTGCCTACCCATGCTTTTGAGAAACTTTTGAGGGAGTTTGGGATGTTCAGAGACAAGAAGACTGAGAGGTAATATGCTAACCATCTTCAGGTATCTGAAGGACTGCTCCGTGGAAGATGAAGCAATCTTGTTTTCTGCTGCTCCAGAGATTAGGACCAACCAACAGATTGAATGGCAAGAAAGGAGAGTCTCACAAAAAACGACAAAGAGCTTTCTGAAAGCAAGAGTTGTTCAAACAGTGGAACGGACTCCCTCAGAAGGTGGCGGACTGTCCTTTGTGGGAGCTTTTTGCACAAAGGTTGGATGGACCATCTGCCAGGGATTCTTTAGCTGATGGTTTACTGAGGGGGTTAGACTAGATGACCCTTGGTGTCCTTCCAATTCTACAGTTCTGTGATCCTAACACATTGCCAGTGTGATATATAACAATTCTGCAGTACTTGATGGCACCGTGCTGGTTTTGTTGTTGTCGTTGCTATCATTCTTTGTAGGGCCCTTTGGGGGCATAAAACGGGCTCAGAAATAGATCAGAAAAACTTTCATCTGTCCCCCTGCTTGCCACCCGCTTTCAAAATAGTGACACACATCCAATTCCTTCCCACCAATTGGAAAAACAACACAATATCCACATCAGTGATGTAGATGTGAAGGACAAATATTGGAGGGTGGGGAGGTTTTGCCACGTTCTGAGCATCGCCACCACTTTCAAGTTTAAAGCTTAGAAATTAGGGGCCTAATGTCACCACTTTTCAAGGTGCGCAGAGTCTCTTTTTCTCTGTAATCAGTGCAGCTGCAGTTCCCTGATGCAAAGGCAGGACAGGCAAAATGAGGGGGAACCACATCCCTCTCTGAGGAACATCTGTGCGTCCTCCGCAGCTCGGCGGGGGCTCCCTTGGCTACAAAGCCGAGATTGTCAAGCCCCCGCTGTATTTCAAAAAGCAAAGAGCCGAAATTCTGTTCGCCTCGCTCTGAAGTGCGGCGACAGCCGACGCTGCCGCTGTTTCAGAAGAGCTGCGTGAGGCGGTGTCAGAGCGCCTCTGAAATCCGGAGATGAAGGGGCTTCGTTGTCGCAGGACTCGGCGACAGTCCGTCCACCGAAAAAACAAAGCGAGGTTCCAGTCCAGTTCTGAACAAAAGGGGCAGCTTAAACAGGAAGCTGCCTTATGCAGAGTCAGACCACAGAGTCCGTCTAGTTCAGTACGGATTGGCATAGCGTGGGTGGTTGCCCCAGCGCAAAATGTTTAGGGGCACAAGATATCAACACCCAGCGCTGCTTCAATACAGCTCCAGACAATGGAATGACTCTTCTTTTCTTATCTCTGCAGCTGCAATCTCCTGGGTGGGGTGGATGCCACTAGGCCAGTGGCGTAGCGGGGGGGTGCAGGGGGGCCCGGCCGCACCGGGTGCAACATCTGGGGGTTAGGGTTAGGGGGCGCAAATCTACGGGTTAGGGGGCGCAAATTACTTGCCTTGCCCCGGGTGCTGACAACCCACGCTACGCCACTGCACTAGGCAGTTGAAAGTGCATGCATACTCTGTTTCCTTCCTTCCTTCCCTCCCTCCACATGTCCCCGGGCACCGGCAACTCACGCTATGCCACTGCTCTTTCAGTCAAGGAACATTTGCAGGCCTACCTGGAGATGCCATTGGGAAATGAAGCTTCTGTTTGCAGCAGGCCATGCTTCTCCCTTTGAAAAGTAAGTTTCTAGTCCTCATGTTTCTGAATTAATGCATTTGTTTGTTTTGCATTGTAAGTCGCTTGAGGCTTACAATGAGATAAATTTAATAAATAACTAATAAAATAAATTGGTGTGTGCAGAGGTCTTCATGCGCAAGTACATAGCCCCACATCAGGTCCAGACGCTTCTTTGACCTTGCTGCAAACCAGCCTGAGTTTCATGCGAAGAAACTCCAAAATCCTCCAAAACAAGTGTTTCAAGCGACAAGTAAGATATATGACACACAGACGTGCGTTTCAGTTAAATAAATAAATCGCCAAGGACATTACGGGAGGCCCTATTTAAAAACCCGACTTTAACCTGGAGGATTTAGGGATCTTCGAAGCCTGGCAAAAAAGTTTCCCCATCATCAAAGGCCTCTCTCTCGTCCTTTAATAGACGGATTAAAAAGCTCCCGACGCAAACGATCCATGAATATTTAACTCCCATCAATATTTCATTATCGAGGGGGGAGAGAAAGAGCGGAGAAAAAGAGATTCCTGGCGCGGACCGCACTTTCTGGAACTTGGCCGCCTGACGCAGGAATCCTTTGAGGCCTTTGGCTAGGAGAAAGTCTTGCTGGGAGGAGAGTGGATTAATTGGGGTGGGGGGGTGCAGGGCCCATTTCCAGTTCTCCAGCCTAAAGATTAACCTCTCCCATTGCAGAGATGTCATGTACCTGTTGGTACCACCTAATACCCATTCTGCATGTGCAAATACCCATCTTTTAGTGTGGCTGCACCTACACTCGGGACGCAGGAGGCGCTGTGGGTTAAACCACAGAGCCTAGGACTTGCCGATCAGAAGGTCAGCGGTTCGAATCCCCACGACGGGGTGAGCTCCCATTGCTCGGTCCCTGCTCCTGCCAACCTAGCAGTTCAAAAGCATGAAGTGCAAGTAGATAAATAGGTACCGCTCTGGTGGGAAGGTAAAGGGCGTTTCCGTGCACTGCTCTGGTTCACCAGAAACAGCTTAGTCATGCTGGCCACATGACCTGGAAGCTGTACGCCGGCTCCCTCGGCCAATAAAGCGAGATGAGCACCGCAACCCCAGAGTCGGCCACGACTGGACCTAATGGTCAGGGGTCCCTTTACCTTACCTACACTCTGGAACTCCCTGCCTCTTGACACCAGGCACCTGTTTAGAGCAGCCTACCCAGACATGCAGGATGTTGGTGTGTGTTTTGGTGTGTGTTTCAATCTGCTTTTAGTTTACTGCTGATATCTTTTGAATTCTTTAAGAGATGTTTTTACTGATAATTTCATTGTTTGTCCTCTTCGTAAAGTGCTTTTAAACAATCACGCAGTGTATAAATTTTATGGGGGGGGGAATTAAAAATGCAAATCCCCCACTCTAGAGACATGGGAAGCTACCTTCAGGAAAGTCAAAGCTGTGCTCCATCTAGCTCAGTATTGTTGACACTGGCAGGCAATGGGCTCTCTGGGGTTTCAGGCAGAAGTCTCGCCGGCCTCCTTGGAGATGCTGTTGGGGATTGAACCAGAGACCTCTTGCATGCAAAATGTATGCTGTGCCACTGAGCCTTCCCTTAAAAGAGAAATCAAGGTGCTGGTCCTCATGGTTTCAAATGTTTAAACAGGAAGAGAGGAAGCTGCTTTGCACTATATCAGACCCCGAGTCTGTCTAGTTCAGCACTGTCTCTGCACTAGGAGCACTGTCTCTGCACTAGGCTCTCTTGGTTTCAGGAAACGATCTTTCCTTGCCGTACCTGGAAAGGGATGGAGCCTGGGATCTTCTGCATGCAAAGCAGATGCTCTACCCACTGAGCTATGGGTCCTTCCCATTAAAACAAACCAATTGGTCCAACTAGCTCAGTATTGTCCGCACTCCCATCGCAGCCCTATAAAAGTGTTTGCCAAACTTGGGTCTCCAGCTGGTTTTGGACTACAACTCCCATCATCCCTAGCTAGCAGTCAGGGATGATGGGGACTGTAGTCCCAAAACAGCTGGAGACCCAAGTTTGGGAAACACTGACACATACTCGGGAACAGCCAAAGCGAAAATAAGGGACTTAAGCCTAGTGCTTTCAGCAGGTGTGCTGTGGGGTATGACTTCGCTGGATATCAGCCCCTGCTGAACTTTACATCCTTCAAGTTGCAGCTAAGTACAAATCCACCTGTCTGAATTTCATTATGGATCAGTGGGAAGGCTCCCGATGAGAAGCGCCATGAATCAAGCTACTTATTTAAAAAAATATTGGCAGCAACAACAAAACCCCACTTACCTGCAATGGCAGAAATAAGTTTGCCTTCCTGAAATTCTTGTGCTCTGTGTGGTGCAATGAATCTTTGCAAGGCACAGCTAAGAACCTCACATTCATTGGACACAGGCAGGGTCTTCCCAGCAAGAGCATTCCGGATGGTTCGGTTGCAAACAGAGTTACTGATTGTTGAAGGCCGTGTGACCACGAAAATCGTGGCACGGGGCTATTTCTTCGGGCCAGAAATGCAGTCTCAAGAATGACCAGAATATAATAAGCAGGAGTCCGCTTACAGATGTTTCAACGGTAACAGACAGCTTCAGGGAGGGATGGGGAGAGGAATTGCTCTGGGTTTGTGTCGAGGCCCAATGTGGTGTAGTGGTTAGAGCGCTGCACTAGGACCTGGGAGACCAGGGTTCAAATCCCACCCCCACTCCTAACTCAGACATGAAGCTCAGTGGGTGACCTTGAACCAGTCGCTGCCTCTCAGCCTAACCTACCTCGCAAGATTGTTGTGGGGATTAATTGAAGAGAGGAGGAAACCATGCACCCCTCCTTGAGAGTAAGTGACTGGCCCAAGGACACCCAGGGGACTTCATAGCCAAGTGGGGATTCAAACCCTGGTCTCCTAGGTCCTAGTCTAACACTCTTCATAAACTATTACTAATAATATTGTGAGCCAGTGTGGTGTAGTCGTTAAGAGCGGAAGTCTTGTAATCTGGGGAACCGGGTTCACGTCTCCTCTCCTCCACATGCAGCTGCTGGGTGACCTTGGGCCAGTCACACTTCTCTGAAGTCTCTCAGCCCTACTCACCTCACAGAGTGTTTGTTGTGAGGGAGGAAGGGAAAGGAGATTGTTAGCAGCTTTGAGACTCCTTAAAGGGAGTGAAAGGCGGGATATCAAATCCAAACTCTTCTTCTTCTTCTTCTTATAGGGTCACTGCCTTCTGCAGGCAAGGCTTTCCTTGAAGATCCTTATCCCAAGCATGTAGGTAGGCTTTAAATGTTATTTGATGCAACCAACTAATGAAAACGCATGAAGAAATCCCTCTGAGAAGCCTGTGCTCTCCCAACTACTTGACCTAGGATACTTTTTTTATTATCTAGCATGATGAAGCATTCCTGGGATGCTCCAAAGCATGTGTGCTGCTTTATTTTGGGACCCGTTGATTGGCCTAATGGAAGTATTGCTCCAGTATGTGCTTTGGAATTTCTCTGCACATTTGAGGGGTGAAAGAGGGGGGGAAGAGGAAGGAAAAGAAACATATTTGTACCATCTGGTGTTTGAATAAGTGGGGAGAAATTGGCTCTTGCACCTATTTCTTTCCCTGCACTGCCACCTAGTGTTAGAGAAAAGGAACATCCACAGGGCTCTGGCAGGGAGTTTATCAGCATCTGGGCAGTACTGAAATATTTTATTGCAGGGATATTTTATTCCTGCATCGTAGGGGGTAGAACTAGGCGACCCTTGAGTCCCTTCCAACTCTACGATTCTATGATTCTAATTACTTCTATTCTGAAAAATAATAATAATTAATAATAGCATTTATTTCCACCTTTTTCTCCAAGAAGCTTAAGGTGCTGTACATGATTCTCCCCCTTATTTAATCCCCACAACAACCCTCTGAGGTAGGCTAGGATGAGAAACTGTGACTGGCACAGTGAGCTTCATGGCTGAGTGGGGACTTGAACCCTGGTCTCCCAGGTCCTAGTCCAGCAGTCTAACCACTGCAGCACACCGGTCAGCAAAAGGGTGTGCTGTGCTGTAGTAGTTAACAGCAGAGGTGGGAAAACTTTTTGTACCACCGGGCTAGATCTTTACCTTCCCCACTGCCTTGGCCAACTGTGACAGGCAGACAGGCCCACGCAGCTGCCAATCATCTAGCACCATAATGATGCCAAGTGATTGACGGCTCGGTGGTCCCAGCAGGTGTGGACCTGGGCTCCTGTCACACAGAAAAATGAGTAAGAGGGGGACACAAGTCCAACCACAACCGTAGGCCCAGGAACCACTTCTTACACCATTCATAATTGTGAAGGGGCAGATTTCAGGGAGATGGACAGACTCCTATGTTCTGCACGATACTCCACAGTTCGACTGCACAATTGAAAATAAAACTGATTATTGTGCCATTATACAAATCAATGGTGCTACCATATTTAGAATAATCGTGTACTGTTCTGGCTAACCCACCATGTAGAGTTGGGAAAAGGTTCAGAAAAGGATCATCCAGAATGATCAATGGGATGCACCCCTATGAAGAAAAGCTGAATCATTTGGGACTTTGACAAGTAAAAGGTGACATGACAGAATTTTAAAAAATGATGCACAGCTTAGAGAAAGTGGAAAGAGAGCAGCTTTCCTCTGTCATAGCACTAGAGGTCAAGGACATCCAATGAAGCTGAATGTTGGAAAATTCAGGACAGACAAAAGAAAGTCCTTCTTCACGCAGGGCATAGTTGAACTCTGGAACTCACTGCTGCGGGAGGCAGTGATGGCCATCAACTTGCATGGCTTCAAAAGAGGAGTGGGAAATTCAGGGAAGAGAGGGCTATCAATGGCTACTAGACTCCATAGTGGTTTGTTGGGAACTACAGGAGGGAAGTGGGCTTTTGTGCTCAAATCCTGCTTGCTGGTCTCCCCCAGGCATCCAGTTGGCCACTGCGGGAACAGGATGCTGGAGGAGACAGCCCACTGGCCTGATCACTTGCCCCACTGCCTCCACCACCTTCCTGGGTGAGAGGAACAAGTTGTGCCAGGTTTAACATGTCCAGAGTTAAGAAACAAGGCATTGAGTACTGTACAAATAGACGGTGAATGCAAGAGAACCTTGTTGTGGAAGAGGTTTAATTTCATTCAACAGCAATTCAGTAACAGCAGCTATGATACAGAGTTTAGGAGTGAATGTACGGACCTGGAAACCAGAATTAGCACCTAAGGGCGTCACAAAGAGAGGAACAACGGCAGGGAAAGGAGCCCCCTTCTTAAGACAGAGGTGGATATTATCTGTAGCCCTCCAGATGTTGCAGGACTTCAACTCTCAGCACCTCTGACCACTAGTCCTGCTGGCCGCCAGGAGTTGGGCTATCCTCAGTGACAGCTGGAGGGACTCACAGGTACATGCACCCCTGCTCTCAGAACGGAAGTGGTAAAATACAAGTTCTCTGCGGTCAGCTTTGTCTGTTCCACCCATGTACCTGGGGTTAAGGAGCGAACACCATAAAAATATTTACCTTTTGAGAAACTCCGAAGAGCTCACAGAATAAAGGAACACAAAGGAAGCGAGGACACAAATGGATCACAGTCTTGGTCTGAACTTATTGCAAAAAAATGGAGAAGGGTCCTGAACAGCAAAACAGCTGTACTCACGCTCTTTTGGCAGACTTGCAGGAATCTTTGTTATTTTACGAGAACCCCAATATCCACCAGCTGGTGCAAAAGACACAGGCTTAGAAGGAATGAGTCCTGAGCCCTGGAATGAATTCTGAGTACTGCAACTCAACTGAGCTCACAGTCCTGGGTATCTGAGGGGCTGCCACACGGGTGGAAAGTGGACTCTACTTCATTTGGGGTTTTAAAACAAGAGGTTGTCAGGGATTCTTTAGCTGTGATTCCTGCACTGCAGGGGGTTGGACTAGATGACCCTCAGGGTTCCTTCCAACTCTACAATGTTATCATCCTATGATTCTTTTCCTTCTTCTCTGACTTCCTCTATGTTAATCAGTTGTAAACAATAGTAAACTTTGAAAGCCTTATCACCTCATTTTTCACCCTGGACCAGACAACCTTTGGGTTTCCTTCCAACCCTATGATTATTTTTTCTTTTAAAGGAATTCTGACCCCAAGAATCCTGTCTTGGGGTTAACTGAGCTCACTGTCTTTCCTACATAAAACCCCACTTCTGGAGACTCTTTTCCACCTTCTTACCTCTTCATTTCATCAATATTGTTCTGCCCTGCAAGCCAAGGCATTTAACCATCAGAAGCCACACGTTCTTCCTGATCCCTCCCTGCAGATTCCTCTCAACTTCCTGTCTGGCCTTGGTTCCAGAAGCTGCTCGAAAACCGAGATACTTGGAAATCTACTCCACAGTTCGACAATGATCTCCACATCTACAAGTAAGATGGTTAAGACTGGAAGACTGGGGGCATCAAGCCGTTGACACTATAAAACTCAGCTTCTCTCCTTGTGTCATTTGGAGGGGGTGGGAAATTGCAAGTCTTGTGTCTGCTTTCCCTGCAGAAGGTCCCAGGCTCAAATCCTGGCACCTTGAGGTGAAAGGGAGAAGGAAAGACCCGTTTAAAACCCTGGAGAATTGCTGCCAGTCAGTGTGGACAATGCTGAGCTAGATGGAGTGGCTCAGCATATAAGGCAGCTTCCTATGCTCCTATATTTGCAGATTTGGCATTAAAAAAACAAACCAAAAGCAGAAGTCACTGATACTTAGGATGAATTTAATAGCAGGGGAAACAGCTTTGCTCTTTGCAGGCAAGAGCTTCTAAGATAGGTTCGTGCGCCTCACAGGAAGCGCCACCCAAACCTCCCAGCCCTTCGCCAATCCCATACAAGTGTAGAAGAAGCATCAGTTACGGACTAGTTCATCAATTCAGGCTGGCAAGTCACTGTGTCTGAACAGCGTCATTGGTTCTCTGACAAAAGGGAAGAGGATTTGACAAGGTGGGTGGACCCAGGCTACTGAAAGACTGGGAAAGAGGGGCAGGAAGGAAAGAGAGACCCAATTCAGTGAAATATGGACCCTTCCAGTGAGCTTCTGGTAAGGAAGGAGTGATCAGAGACCTCACTTAAACCCAGAGCTGAGGAAAGGCTACAGAACGTTACAGATATAAATCCCAAAACAGATATATATACACAATACGGTCACATCTTACATGGGGGGTTGGTTCCAAGGGTTCTGCATATACCCCAAAACACGTATGCTCAAACCACCCCTGCATGAGCATCCCTAGCCTTCCAGAGTCCGCATTGCTGAGCATGCAAACACACCCCACCAAGGAAGAGAGCTGAAAAGCTGGGGCAAAGAGAGGTTTTAAGCTCTCCACCTTGCTTGCATTGAACGTGCAGGATTTCAACCAGCCGGCCTTCAAGCGCACGTGATTGGAACTGCGCTGGTTAAATGCGTGTAAGACGCACTCGTACTGTATATCCATAGAAGTGACACCTGCAACTTTGGGAGGTTGAGGATTCCACAGAATCTCGTCCCGCTATTGTGTCAAATAATACGAGGAAAGGCAGGGAAAGGGGAAGAGGGCTGGTGGGGTCTTCTGCAGCCGTTACACATTCCATGTCTGTACCCTGGCCGGCCTTCTTTCACCCTGCAGGTACAGATCTGGTCCTCGCATTGCACTAAAGCCAGGCTAAAATTCCAGATAGAAGTGAACATTACAGGGCTACGTATATACACGCTACCCAGGCCTGGTTTTCTCCAACGCAGGGTGTCATTTTGCCACAATTCCAAATAATGCTTTGCAATGACAAAACATTTCAAGGTTGTTGTTATTTTTTAAAAGGAGAATGGCCACACTTTTCGAGAACATCCCACACTGATGATGGGCCAAATCCTGCTTGCTTTTAGAGCAGTGAAAACTGGCTCATAAACATGTGGGTCCCGCCCGATTTTGCTCTGACTTCGAAGAGACCCAGTTGTGCTGAAGGACAATACAGGAAGAAAGGGTTATTTTCATATCTCTCTCTCTCTGTATAAATTCAGCTTGCACCCACCCAGGTGCCCTTTCCAGATGTTTTGAAATACAGCTCCCATCAGCCCCAGCCAGCATAGGATACCTGATGGGAGTCAAAGTTCAAAACATCAGGAGGGCACCAGATTAGGGGAGACCAGAGTAACTGGATGAGGAATTGTGAATATTGAGGAGATGGCCTTGGTCAAGGTATACAGTTAAGGTAAAGCAAATTGTCTCCCACTACAAGGTTCTAACTTCCTGCCATTCCACCTCCCCACAATTCCGGGGGGGGGGGGGGACGTGTAAGCAGTAAATTTAACTCATTGACTGTAAAGAAACAAAAACCAACATTTAGCATTCCTTACCAGGTGCCATGCAGGTGAAAGCACAAGCCCAATATTGCAAACCTATTTACAATTGTTAAATATTTACTTTACAACATATTTCCTTCTCCCCGCCCCCAAGAAGGAATAAAAGAGTACCATTCTAGCTTTTTTTACCTACAACTTGGCATCCCTTGCAAAGTGCTGATAACCACCTTATTTTTTATTTTTGAAGCAGGAAAAAAATACCAGCAAAAACTTCACTTAAAAAAAGAGAAACAAACCAAATACCACACACACACACACATGCATACCTGGAAGGGAGAACAGAGGGAGCAGAGGAAAAAAACACCTGTGTTTCTTAAAAATTATACCGGATTTGTGTAAAAAGGAAGAAGTTAAACTGGGTTTGAGGAACACACAAAACCCACAGCCCTCATAGTAGCTGGCTAACTCTGGCTAAAATAAGTATCATGTGACACACTTGCCAGCAAACAGTACCTTTAAAATGTGCCGGTTTTAAATTCCTCTGATTTTCCTGCCCCTCTTTAGCCCACTCCCCAAGCAGAAGGAAGCGGGGTGGGGGACAGAGAGGGAGGGATGTCTCTGAGACCCAGAAGGTGCTCATCACCCAGCGTAAACCTGGGGCTGCAATGGAGGTGGCAGCTTGTCATTCTCCACGTTTTCAGAGTCAATGGCAGCCAAGGCCGGATTGGGGGGCTTGATTTCCAAGGGATACTTCTCCACGATCTCCTGGACCTCCTTGGTGATCCCGTCAGTCCAGTCAATGAGGTCCCGCTCGAGTTTTTTGGCCTCGCTCACAATCCTCTCCTGCCGCTCGTTGAGCTGGGAGAGGAGGTCAAGGTTCCTGTACATCTGCCGGACCCCTACACAGACGTCGGCCGGCCAGCTCTCCGGCTCCTGCTTTTTCGGGGACGCTTGGCCGGACATGTAGCGGTCGAAGTCTTCCTCACTCAGGTTGAGGGACTGGGCATCCAGCTTCTCTATGAAGGCGACGGCACAGCACTGGAGGCAGGGGGAAAGAAACCACGTTTATTCCCACACTACACAAAGGACAAGATCCATACACACACATAGCATGCCCAACCAGCTAAGCCACTGTCTTTATTCCAGCTGCTTGAAGTTACTCTTGAGCAGTGGCTGTGGAAGAAAAAGGCGAATTCTATGCTAGGGAGCGTTAGGAAAGGAACTGAAAATGAAACAACCGATATCACAGTTGTTGCTGGCATCTGTCTGTCTTGAGAAGACAATGGAGTGTGCCTTCAGGGGTGAAGTCTAACTGCTGTGTTAGCAGCACCGAAGTGACGTCCCTGGGCCGGCACAAGCCTGGGCAGTGTGTAGCGGGGTCCTAGGCTGCCCAGACAAGACCCCGCCCCCCCAGCCTCACCAATGCAGTCCAAAGGAAAGCAGGGCAATATGTTGGCACCAGCTTGGCTGCAGAAGTTGCTGGAAGGAGGCGTACAAGGCACCATCCAACCACCTTAGGGACTCCACTCTGGATTTATGTAGGGTTTAGACCTTATCCCTTTCTTCTCCTGAAAATATCCCGCAAGGCAGCAAGGTTTAGGATCAGTTTTCCTTCTCCTAGATGGGCTGCCTTCCAAGGTTGATGAGCCCCATCTGCCCCTCACATCCCTCTACAGCACAGGCAGAAACTGCCTTATTGTTGTTGGACCCATGACTGGTCTCGTCTGCTCAATCAAGAACCTGCCTTTGCATGCAGGCGAAGTCCCTAGCTCCCCAAGGGTTTGAGATCCATCAACTACCCTCACCTGGTTTAGCTGGCCAGTTGAAGCTGTTTCTCGGGGTGTGGCCGCGGTTCAATGCTGACAGCTTCTAGGAGCCACAGGTGAGAGCTGAGTGCAGGGTGGGGACCAAAGGTGGGTGAACTACCCCAGGAGGAACACAATGTGTCCCACCAGAGGTACTAGCCCTCCCCTAACACCATTATTCAAATCTATGGTGCAAGTGAATTTGGAATAATGTGCAGAGTTCTGGCCACTCAATTTGCAGGAGACTCCAGTTCATCAGTTCATCAGTATCAGTCTTTAGTATCAGTCTCATTAGAAAAATAAAAATGTGGCTCCCTTCTACAACTGAAGACTTATACAAACTCACAACATATGAACAACTTGCATATAAACGCAGACTTGCCATGGACAAATTCAATGATATTTGGAATCCACTCTTACAAATACTGTAACAGGTTAAGATCTGGTGAAGTTTAATGACAACTTTGTAAAGTATAGAGTTTTGGGTTTTCCCCCTCCTCCCTTTATTTTCCCTTCTACACAGGTGCTGTCTCTCTTTTTCTTTTTCTCTTTTTTATTTATGTCCCACCATGTTTAGTACACATATAAATATGTACCTTTTGAACTTTCAATAAAGATGTCTGGGGAGAGAAAAACTTGCAGGAGACTCTCCCACAGACTGCAATCAGCTGCGTGTATAAGGGATGACAAGGAGGTCTCTCAAATAACCAGGCCCTGAGCTATATAGGGACTTGGCCCAGCAGCAAATTGACAGCCAGTGCAAATCCCACAAACAAGGCATCATGTGCTGGTGGCGTTTGCCCCCCTCCCCCGGCAAACCAGTTGCTTCCATCTGCACCAGCTGCAGCCTCTGGACCAACCCCGAGGGCAGCCCCACACACAGCGCATCGCAGTAGTCCAGTCACGAGGTTACCAATGCATGGGCAGCTGTAACAATGAACCAGCCCCTGCTTCCTGCCCCTCACCCCCTGATGTACCTACCAGGTTTGTAAAATAGTAACCATCTTCGCCAGACATCAGCCGGCTGGGGTTGCAGAACCGAGTGATATACTGGATGTTGGACTGGAGGCGAGGAGGGTTCCCCTTCAGAACAATGTAGATGAGGGTGGGCAGAAAGTCATCGGCCGAAGCCGGCTCATCCTTTGTGGTCCGGATGGCAGTGAAGATGTGTTTGCTGCAGCTGGTGATGCAGGCCAGCTTGTCCCGGGGGACACGCTTGGAATCCATCTCGATGATGTCTGTGAGACACGGGAGAAGCCAGAGGGTTAGGCAGGGGTGCATTCTCCAGCAGCCACGTGCCCACAGAGGCTCTGGCAGATAAGAAGGTCAGAGGCTCTGGTCCATGTGGGTCAGTGCTGCCGACACTGAATGGCAGCAGCTCTCCAAGGTTTTGTGCTGCTATACAAGCTGGTGGCACGACCAAATTTGGAATGCGGGATGCAGTTCCGGTCACCTCCCTTCATATTGTAGAGGTTCAGGAAAGGTCAAATGAATGAAGAGGCAAAGGTTGCAGCCTTTGGGGTGTTTTGGCTTGGAGAGAAGGCAAGCCGAATGAGCCCTCTACAAAACTATGCATGGCATGGGGAAGGCAGGTAGAGAAAAGTTTTTCTCCCTCTCTCGTCCTACTCATGGGCACCCACCCAAGGAAGCTGAACGTTGGAAAATTCAGGATAGACAAAAGGAAGTCCCCTCATGCAGCACAAACTGCAGAACTCCCTGCCGCAGGAGGCAGAGATGGCCACCAACTTGGGCGGCTTTAGAAGAGGATTGGACAAATACATGGAGAAAGGTATTGATGGCTACTATCTATGTCCTGGGACGTGGGTGGTGCTGTGGGTTAAACCACAAAGCCTAGGACTTGCCGATCATAAGGTTGGCGGTTCAGATCCCCGCAACGGGGTGAGCTCCCGTTGCTCGGTCCCTGCTCCTGCCAACCTAGCAGTTCAAAAGCACCTCAAAGCGCAAGTAGATAAACAGGTACTGCTCTGGCAGGAAGGTAAACGGCGTTTCCGTGCGCTGCTCTGGTTCGCCAGAAGCGGCTTAGTCATGCTGGCCACATGACCCGGAAGCTGTACGCCGGCTCCCTCGGCCAGTAAAGCGAGACGAGCGCCACAACCCCCGAGTCGTTCGCGACTGGACCTAATGGTCAGGGGTCCCTTTACCTTTATCTATGTCCTGCCTCCACATCTGGAGGCAGCAATGCTGCTGAATTTCTGCTGGTTTCCCTTTTTGGCATCTGGCTGGCCACTATGAGAACAGGAGGCTGGACTAGATGGGCCTTTGGCCTGACCCTTGAGACTCTTCTAATGTCCTTGGGACTCTTCCTAAGCCACACTCTTTCACCACCGCTACTTCCTATTCTTCTGGAGTGTTCCTGCCTAGCTGGAATAAGCCCTTTAACTCTGGAGAATAAGCCCTTTAACTCTGGCTCTCCCAGAGTTAGGTAGCCCTACCTGGAGATACTGAGGACCTGGACCTAGTAGAGCTTTCTGTGGGCAGTGCATGTGTTCTACTACTGAGCATATGGCCCTGAGCAATAAACACTGGGGAATCTTGTAAGAAACACAAAGATGCCCCTTTGGAGCGGTTAATCCCGATCCAGTCTTGGATTGTTTTCCAAGGAAAGATGCAGCAAAGCCACACACCGAGGGCTGCATCCATGTTCTTGAGGTTATGGTGCTTTAGCAGAGAGACATATCTGTTTCTGTGTCAGTGATTTTAAGGCTGGGCAATGGTTTTTCAGAGAGATCATGGCATTCCACCCGCCCTTGCGCCAGCTGGGACCCAGCATCCCTCGGCATACCTGTGATGGCCTTTACGACCACGTCGGAGACTTCGGGGATTTCTTCATTGACAGGAACACAGAGCATCTGAGGAGTGACCCAGTGCAAAGCTCTGAAAGTAGAGGAGGAAATAGAAGATCTTAAGAAATCAAGTTGGTAGAGCATGAGACTCTTAATCTCAGGGTTGTGGGTTTGAGCCCCATGTCGGGCGAAAGATTCCTGCATTGCAGGGGGTTGGACTAGACGACCCTCATGGTCCCATCCAACTCTACAATTCTAAGTTTATTGATTTTGGGAAAGCAAAGTTACAGCTACACTTAAAGCACTCTCATATCGCTTTAACAGACATGGAGAACCCCGGGAACTGTAGTTTGTCCAGGGTGCTGGGAATTATAGATTGATGTGGTCAACCCCCTTAAATGAACTACAGTTCCCAGAATTCTTTGGGGGGAGCCATGACTGTGGTGTGAGAGTGCTCATGTAAGACGTGAATGCAGCTGTAGCTTAACCTTCTTGTCAAACTAACATGCTCAAAAAGCTGAAAATATTTTAAAACAAGACTTAAAAAAAAAAAGAACAAGCAGAAAAAATATTTTAAAAACTGAATACAACCACCAACTACTTATTTCTGTATTTCTTGGGCCTGGTATGCTAATATATAATCTTCAAATGAAATTGATTTAATCTTATTTGTAAAATTAGTAACTAACCCAGTAATACTCCTTTCTGAACCTGATGTCCTGCGGTAAAAACCATGTAAAAATAAAAACTGACAATTAAGTTAATTACAGGGATGAATAGCAGAAAATTGCTTTTTTCAAAACATCGTTTTGCTGCTGCTATTGTTATTCTGTTTTTAACACAGTGTACAGAATACAAATTACAAGACATTAATCCTCCTTTCGTTATCAGGAGCAGCCCGATTAGGCATTCATCACTAGGGATATACCACGCACCATTTTATTTTAAAGGCTGGTGGACCAAAGTTGACTGTAGCAGAAAATTTATTGGGGGCAGGGATGAGACATGCAAGGGGAATCCAGCTAAAAATGTACATTTGATAGTACGCATTGGCCTCTAACTTGCATGACCCAACTGCAGGGCCAGGTTCCTCCACCTGCCACTCAAAAATCTGTGTGGCTGGGTAAGATTCCCAAGCAACATTGGTTGCTGGCTTGAAAACTACAGGGGCTGAGACAAAATAGCACACAAAGGCATATAAATGGGCTACTCGTGTTTACTGTGACTGTGTAAAAGTCCTGTGGAATGCTCTGTCACTGGAGAGTCAAGCAGATGCTTTCTGTGCCAACTTTTAAATGCCTGATTTTTTCCCCTATTCCGCCAGACTTATGCAGGTAATTAAGAATGCATCGTATTCCACAATGGGTAACGAATGTCTGCTTTTCAAAAACGAAGATGATAATTTTTGGTATGATTTTCTCTTTTTATTGCTAGAATTTTTTTATTTCTATACAATGGTATAAAAATATGTTTATAAATGAGTAATAAAATGAATTCAAAATCTCTTGCTTTCCCTGAAATGCTAGGGTCAGTGATAACCCACCCAGTGTTTTGTTTTAGCTTAGTGGACTAAGTTCCTGCTTGTTTTTACATTTTTACATTTTACATTTTTACATTTACAATTTTTTTTTGTTTGCATACTTTACCAAAAATGTCATTTTGAAACTTTTTTTTAAATGGGGGCTTACAAATGAGACAAGGACACCCCTTGGTGCCACCCTGAAGCAGGCAGAAGCGTAGCAACTACATACAGGCTTATCAAGCTGACTGAAGGCAGAACAACTTCCCCCAAGGGGGCACCCCGCCTTCCCAGAGCCACACCTGATCCTCCTTTGGACTGCAAGGTCCTTTTTCTCATCCTCCGTGGTTTCCGGGCAAAAAACGTATTTGTAAAGCCGAGTCATGACATACTTCTCGATCTGGTCCATCGCCTTCTCCGCTTTTTCCGGGGACACTGAAAAAAAGACATCCCAAGATCAAAGAATAGCTGGCTTCCCCACGCAGTTCAAAGAAGCGGAGGCAGAGTCTGCACCAAACTTCCGGTTCCACCTGTTTTTAGCTAAATGCTGCCTGAGAAAACACCTGAGCATCTTCTAGTCAAGAGCTCTCCTTTAAGAGCTGCCCTGCTAGATCAGACCAGGAGTGGGCTCCCTTGAACCAGGAAACTTGTTCAGCCCCTTATGTATGCTACTGCTACTGCTGCGGCCCGTGTTTTGTTAGCCCATAAATGGAAAACGAGCGAGGTCCCAACCAAAGAAGAATGGCAACCAAAGAAGGATGGCAACTTAAGAATATGCGCAGCTTGCAGACTTAACATACAGAAAAAGAGAACAAAAAGAACATATGTTTAGAGAAGATTGGCAAACGTTTATTGAATATATGGGAAATAATTGTGTGCAGCTGAAAACGCTGGCAGCATTAAGATAGATTCAACAGTGTAAATAAGTTTTGATGGATGCAATAATGGAATACTGAATGGTATAGTTTTTGTAAAATATGCAGGGATTAATGATATGTAAAATGAACCATGGAAAGAGAAGAAGGGAAGTCATTGATATCTTAAGGATGTAAAAATTAGGATTTTAAACTGTAAAACAGAAAATTTAATAAAAATTATATACAAAAAAAGAAAAGGAAAGGAAACTCGTTCAGCCCAGACACTGAGATCCAGCTCCAGCTCTGAGGGCCTTCTGGTGGTTCCCTCATTGCAAGAAGAGAGGTTATAGGGAATCAGGCAGAGGGCCTTCTCAGTAGTTGTGCTCACTCTGTGGAACGCTTTTCCATCAGTTGTCAACGAAATAAACAACTGACATTGAGAAAACATCTGAATATGGAAGTTCTTAATGTCTGATGTTTTACTGTGGTTTTATAATTTGCTGGAAGCTGGTTGGAGTGGCTGGGGAAACCCAGTCAGATGGGTGGGGTGTAGATAATAAAATTGCTGTTGTTGTTTCTGAACTAGAAGCTTGGCTCAAGAGCCAAGGGTCAGAGGGCCCATTTTCTGAACTCTACAGCATCACAGGACCCAGCCCTTGTGCCCTAAATCCCTTCTTGTTGTGAGGAGGGGGGAAAGAACATGGCTCTCCTCAGTGTCAGGTGCTCACGCTGTGTTTTAAAGCTCCCTCTTGCATGCTCCCACAGAAAAGAGGCCCACACAATCACAAAAAAGGCTATGGAGGGCTACTAGCCATGATGGTTCTGCTCTGCCTCCACAGTCAGAGGCGGAAATGCTTCCAAACACCAGTTGCTGGAAACCACAGGAGGGGAGAGTGCTGCTTGAGGGTTTCCCCCAGACATCTGGTTGGCTGCTGTGAGCAAGACGGGGTAGCTGTGAGGTTACCAATGAATGGACAACTGTGTTCAAGCTTTCCCATTCCCAGAATGGCTGTAGCTATCTTGCAACCAAAGCTGTAATGTGTGTGCATGCCTCCCTCCCAAGCCCCACTACCTATCAGCATCTAAGAGCAGAAATGAGAAATACCTTTCCAGCGGCTCTGCAACTTATCTGCCAAGTTCTGGTAGAAGTCCTGGGCATATTCGGACTGTTCCTCAATACTCAGGTCCTGGAAAAGAGCACCAGTCGCACAGGTGAGAATAGGCAGTGCAAAGTTACGATAAAAAAGATTCCGACTAAACATCAGGAAGAACTTTCTGACGGCAATAGCTGCTCAACTGTAGAACAGACTACTTCAGAAGGTGGTCCACCTTCCAATGAAAACAGAGGCTGGATGGCGTCCTGCCAGAGGGTCTTCAGCTGTGACTCCTGCATTGGTTTTCCTCAATATCTATTTCCAAAGCTTTCCCCTCCCCCCTTGTTTAACAACTAACCCAAAAAAACCAACATAAAATCTGAGTAGGTTATCTTAAGATGTGGCAGCTCCATCTGAGCCAAATTTCAAATATTCCTGCAGTAAAGACTGAAGTACGTATGCATACTTTCCCCATAAATATAACAAAAGCATACTACTTGAGCAGATAATCAGGACATTCACATTCTTTGAAGGGGCATAGTTGTTTTCTATTTTCACAAGTCAGCTCAACACCTAATATACATTAATTTCACTCCTTCAAAAGCAAGTCCCTGGTTTTAATTCCACCCACCCTCACTCCCAGAGCCTCCGACGGAAAGCGAGGCCTCTCCGCTCTTGCGAGAGGGACCTACCCGCTTGTGATGCATGTTTTCCAAAAAGTGTTTGCACTGCTTGTAGATCTCCTGGCCGGATTTATGGTATGTCTTGAGAAACTCAATGAACTCCTTGGACACCCGGTCTGTTTCGATGCTGACTTGCCGGCTGATCGAAGGGCTGGGAGCCTTAGTGTCTGGGACATCTGCGGGAGAGAAGACGGCACAACCATTAGGTCACCCCGTTATTTGACTTCTGCCGGGTTTATATTATGAACTGCAAAGGGTTCACTAACCATTCCATTTGGAATGTTGAGAAAGTCCATGGTGCACCTGTCATAAAATGGCTGCCAAGGGAGGGAAAGAACACAAAATGGTTGCCACCTCTAATAGAGCAGAAATAGCAGCCAAAAAAATGGTGTGGGCACTTGTGGGGGGGAGCAACATTGCATCTATCCTCTGTTCGGAAGGGAAGGGAAGAAGTGGGTATCCAATTTTGACATGTTCAATGTAGGGAAAGCCAAGCCAGTGCAAAGAGAAACTGAGCTGGAGGAGCAAAGGGTCTCCCCTGCGCTGTGGATTCTTGAGGTGATCTTTCGCTGGCACCAGAGGAGGTACTGGCACCCTCATGGCACCCCCTGCCATAGAATAATGGGGTGAGAGAACTGTACCTGAGTAGAAGCTTTATATGCAGAAAGCACAAAGCTCCATCCAGGCACTTCCAGATTGACAAGGTTTCCTCTCCCTCAAACGTTGCCTGGGGGCAGCCTTACCACCAGACTGCCTCAGTGGGAGAGATGGGAAGCAGGCAGCTCACTCCATCAGCTTTGCCAAAAGTCCAGCTCCTTTAGGCACCTCCTGCTCCTGAACTGCGACAGTTAGTCGTTCTAAGAACTGTGCTGCAGGGGGTTGGACTAAATGACCCTTGGCAGTACCTCCCAACTCTGCCATTCTATGATTCCATGGTGCCTGAGTTTGTTTTTTTCCTCTTCCCTGCTCATTCCTTTTCCTTTGTGTGTCGCAATTTGTTTATGGATTGTCAGCCTGTGTGGGCAGGGACTGTCTTGATGCAATTGACTGCATGCTAGCCGCTATGGGAGCCCTTTCGGCCAAAGAGCAGGCTCCAATAGATAAATTAAGCAATGCAATGTTTTAAAACGGCCACCAGCCCCGATCAAAAACAAGACAAGACAGCGTTCCGCAGGCTGCAAAAAAAAAGGCGCAAGCAAAGCCAAACATTGTCACGGTGCGCTCCAAAATGCAGCGGAAAGTCACCCACCTCTCCGTTTGCCAACCAGGACTGTTCGGAATGGAGGGATGGAGCGTGAGAAGGCGACGCAAATGGAGCAGGGCGGACGAGCGAAAAGCGATGGAACGAAAAGAGAGAAGGAGAAAGAGAGAGAGAGAGAGAGAGAGAGAGAGAGAGAGAGAGAGAGAGAGAACAAAACACAGGACAGTCTCAGTTTGCGTTTCACAAATACAACAGAGAGCAAAGCACAAATGTGTCAGAGGCAGGGCACACGATGACAGATGTCGGTTTGCAGCAGGGAGGGGAAGACACCAGGAGGCGTTTCACCATTTAAAGCTGGGGCCCAGGATACCTGGAAGATCGCATCTCCCTGTACAAATCTGCCCAGGTGTTAATGTCCTTGGGGAGCACCTTCCCTGTGTCCCTGGCAACCTGAAAGAGAGCCTTTTCTGTGGCTGCTCCCACATTCCACACTGTGGGATCCCCTTCCGAGAGGGCAGGCTGGCTCCCTTCTGCCGGCATGCTAAGATCTTGCTGTTCAGAGAGACCTTTGGAAACTAAGGTGCAGGCAATGCACCTAATATATTTTAACTACTAACTAGGTTTTTTATGATTAATTTGTGTTTTGTAACGATGTTTTTAAGTGGTGGAAGCTGCCTCAAATCCCAGCTTGGGAGAAAGTGTGGGATATAAATAGATTAAATAATAACCCTTCACAGGGTTGCTGTGGGGGCGAAATAAGGAAAGGCAGAACCATGTATGCCACCTTGAGCTCCTTGGAGAAAAGAAAAGGTGGGATACAAATGTTAAATAATGGCTGCTCAGCAACCATTGCATCCAACCACCAGGAGCTCCTTAGTATGCAGTGATGCAAGATGGCAATGAATTGCTTATCACTGCTCTGTGGCAGGGCTGGTCCAGGTAAGCTGACCTTCCCACCGGAGCAACTTCTTTTAAACATGCACAAAAACTCTCCTCTTAAATGTTCTTCCCTTTCCCCCCCTCTTTCATCCCCTCCCCCCTTCTTTCCTTCTCTTCTTCCTTCATCTCTCTCTTCCCCCTTTCTTTTTTCCTTTTTTCCTGCTATGGTATCTTCTCTCTTACATATACTGTCTCAATTATTATTATCACTACCCGTTTTATTTCAATGCACCTCTCTCTACTAATTTCTGGGGGGGCGGGGAGAGAGAGAGAGTGTGTCCCTTTCATATTTGCTTAGACTAACCTCATTTCTAACGGGTGGGGTAAGGAAATTAAGTACATACAGACCTAACAAACTTGAATATCAACTTTTTCGTATTTTAGGCACCCCCTCCCCCTCCAAAAAAAAGCCATGATGAGGCACCACTAAGATGTCTGAACCACATGACAATACAAATGAGTTTATCTGAGCTTTTTAAACACAAACAAAAAGCACATACACCCTTTTTGGGTTTGTGTATCTAGCTTGGGGGCAGAGGCGCAAGAGAGGGAAAATGTATGGATTAGGAAATTAGTGGGGCTGTGGGACTGAGCACCACAAGACACACACACAAACACAGAAACACACACTGAAGACAGAGTGTCCAGGAAACAGTGTTCTACCCAAAGAGGACACACAGCCTGGCATTATCTTTTAAGGGACTTCTACATGGGGGTCTTGAAGACGTGCAACTGTTCACACCAAGTGTCTTCATTGTTGACTCTGCTGCAGCCCAATGTACACGGTGGAGGCTTAAAAGCATGCTTGCTCCTTTGGAGCACCTTTCACACAAACACCAAACCCCCAAACCCTCTACTTGAACAGGTAGGGCGGGGGATAGGAAGGTGGAGACTCACCGCAAGACACAGAAACACACAGGAAGCTCAAAGGCAGGCAAAGCATCAGTGAAAACTGTTATCTAGAGGAACATCCACATTAACCTAAAGCCTCGCACTACGGTTGTGCCACTTTCCTGGCTAAGCAAGTGCCAGAGGACCGTAATTTCTCCAGGACTACAGGAAGCAATATGTGTTCCTTCTTCAGAGCCCCCCCCCCCCCCCCCGCGCGCTTGAGGGGCAGAGAGTGGGGTTATAGCCCTCCAGCCACTACCAGGCTCCAACTCCCATCAGCCCCAACCCTTGGTCAAGAGATGATGAGAGTTGTGGTTAAGATACGAAGAAGAGCCCAGCTGAATCAGGCCCACATATGTCTAGCATCCTCTTCTCACAGTGGCCAACCAGATGCCTGTGAGAACTCGCACGCAGTACCAGAGCACAAGAGCCCTCTCCTCTCCTGTGGTTTCCAGCAACCACTATTCAGAAGCATCACTGTAACTGTTGAGAGAGAGCATAGCCATCTTGGCTAGTAGCCATCAACAGCCCTCTCCTCCAGGAATCTGTCTAATCCTCTTTTAAGGATTTGATTGTGGTTAAGAGACCTGATTATCCCCAAACACCCCAGCAGGCCTCCAACAACTCTCCCATTGTCCCTGACCACTGACCATGCTGAGCAGGGCTGAAGGGAGATGGAGTCCCTTTGTACCTGGGGTGCCACAGGTTCCTCGCTCTTGTTGTAGCGTTGAGGGGAGGGCATGGAGAAGACGGTCAGGAGTCTAAATATCACGGGCGATATGATGCCCAAATTGTCCGAAACCTGGTAACTGTTCAGAACAGATGCACTTCTGGAATCTTAGCAGGTTTACAGAGAGCGAGGATTTAACTCACTAGACATTTAAGGCCATTTAGGCCAGGTTTTGAACCGCATGTTCTTCCTCGGCAGTTACATTTGGAGCAGAAATCGGGGAGGTAGGTTATCACAGAGGGCAAATTCTGATCAGAAGTGATAGATCCTTTCATGCTGGATGCTGGGGTCCAGGATGTGGGACACCATTGCTACTATACCATACCAGGAGACACTCCAGCATCATCTAGCTGGCTTCTGCCAGAAACCCCGCGCTTAATCCAATGTGGTGTAGTGGTTCGTGTTGGACCTGGGAGAGACCAGGGTTCGAATCCCCAGTCGGCTCTGAAGCTCACTGGGTAACCCTGGAGCCAGCCACTGCCTCTCAGCCTAACCAACCTCACAGGGTTATTGTGGGGATTAAATGAGGAATCATGTACGCCACCTTGGGCTCCCCCCTGCAGAAAAAGGTGGGCTATAAATGTGATAAATAACATAAAATAAATTTGATGCAGCCTTTGACTTCAAAAATACGATATCCACCTTTTGGGTGGGGGGGGAGGGAGGGAGGGAGTACATTTTCTTGAAACAGCCAATCAGGGCAGCTCATAAGAAGTTTGGCAAAAAGCAGCAAGGAAGAGGAGAGCCCTACTGTGTTCAGAAGAACACGAAGAGGTAGTGCTCAGGAAAAGCTGGGGCATCTGAGGAAGGGCTGCAGCTCAGTGGCAGAGCATCTGCTTTGCATGCAGGTCCCAGGTTCAATCCCCAGTATCTCCAGTTGAGCTAGTAATGCCCCGTCTGAAACCTCTGGAGAGAGGCTGCCTGCCAGTGTAGACAATACTGAGCCAGATGGTCCAATGGCCCGAGTCTGTATAAGGCAGCTTCTGTGAAACAGAGTTGTACCGTCCTGTAGTTTAAGCACATCAGATCTAGCTCTGTGGGGGCAGGGAAGAGCCACAGCTCAGTGGTGGAGAGCATCTGCTTTGCATGCAAAAACGTCCAAGGAACAATCCCCAGCATCTCCAGGTAGCTCTGGGAATACTCTAACTGGAGAGTTGCTGCCAGTCAGTGTAGGAAGCACCATGTTAAATGGACCAACATCTGCCTTAGCGTAGTATAAGGCAGCTTCCTGGGTTCCCATCGGCCTTCCGGACAGATATAATGAATGGGAAATGTGTCGTTCAAGCACAACAGAAACCATGTAGGAAGCTGTTTCTATGAAAATTGGACCCCACAGAACCCTTGAAAAAACAGGTTAGGGAAAGGCAAAGAAACAGAAACAAAAACCGCTGCAGACAGAAAAGCTTGGATTCGGAAAGCCCAAAAAAGTGCAGGATACGGCTGTGGATACACACAGCTCTCTTTTTATTTCTTAAAAACATGTTTCTAATCCTTATTGGGACAAAGGTAGGGTTGGAAGTGTGTGGGTTAAGACTGCTTAATTCTCAGAAGCAAGGAAACTGGTCAAGCAACTGGAGGGGGAGCATCTTCCCCAATACTAACCACCTCAGACCCCATGACCAGCAAGTGAGGCCTTCTTGGTGGGGCTGCCACCAGGGCTGCCCACCTGGTGCTGACCCACAACAGAGCCTTTTCAATGGAGGTTCCCTGGTTGTGGAATACCTTCTCTAGTGAAGTGTGATTGTCTCCGTCCTTATTCAGGAGAAATGTTCCTATTGACTCAGGTGCATAGGGTGACTGAAGAAGACTGTTCCAGGCAACCCTGAGAACATGGGATGGAAAAATGTGTTTAATGGCCTGTAGAGTAATTTTTTGAATGGTAAACTGATTGTAGATGTTTTTTATTATGTTTTTAGAATGTTTTAAAATGTTTGCTTTGTTTTTGTTTCAAATGGTACATCTGTTTCCTGCCCATGGCTCCTCAGTGAAGAGGAGCAGAATATAAACTGGACTGAAATGAACTGAACTGAAAAATAAAATAAAATTAATTCAGAGTCCCTGCCCCTCCCAAGACTAGCAAAACTAGAATTATGTAAGGTCAGTCAATTTGCAGACAAGGGGCAGAGTCATAGTGTGTGGTTATAATTATGACAAAGGGCACCTTCAGCCCTGTTCTATTTCTACATTCAAAGACTTGCTTTTTTAAAGGAAGAAGAACACTAATAGTTGACCTAAAAAAAATTAGAAATAATATAATCTCATTTCTGTCACATAATTTCCCCTTTTCACTGTTATGGCCTGGAGGGGCAGCTTTGATCCAGCAGCTTCTATCTCTCAGAGCCTTTTTTAAAAATCTGCCCTTCTTAGAGCCGGAAGGAAATATTCCAGTTCAGAACAGTCTCAAGGCCTGAGAATTTTTAGTTTTGCTTAAAACCTAAGAAAAGAAACATCAATGCACACAAGAGACTCCATTATGCACATTCAACACTTTAGTAAGTTAAAACCATGTGGAATGCAGCAAGTCTTTTTATCCATATTTTCTTGAAGGAAAGAACCAAGTTTCTAGGCTCATAAGCTAGTTTCTGGAATGTTTTAATTACATTTATAACCCTCCCTTCCTCCCAAAGGAACACGGGTAGCTTCTGGCTTCTTATTTTATTTATCTAAACAAGATTTACATACTGCTTAATGGCAAGAAACTCTCTAAGAAAAAGCCCCTGCAGGCCCTCAGCAAATTGTAGAGCAGCCTTTGCTGATCAGGTGCTCTCCAGAGGTTCTGGACTACAATTCCCATCAGCCCCTGGGCAGCTGCCTGCTCCTTCCACAGCAGCTAAGGTCGTCTGACAAGGTCCTCCTGGCTGTGCTGCAGCCTGCAGAGACCTGCCTGACTGCGACCAGCGGGAGGACATCCTCATGGAATCGCCTCCCTTCCGAATCAAGACACAGAAGACCCTTCAGCATCTCACTAAAAACATATTGTTTCCCACCTTTACTAGACCC
Organism: Podarcis siculus; assembly: GCA_034642415.1. Classification (NCBI taxonomy): domain Eukaryota; kingdom Metazoa; phylum Chordata; class Lepidosauria; order Squamata; family Lacertidae; genus Podarcis; species Podarcis siculus. Next base: position 13,963,048 of record JAXCMG010000018.1, read on the forward strand.
TGATACCAGGGTGATCACAACAGCTTGAAATATATCTGCTCTGGCCCAATGCCAGCTGCTATTTTATTTATTCTGCAGGTATTTTTGTACACAGCCTTGTGATGCTTAAATACTTAAGAACACAAGAGGAGCCTGCTGGATCAGGCCAGTGGCCCATCTAGTCCAGCATCCTGCTCTCACAGTGGCCACCAAGATGCCTCTTCTAGGAAGCCTGCAAGCAGGACTCAAGCACCACAGCTCTCTCTCCCCTCCTGCGGTTTCCAGAACAACTGGTATTCAAAGCATTGCTGCTTCCAACCACAGAGGAAAGCCATCACGGCTTGCAGACAAGGATAGCCTTCTCGTCCTCCATGAACTTGTCTGGTCCTCTTTTAAAACCATCCATGTTGGTGGCCATCACTGCCTCCTGCAGAAGCAGGTTCCACAGTTTGTTCAGTGCAGCCGCCTCCATGTTCTTGTTCTCATAGTAAAATTGCTCCCTTCTACAGTGGTACCTCTGGTTGCGAACAGAATCCGTTCCAGAGGCCTGTTCGCAACATGAAAAGAACACAACCCGCTGCGGCGCGTCTGCGCACACGCAGGTTGCGATTCGTCGCTTCTGCGCATGCGCGTGACATCATTTTGCGCTTCTGCACATGCGCGAGCAGCAAAACCCAGAAGTAACCCTTTCCAGTACTTCCAGGTCGCCGCGGGACATAATCTGAAAGAACGTAACATGAGGTATGACTGTATTGAACTGTAACTTTCTGCTCCATAGCCCAAGCTAGCAGAGGTAGAAATACCAATGTAGCATAATGGTTAGGACTATCGTTGGGATTATGACCTGGGAGACTAGGGATCGAATCCCCACTCAGTCATGAAGCTCACTGGGCAACTTCGAGGGCCACTCACTGCCTCTCAACCTAACCGACCCTCACTGGGTTGTTGCAGGAGATTAAATGAGGAGAGGGGGCAATAGTGTATGCCACCTGGTACTCCTTGGAGAAAAGGTGGGACAAAAATGCAATAAATCAATAAATAATAAAACCTGCTGCTTTAGTTCTTTGCTTAACTTGAGCCGTGGTCTTGGCCTTTCCAGCAGAAAGTTCAACCAAAATGACAGAACCGCTATTTGTGTCGTCTTGCAGGGAAATGATGAACGCGCTCAATTTGAAGGACTGCGGTGTCTCCAATTCCAACACGGGAAAGGTGGTAAGGAAGCAGTTTGATCAATTGAGGAGAGGCCCTATGGGAGCTACTCCTGGCACAACCCTAGCTTTGGATTTGGCAAAGCTGCTAAAATGAGCAGAGAGGCGGGTTTGGTGCGGCTGGGCCGCGTTACCTTCAGCAGGAGAAGAGAGTTCCCAGGGTGGAGTAAAAATCTCCTTCAAGTCCCTGAGAAGGTTATCAGCACTGAGCTCCTTCCCAAGCTGTCCGGACTTAACGCTGGACTCCTGAGCGGCTGGAACAAATGCAAAAAAGGCAAGGACTCCCGAGGGTGACACAGTTAAGGGAGAGGGAGGAGAGGAGAGACCAAAGACCTGGCAGTTCTCGTTCACAGACAGGAAGAGAGGCCCTGATGAACTGCAGGTAGTTTTATAGTGTTGGAAGTGTGGGATAGGACTTGCTGAGAAGGCTGTGTGAAGGGGTTAAAACAGGCAGAGAGGGGAATCTCCCAGTGCCTACACTGTCTCTTCCTGCCCTGTCCTTTGAAACTGCAGACTGATACTCTTGGGTTGCAAGCTCTGGCTTCCACCGCCCCCCCCCCGGCCCCCTTCTTCCAACCCTGCGCAGAAAGGCCATCTCAAAAATCATCTCTGCTGAGAACAAAGGACCAAACGTGGCTCTCAGTGCTGTCATTAGCTGTAGCGTTTCCTTTACAATAAAGGTAATGCAGCTGTATGTGCTGTGGGTTGTGCACTTTGAGAGCTCTGCTGGTTTATCATAAAATAATATTTTTCCGAGTTAGGTGATGACTCAGGCCAGCTGATTTAAGAGTCTGGAAAGGGCCACTATAATTGCGGTCTACCAATCCAAATGGCTAGTGAAACAGAAAAACTTGAAATCGTTACCCAGCTGTTGTTTTTAAAAGCCCCCCCCCCCCAACTGCTCCCCCGCTTACCCTTCTTAGCTCCCGGTCGAGATGACGCCCCAAAGAATTTCTTCACCGTCGTCACCTTCCGTGATTTCTCGTTGGTTTTCTTCTCCTCAAACTTGGTGAACGTGAGCGACTGAGCCCCTTGAGGGTGCTGAGTGCTTGCGTAGGCCTCCTCCTCCTCACGCTGAAGCCTGCAACCGGGTGGAGGAAACAGAGCCACAGTTAGTTCCAGCAAGAAGCACTGCTGCTGAGTTTCACCAGCAGCTGGGAATCTCCCCTGTCTCCTCCAGGGTCAGATTCTGGCTCCACAATAAAATCAAGTCACACATTTAAGCCAGGCTTCTGGCCTACACCTTGCAGCAGGCTGGGAATGGCAATACTATAGACTGCAGTAAGTGCATACCATTTCTAAACATGCCCCCCGTAAGCAGAAGAATTAGCAGATCAAGCATAATGGTTTTATCTCGCTCATTTCACAGTCTGCCAACTTTATACTTGCAGAAATTTCATTTATTCATTTGCACCCAGAGCATAAGAACGTGATCCCTTTATACTGTGTGAAAGGATGTTGAGGCCCATTCCAATGTGTGAGCACACACGCACGTGCACACACACCAAGCGTAAGAATTCTGAAAGCTTTGTTCTACCCTATCCAATTGCCCAACCAATTTTGGTATAAATCTCTGTTTATTTCCCCTTAACTGTCCCAGGAAGGCTGGAAGTGCAAGAACAGAGACAATCAGCTGCTAGACCAAGAACGGAGACAATCAGCAACTAGACCAAGAACAGAGATAATCAGCTGCTAGACCATATACAGCGGTGCCTCAGTTCTCAAATAAAATCCATTCCGGAAGCCCGTTCAGCTTCCGAAACATTCGAAAACCAAGGCATGGCTTCCCATTGGTTGCAAGAGCTTCTTGCACTCAGCGGAAGCTGCGTCACACATTCAGGTTTTGAAAAATGTTCGAAAATGGAAGCATTTACTTCAGGGTTTTCAGCGTTCAAGAACTGAAACGTATAACAATGCAGGCATTCAGGAACCGAGGTTCCACTGTACTGCTACATCCTGCAGCAGCAAATTCCACAGGTTAACCATGTGCTGTGTGAAAAACCACTTCCAGCTGTCATCCAGCATTCAGTTTTCTTGGGTCTTCATTTTATGAGATGAGAGAGAGGAAGAAAAAAAAACTTCTTCCACTGTGCCTAATTTTGTGAATTTCTATTGTGTCCCGGCCTCTCCATTCCTCTGTCTAAACTAAAAAGCCAAAAATGTTGTTCCTCAATGTGCTCCAAACCATTGATCAGTTTGGTTGAAGTAGGCACCCTCTATTTGTCCTGTACAGAAACAGCTGGAGATGTTTTTGGTTCCAATAAGCTTTCCCAGCTGGATACCACAAGCATCCACTTGTTTTAGTCTTCTTTTAAATGTATTTGCTATTTCGTGTTTTAATTATCTTGTGTGTGAAGAACAACAACAACTATGGGCCTTATGAAACACTGTGGGGTTTTTTTCTCTGATCAAGGAAAGCTTTTTAAAAGAAAAGGCTGGAAAAGACTCCTTGCCTGAAACCCTGGAGAGCCACTGCCAGTCAGTGTAGGCAATACTGAGATAGAGGGACCAGTGTTCTGATTCAGCATGAGCTGGCTTCCCATGTTCCTTACTGCTTGGGGAACTCTCCACATTGCAGTTTCAGCACAGACATGACCAAAACGCCCCCTTTCAGTCTCTCACACACATACACTTCAGCTGTCCCCACCCAATATCCTACCAAAGAACTGACATGTTACGAAGCATTATCTTTGTAGAGGGCTGTTTAAAAAAGCAATTCAAGCCACAGATTAACATGCAATTTGCGGCAACGCTACAAAAGCTGGAGCTAAGCATTTCTCCCTGATGCCAACACCTCCTTACCTCTCAGCCAGCTCCCAGTCCTCCTGGATTTGCTTCTGCCTGGCCTTTTGGTACTCCTCCCTCCAGCACTTGGAGCAGAAGCCCTGCCAAGCCGGGTTGCCATAGTAACCGCATCCTTTCTTGCAGAGCAGTTCGGACTGGTCCACGTGGATGCCTCGGCGTTCCGACTTCAGGCTCATCTCGCTCCTGCTGTGGTGGGAGGGAAAAGGGGGTTGTTTTTAAATGTCACTCAAATAAGTAAACGTGGGGGAGGTCCTACACAAATCAAAGAAACCAGCTGGGGAAAGTGGCATTTGCAATGCCAGGAATAAAATGCCACACAGCACCTCCCCTCCCTAATTCCTCAGGAGTTCAAGATAGGTAATAATAAAATGCTACTGGAGCAAAGCCATCTTCCTAGTTGCAGAGCTCCTGTTATGCAATCCTAGAAATCCTTCTTTCTCAATGTGGAGCCCTCCAGATGTTTTGCATTACAATCCTCATCAGTCCCTGACAGCACAGCTGCATGTTGCTGGGGGCCAATGGGAGCTGTAGTTCAAAACATCTGCAGGGCACCAGGATGGGGAAAGATGTCATAGAGTGTTGTAACTAGATAGATTAGCAATGAGTTCCATGAGTCTCGTCATGGAGAAGGCTATCAATGGCTACGAGCGGGGATGGCTCAGCTGTGCCGTCATGGTCGGAGGCAGCAATGCTTCCAGATACCAGCTGCTGGAAGCCACCGCAAGAGAGAATGGAGATTTCCCACAGGTATATGGTTGCCCACTGTGAGAACAGGGTGCTGGACTAAATGGGCCACTGGCCTGATCCAGCCGGCTGCTCTTATGTTCTTAGAAGGTAATACGCTGCAAGATTTAGCAGCAAAAGGAAACACACACACACAGGCCAAGACAGTCCAGAACTTGAGCTATAAACATAAAATGGCCCCAAAAAACAAGATTTAAGTTCAAGCTAAATAGCAGCCTGGCTGGTGGCCAGCTTATCTGCACTGGAAAGAGAGAAAGACTTGGCACCAAAATCACTATGGGAGGTTGTCAACTATTTCACCAACCTGCCCACCCTAAATATGAGTGCTGTTTGACTGAGGCTATGCCATGCTTTGCATTCAGGGACTGTAATTTTTACACATGCATCCCTCTTATCATGCCAATGCCTAGAGTGGGCAACACAATTATATACAGGGCTATGTGTAGTCTGTGTGTAAAACAGGTCTGTGACTATCGTTCTTCCACCATTCTGGCAGAGATGAGTCAGGCTGCAGAAAAAGCCAGGGGTTCTCCCCCTCCTGCTGTGACCAGCTCACCTTGCCCTGGTCTCCCAGAACCAGAAGACGGCAAAGCAAAGACAGAAGAGGGATGAAGAAGGTGGAGCAGACGGGCATGGTGACGAAATTTCAGATTGCTTGGGATGGAATCAAGGGCGGAGGAGGAGACTTAGGCAACTGTGGAAAGGCCAGGGACCTTCAGTCTGCACAACTGCCTTATAGGAGCCAGATTTACTGGGACGAGTTGCTGGGCTCACTAGGCCCGGCCTCCTGAGTTGACCTCATTTCCTTGAATAAAAAGTTAACTCTATTAACACCATGTAATTTATTGCCATCCTGCTCCTGACAGCCAGCGACACACACCCCAAACATGAGAAAAACAGCCTCATGGCATTATGTGATAAGAATATGAGTTCACAGCAATTCAGTATAATTGCAGGAACAAGAGGCCAACTGCAGAAAACTATCAAGACAGCACAGAGAGAAAACGCATTATCAGCCACCCTGATAGCTATGGAGTTATCACCAGGACCTAGAAGGAAAACTGACACTGTCAAGATTTATCATGCAAGGTAGGCGCTTTCGTGCAACTCACTCAAAGTGTGTCTGCAAGGAGATTATGCAAAGGCTAGTCAAGCAAACTGTGTCCCGCCCAGTGGGTGGAGGCCTGCAAGGACAGTCTGTCATTCCTTCAAATGACCAAAATAAAACAAGTCAGAAGGGAGGGCCCAGTTGGGGCAGGAGCTGCGTGCAAAAGCAACCTGCATAGAGCTGGTAGGCAAGGGAAGTGGTCACTTCACAAGATGCAAATATGAAAAATATACAGAGATTAAAACTGGAGGTAGAATGTTCATCCAAAGGGAGAGAGAATCCAAGAGTAGCAGCAGTAACGCCTTTATTGGAACTAAACAGTCACCAAGCAAGAAAGCACTGAGTTCCTCAGCAGTCTTCTTCAGGTTAGGGGTGTTTTGTTGCTGGTTTGTTTTTTTTCCTTAACATAAAAAAATGAGAAAGAAATAATGCCATTGTACAAGACTGAAGAGCCCCAGAATCTGCACACTTCAAGTTGGAACAGGGGAAGTGTCATGCAGAATTACTCAGCCTAGGCCACCCTTGAAGCAAGGAGTTCTCATTCTACCCAACCTCTCCATCCAGAAAGACAGGGAAAATATCCTTCTGCCCAAGACGATGAGGAGCTTCTTGGTTTAGCTGTCCCAGTGACCTCACTCAGAATAAGGGAACTGCACAGGTTCGTGCAGAACAAGGAACAAACAGAAAATGATTAAGCCTGTCCTAACTAAGCCACGAGAATGCAAGTAAGTCTTCTGCCGTTCCTTAGGAGCAGCTGACAACCAGTGAATGAAAACACCCTTTTTCTAAGTAGGAGGTTGAAAGCAAACTTGGCAGCCCAACGCTGATGGGGAAAGAGGAGAGCTGCCTTTGCAGGCCTGGAATACATCTAAGAGTGTGCAAATGTTTGCTCGTGCTGAGTCAAACACGCAGAGGCACTCAGGCAGAGGCACTCAGGAATGTCACCGGTATGCAAGAAGCCTTGGGAACGAAAAGGACCGGGATGACTTCATCATCAGTATTTTCCATGAATTCTCTGCAGGCTCTAGGAGGCAACTCGACTCCACAGCCGCACTCAGCACACAGTGGGATAGTTAGTTGCCCTTGACCCATTTAATCCAGAAAGGTGCTGAGAAAGAGCGGGAGAGAGAGGCGTTCTGCAACCCCTGACAGGCATTTTGAAAAGGCAGTCAAGTTGTGAGGTCACCAGAGAATCATGGGGAGGGACTGAGCTGCCTGCAAGTCAAGACAGCAGCCAGAGCTAGAAAGCTGTAGGGTCAGGAACTCATTTTTATAGGGGCAGCAGTGTCAATCTGCTACACAAAGTGAAATGGAAACAGTAGCCTTGCAGCATTTCAGCAGCTACATCTGAAAAATGGGGTGGACAAGGGAGGGAAGGTCAAGAGCCCGGGGGGGGGGGGGGAATCAGTTCCCAGAAAGTCCTCTTTAACACAGTTACCAATCTCTTGCTAGTGACAGAAAAGGGGGGTGAGAGAGAGGGCACAAACACAACTGGGTCCTGGATTTAGAATGTGGTGTCCAAATGCTGATCTTCTGCACACAGGGTAGGGAATTCAACTTGTACCAGAAAGTCTGGGGTGCACACCTCCACTCAAAGGGGTGGGAGGAACTCTTTAGCAGTTTCACTTTCCAAACCACAGTAACATACCAACATCAAAATCGTTCTTCCATCACAAGCTCCTAACATTTCTTCCCCAACGCACCCCGCCCTTTTCCGATCTAATAAACTAATCAGCTCCAGATGATTAATCTTCAGAACAAACTGGCTGGAGCCACGTCTGCGCTAGAGGCAGCACCAGGCTCAGCGGCATGGGGAAATGCAAGGGGCAGCAGGCAGGGACGGAGGGAGAGAACTGGGATTCAAGCTGCAGCAAGGACCGAGGAAAGGAAGCTGGAGTCTTCCTCTAGTTTTAGAACTCCAAGCATCATTTTTCTTCAAACGCTTGTGAGAAACACGAAGAAAAATCACTGGGCAGATTGCCGTGCTGATGGGTCACCATCAGCGAAGAGCCACCGTCTCTTCCTGGTACAGCACACTGTGCTGTTTATGCAAAAGGTCCCTTCAGTTATGGGATGCCTTAGGCTGAATCAGTTGGCCCCTTTCGCTCAGAACTGTTTACTCTGGCAGCAGCTCTCTAGGGTTTCAGACTCAGGTTTCTCCCAGTGCTACCCAGAGAGGCCAAGGATGGAAACTGAGCCCTTCTGTGTGCAAAGCAGACACCCTACCACTGAGCTACAGCATCTGCCCTTTAGGAGAACCATAGAATTGTAGAGGTGGAAGGGATCCTTAGGATCATCTAGTCCAACCCCCTGCAATGCAGGAATATGCAGCTGTTCCATAAAGTATCAAACCGGCAACTTTGGTGTTATCAGCACCACGCTCTAACCAACCACTAGTAAGAGTCAACAGCACTAGGGGACATGAACCAAATGTCTAAAGAGAGTAAGGCATATTCATATGTCCATATACACTTCAGTTTAGTGTGTCTATGGGTAGATTTGTAAATCTGCTCACAGGACAGAAATGTCTGTTTACCTCCTTACACTCAATTCTCTGTTTACCCCCATAGGAAGCCTCCCCACCCCCTCTACCGCCCTTGGGATAAGTGTTAGAAATTAACCAAGCGTCCAGCACGTTTTGTGACTGACACTGGCCCAATTGCAACCACATGGAGATATCTGGATGCCATGTTGGCAACAGACATCTCCATCTAGCTGGCCCCTCCAGCTCTCTTAAGCAGACAAGCAGAAGAGCTTCCTTATTGCATTTATATCCTGCCTTTTTCTCCAAGGACCCCATGGTTCACGCCGCTCCTCAGTTAATTCCTCCAATAACCCTGTGAGGTAGTTTAAGAGGCTGTGACTGGCCCAAGGTCACCCAGTGAGCTTCATGACTAAAAGAGGATTTGAACCCTGATCTCCCAGGTCTTAAGTCTGACACTAACCACTACACCACACTGGCTTCTAGAGTACCGGTACTTCTGCTATGGGGCAGCTATAAAAATTAAGTAGATGATGAATATGAGGAACGTAAAATGTCACTTAGAGGATATGAAATATTGTCCTTGCAGCTTGAATTTGTTTTATGCTGGATTGTTTTATTTAATGTGTTGTAAACTGCTTGGATGTTTTTTTCCTTTTTGGGTTTGTTTTTGGGTGTGGAACTCCCTGCCACTAGAGATTAGGCTTAAATTTGCCTAGTGGAAGAAACAAACTCAGACATCAGTTCTTATGATGAGAGCTCTTCCAATGCTACATTTTATAGGCTAAGGCCCTCAGGAGCAGGAACCTGCCTTGTTGTACACCATAAGTACCACCAAACACCTTGTGATGCCACAAAAATAATATTGTTTATCCCAGCTCAGAGAACTCAAGGTGGTGTATGGCCAGGGGTGGGCAGAAAGTAAATTAGGATCTACTGGTAGATCTCAGTGATTTATAGCAGCAAAGGGTGGTAACTCCCAATTTTTTAACAAAAGCAGTAACTAAAAAAACACACCCACCCACAGCTCATGGAATCACAGAATTGTAGAGTTGAAAAGGATCCTGAGGGTCATCTAGTCCAACCCCCTGCAATGCAGGAATAAATTATTTGCTAGAAAACACCACTTGGGGAAAAGCGAAGTGATCTTTTGTGGGTCAGAACATGGGATCCTAATTCTGGTACTGGTTACAAAAATTCCTTGACTGATCACATGCTCAGAATACCTGTTGCTTAATTCTTGGTGTACATGCATCCACCTGAGCTATGATTTTGTCCCCAATCCTCGATACGAGTCTTTCCCCACACTTCCATTTGTCTCCTGACAACCACCCTGCAACACTGACTAGTTTATTATTGCATTTAACAGTGATATCAACATAATGCTAAAATAAATAAAATTCATATAATACTGCTAATCATAATAATGTTAAGCTCCCAGCTTATGTTGGGGGGGGGCAGCTCCCATGACTCATTAAAAAAGTTAAGACAAATTACTACAGTCTACACACACACAGTTAATAAGTTGACAACAAAACATGATTACCTCCATACCAACAGTTGGAGAACAACATGCTAACTTCCCAAGCAAAAATTTTTTTAAAAAAATCTGCATAAGCCTGTAAATCACTATTAAAGTAACTCAAAAACTAATTATACTTTATCACACAACAGTTCTATTTATACTTTTACATTTCCAGTTTATGCAAGAGGGACCTTTGCACTCTTCCTCCAAAGCCAGGGAAGACCAGCCCATCTATAACTGCTTCTTCACCATGATTTTTTTAAAACAGTAATACTAAATTTAATTCCAGTTTTATCTACTGTTGTTAAGTCTTCATATACAATGTAATTACATATTCTATATAGAGTATATAATTGTAGGTAACCTATCATTTGTGGTCATAAAGGACCACCTTGTCCTCAGGGGAGGAGATAAGTGACCCACTACGCAGCACTTAGGGTGACGTCCAACTCAAAAAGTCAACCACTGAAGTCATTGTTACTCAAGCCCACTGATTTCATTGTAACCAGTGTTGGTCCTACTCAGAGTAGGCTCACTGAAATGAATGGGCATGACTTCCTTAAAGGTAAAGGGACCCCTGACCGTTAGGTCCAGTCGTGGCGGACTCTGGGGTTGCGGTGCTCATCTCGCTTTATTGGCCAAGGGAGCCGGCATACAGCTTCCGGGTCATGTGGCCAGCATGACTAAACCACTTCTAGCGAAGCAGAGCAGCGCACGGAAACGTTGTTTACCTTCCCGCCGAAGCGGTACCTATTTATCTACATGCACTTTGACGTGCTTTCGAACTGCTAGGTTGGCAGGAGCTGGGATGGAGCAACGGGAGCTCACCCCGTCGCGGGGATTTAAACCTCCGACCTTCTGATCTGCAAGTCCTAGGTTCTTAGGCCCCTTCATTTTGGTGGGTTTCCTCTTGAGTGCAGTTTAACTGGAAGCAACTCAACGGATCTACCGCCAGGTACGACTATTACTATTATTAATTTATCCCTTTATAGATCACCTTTCACCATAAGTCTCAAGGACAATGACAGCCATATAATCAAAACAATAGGTTGAAAAACGATTTTAAAAATCAAATATATGTTTAAAAAGGCAAAGACCTCAAAACATTCACGCAGCTGGAAACAGCAGCTAACATTTGATAAGATCCATAATGCTAAAATTATTTTTAACAAAGGATACCATCATTCACTGATAATATAATGTTGATCCATAAGTAATAAAGATGTAAGAAGGTAAATATAATGCATTAACTGGTAAGCACAGAGTTATAGTTAACTTGCAAAATAAAGCCGTCGTAAATATGATTTACACAACATATCTTTCACTTTGATCTTAGCCACATAATACGATGCGTTGCATCCAACCAAGCTCTACCCAAAGCTGACCCTGTGAAACCCCTGAACCTAACTGAGCCAGTGTGGTGTAGTGGTTAAAGTGTTGGGCTGAGACCAGGGTTCAAATCCCCATTAAACCATGCAGCTCCCTGGGTGACCTTGGGCCAGTCCCTGTCTCTCAGCCTAGCCTACCTCACAGGGTCGTTGTGGGGATTACACAGAGAAGGGGGGGAAAGAACCATGTTCCCCACCTTGAGCTCCTCGGAGGGGAAGAAAGTGGGACATCAATGCAATAGATAACTTAACAATAGCAGGGCCATTCAGTGACAAGCACGATAATTACAGCAATTAAAGCTCCCAGATTACTCAATAAGGAAGGAGAGAAGGGAGGGTGCGGGGTCCTTTCACTCTCCTTCCCCCCACCCCACACTCCATAGGGTTTTGAAACCCCTTTTCCCCTCCCTCTTCGGCCCCACAGCCGGCCAGGCTCACCTGGGGGGCCCTTCGCCGCCTCCTGCGTCTCCTCACCAGCTTGTTTCTCCTTCTTCCTCCTCCTCCTTCCCCCGCCCTTCGGCGTCCTTACGTCACTTCCGCAACGGGGCAAGCGAAGGGCGGCGCCGGGTGTCCGATCGCCCTGAGCACGTGACGGAGACTGACAGAGGGGCGGGGCGGGGCGGGGCGGAGGGAGGAACTTAATAGACGCTGTAGAGATATGGAAGTTTGTAGAGATGTAGGTAGCCGCTCGCTTCCGGGTCCCCGTGTGGTTAGCCCGGCTTAATGCGCGGAAGCACCACGCGTGTGCACGTGTGCAGTCATAACGAGCACGAGAGCACTTTTGCCTCGTCGCGAAGCCAGCTGTTGGTGCATGTCTCACACATACCCAAAAAGGAGGGAAGAGCGTGAGTGGGAAAAGTTCCCCATTCCTGATATAGATTTTTTTTTTTGATAATGAAAGTCAGGGGTTTTTTTTTGGGGGGGGGGATATTTGGGAGCTGTTTTTACAAACACACACAGAGAGAAAGATAAGAGTGCTGAGAATTGGGGATACTGTAAAATGTTCTGTACACCATCCTACGCACCTATGCAGCTAAAAGGTAGTTTTGCTGTCTATTATTTTTTTTTAAAGTTTGTACCCTCTCACCCTGTCTATTATTATTATCCATTAATATCCCACTCATCTGTTTTGGCATGCACAAGGGGTAGGCATCATTTCGTCCTTTCATATGTTGGACTCCAAGCCCCATCAAGCAGTAGTGGTGTAGTGGTTAGTGTCAGGTTAGGACATGGGACACCTGGGTTCAAATCCCTGCTCAGCCCTATCTCAGCCTAACCTACCTCACAAGGTTGTTGTGAAGAGAAAATGGGAAGTGGGGGGGAACAATGTACTCCACCTTGAGCTCCTTGGAATCAATGGTGGGATATAAAACGTAAAGTAATTATCATTATACCAGCATTGCCAGTTACCAGGAATAGTGACAGTTAGTGTCTGTCAATTGGAGAGCATCATGTTGGCTGGCTGCCAAAACTATTTTAAGAGCTACAGCTTCAAGAACTGATACCTGAGTGTGCTTTTTTCCTCCTCCCTACTTGTCCCTTTCCCCTCATCTTTCATTGCTTTTTTTAGGTTGTAAACCTGAGGACAGAGACTAGCTTGCTGTTGTTTTTTGAAGCTATTCTGGAAGAAAATAAAAGTGGTAGGGGGTCTCCTAAAGGGAGGAGCATATTATGATACCCACCCAGCCCTGCTTTTAGTGTTTGGCAGCCTTAAAAAAAGATAATTGTGAGCTCAGTTAGATAGTGACCATAGTGAGATAATTTATTGCACGTTACGGAGACACAACACGTTTCAATACAAAATATGGGCTGTAAAAGAGGAGAGAGGTGAAATAACATACTTGAATGGTTTTATCATTGCAATATCCACTGTTTGAAGACAACAAATAACTCCCACCTTGCAAATCCATTTACATTTCTCATTTTTGCAGAAGGCATTGAAGGTCGTAATGCATAGAGACATCTGGGTAAAATATACTCTTAAAGAAATGTTTTAACAGTCATAATGAATTGCTTGCCAAATCTACTAAAGGAGTATGCTCAGAATCCTTTTTTATCTCCCCATAAACGAACATCAGCTTATTTGTACCGGGAGGGCAGGGGGAGAGGGATGAGAACAATTCATAGAACCCCAGACTACTCTAATCTTCTCGGCCGCGGCTCCAATCTGGTGGAACGCTCTGTCACAAGAGACTAGGGCCCTGCAGGACCTGACATCCTTCCGCAGGGCCTGCAAGACAGAGCTGTTCCACCAGGCCTTTGGTCAGGGCGCAGCCTGACCCCCTCCTCTGGCAATCGGCAATCTGCACAGAATTTTGCTTGATGGTTGCCATTAATTTGACTTTAATTTGATTTGATTAATTTTATAATGAATGTTTTAGAATGTTGTTAGCCGCCCTGAGCCCAGCTTCGGCAGGGGAGGGCGGGATATAAATAAAATTTATTATTATTATTATTAATCACGTGTCTTCCTGGAAATAATTTCCACTGGGTGGCATTCAATTAAGTTTTACTCAGAGTAAGGTAAAGGTACCCCTGCCCTTTACTCAGAGTAGACTCACTGAAATGAATGAACATAAGCCATGCTGGATCAGGCCAACGGCCCATTTAGTGCAGCATCCTTTTCTCACAGTGGCCAACCAGATGCCCCTTTTGGTAAGCACACAAGCAGGATCCAAGCACAAGAGCCCTCTCCCTTCCTGTGGCTTCCAGCACCTGGTATTCAGAAGCATTACTGCTTCAGACCATGGAGGCAGAGCGTAATCACTGTGGCTTTCAGCCATCGATAGCCCTTTCCTCCATGAATTTATCCAATCCTCTTTTAAAACCATCTAAATTGGTGGTCATCACTGCCTCCTGTGGTGGAAAGTTCCACAGTTTAATCATGTGCTCTTAATTCAGCCAATAACAGGCCAATCCAATAAAACATCTGGCTGCGATGATCCCGCATGCTCCAATCCCCAAAGAAGCATGCCAGCCATCGCCAAGCTGAGAAAGTTTCCATGTTAACAGTAACTTCTGGCCATGAGATTTGGGGCTGGCTCACTGACACTTCATCAAAGTGTGGGAGAAGTTTCCATCCAGGTATAGCCAACAGCTAAAGCACCCAAAGCAATAAACAGGCACATTTTTTAATATATATATAACTGTTATTTTTGAATTCATTTAAGAATGCAACCTATGCGGTCTGAACAAGCACCAAGGAGTTAAAAAGAACCACCCAACACCTGCCCTTTGGGGTCAGGGGAGTGGAAATAAATTAAATTTCAACACAAACACGTAAAAGAATTAACCAATACAGACACATAAATAAAGCAGGGATTTAACATAGAGAAAGTTCAGACATTTGTAGAGATAATTCACTTCTGAAACCTCAGCATCTCTGAAAAGTACTTTGTCCTTCTGTCCTGAAGGTCGAAACAGCAGCAAAAAGTCACATGCCAGCGGATGTGATGTAAAAATAAAGTGCTCCTGTGCACTTCCAATGCCAGGTGGCTACAGAACAGCTAACTATGTCTCCAGGGGTGCAGTTGGAAGATTGTGCAACGGTGTGGCGGTGCCCCCTAGGCAAGTGCAGGCAAGTGAGACCAGCGTGGGCCAAAAAAGGCTTGAATTGCAGGTTAGAGCCCTTCCAAAAACCTCAATACACACCAACTGGCATATACCTCTACTGGGACCCTATGTGTCAGCCACAGTAGCATGTGTCCTTCCAGAAGGATTTCTCTTCCTTGAAGCAAGAATCACAGGAGAGACCCCAGTTTGCTGCATAGCTATGAATGGAGGTTAAGTTCTCCTGCCAAGACAAGACTCCAGCACACTATCAGCAGTGCCATCGTTTCTCGGAACGCAGGGCAACAAGGCCATGGAGAAGATGGCAAAACCAGCCAGCTACCTCTTCCCACGCCCGGATGGGCTCACCACCACGTGATCTTGAACTCGTAAATGGGGCGCTTGCAGTAGTAGTGGTTGATCAGGTGCTTGTCACAGACCCCAATGCACTGGTGGTCCACCGTGATGCCCCTGCTGGACAGGTCCGTCACGATGCAGTGGAGGAGGTCGTACACGTCCGCCACGGCCTCCCAGGGCCCAAAGGACACGTCCACCTCACAATGGTGCTCAAAGAGCTTGGCCTCGCCCTCGCTCCGCTCAAAGCGCAGGGAGTTGAAGAGCGGGCACTCGTAGGGCGTGATGGGCATCTCCTCCTTGAAGACGCAGATCTTCAGCTTGGCAAAGCGGGCCTTCCGCTGCATGGCACGCAGCTTTGCAATCTCCACAATCCGCTCCAGGTGCTCTGAAAAGCAAGGAGGAGAGGTGTGTGAAAAAACAAACATTGAGAAGATGCACGTTCCTCAAACGGGTGCCTTCAGATGTTTCAGGCTTCAACCTTCCACAGCCCCAGCCAGCACAACCAAGCTCCTTTCAGACCAAGTATTATATGGCTGGGACGCAGGTGGCGCTGTGGGTTAAACCACAGAGCCTAGGACTCGCCGATCAGAAGGTCGGCAGTTCGAATCCCCACGACGGGGTGAGCTCCCGTTGCTCAGTCCCTGCTCCTGCCAACCTAGCAGTTCGAAAGCACATCAAAGTGCAAGTAGAGAAATAGGTACCACTCCGGCGGGAAGGTAAACGGCGTTTCCGTGTACTGCTCTGGTTCGACAGAAGCAACTTAGTCATGCTGGCCACATGACCCGGAAGCTGTACACCGGCTCCCTTAGCCAATAAAGCGAGATGAGCGCCACAACCCCAGAGTCGGCCACGACTGGACCTAATGG
The DNA here is from genome assembly GCA_034642415.1 of Podarcis siculus. Taxonomy (NCBI): domain Eukaryota; kingdom Metazoa; phylum Chordata; class Lepidosauria; order Squamata; family Lacertidae; genus Podarcis; species Podarcis siculus. The sequence goes on from JAXCMG010000018.1 coordinate 13,979,059, forward strand.
TCAGGGGTCCCTTTACCTTTATTATATGGCTATGCTGGCTGCAGGTGATGGGAGTTGCAGTCAGGGGCAGACCTTAGAAATATGCCACCCTGTGCCATTTGACACCCTTACGGCACCTGGTGCAACCACACCGCTTGCACTGCCCTAAATCTGCCTCTGTTGCAGTTCAAAACATTGGGAGGGTACCATTTCAAAAGCATTCTGGCCTGCTGCAAGACACACCCACAAGCTGCCTGGCCCCACCCCTTCAATTTACCTTTGTAATATGGCATCAAGCCCAGGAAAGCCTGCCGGACTTTTTCTCCTTTGAGGGGCTGGAGCTCCTCAAGAAGGTCTAGCAAGGGTCCAATGGAATAATATTGGGCTTCCTTGTAAACTGCCCTCACGCGTTCCCTTGGAGGCAAGTCGCCAGACCGCAGGAAATTGAGCACATCCCTAAAAAAAGAAAAGGCAGAAGGAACTTGAGTATACAGGTTGGTTGATGGTTCCCAAAACACACACCCCATGTCCTTTTCATTACATTGCAGGCAATGTGTTCAAAACTGGGGCTGTAGATCAGCGCTTCCCAAACTGTGGAACTCGTACCTCCGGGAATATGCAAAAGGGTTCAAAGGATATAGGGCAGATTTTTTTAATCTTACTTTATCACACTAACTTTTATTAATACTATATATTGCATTTGCTCTAGACTAGATAATACAATGTTATTAAAGCTAGAATTATCTTCACTCAAGAAATTCCAACTGGCCCAAGCAACCCAAGCAGATGCTTAGATCCAACATGTTTCAATGAAGCAGCCATATACCACAGGGGATTATGGGATGCACATGGTGGAACAAATGCTGCAGACCTTTGGGGCTAGCCCCGAGAGGGAAATTCTCTCAAGGGGAATCATACTGTCTTCATGTTTGTCAAGATAACACTGCACATGTGTTTCAGAGTTTTCAGCCATTTCTATTTTAAAAGTCGGGATATAGGAACAAAACAAGACGGGGTCTATTTGTAGGGTTGCCATATTTCAAAAAATGAAAATCCAGACACAAAAGTTGTTGAGTTTTTTTTAGCAAAAAAAAACCACCAAAAACCCCCACCATGAGGCTTTGAGCTATTTTTAAGGGAATTCAGCTAAATCTACACTTCCGACATGGCTTCCCATATATCTGGATTTTCCCGGACATTTCAGCTATTTCCACCCAGATGCCATTTCCGAGGCCTGAATCCCAGCTATGTCCGGGAAATTCCAGACGCATGGCAGCACTAACTTAAGTAGCTGACTTTGCAAGGTCAGGATATTACACATTTATTCTGAAACAGGAAGGTCAGCATTCCAAGAGCTGAAGAACCTTTTAATATCCTGTTTCCAGAGGCAAAAGCAGCACAGTCACTTTGACTAATCAATCCTATTAGTGACCACATGCAGCACAAACAAAGGGCATCTGTTACTTGCCGTCTGACCCTGTCCAGCGCTCAAAGTCAGGGCATGAGACGGAAAATCCGAAGGGTGCCCCACCCCATTCCAACCATCTCTTGAGCTGAAGCTCTTATGCAGTTTCCATTCATATTATTATTACTGTTTTGGCCTGAACATAAGCCTCACTTTCCCCCCAAATTACGGCCATGAAAAGTTAAAGTACGGCTTATATTCGCAACCTTACGGTATGCAGCCAGGAGCACGGGGCAAACAGCACCAGGAGCGTGGCAAAGAGGCGGCCACCTGCGCATAGTCCCCCATCCTCTCCCCCAAGGCTGGGAAGGAAGAGAGCGAGGAAGGGGAAAGGCTGTTGGCAACACAGCACGGCTCCCCCCACTCGGTATGCAGCCAGGAGCAACGAGGAATGGGGCAGCTTATATTCGGGTATTTTTTCTTTTCTCCCCCCCCCCTCCAATTTTAAAGGTGCAGCTTATATTTGGGTGCAGCTTATATTCGGGCCAATATGGTATTATTGTTTGATTGATTGATTGATTAAACTTACTAGTCACTTTTTTTCCAAAAGCAACTAAAAGGCAAGATTAAGACATCCCACCCACTCAAGAGAGCCAGTGTAGTGTACTTTTTTTAAGTGTCAGACTGGGACCGGGAGACCAGGGTTCAAATCTGCACTCCGCCATGAAGTTCATTGGTTGTGTCCTTGGGCCATTAACGGCCTGTCAGCCTAACCTACTTCACAGGGTTATTGTGGGGGATTAAATGAGGCAGGATGAGAACCACATACATCACATTGGACTCCTTGGAGAAAAAGGTGGGGTTTAAGTTTAATAAAGTAATAAAGAGGCCACAGATAATTAAAAGCCAAAGGCCTGACAGAAATGTTTTTGCCTGGTGCCTAAAAATATGCAATGATGGCACCAGGCAAGCCGCCCTGTGGACAATATTCCACAAATGTGAATCCAGCACAGAAAAGACCCATTGCCACACTGCTACCCTCTGGATCTCCCTACCACCCAAAAAAGCACTCAAAATCCACCACTTCCAGTAATACAATATATACCTCCAACCACAGGAATATTTCAGGGAGACCTGGTCCAGCAGAGTGCAGACGGCCTGACATTCTGACCACAAACAGCTCCACCAACATTGTCCTCCAAAACAATTACCCCCCCAGTTCTTAGAATAACAGCAGCATAGACTTGTAAAGTTAAAACAGACTCCAAAGGTCATCTGCTCCAATCCACTGCAGCAAAGGAATCACAGCGAAAAAATCTCTGACAGTCATCCAACCTCTGCTTAAAAACCTTGTGAGAGAGTCCGTTCCACTGTTGAACAGCTCTTCCCTTCAGAAGGTTCTTTCTCATGTTTACTTGGAATCTCCTTTCTTGGAAGTCTAGATGCCACCTTGCCAGCTGCTGTTCTTTGGCCGCCTAGAGCAGTTCCCCTTACCCCTATGGGAACATGAGTGCGAAGGTAGAAGGGGCATACAGATCACACTACCTCCAAGGGACAGAGGAACCGCCTTGTTCCTGGAGCTTTTGTAGCTAAGGGAGTGCCACAGGCAAAGAAGACATACCCAAAGAACTTCCCGTCTCGGTCAATAAAGTATCTCCCCTCCGCATCTGTTGGGATGTAGTGTCGGCCACTGAACATAGCCGAGAGCATTGTGTCTTCGTGGCGCCGCAGTGTTGACAACCTGGTAGTGAAATAAGCTCCTCCAACATTCAGTGGAACCACTTCAGGGAACTGGGAGGAAGAAACATTTTTTGTCGAAATTCAGCATGTAGGTTGGCTGTATCATTTCCCATCACTTGAAAAATTTACCCAATAAAACTTCCCAATCTTCCCCATGCCCCACATCTTACCCAAATCTGCCCCCTAGAACAGATTTAGGGGGTATGCAGTTCCTTGCAGTGATGGATCAAGTTAATTCAGGCAAACAAGCCAGTGTGGAGAAAGTGGATGAACATTTTTCTCCCTCTTTTTATACTTTTGATTTTTATTTTATTGCATCTGTATCCCAAATTTTCCTCCAAGGAACTCAAGGTGCCATACATAGTTTTCTTTCTCTCGATTTTATCCTCACAACAACCTCACAAAGTTAAATTGAGAGGTAGTGACTGCCCCTAAAGTCACCCAGTGTGAGAGCTTCATGGCCAAGTGGGGATTTGAACCCTGGTCTCCAAGGTTCTAGTCTGAGACGCTAACCACTACACCATGCTGGCTCTCAGAATACTAGAACCTGATTGGGTAATCTTAGGAAGCTGAAGGGTGAGAGATTCAGGGCAGGCAAAAGAGTAAACTTTGTAACACGCTGTGGAACTCCCTGCTGCAAGATATGGGCAATGGCCACCGGCTTAGAGGGCTTTAAAAGGGGACTAAACAAATTTGAGAAGAGGGAAGTGGTCTATCATTGGCTATATTTTATTTCTTTAAGACAGTGTATATCTTTCCTTTCTAATTACTAATCTATTTACAAAATAAAATAACATGAACAAAACAGTAAAATCAGTTAAGAACAATAAAAAAGATGAACGTAGGGCAGATAAAAACAAGGGGACAGCTTGAAACTTTAATTTTTAAAAAACAAAAACAAGGGGGCAGTTTAACTATGTGCTCTGTAAAGAATGGCATTTTTTTTTACCTGTTCTTAATCTTCCACCCTTCAGTTTCATTGGATGTCCACGAGTTCTAGTGTTATGAGAGAGGCAGAGAATTTTTTCTCTATCCACTTTCCCCATGTCATGCGTAATTTTATAAACTTGTATTTTGCCACCTCTTACTCACCTTTTCTCTAAACTAAAGAGTCCCAAACGCTGCACTTTTTCTTCATACTGACACATCATCAACTGCCTGAAGTATCTTAGGAGATGCTTCAAGGGGTAAAGGTAAAGGGACCCCTGACCATTATGTCCAGTCGTGGATGACTCTGGGGTTGCGTCGCTCATCTCGCTTTACTGGCCGAGGGAGCGGGCGTTTGTTCGCAGACAGCTTCCGGGTCATGTGGCCAGCATGACTAAGCCGCTTCTGGTGAACCAGAGCAGCGCACGGAAACGCCGTTTACCTTCTCGCCAGAGCAGTACCTATTTATCTACTTGCACTTTGACGTGCTTTCGAACTGCTAGGTTGGCAGGATCTGGGACCAAGCAATGGGAGCTCACCCGTCGCAGGGATTTGAACCGCCGACCTTCTGATCGGCAAGCCCAAGGCTCAGTGGTTTAGACCACAGCGCCACTCGCGTCCCTTTAAGTGATAGCCCCACACAAAGCAGCAATCCAGCCTATGGCACATGCCTCCAGTTCTGAAATTCCCAGTTGGTGCACCAGTCTCAGATAGGTCAATATACCTTGGACCATAGCTGCTGTCTAGCCATGAAGCACCAAAGCCCGGTGCAGGGTCACTCCCACCCCTATATGGCATTCCCAGGCTGAGGATGTCACTGGGTACCAGTTGCAGGGGAACAGCTGGAAAGAGAGCTGTCACCCTGCCGCCCTGTACATGGTGGGTTTCATGGAGGCGCCTGGTCGGCTACTGCAGAAGGCAGGATGCACAGGGCTAGGTGGACCTTTGGACTGATCCTGCAGGGCTCCTCTTAGGCTCATGTCACTGCTCAAAAATGACTCAGCAGCAGATGACTTTGTGTAGAAGGCAGAAGCAGGAGGCAGACTATGAGGAGACAAGGAAGGGTGGCACTGGCAGGGTCAGAGAGAGAGCAAGCGATCAGTCGCTCTGGGCTGGCACTTGCACCCAGTCCTGCACATCCATCTCCAAGATCAGCTGGAGCTGCAGACTGCAGGGGTTTTCAACTACTCAAGAGTACTAACAGAACTGCAAGGCACCAAGCAAACACAGCTTAGCAGGAGTTTGTAAGTATCCTGTTTTCCCTCAGCTGCAAAAACAGGACAGTCATGTGATGTGCCCAGTAGACTGATATCTGCTCAATTGCTCATTTTGTGCCCAGACTCCACCTGTCACCCCCTAGTTGGAAACCTAACAAGTCTGAATATTCCTAACTTAACACTGAGTTTTCTCAGTCTTGAGGCTGGAAAAACCTTAGCAGCCAGGGTATTAAAAATGCTAGGTATAAACACTTTTTAAAATCAAAGTTGTTTTGAAAGTCATGATTTGTGAATAGCTTCTAGTTCACCCCACCTTTCAAGCTCAGGGTGGGTTACAAAAACAAGAAATCAGTAATATACATTTTTTAAAAAAGTAAGTCCATTTAGGGCACTGGTTCCCAAACTTTTTTGGGCCACCCCCCCTTGGTTCCATACACTCAACCATACCTTATCCTATAAAAAACATTCAGAATAGTGGTTTACACAACCCACTCTGGCAGATAAAAAGAGAATAAAATTCAAAACAGTAACAATTGCACATTTACTCAAAATCCAATTAACACTACCGAGTTTAATCCAATCAACAAAACTGCTGAACTTGAATATTCATTTACACCTCCAGCATCCCCCTGCCACCCCCTTGCCTCTTAGTGCCTCCCTGGGTAATCCCACCACTCTGCCCAGGGGGTGGTACCACCCACTTTGGGAACCACTGATTCTGGGGCTTGACCCTGCGCCCACCGCTACAAGCCAGGCTGAAAGCAGAGTATTGTTTCTGAAAGAAGCTGATCCTCAGTGTCACTCTGGGGAAGCCTCCAGGGAGAGGACCATTCCAGCGGCAGCCCCTGAAAACTGAAGCAACCAGGGTGCAAGAGGCACCAGCTCACTCACCTGCTGAGGCAGGAGGGACAGGGCGTGCTCTGCCTGGGTGGCCGTCGGCGTGGCAGGTTCTTGAGAGTCATCCTCCGCATCCGAACTCGACATGGCATCGCTCACTTTGGTCTGCCCCGTGACTACCACCATCCCTCCGGCTCTTGTAAGCAGGTCTGCTGGGCGGGCAGCCGTGGCAAAGCTGGCAGGGAGACAAGGGCCATGTTCATTGGGATGGGGGACCACAGCAGGGGAGGGGGCGCTTTCCTTAATAAAGAAAGGCCACTGAGGGGCAGCAGGCGCCCAGAGATGCTCCACGCCAACCCTTTACGAGTGTCATTGCTATTCTCAGGAGTGAGTCACAACACTCAGGACTGTTCTATCTGCTGCCAGTCAGGAGCACACGCGCACGCGGGGAGGGGATCCAATTTGCACAGCAGCGCCAGGAAACCTCCCTGTCAGCTTTCGCAGCCAGAGACTCCCTCACTGGAGGAGACAGCCGCTCTTATTGGCCGCCTAACCAGCTCAACCTGCTCTCAGCTGCCCAGGCTGTCATTTTCCGTGCTCAAATCTGATTAGCTGCTGGGGACACCTGCTGCTGAGCAGCCATTTGGCAATCCACACAGCTGTCAACCGAAGGTGCTATCTGACTGGTTCAGCATGCGCTTGGACACGCCCCACTAGTCTGTGGTTCCCCAACACCACACTGCCCCTCCAAGCCCCTTTTGAAATGGACAAAGGAAAGCATTCCTTGCCCGATCCACAGAGTTCCACCAACATTATTAATAGTGGGGAAACTGGAGGGGCGGGGGATGTTTTGGCAGCAGCATAGACATTCAGAATCAAGTTAGGCATACTAGTGGTCAATCAGAAAAGGGATGGGGATTTAATTTTTAAGTTAGTTTAACCTGGGTTCTGATGTGCATGCAGAGATTGCTGAAATTGCTTCTTATAACCATTTCATTTCTCGGTCATCCAGACAAATCCTGATATGTAACGGAGCAGAACGTCAGCACTGCAAGCAACTGGCACTGGAATAAGGAGGTTTGCCTGAACGTCTGAAATGAAAGTAAGTCAGCTGGACTGATTGCAAGGGGATCCGTTTGTACTACAGAATGAATTTCCGACCCCTGCACCTCAGGCTGGAGGAGACACAAACTGGCTATTTTTCTCTCTAGATGGCAAAAAGGCATGAGCCTACATGAGGGAATCGGGCAAAGTTACCACATGGACACAAAAAGGCAATCAAAACAGCAGCTCTCAAGGAGTCAGTACATTGCAGGACAGTGAGCTCAAACCAGCACAATTTTGGCCAGCAATGTCCCAATTAAATTCATCCGATTTCATCGTAATGAAATCTATTGATATCTTTCACAGTCCACCTCAAATGGCCAAACAGAATAAACCTCTCTGCACTTTATTTATTTATTTGCAGCGATTTCCTCTCATTTCATCTGTTTCAGAGCCCCAAACTGGTAAGCTGCAAAGGTCTGGTGTGCAGCTTCATCGAAACTACTGTTCTAAATTGAGCTTGAAAGACAGTCTCATCTAATTGATTCCATTACGTAGGAAGATGTTCTCCCAATTTACAAATCACTTACCATTAGATCACTTCCTCATAATGCCTCAACAAGCAATTTTGTCACCTCTCCACATAGCTGGATAAATCATTTCCTACAACTGATGTTGGGTGGTTAGAGTTAGCCTGTTGCAGTGAAAACAAATCTTGTGGCACCTTAAAAGCTAACACATTTTTAATGACAAGAGCTTCCCACAAGAGTCTGTCATAAAATAAATTTAAATGTCTTCAAAATGTCACAGAAATCATAGTTGTTTTCTGCTACCTGCAAGATTTCCTTGTTGCTGTGAATATTGCTGCCCAGTTGAAAGAATATTTCAAATGTCAACTTTCAGACAGAAGAACTTAGCAATAAAATTGTTCTTACTTGATTTAGAAAGACCTTAACCCTTCATTTTTTAAAATGATGTAAGGGACCACCAGACACAAATCTCCCAGCTACCACTGATTCTATTCTCTGCTTAAGGAGGGGAGAAATATTCGAACCAACCTTCAAGACATCCCAGATGTCTGGCACTGCTTTGAAACTGCAATGCTGACCCTAAGGAATTTGAAATATTTCTCCAGCTGTTATTCTGGCATATTTTGCTTAATGTGATGCAGTCCCAAGAACACAAGAAGCTATGCCCTTAGATCATGAGCCTCTGAGTGGGCAAAGGGAATGTCTGTCAAAACATACTAAATAAAGGATCACACTGAATAGTCAGGTGAATAGGTAGGTTTCTCTCAACAGCACAGAAGTACAGCAAATTTCAAAGAGGAAGGATTGTAGCTCAGTGATAGAACACCAGCTTGCGAAAGATCCCAGTTTCAATTTCTGGAATCTCCAAGAAAGGCTGGGAATCTACACTGCCTGAAACTGCCAGCACTAAGCTAGAATCACTATAAAGCTCAAGGTTGGTCCACACACTTTTTCCACCTCTCCATTGTATCTTCACAACAACCCTGTGGTTAAGCTGAGATATAGTGACTGCTCCAATGGTCACCCAATGAACTTCATGGCTGACTTGGTGGTGATTAGAAGCCTAGTATCCCTGATCGTAATCCAGCACTCTAACCGCTACACCAGGCATAGGCAAACTCGGCCCTCCAGATGTTTTGGGACTACAACTCACATCATCCCTGACCAGTGGTCCTGTTAGCTAAGGGATGATGGGAGTTATAGTCCCAAAACATCTGGAGAGCAGAGTTTGCCTATGCCTGCACTACACCATACTTAGAGCTGCCACACGTCTGGACTTTCCCTGACATTACAAAGGTGGAACTGACACCTGGGGAAATTTCCAAAAGGTGGCATTTTGTTCTGGACCTTAGATCGGTGGCCTCCTTAAAAATGCACAAAAACTTTCAGTGTATAACTTTCTTACACAGTGGTCTTTAAAGTCTTCTACTCTGCTGTTGCCCACCACCTATAGACAAGCTAAAGTTCTTACATAAAGATAGTGGAGGCTGGTCCATTAGGGCAAATGGGCACACCTCACCATTCTCTGTCTGTCCTCATCCAGCCGTGATCTGCCTGTCTTCTTACTTACAACCAACCCAGGAGGTGGCCTAGCTGGCAGCCTCCTCTTCTTCCTTAATCTCAGTGTTGCCCTTGTCAAACTCAGCAGGGAGGAAGAGAATGGGGACAAAAATAGGATGAGTTGGCCCTGCCTGTTATTGGTTCTGGCTGCACCTTCTATTGGGCTCCCTGCCTTCCGCCCCATCAGCCACAGTGGGCACCACCTGCCACTGTTAGTAAAGTTCTCACAATGGGAATCCACAGCCATTCCATCTGAGTGGATTAGCAGAAAGGGCTGCTCAGGAGGCTCAGCAAAAGTGAAGCAGAGCCGGCTTGGTTTATGGCTCTTTTTTGCTTCAGCCATAAGGGACCAAAAGAGCCACTTTTCTCCCTCCTCTGCTGTCCATGGGGAGCGGAGTGCAGCTCACAACACCAGCCTTGCCCACAGGGTCCTGGACGCAGGTGCACCAATTATATGGATGATGAGAGGCAAGGCGGCTCCAGGCTGTTGTGTATCAGAGCCACTAAAGTTGTGATTAAGCCACACAGCCTGTGCCAGCAGAATAGTCCCTGTATACGCCCTGCAAAACTGCATGCATATAGGCCAGTGGTTCCCAAACTTCTCTCCCCCACCCAAGGGACAATTTGAAAACTGCCAACTTGGTTGACATCAGACCACGGCAACAGAAGTTCAAATGCCCATACAGCCACAACACTCTACTAGGCAACATTGGCCAACCACTATCTTTCAGCCTATTGTACCTCACTGGGCCACTGCACAAATAAAATGGGGACAGGCCACTTTGCCACTTTGAGCTCCTTGAAGGAAAGGTGGGCTATAAATGCAATAAATAAAATTAAAAAGAAAAAAAAACCTCTGCCCAGAGAAACATGCCACACTCAACCCACACTCACAGATCTAAAAGATCAAGCTATGTATAGCCTGTATTTCTCTGGCCTTTGATGATAAAGGGCAGAGAGACGCCACACAAACAAAAGGGAGGGGCCACAAAATGGACCACCGTTTTCCAAATCTGGATCCAGATTGTTTTAGATTTTTCTCTGCATTGTTTTTATGCTGGTTTTAATGAGTATATTTCTTTATTGTGGTTTAGTTGTTTTTAGATACTGTTTTGTTTTGAAAAGGGGTTGGAAAGAAAGAAATTTATTTCCCCCTTTTTTCTCCAACGAGCTTAATGCAGCGTATGTGGTTCTCTCCGTCATTTAATCCCCACAGCAACCCTGTGAGGCAGTGACTGGTCTAAGGTCACCCAGCGAAACATCATGGCCAAGCAGGAGGAGTTTGAACCCTGGCCTCCCAGGTCCTGCTCCTACATTCTAACCACTACACCAATAGCCCATACCACACAATATCACTATACCACCCTGGCTGATTATTTGCATAACTACAACTCGAATAGTCCTCTAACCACCAGCCTTAGTGGCTGGGGCTAATGGGAGCTGGAGACCAGTTACATCTGTGGACCCAAGTTTGAGCCAGTGGAGCCCAGGAGGAGGTGATCCAATGGGGAGTGGGGTGGCAAATGCTTCGCCCCCCTTTCTTCTGCCCTCTCTCCACCCACCCATAGTTAATGGGCTTCCTTTCTGGGTCGGACGCCAAAAAGGGGAGTCACCAGCAGGATCTCCCCCACTTAATAACAGGCAACAATGCCCCACCCGCAAAAGGGGCGATCTACTAATATGTACCTCCAGATGGACTCATTTAAAGAGAAGGGGGCGTGGCCATCACACCTCGCCCTCTGTCCCCGCCCTCTCCGAAGAAGGGGAGGGGCTATGTTGCCACAGCAACCTCCCCTCCAGCCCCGCCTTCGCCCTCACCTGTCTGGTTTTCCCTCCGTGGGAAATGACGGCGCTTCACTCCTCCTCAGCGCGTCCCACCTTAAGCATATATATTTATTTCCCACCCCCGACCCCCTCACGCGAGGCCCACCAGCACCTCCTCAGTGCCTGTCAGCTTCGCGCCTGTCAGCTTCTGCGCATGCGTGCCACTCCATCCGGGTACCTCCCGAACTAACGGGACCTAGGAGGGGAGGAGGCAGAGCGGGGGAAAGTAGGCGTTGCAATGGAAGGGGCGTGTCGTAAGGAACCCCCACATCCTATTGGTTCAGTCCAAAATACGCGGGGAGAGGGAAAGCTCTCTGTCTCCCATAGCGACGAGAAGCGGTGAGCCTGCGGCTTTCTTGCTGCCATAGAGACAGAGAGGGTCGCTTTCTTCTTTCGGCCTACTGCCTGAGCGGGTAGCATCTTGACTCATCCCGTCTCCATGGCAACGGGATGCAGGCCTCTTTTGTCTTCAGCCTTCCATAATGATGGAGAAGCGACCAATTCTTCATCCTCTTCCCCACGGCAAACAGGGGAAATCTTCCCCTGCTGAATTATATTCATTTATAGGACACATTTATGGGCATAGTCCACACAAACCAGTTTTTTATTTTGAAAACAAATTATAGGCCACTTAATCAGAAAATTCCCTAAGCTGTGTACTTAACAGAATTACCAATGACTCTGGAATAAATCAGCAAAACTTTTTTTTTTAAATACACATGACTAGAATTACATATGCTTCCTGAAACTTTGTCAGTTTTGCAATAGCACAAAAACAATACATACAGCGCTCCTGAAATACTGGTAATGGCAGCAGTATTTTTTAAAAAACATTTTTTACTTATTTAAACAAGAACATACACTTCAAAAAACCACAAGAACAAAAAAATGAAAGAAAAACAACAAATGAAAGAAAACTAGAATTAAACACACGCACACAAAATTAATCTGGTTTGTTTCATTCACATTCCCTGGATAAAGAGATAATGATTATTGGCGGTGGGGTCATACAACAATGCTTTTTAAAAACTGTTATATATAAATGACAGCAGCATTACCAAGGCATATGCCAGTTAAGAATTTAAGAACGTAACAGCCTCCTGAATTAGGCCAGCTGCCAATCTAGTCCAGCATCCTCTTCTTACTGTGGCCAATCAGGTGCCTCAACGGGAAACCTGAAAGCAGGATTCAACCACAAGAGCATCTTCCCCTGCAGTGGTTTATAACCACACAACACATTCAGAAAAACCTAGTAAAAGATTGACAGCTTTGCTAACAATTAACGTCTTATTTAGGAGAAGCATATTTTATGGCTCTTGCAAGATCAGTCTCCCTATCTGACATTAAAAGGTGCAACTGATGAGTGGGTTACTGGCCCTTTCATTGTTGTGTAAAAATGGGGTGAGAGATCCTCTGTCTTTTTGTTTCAGCAGTTTCCCCCAGAACGAGTTTTGCCTTATCGAGCCACACACCCTTGCCAGCCCTGCTGTGCACCCTTTAGGTGGTTTTGCCTGGGTGGAATGTTTTCTTGCACTGCAATGATGCCTCCTGCATGTCCTGAAGAGGTGTAGCTGTAGAACAAACTCTGACTTTTATCTAGCCGGAAAATAACCTACTAAGGTAAGAATTGCATGCAATACTTTGCCTGCTTTTGCTCTCAATGTGCCGAACACTAAGAATGCAAATCTTTGGCTGAAACAGGTTTTCCACCAATGTTAAAACGTCCACCTGTACATTAAATATTATTGGAGGGAGAAAAAGGCAGGGACAAGGTTGCCAGCTTCTTTTTTATGGGCCTGACACCCACTGCAAGGTAAAATTATAGCTCTCCTTATTCCAGGAGGGAGTTGTGAGTAGTCTGCAGCTCAAGCTGTGGAACTGTCAAACAGAAAAAGGCATGGCAGGGTTGTTGCTACAGTGTCTGAGAAAGAGTCTTGCATTGCACACCTGTTTTATATTGCCCTGTCCAGTCTCTTGGTTGCTCTGAAGGGTGACCAGAAGATGAAAAGATGTTTAGATCAGTCAAATTGTAAACTCTGTGCATTTGGGGAGAAGAGTCTTCTTCTCCTGGCCTTTTAATTCACAGCTGAATGATAAGGAACAAGTGTGACCTGTGAGGACACTTTCCTAATCTTGGGTGTCTGTCGATACCTCAGTGAAACTGGTTTCGAAACTTTAAATAGGAATTGCCAAAAAGTGGTATTTTGACAAATGGATTAGCACAGCCATCACCAGCTTCATGTCCTCCACATGTTCTGGACTACAACTGAGGCTGATAAGAACTGTAGTCCAAAATAGCTGGAGGGCACCAGGTTGGCAAAAGCTTGTCTACCAGCTATAAGCCTTTAAATGTTAAGGAAAATATTGGCCAGTTTTCTGTTATGTTGGGTGCTGCTGCAACTCAGGATTTCCAAAGCAGCTTTTTCTCCTTCCTCCAGCAGAGGTTACCCTCAGCTTGTCTATTGCATTTTATAATTTTTTTGTCTTCTAATAGTTCTGGGTTTAGACACCCTTTACAGACTTGACCTTAAGCCTTCTACTATGTCAATTTGGAAAACAAGAAAAGAGGCACTTTTATTATTTTTTATAGCATCTGAGAGGTGGTGAATGTGGGATTACCCTTATTCCATATTCATAAGAATCCCGAATGATGAGCTTGGGCTGACCTGGGAAATGGCTACTTTGCTTATAGAGGTGAGCAGGGCTTTGCATCCTGACTGAAATCTGACCTTCTACCAAGCAGAGTCCAACCACTATCTATGCTGACTGGTTGTGGCTCCCCTGGGCTTTCAGGAGATTCCAAACCCTACCTGGAATAGGATTCTATGATCCTGTGCTGCCATTGGGGATTGAACCTAGGACCTCATGCGTGCAAAGCAGATGCTGTACCACTGAGGCCCAAAGGCTCAGCAATTCTGAAATGTAAACATGGGAGGCAGAGGGGCAATTTGGCATGGGCAGCTTTCAGCAGTGAGATCGTATCTGCTGCCATTCCCAATTCCCCATGCTCAGCCACCACGGAGTCTTGGTCCACTCTACACCAGTCCCTGAGAGTTGAAGGTAAAGAAAACATTTTTAAGTTTTGATCTGGCATGCCAAGCCACACTTGTTATCCAAAGGACCATCTGCTCCCTTGCAAATTTATGGACAGATCAAAGAAAGCACTGGCTCAGGCAGCACATATTGAACTCCATCACAAAGGAGGCAGCGGTGGCCACCAACCTAGATGGCTTTAAAAGAGGACTGGGCAAATTCATGGGGAGAGGGTGATCAATGGCTATGCTCTGCCTCCATGGTCAGAGGCAGTGGTGCTTCTGAATCCCAGTTGCTGAAGCCACAGGCTTGTGTTCGAGTCTTGCTTGCGGGTTTCCCATTGGGGCAACTGGTTGGCCAGAATGTTGGACTAGATGGGCCATTGGCCTAATCCAGCAGGCTCTTCTTATGATCTTAACATACCTTTTCTTTAGGATCTGTGTCAGAAAGCCCTGCTCCGGATGCCAATGTCTTTAGAGGTGAGGCAGGTGGCAGCCATAGCAGGGCATTCTTAGTGGTGGCACTCCTGGTGTGGAATGATCTTTGCCCCTAATGACATTCATGGGAATAATTGCCTCACAGATACTCTGTACACTTGACCTTGACATTGTCCATGTCCTGTTTGGGATGATGGGGCAAGGGGGATGCAGTCCAAGTCTCCCTTCCTCCACCCCCATCAAGCAACAACCGCCTATTGTCAGCTCAGTGGGTAGGCATGCAGATAAACCAACATTCACCAGTGTGGTCACAGCCCGCTGCTCACACACTTGCAGGCCACAGGTAAATATCTTCAAACCAGCAGAGAAACACCTTTCCCCCCAAAAAATCACATATTTGACATTCCAAATCTGTGTTTTGTTTTGTTTTTACAAAAACCCGCTCTGGTAAAAACTAAGGTGCAAGAACAAGAGAGAAAAGGCAGGAAGCCTAGGCATCTCCAAGCTCAGTCCAAACAATCTCTGCTCCTATGGCTCTCAGAGGAACTGTGTAAATGGAGAAAGACAGTCCTGGATTTCCAGCAACGAGTCTTTAAGAATTTGGCCATGGGATGAATTCACGGAGAACGTCTCCTGCACAAGCATGGTGGATATCAAATGGCATGTGTGCACAGCAAAGCACTTTTGATCGCTGTCCACTCATTCTGAAGGGGTTTGCACAGACGAGATCTCCAGCTGCAGTGGACCCTCTTTGGTGCAGTGATCCTGGAATCACTCACTCAAAAAAGCTCCAGCATTTCAGAGGGGCCGCTATGGAGTCAATGGCACGAGGACTAAGCCACAGAGGGTTAACATGTGTGCACAACCCCCTTCTCCTCCCACAAATATACCCCCTTTTTAAAAAGCAAAACAAAAACCACAGGATGAAAAGAAAAAATTCTGAACAAACAGAACAGCTCAGCAGGTTCTTGACGATTCCACCCCAATGATTTCCTCAAAAAGGCAGCTGACGTCCCTGGTCAAAAGAGAATAAATATATTTCAGCAAGTGCAACTCAAGGGTGGGCTACCTGCAGCAGCTTTGGGGCAGTGACTCATTCCTTTTTGCATGCAGAAGATCCCAGGTTCCAATCCTTGGTATCTCCAAGTAGGGCAGGGAGAAGACTCCTGCCAGAAACCCTGGTGAAACGCTGCCAGTCTGTGTAGATAATACCAAGGTTAGATTGTCCAATGGCCTGACTCAGTGTATGGCAGCTCCATATGTTAACACAACTCTGGGCTATTGACAGGAGCTTAGCATGCAAACACGTGCAACAAGCTCCTCTGCTCTGTGACTGATGCAGCTGCCTATTGTGGCTGGTAGGGCGGAAGACAGGGAGCCAAACAGTAGGTGGCGCCAGAGCCAATGATAGCCAGAACCTACTAATTCTTTTTGTATATATCTAAATTAAAATCAATATACTAAAAATACACAAAAGCAGCACAGTATATCCATAAAAGTCTTAATATTGGGATGGTAGAGTACTTAAGACTGTTAGGAAAGCCTAATTTTAAGTTGTGCTGTGGAGAGGGAGTTCAGAGTGTCTGTATTTGTTAAAATCCCATTAAGCAGCACAGAATTTTTCAAGCTCCTCTGAGCCTTTGGCTTCACATAACCTATGAGTTACTTTTTTCAGCTAATGCTAAATGCCGCATATAGTTTCTAGAGTGGTTTAACAATCAATTCCTCTTCCAAGGGAACTCTGGGAACCGTAGATCCCAGGATACTTTGTGGAAAGCCGTGAGTTTAAAGTGGCATGATAGTGCTTTAATTGCATAGTGTGGATTTCAATGGGTCTACTCAGAGTATGGTGATCAGGAGGCGGCTTTCCTCCCAAGAGGGGCCCATCACATTCAACCACAACTTGCAAGGTTTTCACCCTCACTGGAAACAACGCACTAGACATTTACACTTATTACCATGCTCATCTCAAGAGTGCTTGTGGAGAACACAACCCAATGAGGGTGGGCTCAAAGCAGAAGGCAAGAATAAACCTTCCCCCCACCCCAGCCATATACTAATATACTGTGTGTTAACAAACAGAGGTTGAAAGACAGGATGTTCCCTTTTATTACCAATTAAGCACAATTAACTCCACCAGGACTTCTATTTCAGCACATCAGCCTAGAGAGAAAGAGAGAGATGGAAGGCACATTAATTTCACAAGTAAATACCAGCTGTCCATTAAAATCAATTATGCTTGTTAGTAAACAGGAAAAGGCAAAAGGCAAATACCAGTGAGGGGGTTGTCACCCCATAAAACTGACTGGTAACAATTCAATTATGCTTTTCACGCAGAATGAGTTTATGAAACTCACTGCCACAAAGTTTAGTGATGGCCAGCAATGTAAATAACAAGACAACAGAAATACATGGAAATGAGGAGGGGAAAGGGGGGAGTGGTCTATTGGTTGGTTGGGGTTTAGTTGACTAAATGTAACATCCTACTGCAGAGCCAGTCTACCCCAGAAGAGCAGGTGCTGGGGAACAATCAGCGCAAGAGCTCCTTATGAACCATCTTACTTAAAAGCAGACTGGAACAAAAAAGGTCTGTTAATAAGAGCATACAAAGGGCTCTGCCAGTTCTGTCTAGACCAGCATACTGCTTTGCCACAGTGCCTGTCTGGGGGCTGATGGGAGTTGTAGTCCAACAACAACATCTGGAGTGCCCCCATTTGCCAAAGGCTGCCATAAATCGTTATTTTTGGCTCCATAAGAGACAGGATCTGTTGAGTGATAATATAGGGGGACAGATGAACTAAAAAAAAGAGAGAGAGAAAGAGACTTTACTTAGATGCCAATTCTAATGAAAACACACAGCTTCTGCAACACTTTATTTTATGGGGGTGATGAACACGCAAAGTTTGGAGCGGAGCAGAGCCAAGGCAGCATATGAAGCCAAACAGGGGCAGATCCTCTACAGCTTCAGGTTAGAAACAGCCAGCCAAGGCAGGGAGGCCCAGAGGGACAGCAGAGACCAAAGGAACTACCTCCCTGTGTGCACCAAGCAGGTGAAACACAGAACACATACATGCATGTGAATGAAAGGAGCTGGGTGTGAGGAATTCCAGTGCCTGCAGCCAAAAATGGGGGGTGGGGGTCCGTGTTTGGGGAAACACAAGACAGACACCACACACTACTATACTTTCACATCAGCTCCTCAATCATTTTATCTTGGCCTGGGGCTTCCTTTCTACAGTCTTCCGCAGCTGCAATGAGAAGAAAGGGCCACGGCTCATTTAAGGATGGAACGAAAGCTCTCGCCTCGAGTTTGACCAAGGGGTTTTAAAAAAAAGAGGAGTTCATTTCACAGGAGAATAGTATTGTGTGTTAGGCAGGTTGGTAATCTGAACTGTAAACCTTTAAAAGAATTTGTACCCGAGCTTGCTTTTTGCTCTGCCCTCCTGTTGCTTTCCCCCCCCCCACCTCATGTGTCATGTCTTTTTAAATTCTCCATTAGCTCAAACTCAATTAAGGTGAAGAAAGGTCCTCCAAATGAGTTGATGGACAGGACCAAAAATATTTACGGTGCAACAGGCAAGACGAATGCTTCCAAGGCGCCTTACCTGTGGCACTCCTTTGAGAAAGTCAGGAAGTTGAAATTCTCCTTTGTAGACCTTCAAAGAAAACAAGCAGGCTTTTAAACCTTTTAAAACACAAGTTTTGATTTAATTAAGAGCCGGTGCAGTGATATGGTTAAATGCGGGTTCATAGCCCCCCACAAACCATCGAGTTCACTGAGTGACCTTGGCCCAGTCACTAGGTTAAAGGGGCCCCTGACCGTTAGGTCCAGTCGCAGACGACTCTGTGGTTGCGGTGCTCATCTCGCTTTATTGGCCGAGGGAGCTGGCGTACAGCTTCCAGGTCATGTGACCAGCAGGACTAAGCCACTTCTGGTGAACCAGAGCAGCACACGGAAACGCTGTTTACCTTCCCGCTGGAGTGGTACCTATTTATCAACTTGCACTTTGACGTGCTTTAGAACTGCTAGGTGGGCAGGAGCAGGGACCAAGCAATGGGAGCTCACCCCGTCACAGGGATTCGAACCGCCGACCTTTTGATCGGCAAGTCCTAAGCTCTGTGGTTTAACCCACAGCGCCACCCATGTCCCTCTGGCCCAGTCACTACCTCTCACCATATTGACTTTACTGGGTTTCTATGGCGCTAAAATGGAGGCTGGTGTAAGCTCCTTGGGAAATGAAATAATATATGTGTTTCTCTCAGGTACCTTTCAGACAGGATGAATGTGGCAACTTAAGAAAGGAACAAAAACTATTACAAAGATGCTCAACTCAGATAACAAATATCAGCAGTGAAACAAAGCATCAAGCTTAAAAAAATCCAGAAACAGAAAGAATAAGCCTGTTTAAAGCCACTTGAAACTTGAAAAGTTTTAATAAATTTAAAGAAAAGACCATAAAAATTGACACAAGCACTTTCTCTTTTTTTTTGAGGGGGCAGGGGAGCATGGAAGACCATGAAGATACGTCAAATGCTAACTGTATGCTCCTTGGGGCTTCAGTTTTGCAACAGTGCAGTGTATCATTCTAGGTAAATAACAATATTATAGTAACAATTAGCCTTGTCTGTTACCCTTCTAGTGTTTTCCAAAACTTTCTGATCCGGCTTCCCGTAGTTAGGGGGGTTGGCGTAGGGGTCATAGCCAAGTTTCGCCAGCATCGGGGCGATCACAGGCATGTCGTGAAGGACGTCATCGGGGATCTTCCCCACCCATTTTGACAAAGCTTCCACGTTCACTGGCTTGATTACTTGGTCGGTAGATCTTTCAACTCTGCAAAAGAAAGGAATGTTTATTTTAAAAAATGATCACATTTAAAGCCAGTATGGTGCTGTGGTTAGAGACCAGGGTTCAACCCCACACCCACCTCCCAAATTTGGCCACGATGCTCAACTGGGTGACCTTGGGCCACTCACTGCCTCTCAGCCTAATTGGACCCATCCAGCTCAGTCGTGCCTACACGGACTGGCAGCATGGTTCTCCAGGGTTCCCTCCCAGCCCTGCCTAGAGACACCACTGGGCTATGGCCCTTCTCTCCCTCTCACTACCCAGCCAACGTCAGCTTTGGGAACTTGCATCTGCCAAGGTAAAGCACTGCTCCAGACAGAAACTCTGCCCTGAACTGCCAATCCTTGGATTTCACAGCAGATTAAAATAGAATCCCAGGCATTCTGATGCTCTTGGACACAGAGCTCCCTTAATGGATTGCCAATATGGTGCTACACTTTCACAGCAGCCCAGGCTGGGTGGGGGAACAAATGCAAAACTCAAAAAAGGAGGATGGGAGCAGAGTCTCTCTCCATCCCCATCCTAGAATGAGCGAGAGCAGGGGATGACTCTGGCTAGTGGGTTTCCTGGTAGCATCTGGCCAGTCTGATGTGGGAAGAAAGAGTTCTTCTTATAATAATAGGTGAACAGACTGAAATCCAGACACCACACACCCCCATTGCCACATCCTAAGAGAAGATAAGCAAATGAACAAACCAACACACACACAAACGTCGCACATTCCTTCTTGCAGATTTGTGGGTTTTGCTTACAGTAATGAAAAGGAAACTTGGCCCAGATCCTCTCCGGGGAAAATGACACCTCCCCACCCCCTTTCAGAGGCTGCTGCAGACACAGATGTTTTCCATCAAGGAGAGGGCAAATGCCAGAATTTTTCAGCACTCGGCTATGGCAAGACTGCCTGCCAGCAGCCACGCTGGCGATGCCCCCAAGCCACAGAGAGTCCCGTGCTGATCCGTGCCGGTGCCAACCCCCTCCCTGTGAAAAGCCTCCTTTTGGACACCCTCGCGCCGGCTTTCGAAGCAAGTTCGTGGGAGATAGGAAAAACACGCCCGGAAATTGCTAGAGGGCTGCGGAGTCGCCCAGAGCGACAAATGCAAGAAGGCCTGGTTATCCAGAGGCCAGAAAACAGCTCAGGCTGGAACATGCCAGCAAAGGCCACTGAGCTCAAAGTAAATATTGTTTCGTAATGGGAGATGGATGGAATCATTAGAGAGAGAAGGGAGGAATGAACTGGGCTCCCTTTCCCCTCTTTTAACTCTTCCCCTGTTCTTCTACCCCAAAAGACACACACATATATTTTGCAAACTGTCTTAATGAGCTTGATTAGCCCATGGAAACTGCTTTTAAGTACTGCCGCAAGCCTCAAGCCACTTGACTGAGATCTGGGTCTCTGCAAGGCTGATCAAGAGAAGTTCCTCAAATGGCATTTTCCTCCCAGTCCTGCCAGCCCCCAGCTAAGATGAGAGGCACCCAAAGAGATCTATTTTTATCACATGCAGGTGGCAGGGCAGGAGAATGAGAATGCCCTGTCCATATGCAAAGGAGATGCCGTGCCACTGAGCCAACTGTGGTGTTCATGCATGGCTCCAAAATAGGCTGGAACCCTACAAAGAGAGGACCCTTCCACCTCTTCAAAGGTGGGATTTAGCAGCCTACAAGGGCTGCAGCCAGAGACAATATCAAAGACAGCTTCGTGGTGAAGCATCCCAAGCCAAAAGAAGTTCCAAACCTTGGCCTGGAAGTCCTCACTGCTAGGGGGTGTGTCTCAAGAGTGCCAATCACAATCATCAGGGGAGGGCAGATTTCCAGCCCGCGGGACCTCCTCCTTCAGCCTTTACTAGAACCCCAGTGCCCACCACTCAGAACCAAGTATAATATCATTAACTCAGCCAGGCACACATGGGTGCCTCTGAGTATACACCGAGCACGGGGATTTGTGATCAACGCCAGAACCAACCTCAAAAAGCCTTTCAGACAAGCCCATCTCAAAAGTCTTTCCCTGCCCTTTCAGACTACTCCAGAAACCACGTTTTAAGTTTCTTTTTCCTAATCAAATATGACCGAGGTAAAGCAGGGCAGGGTGGAGATTTATATAGGACGTAAAATGGAATACTTACTTACAAAAGGTAAGCAAAATTAAAATGCTAGTATTTTCAATTTCATTGTTCTGTATGGGACAAGGACAATAAAGATATCATATATCGTAGAACCAAACTCTCTGCAGCAGCGGTGTGGGGAAGTTCAGGCCCAATAGCTGAATGCCCCCCGCCCCCTTTGGCCCTCAAAACTCTCCCCCAGCAGGGGCAGATTTTAGGGCTGTGTGAATGGAGCACATGAATTAGATGTTGCACAAAAGGAGCGCAGTCTCAACACATCTTATGTTCTGTTAGTGCTAGGAAAAGGTTTAGTTTAATAGTGGTTTATGAGGGAAATGGATGCATCTGTGTTAGAACTAGCTTGGTAGGATTCATAGCCTGGGTAGGGTTGCAAGTATTTCAGGTGTGTTAGCAATAATGATTCACCCCGGTGTGCGGACTTTATAGCTACGATACACACAATACAGTGGATGGTCAGACAGGCACCAACTATGCATGTTCTTGAAGAATTATAAAAATGCATACTTGATTCTGACCAAACTACAGTGGTACCTCAGGTTACATATGCTTCAGGGTACATATGCTTCAAGTTACAGACTCCGCTAACCCAGAAATAGTACCTCGGTTTAAGAACTTTGCTTCAGAATGAGAACAGAAATTGTGCTCCAGCGGCGCGGCAGCAGCAGGAGGCCCCATTAGCTAAAGTGGTGCTTCAGGTGAAGAATAGTTTCAGGTTAAGAACGGACCTCCGGAACGAATTAAGTACGTAACCAGAGGTACCACTGTATACACTTCCAGAGTTAATGCTAAACATATTACTTCTGGTAAATGAGCCACCATAACCACTAGAGGGCCATGAATATTTGCGTCCCGAGCTTTTTAGACTCGTCCCGAGCTTTTTAGACTCATCTACCCTCGTACTGTCTGAAACCAGCATTGGTTGCCAGATGCGAAAATTTTGCTACCCCTATGTGGCTCACAGAAGATTCCCTCCAAGAAAAAGTGGCTCAAAAAGGTCCCCTACCCCACCTTAAGATAATTTTCTCCCTACAAAGACTTTCTGGAAAACCCTCAAGGGATCCCCCACCCCAGGGAGGAACCGACTCACTTTGAGAGGGAGACGCCCCCGGCTTTCCCAATCATTTCTTCGTGGTGCAAAACGGCAGGGTCCCACGGGATGTGGAGGAACTTGAGGAGCGTTTGTAGCCACCTCTCGGGGTGCAAGACAAGCTGCTCGTAATGGACCATCATGCAACGGTCCAAGCCAGCCTCCAGGCACTGGTTATACATGGTCTCTATGGCACGATTCCACTTGGTCAAGCAGTCCCGGTAGCTGCTGAGGTCAAAGCCAGCGATGGTGACCTTCCTGGAGATCATGGAGTGGACGGAGGCCCGGCCGTCCCGCACCATCAAGACGAACTTGGCGTTGGGGAAGATCCGGGCGAGGTACGCCAGGGACTTGAGGGCAAAGGGGTCCTTATTGCACAGGTAGGGGGCTGGCTCCCCATGCTTCACAATGATCTCCAGCAAGAAGGCCCTCATAGCCGAATCCAAGACCTCGTCCGTGACACCAGCCTCATCGAGCCGGATCTTCTCCTTGCTCGACCGAGCCCACATCTGCTTGACGGCCAGGATCCGGGGGATCACCCGCGTCTCTTCCCCGCAGCGGATGTCCGGGTGAGCATCCAGCATCGCCCGCATCAAGGTGGTGCCACTTCGAGGGACCCCTCCGATGAAGATCAAGGGCATGTCTTTGTGGTAGGCCAATGTGGCATTCTCTGGCAAACCTGAACCGGCTCTCAAAGTGGCCCTGACCGGCTCCGGGCGGACTATCTGCCTGCGCTCCTCCATCTGGTGGTGGCACTCCATGGCGTGCTGGCCCAGGTAGAAGACCGTCACTGAGCTCACCACCAGGCAAGCCAGCAGCAGGTTCTGCTTGAGTTTGCCAACCATCTTCGTGCAGAACAGTGCCTCACACGACTGAAGTAAATCGCTTGGGCCACGTCAACGATTCAGACCACGAAGAAGCTAAATCTGAAAGCGAAAGAAAGAAATTGCGGTCAGGACAATCTACATATAACCTCCTCCAGCCCATAACAACACACATTCATGGAGGACTATCAAAGGCTGTGTTCTGCCTCCGTGGTCAGAGGCAATAAGGCGTGTCTGCACCAGTGTTCTTGTTCTTGGGTCTCACTTGCAGGTTTCCCATTAAGGGCATCTGGTTGGCCACTGTGAGAACAGGATGCTGGACTGACTAGATGGGCCACTGGCCGGTGATCTAGCAGCCTCTTCTCATGGTCAAAATGACACACTTCTCAGAAACAGCAGCACCCAGGTTACGGTACCGTCTGCCCCAGGAGGAGCAAGGCAGTGTTCAAAATTAACAGGGCACATTTTTGCGTCTGGCACAGGTCCAATTGTGACCACATGGGAGATCTCTGGGTGCCAGGTTGGCAACTGGGGTAAGCAAACTGTCACTTAGAGAAGGATCTGAAATATTTTCTGTGAAACTTGAATTTGTTTTATTCTGCATGGTTTTAATGTGCTTTGGTTTTAAATTGCTTTGGTTTTAAATTGCTTTGAAATTTATTCTTTAAAATATAAAGCGGTATAGAAATGAAATGAACAACAAAGATCAATGGGGAAAAAACGGCACCTAGACATTCTGTTGTGGCAACCGTAACCAAGGTTTAAGGTGCCATTTGGCAATTAGATTATTGATCTGAGTTCCTAACACTGAAACAAGGGTGCTCCTTGGCACTTCAACATCTTGGGGCCATAGGCCCATGAGACAAATTAGCCTAAGATTTGAAGGTGTTCATTTATATGTACAGATGCCTCTAGGGAATTAAGATGAAGGGCTGCAGTCACCAGCGCAGCCCATTGCAGGGTGCCCAGATGCTGTTATAAGTCCCTGTTGCCATACAAGAATATATACACAGTGGTACCTCGGGTTACATACGCTTCAGGTTACATACGCTTCAGGTTACAGACTCTGCTAACCCAGAAATAGTGCTTCAGGTTAAGAACTTTGCTTCAGGATGAGAACAGAAATCGTGCAGCGGCAGGCCCCATTAGCTAAAGTGGTGCTTCAGGTTAAGAACACTTTCAGGTTAAGAACGGACCTCCGGAACAAATTAAGTACTTAGCCCGAGGTATTAGGGTCTGCCCCCCCCCCACTTGCTCTGCTGTTCGACATCCCCACCTCCCCCTCTTTACCCTTCTTCCACACCTGACCAAGCCCCTCACTTTATGCCTCTTCCACCCCCTCACCTGTCCCCACCCCCAGCTTGCTCCAGCAGCTGTTTGGTGCTGAACTAACTCATTTCCACAACAGCAGCAGGTGGAGAGGGAAACACAGGTTTGGACCTGCCCGCCAAAAAGCAGAGGCAGCCAAAAGCACCGCCAAGCCGCCCCTCGAGGGACGGATGCCTCCAACAGCTGAGGTTTTGTTATTCTGACTATTTGGAGAAATTAATTCCCTCTTGCTTTGACAGCTGCTTTTGCTGGGTGAGGCCAAAGGCCCATCAACATGTTGCTCCCAGCGGTGGCAAGGCAGGCGTCTCTTTGTCCCCAAGTGCACTGTATGCAGAGGTACACCATCTCTGCACATGGAGGCTCCATTAGCTAAATGCAGCACAAGGAAATTCATGGGAGAGGATCAGATATCCCTATAGGCCTCCTCTGAAGGAAGCAGACCCCCTTTCACGGGAGGTTTTTAAGCAGAGGTTGGACGGTCATCTGTCATGGATTCTCTACCTAAGATTCCTGCATTGCAGGGGGTTGGACTAAATGACCCTTGGGGTCCCTTTCCAACTCGAAAATTCTAGGATACTATGTGTGGAATAATGCACAGCGTCCATTTATGAAAAAACCCATCTTTTTATTTAAAGCAAGCCGCTATTGTTTGTGGCTGCAAAGACTTATAAAAGGGGACCTGCATCAGCATATGGAGACAGAAAAGGCTATTAGCAGCTACGACAGGAAAGCAAGCTCCACATTCATAATACTAATAATAATAATTTATTATTTATACCCCGCCCATCTGGCTGGGTTTCCCCAGCCACTCTGGGTGGCTTCCAACTGATTATTAAAAACAGTACAGCATCAGACATTAAAAACTTCCCTAAAGAGGGCTGCCTTCAGTTGTCTTTTAAAAGTAAAATAGTTGTTTATTGCTTTGACATCTGCTGGGAGGGCGTTCCACAGGGCAGGCGCCACTACCAAGAAGGCCCTCTGCCTGGTTCCCTATAACCTTACTTCTCGCAGTGAGGGAACCACCAGAAGGCCCTCGGTGCTGGATCTCAGTGTCCGGGCTGAACGATGGGGGTGGAGACGCTCCTTCAGGTATACAGGACTGAGGCCGTTTAGGGCTTTAAAGGTCAGCACCACCACTTTGAATTGTGCTCGGAAACGTACTGGGAGCCAATGCAGATCTCTCAGAGGCAGTCTACCTCCGAATGATGTTAACTATGGGGGAATTACAGGCAAAAGCTGTTCCAATCACACCCCACTTGTAGGCCTCCCCAAACCATCTGGTGGGTCACTGTGGGAGATGGGAAGGAGGACTAGATATAGTTTGGATCCAGCAGCAAAAAGGACTAGTGGAAAGAAAGGAAACACAAAAGAAGCTTGCTGGATCAGGTCAAATGGTCCATCTAGTCAGCATCCTGTCTTACAGTAGCCAACTATGCCTGTGGGAAACCTGCAAGCAGGATTTGAGCACCAGAGCCCTCTCCCCTCCTGCGGTTTCCAGCAACTGGTATTCAGAAGTGTTCCTGCCTCCAACCGTGGAGGCACACAATAGCCAAGAATCCTCCATGAATTTGTCCTAGACTCGCATATTCAAGGGACATTGGAGTGTTTCTAGCAGGAAATCCACTGAACATTTCTCCCCACCCCACCCCCTAAATACCTCAAGTGTTTCTGTGGTTTTTTTTAAATAATTTTTATTAAATTTCCATTTACCAAACCAATCATATCATATTACTTATTCCAAATTATACCAATACAAATCATAAAATCCAAATATTTTGCCAAATTATAAATTTTGTGGGGGGTACCCATGCTTCGAGATCGGTTTCTCTTCAGATGCTTCGACTCTGGTTTCTCTTCAGATCGTATAAATCTTTCGCCTTTTAAATACCTCAAGTGTTTCTGGGTGGGTAACGAACCCAGAGGAAATTGAATTGGGAGGTGATCTGGGTTCACGGGCAGAATATTAACGTCTGGAAATAAATTAATCATAGATGACTAACTCGAGATGATGGGGGGAACTAAATCAATTTGCAGCAGGAGCTCTTGTGAAATGAATAAAGAGTAAATGAACTGAACTCTTTTGGGATGATCCAATTTGGATGGGCTGCTGCAGACTGACTGAACAGCTCACCTGGGGCGAGCTTGGACAGGAAATTAGCCGGCTCATCTCCTGTGACATTTAAGTTTGTGTCTACAGACTCTTAATCTTTTATGCAACCCACCTGCTGCAGGGTGCTATGAGGCATAGTAAGAAAGATTATTTGGGACAGATGCCCTCTTGCAAGTAAGTGGATGAGATCTCCTGAAAGCTGTGTTGGGATTCTCTTCAAAGGGGCACTCTAACCATGTTCAGAGGCCCCTTCTCAATCTGTTTAAATTTAAAATGCCCTGCTCAGAGATCCCCATATATGTCAGAATCAATTCACAATCAATATAAAGACACAGTATATCCCAGCAGGTATAAAACACCCTTCATTTCCAACAGAAAGCAGATTAAAAATACAGCAAAGAACAGTTTCTCTGAGCATGTACAGGCCACAAAAACAAAACCACAGGGTATGGAGTTATTGTACATGGCCAGAAAGGTTTTCTATCTACATCTTAAACAAACACCTCCAATAGAAACCATCCGCAAGATCAAAGAGAAACAAATATCTGGTTTTTCTGGCTTAACAAACTTTCTGCTCAATTAATGAAACACAAATATGAATTATTTAGCTGGCAACTGAGTCATTCAAAATCCTCGGTGGCAACGCTGGCTGGCTGCTCTTCTCAAGAGGTTGGTATCTTTAAAAGAGCATTTTTAAAAACGCCTCCCAGCACATGCAGAGTACAGTTCCGACACACATACCGCTTCAGTCTTTTGCGTAAAAGCAGATTAAAATAAAGCAGGTGGGGGAATTCTGTGCGTGGTCAGAAACTTTCTATTTCAAGAAAAAGGAAAAAAAAATCAGGGTAAGGGCAAAGCACCTCTGAGCACGTGGGAGGCACCCTTTGTTGGGGAACAAGCCTACATACGAAGAAACAGGCTTGGTGGAATCTGTGCATGCTCAGAGACGCTCTCACCCGATCCCCGTTTTTTGAAAAAGCAACAACGCAGAGTTTATAGAAAGCACGAGAAAGAAATAGTAAGAAGCATCAAGCCAGCACCTACGCAGGCAGAGAGGATGTCGTCTTCTCGGCTCTGCGGTCGGTTAAATGGGATCCGAGCTCCCGATTACCCGCCCCCGGGAGTTCAGGGATCAGCCGCATGCACAACACAGGAAAGCCGCTGCGATGCAAGGGGTGGGGGCTCCCACTTTACCTGTCGGGAGTCTCCTCGCGGATCCCATCCTGTCCCCGCCGCTCCCGCTGTGCCTCCAAGCCTCGCCAGGCTCCTAGTCCGCTCCGTCCGCTGCGGCGCTGCCATGGAAATCACAAGCCCTCCCAGGATTGGCCGTTGTGTCGCCGCGCCCCATTGGTGGCGCGAGGGGGTGATGGACAGGAGGGCGGGGCTTCTTCTGGCTCCACCCCACCCTCCAGATTCCTTGCAGCCTGGACTTCCCCCATCACCACCCACGTGGGTCATCTGGACAGGCAGCTGGGTCAGAGCGCACAGCTGGCGGGGGGAGAAGCGCAGCTGGAAGGAAGGGAGGGGGGTCTGGCCTAACGTGAAATATGGGCATCGTAACCCTAATAATAGCTGCATTGAGTACTGCTACTGTTCCCTACAACGTGGAAAAGGCATGAAGAAGCCTTGCAGATTAAAACGGGATGGAGCGATTCCCTCCCTATGAGGAAAGGTTTGGGGGTTTTTCGTTTAGAGAAAAGACTATTAAGATGTGGCATGACAGAAGTTTATAAAATGATGCTTGGCACAGAAAGAGTGGGTAGAGAAAATGTTTTTTCTCCCTCTTTCTTTACACTAGAATTTGTGCACACCCCATGAAGCTGATTGTTCGGTGATTCAGGATAGATAAAAGAAAATACTTCTTCAGGCAGCTCATAGTTGAACTATGGAACTCTCTGCCACAGGAGGCAGTGATGATCATCAGCCTGGAAGGCTTAGATTAGAAAGAAGCTTAGACAAATCCACGGCTGATATGGCTATCAGTGGCTACTAGCTGTGCTGGCTATGCCCTCTGTCTCCACGTTGGAGGCAGCAATGTTTCTGAACACCAGTTGCTGGAATGCAAAGGAAAGGAGCATGCTCTTGTGCTCAGGTCCCGCTTTTGGGTTTCCCCACACAGCCATCTGGTTGGCCACTGTGAGAACAGTGTGCTGGACTAGATGGGCCTGATCCAGCAGCCACACTCTTCTCATAGGCTGGAACAAATGACCCCAGAGGGCTAAGGAGGCCTAACCAGAAGCCAGAGCAAAGTGTAAAGAAGGGGAGGAGGCATCACAATTATTCATCCATGGCACATCGGGTGGAGGCATCTCAGAAAGACGTCATCCCTGCAACCTGCAAGGTTCACAGCATTCAGTTTCTTTTAAAAAGAGAATCCAGCAAGTCTGTTTTCAAAGTTATGCCTGCAGGTTTTTACATTTCTCCCTCTTTTGTAATTTCTGGCATTTCTTTTATAAGCATATTTAACTTAGGTAGGCAGCAATGCTTCTGAATGCCAGTTGCTGGAAATGAAGGGAGGGGAGAGCTACTTTTGTGGCCAGGCCCTGCTTGAGTTTCCTGTTTGGGCTAGGTGGGCCATTGGCCTGATCCAGCAGGCTCTTCTTGTGCTCTTATGGGATGCACAGCCACCTAGGCATACTTAGAATCACAGCCTTCCTTTTATGACTCAACATGTTTTACCTTTTTGGTTGTTGGTCTTTTATGATACAAATTTTAATCTGATTGAGAGGTGGGTGGTTTGTTTTTTTTATAGTGACTTTTGTTAACTGCCTTGGATCATTGTTTGTGTATTCCTTTATTTTTTTTAAGAATGATGACATTTCTTAGAAATAAAAACCACATATTCCAAAGATTTCAGGGCAAACTGAGAGATTATTTGGCACCACTCAGTCCACTTGAACCCACCTAAAACACTTGGGGGAGATGAAATAGGGTGGCACCCTTACCAATTTTAAGTCACCTCTAGGAGGAAGGAAAAGCACTTTATACAAACTAAATTCTCAAGCCACTGGTTCGGATTATGCATGCGAGTCCAAAGTTTCCATGTTAATCATCAACAGGTTATTTGGTTCCCAAAACCTGCTGGCAGCCACAGGATGCTTCTACCCATGTCCAGAATACTTTCTGCCGGCTGTGGGGCTTGCAGTCATTCTACATTGATCTAAAATTCAGGATTATGCAGGCTAGAGTCCAGATACCTCAATATCAATATGATTTCCAGCAACTGGCATTCAGAAGCATCATTGCCTCCAACCATGGAGGCAGAGAAAACCATCAGAGCTAGTAGACATTGCAGCATGTGAAGAAGTCCTTTTGTCTTTCCTGAATCTTCCAACATTCAGTTTCACTGGATGACCCCCCCCCCCCCCGCCCCCAGTCCTGGTATTACAGCAGAGGAAAAACTTCTCTGTCCATTTTCTCCATACCATTTATGTCTGGCACTGTTCTCGTATTTAAAAACTCTGCAGGTCTCCCCTCTTTCCCCCAACCTCTCTACCTTCCTAAACATCTGCTTTTCTGCTGGGCAGGAGGGAAGGTCAATAAAATGCATACAATATGTACAGTGCATTATGAGAACTCAGCTGTGTAGCTAGATCTATCAGACCTTGGCTGACAGCTGAACCTGGGACGTGTCACAGCAGAGAGATGAGAGTCTGCTAATAAAAGCAAGTTAAACACGCCAAGAAGTACCTGGAGACAGCTCACGCAATGCTAGCCTCCAAATCTATATATTTGAACGGGGGTCAAAGGCATGCATCAGCAACAGTGCAGAAATGGAACTGCCTGGATTTGGAAGATTAAAGGGCGATCAATGAGCCGACAGGTTGAAATGGATTGCTCAGTTAGGACATGAAGCATTTGTGCGTATATGTAGTACTCTCTGTCATTCCAAATTAACCTCATAATTCTACATATGTAGTAAGTTTGTGTGTATGTTTAATTCTACACCTTCAAGAGCAGCACGACCTGAAATAATGTAGCAGGTGGAGTTTCCTGGCTGGAGTTTGTGGGGTGGGGTGCTCATTCAAACTGACTTTTATTTTTTATTATTTTTTGGAACATGTCTGGGGGCTGTTAACATCTACTCTGGGAACGAAGTTCCAGACCCTTTGGAAGCCTACAGCTCTATTTCAGAAATTTGTGCAGAGAGTCTTTGGGAGGTTGAATTGAACTAAGACTTAGGAGACCAAGGTTCAAATCCCCACTCAGCCATGAAGCTCACTGAGTGACCTTGAGCCAGTCACTACGTCTCAGCCTAGCCTACATCACAGGCCTGTTTTGGGGATTAAATGAGAGGTAAGCCTTTGCTGTATTCAGTGTTCACACAAAGGTAAATGGATACAGAATTGCAGCCTTGGTCTCACTAATTATATTAGAATTAAGAGACACAGGATGTAGATTTTTTGATTTTAAAAATGTTCTGCTATTAATTGCATTTAGCCAATGACTAGAATGCATCCATGAATGATTTCTGCATGCCTGCACTTTGTGACTCATGCCTCCCTCCTACGTAGCATTCCACCTCTCCTATCTGACCCTGAAAGTGGCACAACTGGAAGGATGTGTTCCTATGTCTGTCGTGCGTTAGCATCCGCATCTCCTTGAGAAGTTCCAGGGACAGATACAGGAAAAGAACGTCAAGAGCCTCCACTGAAGGTCTGGTTGTCTAGACAACTGCCTGATAAGTTGTAAGTTGAGACCACATGTTTTGGAACACCCCAAGGAGATTGATTTCATTATGAAGCCGTGCGTATTTAACATCCCATGACCTCTAACCTTTCTTTATGTATGTAGAAGGACGTTTAAAGATGTTTTGATGACTGTGTGCTGTGTGTTAGCGGCCTACATAAGCTTTGTTCTGAAGTATCTCTGAGTCTCTGCCCCAA
This sequence comes from Podarcis siculus, assembly GCA_034642415.1. Taxonomy (NCBI): domain Eukaryota; kingdom Metazoa; phylum Chordata; class Lepidosauria; order Squamata; family Lacertidae; genus Podarcis; species Podarcis siculus. Next base: position 14,010,794 of record JAXCMG010000018.1, read on the forward strand.
AGTGTTTCCAACCTATGGAAAACTAGAAATCATGTTTAGCAACTCTACAGTCATGATTCTCAGCAATCCCTACAATAGCTCCGTAGGATAGGCTGCTTTTATTGTCGCCATGGTGCAGACTGGGGAGGGGTTGAGTCAGAGAGTTGACTCCATCACTAGGCCGGGGTCAGGAGGATCAAAGACCGTACCTGCTCACAGAACACTCTGTGCCATAATTAGAAGGTTAAAACACAACTCCCTACCACAACTCTTATTTTAAAAGTTAAGTATGGTGTGTTTGGAACACACCCAGGAGGGGTATCTCTGCTTCAGCAGGCAGGAAAACCAGAAAGGTCTTCTAATCCCAGCAGCTCCATTGACAGTGCCCAACACCACTGGCTAAACCCAGGCATCGAATGGAAAACCAGGAGCACATTTGTTTTCTCATCTTTTTCTTTTCTAAAACAGCTAGTCATTTTTGAGGAACAGTCAAAGGCTTGAAAAGCAAAGCTTAGGAAAATCAACAGAAGCGTTATCTTGGAAAGCCCTGCAGCACACACATGGCTGTAGCATTATCATTAGCTGTCTCCCTGGCCTGGGCCTAAAAATGAAGGAGTGGGAAAACTTCAAGCTGGCAGCACAGACATTTCCTGCGGGCCTCTCCCCAAAATCCACCCCATCTTAGGTCCCACTCCTCCATACACACACTGCTGAGCTGTTTCTCTCTCATCTGATGTCCTCTCTCTGAATTATTCCCCCCAGCTGATTTCAGTAGCAGGAAACGTGAGCATTCCCAAGTTCTGGTGCCAAACTACCCCACTCCCCAGTTTGATCTTTTTCCAAAGAGATCCAAAAACTACCAAATTTATTGTCTAGACTCTGTTACATTTTTTTATTTTCCTAGGCTTCTGCTGCTGGCTCCACTGCTTCTTAACAGTTGTTTTCAATTCAACTTTAATGTATTTGTGGCTTGCTGCTGTCTTTTTCTAATTGTTTTGATTGTTTGAACTCAGCCTTTGACAACCTGGTGCCCTCTAGACTATTTATTGTATTTTATTTGCCCATCCCTCCACCCTTAGGTCTTAGCCTGGTTACAATTTAAAATATAACATTAAAAATTACAAGAAAGTTACAACTGCAAAAAAATCAACCACAAAAAATAACATCCAATAAAAATGCAACATCTAATTAAAAGGTAACAAGACTTCATATAGTTGCTTACAGATTCCCAAGCTTTCTGCATTAGAAATCTTCAGGCAGTTTTCTAAAAAGAGACCACAACTCCCATCAGCACCAGAGGTTGGTAAATGTGTTCTGGCTTGTTGAGATCTGCCTTGGAGGCCATGAAGGAGAAAAGCCCAAGTAGCACTTCCTCACCTGCTGCCAGAGCAAATGTATTAGGCTGAGGTCCTGTAATTGAGTTACTTGGGCATAAGTCTCAAGGAACTAAAATATTACTACTTCTTCTTCTTGGCATCTGTCTGTCTCGGGAGACAATGGAGTGCACCTCGGGGGTGAAGTCAAGCCACTAAAGAATAACAGCGCCTGCAGTGACCTCTCTGGGGTGCAAGCCTGGGCAGTGTATATGGAAGCACTGGGTTTACTTTTGAGTAAAAGGGCATGGGAGGTTGGACTGTTCCTCATTTCGCTATTATCAAGCAAAAAAGCTAAGTATTTTATTTACTTTGACAACTTATATATACTGCTAAATTAGTTGCTTCTATGTGGCATATACAAGAATCCAATACAATAAAGTGGTTAAAATTATAACATCAGAATTCACTTAAAATGCCTGCTGGAGTAAAGAACTATTCATTGGGTGCTGGAGGTTCAACAGAAAGGGGGTCTATCTGACCTCAACCAGGAGGGAGTTCTACAAAATTGGGCCCACAATACTAAAACAGCATGTGAATCATGGGAGACTACTCCCCAAAAAATCCTCAGTGATCAAACAGGAATAGAAGGTAGCAGGTGGTCCCTAAGGTATCCTAGACCAAAGTTTTTATACCTAAAGAGGTATAACACAATATGATCATGTTTATTTGTGAACTACTTTACTATGTGAACTTATTTATTTGTGAACTGTTGCAGGAACCCCCCCACCCCAATCATTCTGTTTGTACAAACTACACACACACACACACACACACACTACATATGCCACATTTCTGATATAAATTCATAGAAAATCAACCATACATTGGATTTGCACTGTTCCATTTTTATTTTACTCCATATGACGAGAACTAGCAAAGGGGGGTGACTTATTCCTGGTCAGCCATAATCCCTCCACCATCTCAGCACATCTCAGCACATTTGCAGGAGCCCTGCCCAGATGATCCCAGACAGAAGACAATCAAAATCACAAAGAACTTGCATATGGGAGTGGATTCAGCATGGACTGAAACAAAGGACAATGATCAGATCTTCCCTCAGGGGGCAGGAAACTGCAAACTCCCCTTTGTCTCCTGGAAGTGACTCATGGGAGGGGGGAAAGGAGGAACCAGCCAGGTGACAAGACACTCAGGTTACCACCAACTCCTCCCTCAACCCCTCCTTTCTGTAATGTATGCATGATGTTTCTGGGGGTGGGCTTGATCTAGAGGAGGGGAATTTCAAAAGTTTTTATAAGACCTGGCACACCATTTTTCTGGGTCTTTCCTCTCACCTGCGAGTGAGGGGAACACCCTGATGCATCAGTTCAATAAAGGCCAAGCCTACAGGCTGCTGTTTTGCTCCAAGTTATCCTGGTTGGTGTCTTTGTTTTGTCCAAGGGAGCCCTCGGATTTTCCTGTAACAGAACTAACATTACTATGTGGCTTCTGAAGAGTTAGATCTGGGATAGGTAACTTTTGGCCCTCCAAATGTTGCTGGACCCCCAAACTATTGGCTGGGGGGCCACCAAATGGTGCAGAAACATTCCAGGTCTCCAAAACCTTTCAAGACACACCTCAGGCAGTTGCTTCGCACAGCAGGCTGGGGTTTATTCGAGCTAAGCTTACAAACCACGACATCCCCAAACAGAAGAATGTGCTGGGAGGGAAGGGGAATGCATTCTTAGCTGCTGAGGAACATTTCTATTTGTTTTTGCTTTCAGGGATTGGTCCCTCACACACTAGCAGGCACTAATAATTAACTGTCAAGCTCTGATAAAGACCGTGCAAAAATATGTATCATTGCCTGGATAAACAGAGCACACACCCCAAATTTAAATCACATCTCTGCTTATCTTTTCATGCATTCATTCTTTTACACAGCTTCTACAAACACAAAATGCAAAGTTTCAGAAATGGGCCCCATGTTCCCATGAATGGGAGGGAGGGAAGTGGGCAGATGTTGACAGATGCCCAGAACTGCAAGGGCAGGGATGAAGGACAGTCACCCTGTAGCAAAAGCTGGATGTCTCCAACCTTGGTGTTCTAAATACAGCAATGTAATACAAGCCAGGTCCTTCATGTTTTATGCTTTCTAAGTCCAAACCAGTTCTAAGCAGGTGGAGTATGTGAGATCTAGAAAGCCGAGAGAGAAAAGTGTCCAGGAGACTGAGGAACTAAGGAGATGAGAGGCCCCAGAGGCAACGTGGCTGAAGAAAAAAGAACACAGATTGGGCGAAGAAGGATGATGACTGGGGTCAGAGGGCCTAATAGAATGAGATGTGGATATAAAAGAAAGGGAAGGGGAGGGAAGGGAAAATGGGATTCACAGGGCCTAAGGACAGAAGAGACTGTTTGCTGTTGGTTGAAAGGCATAAAGAAGGGAAAGTTTTGCCTTATGAGATCAGAATGAGGTCCAGAATTCAATTTCCGCCAAACACTGGATGGATGCTTCCAAATGCTCATAAGCAGGGCACAAATCCAACACTCTCCACTCTTTTTGGCCCTGGCCTCTGGTATTCAGAAGTACTAGTGCTTCTGTGCATGGAGGTTCCATTGAGTCATCGTGTCACCCCACTTACTCATACAAGTAACATCAGTTTTCCATCTAGTTCAGGGTTGTCCACACTGACAAGCAGCTGCTCTCCAGGGTTTGAAGCAAGAAGTCCATCCCAGCTCTATCTGGAGATGCCATTGGGGATTGAATCTGGGACCTTCTGCATGCAAAGCAGATGCTTTGCCCCTGAGTTGCAGCCCTTCTAATTCTTTTTACAGCTATCTGAGCTCATGTGTTGGCTATCAATTCTGTAAGGTCATGTGTTGCGTCAAGAGCTGCTCCCTTTTGCCAGTCCTGAACCTACTGCCAGTTTACTTTGTTGGGTGATCCTGCACTCTGGTAATGCGAGAGAAGAAAAACTGGATACACCTCTCTAGTAAATAAAGAAGCAGATCTTTTGCAATCAATTGTGAGACATATTTTGCAAAACAGGTCGGGTCATTCAGAAGCACTAGAAACCAACTGGTAATCAGAAGGCCAGCTGCATGTAAATCTTACTCAAAGGAGTACATACATAAAAGGCACATGGAACCAACCACAGCATCTGCGTCTCAGACAAATCCAGTTTTCTTATCCCACAAACAGAACATTTGTTAAGAATTCTGTTGTTGGTAATTGTTGCTCTTGTGGAGGATAAACAAACATGAAACACACTGCAGGGTGATATCACTGTGTGTTAGTCAGCAAATGAGGGAGGGGGGAGTCTTCATCCTCCCTGGAACCTCTTTGCAACTGGAATGTTTGGCTGACTCTCCCCAGTGATAACATTTTGGCAAGGCCACCCACATGGTCCAAGTCTTTCTATACCCGATCTCCTTCTTCCTCTGCAGCCATGGCTGACTCCTGCTGCTCTTCTTGCTCTGGTTCTCCAGGGAGATTTCTAGTGACCGTCTGGAGCAGGGATTCAATCTGCTCTTCAGTGAGCCTCTCCTCACTTTCTTCCACGATCTGCAGAGGAAAAAGCAGTGAGCCACCTCTGGTCTCTTGCCACCATCACATGCTAAGAGCAAACTGTTCCTTAGGGCAAAGCACAGACAAACTTTGCCAACCTGGTACCTTCCAGATGTTTCAGACCACTACTCCCATCAGCCCCAGCCAGTTGGCTAATACTGTAAAAGCAGAAATAGCCAAAATGGGTGTGGTGCAAGGCTAAGTTAGGGATGCTTAGGCCCCAATGAAATCAGTGTGAAGAGATAGCTGTGATGAGCTCAAATTCAATTGATTTCAATGGAAACCAACAGCCGCAATCCTAGAAGCAGTTACTGGGGAACTCATTGAGACTTATTTCTGGATAACCATTCATAGGTCCATGCTGTCACTCTAACTTAGTCTAGATCCAATCCTTCATTTCTACCCAGTGAATTCAATCCAAGATTCCTTGTGTCTTCTGAAACTGCTCCTTATGTTCCTAGAATGTTTGGCAAACCTAACTGTTTATTTATTTGGGACATTTTTCTTATGCTTCGAACACTCTTCGAAGAGACACAGCAGTTCATAGAAAGCACAAAAAAGGGATAAAACCTGCAGCAGATTAAAACACAAAAAATAAGATCTTCTTTAAAAAGTTTTTTAAAAGAGGATCAATGAAACAGACATAAAATCAAATAGAGAAGCAAGTGACAGAGTCACTAAATCAGGGAGGTTTTCCTTCTATGTGACAGACTAGCATTGCTGAATCTCTAGCCTATGGGCCTCATTAGGCCTGCCAGGCCTCTGAATTTTGCCCACAGGGCCCTTTTGGGCAAAGCATGCCAGGATGTCAGGCACTTCACAGATCTGCTGCATCTTTGCTAAGCTGAGAGATAAGATCAGGAAGCTGCTGCCCTCCTGCTGTGGTCGTTCAAGCAGCAAACTGGGCAGTGTAAAAATGTACAGTGATGGTACTGAATAAAGGAACTCAATGAACTATTACTGTAACCAATACCAAATTTTCACAAGCTGCAAAGAGATCATTGCAAACACATACGCACACACGCGCACACACACACACACACAATGAATCCCCTTAATGTTCAAACGTTAACACATCATGTTCTCAGAAATGACTTGTTCTGCGGGACACACACACCCAGATAGTACCTTCTTTTTCTATGGCAACTGCCAACCCACACCTTTAAATTGGCATTTGTTCTCTGGAACTGCAGGGAATTTGCCTCAATGGACTAAAGAAAGACTCTCTGAAAGGACGGTCACATTTTCATATCATGATGATAATGACAAGAGCAAACAGAAAATTATTCCTCATGCCAAGTAAAATCAGATATACGTAAGTCTCCATCTCTGACCCGTAAGCCTCTGCCCATAAACTCTTATCTCAAAGAGAAAAAGAACATCTCTTAACCATTTGCTGACGCAGGATCCCACTCTTTAACTTCTTTATACTCAGTCTCAAATTAATTTCTCCTTGTGATAGCTTGCCTGCCACATATGTGTACTTTTCAAGCTGGGTGAATTATTTCAATTTTTTTTCCTCCTGCTTGCTGGACATTGCTTTGAAAAGAGACAACACAGACACACAAATAAATAAAGAAGGGGAAATCTACTGCTAAGTCAATTCTGCAACATGGAATGATATCCACATGCTTCAGCTTCCAGATCCATTTCCTAGGCTTTGCATTCAGGAAGAGGTTTAGAAACAAGTGCTTTTATTGGGGGGGATTAACCTGGCAGTCACCCTTTGTCTTCAATCTGCTGTAACCTAATGAACTTCCTTTTGTTGGGGGCAGGGAGAGGGAGCAGAGAAATCACCTTCTTCCCATTTCATTGACTCAACAACTCCCACAGCTTCAACTGGTGCAGAGGCCATCTCAGAGTGTTTACTTCAGCTATTCATCTCCTTCTAAAACAGCAGACATTTTATGTGCTCAAGGGTACATTGGTTCTCAATGACGCATCAGTCAATACCTGTTTATTACACAGTACTTTAAGGTCTGTCTGTTAGCTTCGGTTGCTAGGCTTTAGGTAACCTGGAGAGGCAAGCAGAGTGGAAATTGGGACTTATCAAGTCCCTGAATGGTGGCTGAGGGAGAAAACCCACATATAGCAGCTAGGCAGGCAGGCAGGCAAGCAGACCCAATAGGGCTCACCTTCTAGCCTTTGTAGATCAACTCAATGAGCCAGGATTAGGGCAAACCGTTCTAGAGACAGAGGGTACATCATCATCAGTGCATGGGTAGGCAAACTAAGGCCCGGGGGTCAGATCCGGCCCAATCGCCTTCTAAATCTGGCCCGCGGACGGTCCAGGAATCAGTGTGTTTTTACATGAGTAGAATGTGTGCTTTTATTTAAAATGCATCTCTGGGTTATTTGTGGGGCATAGGAATTCGTTCATTTCCCCCAAAAAATATAGTCCAGCCCCCCACAAGGTCTGAGGAACAGTGGACTGGCCCCCTGCTGAAAAAGTTTGCTGACCCCTGATCTAGTGGAACCCTCTGAACTGCAGTCCCAGCTGGCTCACCAAAGGGGGCAGCCAAACATAGCTGCTGCTTCTCCATGTGTTTCCCTCTGGCCTTTCATATCACTCCTTCAGGATACACCACTGCCACCAGACTTTCCCCTCCTGCATCCTCACCCTTCACTGTTCACCACCTCTCATGTGGCCCACTATGCTGTGCAACACACTTTGGCATGAGATTGGTGCCCACCCCACCAATCATCCTCTTGGCCATAAAGAGGTCTGAGCCAAAACCACTAAATTTGAGAGCCAGTGTGGTGTAGTGGTTAGGACCAAGGAGACCAGGGTTCGAATCCCCACCTGGCCATGAAGCTCACTGGGTGACCTTGGGCCAGTCACTCTCTTTCAGCCTATCCCACCTTACAGGGTTGTTGTGGCAATCAAATGGCAGAGAGAATCATGTAAGCCTTGAGCCCCATAGAGTGAAAGGTGGGCTATAAATGCAATAATCATGTTCATTCTTATGACTGACAAAAACACAAATGATTTCTAATTATGAATGTCTTCGTGCTGTTCCAATGCTGCTTTTTGAGCATCTAGTTATTAATTATATTTATTCCTGAAATGTAGATCCCAGCCCTCAAATAAATTGTTAAAGAAGGCTTACAACACAAAAGCAAAGATACAATAAAAAACATTTTAAAAGAAAAGAAAAACTGACTACAGACTAAAAAGCAGGGCACAAAAATTTTAAACAGCTGCATGAAGTTTATCTGTCTTCTGCTGGCTCCCACCCCATTTTCCCCTCAATGCCATTTAAGCAGCGCAGGTGTGTCCAACTACGTGGCTCATTTACTGTTGTCCATGATGTCATCACATCAGATGTCACTTTGTGACAACGCTGGCAAAATCACCGGGGTTGTTAGGGCCCGATTAAACAGCAAGGTAAGTCGAGGAGTCAGGGAAACAACAAAGAAGGAGCAGGAAATATAAAAAGGTCAATGAGCAGCATCAAAAGACTCTGAAGCCCTCAGCACAAAAGGAAAAGGGTTACTGCTCTTCGAGGGCTAGGGATACCTGGAAGCTTCGCAACTTACCAACTGGATCTCAACGGCAGTCACAGGCCTGAGGTTGAGAAGTTGCAGTTTTTCTGCCCTGTGCAAATGCAAAGAACACAACACCATATAATTTAGGGATTCTGGTTACAGGAGCCATCCGCATGCTAACACTTCTTGGCCACAAAACAATGGCTGGAGAGCCAAAGTTGCAGCTTGACCACAGACGAGATGCACAACAGGCAAAAATGAAACCATTTGGGAGCTTGGAAACAGGCTCATGGCCACATCCATAACCCAAACCCACTGTGGCATTTAGTGGCCCGAAAGTTTTAAAACCATCCAATTTCCATTGCAACTCTTTGCTCAGACACACTCACAAACCACTACTCTTTCTGAACCCAGGATTCTTTGGATGCCGACTGCAACCCACAGCACACTTTTCCATAGAGCTGTCCCAGAGACAGTTGGAAAAGAAAATATTTCAAGTTCAGAGGCGCCAGAAAAAACCCTTTAGGAGTCTCATATTCTAGGGTGCACAAATATGCACCAGGAAGACAAAAAGTGGAGTAGGGAAGAATCATCAGCAGGGTGCATAAAAATATTTTTTTTAAATAAAAAACATGGATTTTTAAACATGTAAATCAGTTTTAATTTCTTAACAACGCTAAGATATGTTTGTTTTTAAAATAACCTCAGGGAAAATGTGAACTTAATTAAAGCATCTCCCAGAGCTGAATGTATGATCCTCTTATGAGCAGCAACTGTGAAAAAAGCAAGTTCCATGCTAGGGATGAGAAGGAACAGAACTGAAAATAAAAGTGCTAATATAATAATGTAGTTACACAAATCCAAGGTGCAGCCGCATTTGGAATACATTAGGCCCTCCATTTACATGGGGGCTATGTTCCAGAGATTGTGCCTAAAAGTTCAATGGCAGGTGAAATTGCCAAAACCTTTTTTCCTAGAACCCTGCCCTCTTAAAAAATAAATAAATTAATTTACCGTTCACTTAAAGCTGAATGCACACAAGTTATATGTGTGCAAGTTGCAGACTTACTGTACTGTGTAGTTATGGCTGCTTCACCTAAAAAAAGATATAGTGGAGTTTGAAGGCGATGGTGGCCACCAATTTAGATGGTTTTAAAAGACAACTGGACAAATTCGTGGAGGAAAAAGCTATAAATGGCTACTAGCCATGATGACTGTGCTCTGTCTAAATGCTTGGAGGTAGCAACGCTTCTGAATACCAGTTGCAGGAAAACACAGGAAAAGTGCACTTGTGCTTAAATCCTATTTATAGGTTTCCCACAGGCATCTGGTTGACTACTGTGAGAACAGGATGCTGGACTAGATTAGCACAGGCCTGATTCAGCAGGCTCTTCTTATGTTCTTAAAAATATTAACAATAATAGAAAAACAATTTCTCTTAACATCTGTTTAGGTCCAGACAAACAAAACCAAATAGATTATTCTGAAGTGGTAATGCAAGAACAGAAGCAAGTAATAATGGTTATTCAAGGGCACTGGGAACTTCTCGTGCCTTAAGACCCCCTGGAAAATTCAGTCTCCATTCAATCCAGCAAGGCTTGCTCAGGAGAACTCCCTGGCAAATTGTGGCTCAATATTTACTTACTTCTCTTGCCTATGTTTCCACTCAGGAAGCAACAACGTATTAATCCCGCACACAAGAACTCTGAACTAGTAGCTCCCTCTGCTGTCAGCATAGTATCCTTGCATGTAATCTGGTAAAGTTTCATTTTGGTTTAATCAACATTATAAAAATACTGATCTTTCAAATCTGACTACCTACAGGGAAACACCAAAATCTTGAGGCAAACTTCAAAACAGACTGGGAGCCGTTTATTTTTCAAACTGTTCTTTGGCATATTATTGTATCATGCATTCCTAGTTCCGTTTGTGATTTTGTATAATTATAGCAGGGTGGTTATACGCAGAGAAAGGGACATAGGTGGCGCTGTGGTCTAAACCACTGAGCCTAGGGCTTGCCGATCGGAAGGTTGGTCCCAGCTCCTGCCCACCTAGCAGTTCAAAAGCACGTCAAAGTGCAAGTAGATAAATAGGTACCGTTCCGGCGGGAAGGTAAACAGCGTTTCCGTGCACTGCTCTGGTTTCGCCAGGAGCGGCTTAGTCATGCTGGCCACATGACCCGGAAAAACTCTCTGTGGACAAACATCGGCTCCCTTGGCCAGTAAAGCAAGATGAGCGCTGCAACCCCACAGTCGTTTGCGACTGGACTTAACTGTCAGGGGTCCTTTACCTTTTTATACTCAGAGAGTATCTACTGTTCTCAATGAGTCTACTCTGAGTATGACTCATATTGCATATCACTAATACATTTTAAAAAGGCTTATGGAAGGGATATCAGTGGTAATTCCACCAGAATTAATACCCACTTTACATTCTGCAGTTCCATGTTTTCTCATAAATTGCATGCTTATGGTTTAGGAGAAGAAATGCCCACTCTCCCCGTCAACCCCATATTGCCTATAACAACAATGTCTTAAACTGACTACAACTAACCTGTATGAAGGACTCTACAATTTGAAAATAGAGATGATGAATGTATTTTTTTTTTTTTTACTTATGGAAAATATATTAATAAAAACTTTTTTTAAGTGAATGCCTGGACTTTCAGTTTAAAACACTGGTACCTTGAATGTCATTAAAGATATTTTCACATTTATAACCGCTATATGCTTGTATGCACTGGTCTATGACACCCAGGGTATGTCATTTGTTTTATTTTTATATCCTATGCTTATCAGCAATGTTCCTCTTGGATTTTTTTTCCTGCTGTAAATTGGACCTGCCCAGTGGAAATAAAATGCATTTCAGATCTACAAAGCCACTGAGAAAAAGTAATGCTTCAAACCGGAAAATCCGGTAAAAGATAACAGATTGAAAAGCAGAGTCACTCATCCATCTCTTGGGACTGATTGCTTTTGACAAGTTTCATCGCTACTTTGAAAACATGGAGCCCACCGGATTGCAAAGGCACAAACATCTGCTAAGTAGCACTAAAGGATAAAGACTTAGCACTGGCGCCTCACAGAAGAATGAGAAGAGCTAGTCCAATCTGCTTGAAAACAGAACACAGAGTTTGGTCAGCTTTGAAGGGGGGTAAGGGAAACCACCCTCCCACTCATTTCACCATGGCACTGTCAGAAAAGCTTGATAAATTTGTTATTTGCTAATTCTGATACAAGGGACGCGGGTGGCGCTGTGGGTAAAACCTCAGCGCCTAGGACTTGCCGATCGCATGGTCGGCGGTTCGAATCCCCGCGGCGGGGTGCGCTCCCGCTGCTCGGTCCCAGCGCCTGCCAACCTAGCAGTTCGAAAGCACCCCCGGGTGCAAGTAGATAAATAGGGACCGCTTACCAGTGGGAAGGTAAACGGCATTTCCGTGTGTGGCTCTGGCTTGCCAGAGTAGCTTCGTCACGCTGGCCATGTGACCCAGAAGTGTCTGCGGACAGCGCTGGCTCCCAGCCTCTAGAGTGAGACGAGCGCACAACCCTAGAGTCTGTCAAGACTGGTCCGTACGGGCAGGGGTACCTTTACCTTTAATTCTGATACAAATGGATCTAATCCACACATCCCATGAATGCAGTTACCTTTTCAGATTTTGCATTTCTTTGAATTCTATATTGCAGCTCTCAGCTCAAAGAGCATACCAGTATGTATATAAAATTATTATTTTACGATAAAATACATTTAGACATACATACTTTGGGAGAAAAATATATAGCAAAGTCCCTCTGGAGCACAGAAAGAGACTTGAGATTAAGTCACCACACACACCCTGGAGGGACTGTGAAGAGGGTGGCTGCCTGTATATACAATCACCAAGGTTACAAGCACTCTTTCAGTGGTTCATTGGAAGAAAAATAAGACACTGAATGTGCCCAGACCAAATAATTAAGTCCTAGCCAATGACTGCTGGCAGCGGCAAGCTCTTTCATCACTTGACACCTCCCTGTGCTTCAGAAACTCATGCTTTTCTATGGGTTAGCATATACTGAAACCAGAAATTCAAAAGCATCATACATCAAGGCCAAGCTCAGCAGTCAGTAACAAACACAGTGCTGGGTTGCTGCCTCACTCCTGCAAAGCTTGGGATGGAAAGGGTTGCATGAGAGAAGCAGCAGATTGGGGGAAGGAATTTCATCCTCTTGTCAACTGTTGGAATAATTGAACCTCTCATCTGGCAGCTACAATCCATCAGCCCACATTACAATATTAATGACTTACTTCGTTAACTTGTGGCTTTTCAGTGCCAAGAGGAAGTCTCTTACAACCTCAGGATTCTGGAATTTGCATGGTGTCTTAGATATGTATTTCAGTGTCTAGAAGGGCAGAAAAAGATAATTGTGCAGATTCAGTCTACCTTCATGCCTCCTTTTCAAGTCTAACTTAAAAGCCGATCCCTCCAAACCAGGAACGATGTTCTCTGAAAGCAACACTGCCCTTCAGATTAGCAAATGTATCACAGGCATGTTGTAACCAAATAGGGAAATGATAATCAAATTGTTGGGAACTTTAAAATATTAATTGAGCAGAAAATCCAGAGGTCAAATATTTAATGATGACATAACACATTTTCTTATTTCACACCTGTTAATGTTCATATTTTAGAAATAAAGAGAGTACAGAAAAATAAAATAAAATTGATTGGGGCATATGTGGGAAAGGAGCACAGCTCACTGATAAAGCATGCAGAAGGTTGCAGGGTACAACACACAATAGCATCTCCAGATAGGGCTAGAAAAAGACTCCTGCCTCAAGCTCCAGAGAGCCACTGGCTAGCTGTGTACACAATACTGAGCTAGATGGACCAACACTATGATTCACTCTGAGGCAGCTTCCTATGTTCCTAGTTAAAATCAGACCTTTTTTCACAACCATGTGGACTGAAATCTTCATTTTCAGGAAAAGGACCATAGCTCAATGGAATAAATAACACATGCATTACATGCAGGAGACCCCAGATTCAATTTCCACCATCTCCAGGTAAGGCTGGGGAAAGACCCCACCTGAAATCCTGGAGAGCCGCTGCCAGTCAGTGTTCACAGTACAGAACTAGATAGACAGATTGGTCTGGTTCAGTCAAAGGCTCTATGTTCCCTTTTAAAAAAGAGAGCTTAAATGGGTTAGTTTTTCTGGCTTAGAAAACTGCATGTGGATATAACTGTGCTACCTAAAATTATGAATGGTATCAAGACAGCAGAAGCACATTTTTTCCATCCTTCTCTCTCTCTCTTTTTCAAATGCTCTTGTGTGTGAGGAGGGCTGGGAGAGGTGAGGGAGGGGGAGCTGGCAAAAAGGGGATCCTGTGCATAGAAGCATGGCTAGTGGGATGTGGAGAGAAGGTTACAGCTTGGGACAGGATCATTTCCATTGTTGGTTTTACTCACTTCATACATGATAGTATTCAAATTCTGCTGCCCAGCACTCTGCTTGCTTCTCCCAGTCTCTCGGCGCTGCTGCTTAAGATCAGTCAGCAACTTATACACCTGAAAGAAGGAACTTTGCTATGAGGTGGCCTCAAATGCCATAAGAGCTTTGATAATGCTAGCAGCTCATCATATGAGCTGAACCGTTTAATTCCTGTTCTTTCTGCTAATTTTGGTATGTGGCTCTCTTCCATTTTTGAAAGAGGTCCCGGTCTTCAAAATGAGCTCATAACAACTATTGTAGGTCAAGCATATATCATTATATTGCAGATAGAGAGAGCAAGCACACATTTTTATGGAAAATAGGACCTTAAAAACAAATTTTCAGAGGGGTGCGGCTTTCACCCCAGTGAGAAGAACTTTTTAAATTTTGGCTGTAGGAACATTTCAACATTTATATTCGCCACTCCTCCAAGAAATGTATGACTACAATGCAAGCTTTGTTTGTTGATCTGGCATGGAACAAAGGTTAAAACTAGCATTCTGAATAGGGCAGGACTTTACATAAATTACAATTGCAGTAAAATGATTTTACCTCATAATTGCTCAGAAGAGCTGCATTTCCATCTTTCCTAGAAAAACAATAAATAAAATATGTTAAGGTGCTTTAGATGTGTTGGCGTGTGTGTGGAAAATCCACCTTAGAAACCCCTGCCTCCGGTTACAAAGCTCCAAAAGAACTATTTTTAAAAAGTATATTTCTTTGTTTCCCTTTTCCCCAGTGTTTTGTGCCAGGCTTGGGTGAGGCTACACATGTGTGAGTGGACACATCTCATCAAAGCCAACCATTACAATTAAGCTTACATACAAGCTTCGCTTGAAAGAGAACTCAACTGGAAACCCAGAAACTCACTGCCCACATAGACAAGGATTCTCACAGCACATACTCATTGCCACAAGATGGCTTTAGACAGGGATCAGACTTCACTATGAATTTGTCTATCAGTGTCTGTTTACCATTTCTGTGCACACACCATACATTTGAGACACATTTTTTATCCCAAGAATCCTGGGAACTGCAGTTTATTAAAAGTACTGGGAATTATAGATTTGTGAAGGGTAAATTAAATAATCTTTTTGGAGAGGGCAGGGGTGTGCTTTAAAGTTATGCAGTGCACACAATCCATGTACCTCCACGACCAGAGGCAGAGTACCTGTAAATATGAGTTGCTGGGGAATACCAGTAGGATAGTGCTGTTGCTTTGATGCCTCTTTGTTGGCTGATTACAGACATCTGATTGACCATGGTGGGAAATGGGATGCTAGACTAAGGCCTGATCCAGCAGGACTCTTCTTCTCAAGTCCTTGTTTAAAAACATGAGTTGGTACTAGAAATGCATAGTCTAACTTTGCTATAAACTACCTCTGTGGAGTCAAATATCTGCTAAGGAAAGAGCTTTCCTGCATGTTTAAGGCTGCAGTCCTATAAGCACTTATCTGGACGCAAGTCCCACTGAAACCAATGGGTCTTGCTTCTAAATAGACACATATATAGGATTCCACTGTAAATCAGTTTCAAGCCACTGGTTGTGTGTAGCGGCTGTTGCTGCTTATTATTATTTTTCTAGCAAAAGGCTTATAGCAGCAGGAGGTAAATGCAAAGTGGAGGTTTGTTGCTCCTCTGTAAGAGCCACTAACTGTCAGATATGAAGGGGGCAGATATTCCCCGCACCACAACACTGTTTCTGAGCGGGACTTTAATTTTTTCCCCTTAGCAATGACCAGTAACCATCCATCTATGCCCCTGGTGACCCAAGCTATAAACATTCCCATGAGTTTAGGACTGTTGGAGAAGTTTCCTTCTGCGCCTCAACAACAGAAATGTTGGCTGGGTCACAACAGTTCTTTAGGAGAGGGCCTTGTTGGCAGTATCAGAAGGCTGCAAAATTCCCTGCCTAAGGAGGCTGAACTTGCCTTGAAACCTTGATAGTTGTGCTGGCCCTGTTGAGTTGCTGGTGTCCCTTTCTATGCTGCCTGAACTTGCCATGAAACTTTTGCTGACTGTCTCAGTACCTTCTGAATTGCTTTTCTTGTTATTTGTAAATTTCGCACTGCCTTGTTTCTTTAGAAATGGAGAAGTGGAATAACAAACATCATATCATCTGCTGAATCGGGGACAAATGTACATCCAATTGTGGACACTATCTAGTCATTCCACAGGGTAGATAGGCAGCTCCCAAGATTCCTGCATTGCTATCAACACCATTCACAAATGTGGACCCTCATACTTTAAGCAACCAGCCACACATAAATACCTTTTTAAAGCACAACTAGAGATGGAGCAGACTGGCATGTTCCACAGCCAGCAAGCACTACTGCAACCCACACTTATTTACAATTGCTTAGATTCAATTCCATTGGGACTTGCTAGCTATTGTTTACTATTTAAGCACAATCCCGATTAAGCTACAATATTATTTAATTTCTTTCCATTATAAATAAATAGAATGTTAGTTTTTAAAAGAAAACAAAAACACCACAAAGCCGCGACCGCTATACATCCTCAGGACAATGGGTTCTGCTGAACAGACAGACAGCACTAACAACAGAAAGTTGCCACAGCTATATAAAAGGAGGAGGGTAAGGCTATTCTCGGGTCCCCCTATTGCAACATATTTAAAAGTACAATGTATTATGTCAAGCACAGCCAACTGTTTGAATAGAACTGTCATACTCATCACTTTCAAACAAGTTCAACGCCTCTTCCACAAACTTCCACAGTTTCTAGCATTGTTTTTGAAATTGCATTGGGATAGGGCGAGGGGGGAAAGAGGGGACCCCCTTCTGAAAATACGCTGAGGTGCAGTTCTCATAACACATTTTGCTGATCCAGCAGAAACTTCAGCAAGCAAGCAAGATCACAAACACACACATTCATGCATTGCAAAAACGGTTGCTGCTTTTTGTTGATACGTATATTTGATTCTTTGGAAGAGGGCTATCTTTGCATTCCATCTACATCTAGAGAAATCCCTGCAGATTCTCTATGACCAAAGCCTATTTTTTTAATGCCCCACATAAAATAAAATAAAGGAGAACACAGTACAGAAAGCAACTGAATGTACTAATGGGTCTAGGAAGAATTATTGTTGATGAAGTGCATTTAAAACAAAGGGTGGTCCCATTTGGAGCAAAAAGAGAAAAAGTTTGCATTGTTTCAAAATAAATCAGAAGGTTCAGGGAGGCTCTTTTCAGTGTGTTAAGTCTTGCTGGAAAATATGGAACTGCTATCACACAATTTAATCTATTTTTGTATTTCCATCTTGAATTCAACTACATCAATATGCTAAGAATGATACCAGTTGACATTGCCACACACACACACAGTTTGATTGCAAACTAAGTACTTGGTACTGTGTACTAGTAAAGTCAGTGGGACTTCTGAGTAAAAGTGCATAGGGTCAGATTGTACCAAATATAACCCCCATCCATTTCTACTTCAGGACACCCTGGGGGGGGGGGGGAAGAAACCTTTTTCCTTTCTGGGGATGACACAGTAATAAACGAAGAAAATGTGCATCTTTAAGATGGTTTCCATTTAAATAAAGACAATCATGTCCAGTACAACTTTCAAATTAAACAAATACATTTCTATGAACAGAAACTCAAAATGAACTTATCAAAACCCATATTTTTGTCAAGACCCTTGCTATCACCCATAAGTTTTCATCTGCAACAAAAACTGCTTGCAATTTACTTTTCTTACATTTATGTCCTGTCTTTCTTTCATCATGGAACCCACGTGTGGTTCCCAGCCGGCCTCCCATCCAGACACTGACCAGACTCAGACCTATTTAGCTTCAGCATGATGGTGGCCTTCATCCCACACAATCTGCTCTGTGATAACATGTGTAAAGCATTTAAAAATGACTCTCCATCTGGCACTCAACAGTAACCATATTATTCTTTTTAAGTTATCTTTAACAGCTTCATTAAAAAAATAGTAAAGATGAATGATGCATATCATATGGGAAGATGGAGTAAATCCAATTTCTATAGTGCAGGAATGGGGAACCTGGAGCCCTCCAGAGGTAAAGAGTTCGTACAGTATTAAATAATCTGAATATAAACATGTCAGCCCTGCAGTTAATCATTTCTTGTAGAAGCACTGATTAAAGCTTAGTGTTTCTATGTAAATGAAGAACCAATCTGATCATTTCTCAAGTATGAAAAGACTTTACACAGGGATTTGATTTTCACTTCATGAAAATGAAGCTGCTCTATCCTAGCAACTACTAATGGACTTTGCTTTTGACTTATCCAGTCCCAGGCACTTCATTTTTGTGTTACTTTTGTTTTTGCAAGGATGGGACTGGGCCAAGACAGAGCAAAGCAGAAAACGAGCAATGATGAGGGTGTGGAAGAAAGAAAAGCTGGCAATATTGTCCAGTGTGCAGGATCCTTTCTATTTTCAGACTTAAGCTCACAAACTGTTATGTGTGCAAGTTGTAAGAAAGGCCCCGTGAAACAGCCACTGCTGAACTGGTGCCCTCTAGATCAGTGTTTCCCAACCGGTGTTCCGCGGCACATTAGTGTGCCGCGGAACGTTGCCTTGTGTTCCGTGGGAGGGAGGCGGGCGACTCAGGCGGCGGGGGGGCGGCGGCGGGCGCGCGCGGGGCGGCGGGCAGGCTCCCTCCCGCATCCCATCGCCGCTCGCTTCGGCCGGCCTACTGGAGCGGCGATGGGATGGGGGGGGGCTCGCTCGCCGCCCCGCGTGTGCTCGCCGCCGCCGCCCCGCCTCTCACCGCCCGGGTCGCCCGCCTCCCTCCCACGGCACACCAGCCTACCTCCGTGTGCCTTTGCCCAAAAAAGGTTGGGAAACACTGCTCTAGATCATGGGTAGGCAAACTAAGGCCTGGGGGCCGGATGCGGCCCAATAGCCTTCTAAATCCAGCCCGCGGACAGTCCGGGAATCAGTGTGTTTTTACATGAGTAGAATGTGTCCTTTTATTTAAAATGCATCTCTGAGTTATTTGTGGGGCACAGAAATTTGTTCATTTCTTTTTTCAAAATATAGTCCGGCCTCCCCCAATGTCTGAGGGATAGTGGACCAACCCCATGCTGAAAAGGTTTGCTGACCCCTGCTCTAGATGTTTAAGTCTGGCTAGGGCTGGTGGGAATTGTAGTCCCCAGCATCTGGCATATACCAGGTTGGTGAAGGATGCTATATGGAAATACTTTACAGACATTCGTGTCAATGATGTGACACGAAAATGTGCTTTCCTCCCCTCCCTTGTAGATTAATCATTCTGAATTAGAAAAAGATGATCATGCATAAAAATCTCCACAAATCTGGTAACCTGTAGGTGACACAAACAGGTGACCATCAGTTAGGGAAATCTTAACAAAATCTGCAGTGCAACCCTATGCATGTTTTACTCTCAGTGGATGTACCCACACTCTGGCCCCATCCATTAGCCAGAAGATTGAGAGCTGCTGGATATTGTGTGTAGTGTACTTAAAAAGCAGGCAATGGTCAGGGCAGGATTTTGGTGCAGAAGCCCAGAGCTCCCCTCAGCAGAATGGAGGGAGGCAAAAGTGGAATAAATACATATTACCACCCAACAGAACATTAAACCTAGAGTCTAAAATTAATGTTGACAGTGCCACTGAAAGCAGGGAGCCAGATGATGCCACTGAGATTATATAACTTCAAGAACTGGGTCCTGGGTTAATCTGCTTTCCTCTGCCCTCCTCACTCGCTTTTCATTTTGTACTGTGTGCATTAGATTATGAGCCTGCATGAAGGGACTGTCATCTCCTTTTATCTCTGCAAGTTTATCAGGCAGCCCCTTCTCAGTCTTCTCAGTGTCTCCTAAAAATATTATCATTTATAGACAAGCCTACCCAGATATTTAGAATGCTGGTGCCTGTTTTACACTTTTTTTTACCTTACTGGTTTTAATTTTTTGAATGTTTTAAATTGTTTCTAGTGATAATTTTATTGTTTTATCTTTTTTGGGATTGTATGTCACTTTGAGGGTTTTTCTTTTCTTTTCTACAATCTAGTGTATAAATTTTATGAAATGAATAAAAATAATGTTGTCTGCCCAAGAAGGAGGTCTGCACCCGTTCGATTGTTCATTCACCCCTTCAGAACTTTTATGAGGAGAGGAATTTCTATAGACATCCCACCAGCACCCTCATTTCTTCAACCATCCCTTCAAATATATTGGTGTTCTTTTATTTTAGGAAATTTCATCAAGCAATGCCAATTTCAGGACCCCCATCTCACCTCTCCCTGTTAGGAACGATTTCATTTTCTATCTCCCCCCCCTTCCTCAGCCATTCCTCCAATGGTATTTTTGGGGGGTGGAGAAGGGTAGGAAATTACCTCAGGCATTGCCAATTCCTGGAACTCCACCCCTCCATTTGCTCCCCCCACATCACAGAAGCTCCCCCCAACCAGTCAAAAAACCCTTAGCCATCTAAATGTGAGATTTACCTCTGGAAAGGGCAGCTGCAGGTCACCTCTTCCCCCCACCTTAAAAAAACCCCTTAACCATTCTAAATGTGAGAAAGTTTGCCTCGGGAAAGGTCAATTCCAAAAATCCCCCCAAGTAGGAAATATCTCCCCCCCCCCCCAAAAAAAAAAAAAAAATCCCTCAGCCACCTAAATGTGAGGAAATCCACCTCAGGGAAAAGGGCCATTTCAGGAATCCCCCTCTTCCTCCCACCCGAGTTTGAACGGCCTCACCCAACCCCCTGAATTTACACGCACCCCCCTCTAACAGGCACCCCCCTGCCCCCTTATCCTACGGCGGGGAGGGGAGGGGAGAGAAACGGGGTGACTTCGGAGCAAGCGGGGCTTGCGCGGTCGCTCCGCCATCTTACACTTCCATCTTGCCCACGCCGCGGCCTCTTCCTGCCTCTCGCGCCGCCTTCGCTCGCTCCTCCCTTCGGCCCTCCGCCGCCTTTCCCGGCTGCGTCGTCCCCGGCCGCGTCGCTGCTTAGGCAGCCGCGGCTTCGCCTCTTTCCCCTCCGGGCGACGCTTCCGAGACGGGAGGGCGGCCCGGTCGGAGCGGGGATCTCGGCGGCCTCCTCCCGCCTTCCTCGAGGGAGTTCAGGGCGGACGGCTCTTTCCGTAGGAAAGGGAGGAAATAGTATATGAAGGTATCAATTATACCTTTCACGCTGGAGAATGACTTCTGCCCCGGGAAGGAATCGAACCCGCGTCAGTCTCGCAGCACCATCCTCATTATTATTATTATTAGGTCGCTTTAAGAATACTTTTTACAGTGTAAATTAAAATAACCTCTAGCATAGAAAGAAATCGGACCCACGTCCCTCTCGTAGCACCATTCTTATTCTTATTATGTCACTTTAAGAGTACTTTTTACAGTGTAAAATAACTTCTACCATAGAAAGGAATCGAACCAGCAGCCACCTTATAGCAGGTACACATCGTATTCCCACCACTGCTACTACCCCATTTTTTATTATCATCATCAACATCACTTCTCGGCCTTTTGGCTAAGATCAAGTGTATTTTTACTATTATTATTATTATTTGGGGGGGGGGGATAAAAAAATTTGTCTGGTAGCATCTTATAGACCAACTAAGTTTATACCAGAACAAACTTAGTTGGTCTATAAGGTGCTACTGGACAATTTTTATTTTTATTTCGATTGCGTCAGACCAACACGGCTACCTACCTGAATCTATTATTGTTATTATTATTATTATTATTATTATGGTTGTCACTTTATCCATTGAAAATGACTCAAAGCAACTTGCAGATACTAAAACTCATTAACAACCTGTGAGGTTATCCCTAGTAAACCACACCATGCGTTTTCATTTAGAGCATAGCCAAGGCACGTTCATAAAATGTGCCACTTCCCCTCATGTGGTGCAGCAATAAAAACGCTAGCACATTTGCAAAGCTAAGCGGGGTCGGGGTCCGGTATGATTTCAAATTGGATGGAGGACTTGTTGAGATTCCTGCATTGCAGTGAGCTGGTCTGGATGAACCTAAGGATCCCTTCTACGAGTCCTGGGAACAGTAGTTTGCAAAGGGTTCTGGGAATTGTGGCTGGGGGGGGGAGTACAGTTCCCAGGATCCTTTGGGGGAAGCGACGTGCTTTAATTTCTTCACCAAGAGAAGGGCCTCCCCTGAAGATCTCAGAGCCTGGGCAAGTGAGGGAATACCATCTTTCAGATAGCTTGGACTTAAGCCACGTAGGGCTTTATAGGTTGAAACCAGCACTTTGAATTGTGCCTGGAAACAGTGGAGCTCTTGTAGCAAAGGAGTCATCTGCTTCTCTGTAACCAGCCCCTGTCAACAGTTTGGTTGCAGCTCTTTGAGCCAGTCAAAGTTTCTGATCACATTTCAAAGGCAGCCCTTTGGGAGAGCCCTGTACGCCACCCTGAACTCCTTGGAAGAAAGGTGGGATATTAAATAAACAAATAAAAATGTGCATTTGGTGTGGGACCGCAGCCCTGATCCTGCAAGCGCTTCTTACGATCTTACGCAGTGCAGCTACAGCAATTGTTTTCCCTTTTACTTGGGTGTGGGGAAACTTTTCCCCACCAGATAATGCAGCTCTACAACTCCTACCATCCCTGGCTGCTGGCCATGCTTGTTTTTACTGATAATTTAATTGTTTTATTCTCTTTGTAAACCGCTTCGAGGTTTTTCTGCTACAATTGAGCAGTGTGTAAGTTTTTGGCAACAGCTAAGTCCGTATGGTATAGCTAAGTCCGTATGGTATCTGTCACCTTAATAACATCAGAGCAGGGATAGCTCAGTCAGTAGATAGTGAGAGACTCTTGACCTCATTGTCACGGGCTCGAGCCCCACATTGGGCAAAATATTCCTGTATTGCAGGGGGTTGGACTAGATGGCCTTGGTGGTCCCATCTAACTCTACAGTTCTATGATTCTATTAAATAAAAACAGCAGCTACAATAAGTGGCTGCATGAAAGCACCCTCTGGTTAGCAAAAGAGAAACATATATACACACACAGAGCCTTCTTGCTGGTCCCTGGCCCAGCCATGTTGCTAGACAACACAGAGAGAACAAAGGCACTTTGTCCCCTTTTTCCTCCCCCAAAAAGTGTGCTCAGCATAGCAACATTTCGGTGCAGCGTTCTGAGTCAGATGGCAGGGGGGCCCAGGGTCACTTGTGTGCATGTCGGTATTAACTATTGAAAGCAGAGAGGCCCAGCGCCAGCTATTGTGAGTATTTGTATTCTTTGTCATGAAAGATGTTTACTACGCTCAGCATTTTGCTGATGACACCAAAGTGTCTTTTTTCTCTCCCCTTTCCTTTCCTTTTCTTTCTGTTTCTTTCTTTTTTATAAAAAAAGGAAACACGCACAAACATTCCCTATTCATTAAAACAACTGGTTTTAAAAAAACAAAAATGTCAACACTTCTCCATACAAGTTCAGCTGATCAAGCATTTCACCAGCAGTTTCAGGATGTATACAGAATCTTTCTTGCAATGCTGAACGTACTTTTTAAAAAAGCTCATTTTAGCACCCTGCATTCATTAAACATAATTGCTTCTTAAAGAATGAAGAATCATTGCTATACTATTCAGTTTTAAAATAGTTTAAGAGGAACTTTTATTTTATTTGTACACATAAATCTAAGAATAATGAAATAAAAGAGTTTTATATTATGAGGACCCGGATGTTTATTATTTATTTGTTGGTTTGTTGCATTTATATCCTACCTTTTTCACCAAGGAGCTCAAGTTGACTTACAACCCCCTCTTCCCCTCCAATTTCACCCCTGTGACAACCTTGCAAGGTAGGTTAGGCTGAAAGTCAGTGACTGGCCTCCAAGGTCACACCCAGCAAATTTCATTTGGACCCTTGTCTCTCCCAGGTCCAGTTCGACACTCTACCCACCACAGTATACCATACACAAAAATCTAGGAATAATAAAAAAATGAAAATCATTATATTTCTTACCTGTCCTTCACCAGAAAGTCCCAGAGTGGGTGACAGCAATGCAAAATACAACATTAAAAACTACTTTAAAACAATTATGCTTACTCTTAAAGACACAAGACGTTGCCCCAACCATTTGTAGATTCAGTTACACTGAATTTTTTTCAGTATAATTGCTTGTGGTCCATCTGTCAATGTGCCTGGCACTTTGCAAGGGACAAGAAGGCAGGTCCTTGCCCCAAGGAGGTTACAATAAACAAAATGACAGGGGAAAACACAACAACAAGGGAAAGGGAGGCAGAAATCACAGCATCTTCAGTGCCTTCAGGGGAAATAAGGATCTGTGCATATCAAAAAAAAAAATGTTTCATATGAACTGAGGTTTTTTGCAATCGGCTAATGGGATACACAGCTTCAGTTGTTCCTTTTGGTCAGCCTTTACCATCCTGCTGCCCTCCAGAAATTTTGGACTACAACTCCCATCGGCCCCAGCCATCAGCTCAAGGTGGAATACACCGTTCTCACCCTCTTACTCTCCATTTTATCCTCACAATAACCCTGTGAAGCAGGTTAGGCTGAGAGAAGGTGACTGTCCCAAAGACACCCAGTTAGCTTCATGGTGGAGTAGAGATTTGAACTCGTCTCCTGGGCCCTAGTCCAACACTCTAACCACTACACCCATGCTGGTTTGGATTGTGTTGTGAGTAGTGGTTTTTCCTTCTGTGAAATGGGTATTCTGTGGTGCCTTAGCTGCTCAGATTTCCACATGGGCCCAAGAGGGTTGGGGGAGGGGCCCTCCCGGTTTTAGCATAAGGAGGCTTATGGGAGGGAAGTTATTAGTTTGTGGGGATTTTGGGGTCTTGTTTTTATTATTTATTATTATTTTGTGTTCTCATTTTGTATTTTTATGTTGTGAACTGCAGCATACAAATTTAATAAATAATCAACAAGTAAATATTAAGCGTCCTATGTTACTTTGCTTCCTGAGCCACTACAGACTGTATTTCTCATCACAACAGCAACCCAAAAGTTAGATTTCCAGACAGATTTTTTTATAGAAATTAAGCAATCCAGATAAAGCCAGCAAGTGGGGGGATCACATCTCCTACTTAGATAAGTAAGCTAAAGTGCTTAACCTTATCTGATTTGTGTCATTAATAAAGGGGGGAAACCCATTAAACAACACAGGTTATTACACGGTGCAAGGAGGGAGAGATTGATACATATGAAAGAAATTAGGACATGATGGACAGGGTTGCTTTTGAAACCATTTTCTTGATCTGATTTGTCAAGCGCTGTAGGAATGCAGGAGTAGCAACTTAAAATATCACCACAGCATAACAAAATAAGAAATGATACAAGCAGGAATGTGACATTCTTTGATGCACTTCATTATTTGCCTCTTGGTTCTTAGATGGCAAAAGCCTTGCACAAACACAACGCCTCTAATTTTGGAATATTTGATACAAAAGGGGAAGGGCGACAAAAAGAACAAAACCATAACTTGATCAGTAAAACCGGTTAAAGGCAGCTAATCTAAAACATCCGAATAATAATAAAAAATTAAAGATCCAGCAATAAGCTAAAAACAGATCAAAACACGTGTCAGCATCCTACAACCAACATGTTTAATCAGTGCTGTGCGCTGACTTTTCTAAGCCCTCCCGGGCTTCTTGGAGAAAAAGGTGGGAGATAAATGCAATAGATAGATAGATAGATAGATAGATGGGGAGGGATCATCAAAATCTAGCTATAATATACAGTAACATTTCCCTCTCCCCGCCACTCACATAACTTGCTAAATTATTTCCTAAGATTTGGAGACAGAGTCGGTAAAAAAACGAAACTCTGCAACAAGAGCGAGTTTGATATCACTTGATGAGTTTAATCACTTCGAGCTATTAGGAATACAGATTTGAGAGCAGCCCTTCCAGAAGCGTTGGGGTAATGCCAGAGGGTCGGTGGGTGGGGCCAACTATCCGATCTGACCGCAAGCCCCGCCCAGGGGGCGTGGCTTGCTGGAGGCTGCCGCTTGAAAAGGGGAGCCCTGGGCAGCTTGGAACAGCACAGATCGGCTGGTTGGTGCTTCAGAGGCGCAGCAGGTGAGCCCATCGTGGGAAGCAGCTGCGGGGCGCTCCCTGGCGGTCTCTCCAGTAGCTTTGCAAAGAGGGGAAATGATGCACCGCCTCTCTGTCTCGCTGTGTCTGTCTGTTTGTCTGGGGTGGTAGAGGGGCAGGCTTCTTTTGCAAGTGTCAAACCACCCCCAATCTCTGGCTCTCTTCCAGATTTTTCAAAGCTTGCTTTCTTTCTAAGCCAAGTTGGAGGAGGAGAATACATCGCCAGACATGGCATCCGAGGTGAGCTGGGAGTTTTTGGAAGTTCACCTCCCCTCCCCACCCTGCACCCCCAAAAAACCCCCACCTTCCATCCCTGTCCTTTTTCACAATAAGCTTTGTCATCGCGGAGGCTTCACATCAGAAATCAGTTTGAGCAAAATCAGGGTTTGTAGTTATTTCTGTGATTCATTTTCCATTTTGATGGCACTGACAGTAGCTTGCATGCTGGAGAGGGCATGGCTGCAGCATGGGATAAGGATTTTTTGGGATGGCAGAATTCACTGTCACCAAAGAGCTGGTGAAGGATCTTACATGCTAAGAACCAGTTTCTGGGTTTGCTTTTTTCCTCCTCCCTCCGAATCCCTTTTCCTTTTGTGTCATGTGCTTTACAATTTAAGCCCGAGATCAGGAGCTGTTTTATTACTGAGATTTGTAAGCCGCTTGATGAGCATTTTTTCCAGGGCTGGAGAGTAGGATGTGAATAAATAAAATACATGGTGTATTCCATTGCTGCAGAGCAGACATATGGGTGCCCCTTTATTGGGGTTGTTAGCATGGTTAGATGAGACTCGTATACCCTCCATGGTCAGAGGCAGTGTACCTCTCTCACTGCTGTTAGTGAACAAGGGCCTGGCTGTTAAACCATGCATATATGTGAGTTCATTGAACTACCCTCTGTTGGAGGCAGAGTACTGAGCTAAACAGCCCCAAGAGGGCTATTCTTATGGTTTCATTAATAGCACTTAGATTCTAGACATCTGGTGCCTGAGTTTTCAGACAACAGCTATTGCTGGGTATCTAAGTTTCATTTTTTTTGACCCGTTGTAGGATTGAATCTTAGAACCTTATTATTTATAGTGTGCCATCAGCTAAATGTTGGCAGATTTCAGGACACATAGAAGGAAGTTCTTCTCTACAGGGCATATAGTTAAACTATGGAACTCCCTCCCACAGGAGGCAGGGATGGCCACAAACCTAGATGGCTTTAAAGGAGGATAGGACAAATTCACGGAGGTGAAGGTTATCAGTGGCTAGGAACCATCACGGATGCGCTCTGCCTTCAAAGTTGGAGGCAGCGATGCTTCTGAAAACCAGTTGCTGGAAACCACAGGAAGGAAGAGGTGCTCTTGTGCTCACATCCCTGCTTAGGGGTTTCCCACAGGCATCTGGGTGGGGCCACTGTGAGAACTGGATGCTGGACTAGATGGGCCATTGGCCTGATCCAGCAGGTGGTTCTTATGTTCAAGAGGCAAATGAATTTAGGGTGGGAATGTGAGGGGTTTGCAGTGCTGGAAGGCCAGGGGTTGGGGAGAGATTGGAAGGGGCCAGGCTTTGTGGTGGTGCACCTGCATTGCATACAGAAGGCTCCTGGGGAGTCTGACGCCCGCCCTGGCACGTCCGTTTCAGAGGAGCTCGCACGGCTGAGGGCCGTTTTCTGGTCAAGTCAGACACTCTTGGGCAAGGTGGAGCCACAGTCTGACTTGCACATGCTGTATTGGAAGGATCTATATGGATTCCTAGAACTGTAGAGTTGGAAGGGACCCCAAGGGTCATCTAGTCCAACCCCCTACAACACAGGAACCACAGCTAGATAATCCCTGACAAATGGCAGCCCATCCTCTGTTTGAAAACCTCCATAGGGCAGAGGGCAAGCAGCTCAGTAGCAGAGCATCAGCTTGGTGTGCAGAACCTCCCAGGTTCACTCCCAGATAACATCTCTAGGTAGGACTGGGAGAGACTCCCTGCCAAAACCTCTGGAGTGCCACTGCCAGTCAGTGCACACAATTCTGAGTTAGATGGAACTGCGGTGCATCTCAGCGTAAGGCAGCTTCCTGGGTTCTTTGATTCAAAACCATGAGGACTAGAATCTTAACTTTATTTTCAGGGCAAAGGCTGTGGCAGAGCATCTTCTCTGCATGCAGTAGGGCTGGGATAGACCGGCAGGTCTGACTCAGTCCTGCATTCAGAGACCCTTCCTTTTGAAAGCAAATCCTCCCCTAACAAGACTCGCTGTCTCTTGCAAAAAAAGGGTATTTGCAAGTGATGCTTCTCAATGCTAACCTCCATTGCTGGCATTGCCCGGGAAAAAGAAGCAATTTTACTTTTTAAAGTGCTGAATGCAGGCTTCAGTGTGGCTTGACCCTGAAATGATATTTCCTGGCCGGCTGACCTTTGGCTCCTGAAGAGGCAGAGCAGTCACATGTTGCTCTCCTATTTGTTTTGAGGCAACGAGAGCAGTTGCAGCAACAGAATCCTGTGCTGACAGAAGCAGATTGTGATCCACTGAGTGTTCTGCTGAAGATCAATAATAAGCTATATGTGCTGGATTCACCAAAAAGTTGGCTGGGGGGGAGGGAGAGGTGGTGAGCTCCAGAGGTCATATGATTTCAGAATCAGACTTCAGCATTTGAGGGGAGCTCTGCCGCTTGGGGGGGGGGGAGGTCTCAGGTTCAACCCTGGTAGGGCTGGGAACGTGCCCTGCCTGAAACCCCAGAGAGCCACTACCAGTCAGTGCTAGATGGACCAACAGTGCAACGAAGTACAAGCCAGCTTAGAATCATAGAACTGTAGAGTTGGAAGGGACCCCGAGGGTCATCTAGTCCAACCCGCTGCAACGCAGGAATCTCGACTGAATCATACATGATAGATTTGCCATCCAAGCTCTGCTAAAAAAAAACCCTCCAAGGAAGGTTCAGTCCCCAGTTGCATTTCCAGATAGGGCTAGGAGATGCTCGCTGTCTGAAACCCTGGAGATCCAGTCCATGTGAACAATACTTAGCTAGAGTTATTTCCTACATTCCTTCTTAATTTCGCCTTCTTGCTAACCTGCGCAAGGCATCTTCCTTCTTTCCCCAGGGTGATAAACTTTACGGAGGAAGGCTGACGGGGAGTCTTGATCCCATCATGGAGAAGCTCAACTCTTCGATAGAGGTAGACCATCGCTTGGCGGAAGTTGACGTCCGCTCAAGTATAGCTTATGCCAAGGCTCTGGAGAAAGCTGGGATCTTATCCAAAGCCGAAGTGGAGAAGATCATCAGTGGGCTTGAGAAGGTATTGATCCGGGAACTTCAAAGCAAGCTTACAAGATTCAGAAAGGGTGCTTTGGGAGACGGGGACTGTTTCATCTTGAGTAGCGAACATTAGAATTTAAGAACTGGGGCCTGGGTGGGTTTGTTTCCCCTCTTTCCTTGCCAAGAACAGGTTAGAAAACCTCTACTTCAAGAGCATGCAATTTGTGTCCCCCCCATCACATCAGTCTGGGATTCCTCGTTAGAAAGAAGAATCAACTTCTCTTTATCCAGTGTAGACATATAGAACAGTTCCTTTTATAAGAGCACCCCAGAACCAAAAATATTTCTGTGAGGGGTGATGTCATCCACTTCCCAATATGCTGAGACCCATAAGTGCATGCTGGCTCTTTTTGACTTTCTCCTGGAAAGAAGCAGGGCTCCTAAGCACAGCTTCTTGGACTCAGCTGTTAAATGCATGAATGGCTCTCTAACTCATCCCGCCACAAACACAAGCAGCAAAGACCGCCTTGTTAATTACTAACCAGTCCTTTTTCTGCTGTATTTGTAGATTTCTGAGGAGATTTCCAAGGGCACTTTGGTGATCACCAAAACTGATGAGGACATCCACACCACCATTGAACGCAGGCTCAAGGTTTGGTGCATCTGTTCAATCTATGTTCTGTGGCTTTTTTCTTCTGGGGACTGTAGATTTTTGGCTGTGTCCATTTCAGGAAGAAGCAAGCTTCCCCTTTTCTCCTGTTTGTCCACCAAAAGAGATCCATACCCTAATTTTCAGTGTCCTAATGGCCCTTTTGGGCTACAAACACAGTTGGATAACTATAGGACAGCAGGATAGAGGCCGAAAGCATAAGCAGGTCAAAAACAAACTAAGCTTTAGATCCCCAGAGCCCTACATCCCCAAACAGGCAAACCTCTCAGAACCATCCCCAAGCAAAAATAAAATAAAAATAAATCACCTCAAATTATAAAAATAAAAAAGGGATGGACATGGGGCTAAGTGGGTGCCAAGGGGGCTGTCTGAGGAGACCATGGTGCCTGCAAGCACCACATCAAGGACCCCAGCTTTAAAGTAAGAAACCATGGTTTGTTTACTTGTTGAGGAGACAAGCATGGTTCATTCAGCAAACCACTGGTTCAGACAAACCATGGCTTAGCATTACATGCAAACTTGGCCAATGAATAACTGTTTTCAAGATCTACTTCCTCCAAAGCGTTGGACTGACAATGACGATGACTCCTTTTTTCCAGGAGCTGATTGGTGATGTGGCTGGGAAGCTTCACACCGGAAGAAGCAGAAACGATCAAGTAGGAAAACAAGAGTGGATGACTTATTAGCAGTTTTAGCTATCCTACCTGTTTCTCTCTCTCTCTCTCTGTCCTGTTTCCTATGTAAATGTAGTAGCAGATGGTATTGCGGGAGGGAGCGTTCTGAAAAAGCTATTCTGTTTTAAAATATAATGTCAAGTTTCTAGTCCTTAAAGCTTTCCAGATAAGTCACAAAAAATCTCACAAGATGGTGGGGAAATGAGGAGGGATTCTTGTAGACACCCTGATTTAAGCCATTGCCCTTTGCCCCTTCCTGTGTCCAGCCGAAGTCAGATTGTGCAAGGTTTAGGGATTTTCTGATACAGAGGATAAACAGCCAGTAATCCCACATTTCTGAACTCGGGAGTTGCACCATCGTGCTCTGAATCTATTTGCATGAGATCAGCTTTCCAGCTCCTCTTCTGCAAACTCCACTGGGATGGGGATGGTGTTTTGGGGAAGGGCCCTTCCTCCTTGTTGAGGTCGTAACAACATAAATAAGAGAATCGGGTCAATGGTCCATTTAGTCAAGCATCAGAGGGAGCGGGTGGCGCTGTGGAGTCACTGCATCCCCTTGATCATTAGGGTTGTCCTTTTCTGAACCTTTTCCAATATCCTTTTTGGGATGAGGCGACCAGAACAGCACACAGTATAACTCAAATGTGCTTTGAGTTACCACCGCATCTCCATCTCAGCTGCCTTTGTTTTTCTCCGTAGCCCAACAGCTCTGGTACCCAACACTCTGAACCGAGTACAACGAGCTATTCATTCATAGCTGCTGAGCTTTCTGTCTCTTCTTTATTATTATTATTATTATTATTATTATTATTATTATTATTATTATTATTAAAAATATGTTCTTGGTCTTGGGGACCAGTTGCTTGTGTAAAATTCGGAGTCTGTTTGCTCTTTCAAGGTGGCCCCTTTCCATAGCTGATTCCTCCAAAGCCCTCTTTTCCTCCTCTAGCCCAGAGCTGTTGCAGTTGAGAGGCAAAGTGGCCTGGTGGTTAAGGAGCTTGTCAGCATCTCTGAAGGCCATGGGTTCAAGTCCTGCTTATTCTCACACTGGATGGCCGCCTCCAGTTCACTCAGCAATGAAGCGGTACCTGAACTGTGCCAAATATATCTTGTATCTTGATTCCTGCATTCCCCAAAGCCAGATACTGGCCCTTCAGGCCTTGTAGGGAGCTAACTGGCCTCCAGCTGAGCAACTCCATACATGGTTACTTGGAAGTAATTCCCACTCAGTTCAATAGGGCTTACTCCCAGGTAAGTGTGTATAGGACCAAGGCACCCAGGTTCTTATCAGGAGAATCAAAGTGGAAAAATCTGCTTTTGCAGACAAGTTTCCATGACTCACTACCTGCTTTTTTAAAATTAGTAATACATTATTAAATGAGCAATTTTTAACCCACAGCAGAGGCAAAGGAGTTGGGGGATGGAAGCAGGGGCAGACCAGGGATGTGGTCTTACCCAATTGGCCACCGAGGTGCAGGAAAATGTTTGCCCAGAATGTCATTGAACGGGGGAAGAAATGTTTCCAAGCTGTAGGAAATAGAAATGTGTTTTAATGAATTCATTTTTTAAAGTGTGTGAGCATATGTGTGCAAGACAGGTAAGGGTCATAGCTCAGTGGAAGAGCAACACTTTGCTCCTGGATTGTTAGTTTGCAAACTGGAGAGCTGCGGCAAGTGAGTGGAGCCGGCATTGATCTAGATGGACCAATGGATTCCGTAGAAGGCATCTTCCAATGGAACCAAATTCTACTCTCCTTTAAGTCAAACCCATGGGATCTAGCCCTGCACTCTGCTGCTGTAGCAGCAGCAGCAGCAGCGAGAGCCATAGCTCAGTGACAGCGCACCTGCTTTGCACACAAGGACCTGGGTTTGATCCCCAATGGTGTCTCCGGGTAGGGCTGGGAATGCTGGGAACCTGAAACTAAGAGGCCTTCACTCCTATCCTCCCCACCCTCCAACCCAGGAGGAGAGAACAACATGTTTCTCAGAAGTAACAGCTGTGCTCCAATAATGCACCTCTTTGAGGCCAGGGTAAAGGATGTCCACTCCAAGCAATCAAATGCTATATGGATTCCAAAACGGTTTTCTTGGATGCCATCGGGACCTTCTGCAGGTTTCTTGGGTAGAAGGGCTTGGACAAAACACCCTCCATTGCTCTTCTTCCTTGCCACTGTTGTGGTTGGCATGCCCATCAGGAAAAGAGGCAAGTGAGCAAGCCAGGGGCCATAGGACAGGGCTCTTTTTCAGTGGGAACCCCCCAATCTTAGCAACTGCCCAGCCACTATGACATGTGGCGCGTGCCTTTGGAACGGTATCCTTGACCGGCTAAACTGATCCCAAATGACCTTCTTCAGCATCCTCTGTGAAAGGGGCCAGATCAGCATCTCCAGGTGGAATTGTTGGTCTTTCTTCCGTGAGGCTTGAGCAGTGAGATGCTTTGCGGCTTTTCTTCCAGGTGGTGACCGACCTGAGGTTGTTGATGAAGAGCTCTATCACAGTGCTTTCCGGCCACCTGCAGCAGCTCATCCGCACCCTGGTGGAGCGTGCTTCTGCGTAAGCGTCTCTTTATTTTCTCCCTGCCCCTCCGCCACATTTTACTTATATATATATTATTGCATTTATATCCCATCCTTTTCCTCCAAGGAGCTCAAGGTGGTGTGCATGGTGCTTCCCCATTTAATTCCCGATAGGCTAGGCTGAAAGAGGCAGTGCCTGGCCCAAGGTTGCCCAGTGAGCCGAGTGGTGGATTCGAACCCTGGTCTGCCCTAGTCCAGCACTCTAACCACTAAACCACACTGCCCCCTCTTCTTGGACTAGTCACTCTGGCTGCCAGTTCATTTCTGGGGACAACTTTAATGGCTGGTATTGGCTTTCTAAAGCCCTAAGATGGAGGAGGGAATCTTTTCCTTTTCCCCAGTGTGAGGACTACATTCTTGGGCAACCATCTGTGAGCCATGTGTCAGAAAAGGGCAAGGCCAAGAATGGGTGGAGACAACACTGCAAATCTTTGTGCAGTAGGCAACAAACTTGGTCCAAAGTCAGTGAAATGTGATTTTGTAACTTGGTGGTCTCCTGTGTTTCCTTGCAGTGAAATTGAAGTGATCCTTCCTGGTTACACCCACCTGCAGAGGGCTCAGCCAATCAGATGGAGCCATCTCTTATTAAGGTAATGGATGCCTTCCCCACCTTCCGGAGTTCCTTCTAGTAAGTTGCCCCAATCCATCCTGTAGCAGCTTTCAACCTGGAAGGGAGAGGTAGTCTGAGCATGTGCAGAGTGCTAGGTCATCAAAATCTGCTTTCTATGATCCAGGAGGCTCCAGATCCAAGAAGTAAAATTCCTTGGCCCTGGCGGGTAGGCGGGCGGGCGCCTCTTTTCAGAGATGTGGGTTTGCTTCCTCCTCTTCAAGTCTCTTCCTCTTGACTTCCAACAGCCACGCCGTGGCTTTGACCAGGGATTCCGAGCGTCTCTCGGAGGTGAAGAAGAGGATTGATGTCCTGCCTTTGGGAAGGTAAAAACTGAATCTCCTTCTGGTGTTAGTTACACCTGGGCCAGCTAAGACCAGTAGCTCATCATCACCTGTGAATCTTGAGGATGTCTCGTGTACACTTGTCTCCTTCGGATGTTAATAATACTGTAATTGTAATCTCCCACCCCATGTACAACCTCCCTGCAGTGTTGCAAAGGATCTTGGCTGGGCAATGTGGGCCTCCCCTGCTAGGCGGCTTCAGCCCTTGCTGTCCTTCCTCTGAACGGGAGGTTAGAGGAGGCTCCTGTTTGGGGAGGAGGGATTCTTTCTACCTCTTCTCTCCATTTATTTTATTTTATTATTATTTTTGCAGTGGTGCTCTGGCTGGCAACCCTCTTGGCCTGGACCGTGAACTTATCCGTAAAGGTGAGTGGTGCATTTTTCCTTCCAAATGAAACAGAGCAAAACCATTCTTCCAGAAGGTGAGGGAGTTCATTTACAGACTGCCAAAAATAAAGGAGCCTAGATTTTAGGCTGAATTGGTCTGAGGTGTTTTCTCTTTTCCCCCTCTCGCACAACAATACATTCACTTTCTCTCTCTCTCTCTCTTACCCCATTAATCTATTCTTCGCATGTGGCAACATCTGCGTGCAAAGTGAATCAATCTGACTTTGTTACTCTTTTGCTCCAATTTCCTTGACGTGTCTCTTTTTGTCTGTCTTTTTTCATTGTAGAACTCGAGATGGCCTCCATCAGCATCAACAGCATTGATGCTGTGAGCGACCGTGACTTTGCAGGTAAGTGTGCTGTTTTTGTGTCAGGGCAGCGTTCCGAATATTTGGAATCGGTTGCAGGGGGTAGGTTTGCAGAGGACTAGAACCTTGAAGGCTTTGCAATAAGAGCGAGCTAGTTAAAACAGGACAGCCTGATGGACTCTATTCTTGTTCCCTGTTTGAGGGCAACCAATGAGATTTCTTTCCCCCCTCATTTTCCCCCTCCAGTGGAGTTCCTTTCCACTTCTTCTCTGCTCATGATCCACCTGAGCAAATTAGCCGAAGACCTGATTCTTTTTGCCACAAAGGAGTTCGGATTCATCACTCTCTCCGATGCATTCTGGTAACGCTGTGGAATTTCTTAACCCTGTTCTGGGGATTCCTCCGGCAGTCTTGCCCAAACAGAGGTGGAAGCGCCACCTTTTCAGAGAATATTTAGCATTGCAGGGGTCCCTTGCAAATCTATGATTCTATGTCCAATGGCTTTTAAGCTAGGCATTTGGGGATCTCTGTTTTCCTTGCTCTCACTTATCAGGAGTTTCTGAACGAGATGGCTGATAGGGGATTAAAAGACACCCCCTTGCAAAGATGACAGCTTCCTCATCCACTACACTGGATATTCCTGGGGTCATGTTTCTAGTCCACATGGCACAATTAATGAACTGCAGCTTGTGGTCTGACTGTGCACTGTAAGGCACAGAGGTATTGACATACTTAAAAGATTTGGGACTAGGGCACAAATTTGCATATGCTAATATAAGCAAACATAGAACTTAAAGTCACAGGAGTGAAAAGAAAACATAAACCCCCACCCAAATTGTCTCAGATAAATTCTTCCATTAATTTGCACTCCGCAGCAGTTTCCCTTCCATTCAATTCAATTTCCACATGGATCTTGCTCCAAATAACTTCGGTTCCCCTTATATTATCACCAATCATCTCAAGGTAATGCAAACTTTTAATTTGTTCCCACTCCCAAATGAATACGCCAGGCAGTAACTCACCTCAACCCAGCTCCAGTTCAATTTCCCCCAAATTCATTTTTATTTTATTCAAACACTCTCTGTAGCTCATAGCCTTGTGACTACCACTGCCCCTAATGGGGCCTGTTCCAGAATCCTCTGCAATTTCAAGCAGAGCAATATAGAGAGGTTGCTTTTCTCCCACCCACAGAGAGGCTGAAAAGTACTGCTGCGGCCTGAGAGCTTTGCTCTAAGTGTGACATATTCTGTTTTGTTTTTTCGAAGCACCGGGAGCAGCCTGATGCCTCAGAAGAAGAATCCGGACAGCCTCGAACTGATCCGTAGCAAGACTGGCCGTGTGATCGGAAGGGTGAGTGCCCAGGCTTGGTTCAGGTTCAGTCAGTGACAAAGCCTCGAAAATTTTAGTTGTGATTCCTGCATTACAGGGGGTTGGACTAGATGATCATTGGGGGTATGTTGATAAAGGAATAAAATACAGGTGACCCTTGAGATCTTTCCTTTAAAAGAAAAATCCAGTGGATTTGTCCGTACCTGAATGTATTTGTGACACATACTTTTTCAGTGTTATTAAATGCCCTCTCCCATCTCATTCCTTCTTTGTTCTTTGCAGACTATTGGACTTCTTGTGGTACTGAAAGGACTCCCCAGTGCCTACAACAAAGACCTGCAGGTAAAAGGATGGGGGCATTAATGGCTTTACCTAGGTCCCAGTTACAGACTGCCGCCTTCTGGCGCAGCTGGGTTGCAGCTGGGGCTTGGATCGAGGGTAAGAAGCACAGAGGATATGCAGAACTTCTTGCCACAAGATGTGTGCTGTGTGCAGCACTCAGGTTGAGAGGCTTGAGTCTGTTCTCTGGATCAATGTGGACAAATTGCAGGGGAAGGCCATTGCCTACAAGGCCTTCCTCATGAGCTTCCCGGGGGAAACTGACTCATTGATGTCAGACCCTCCAAGTGTCCCTATTTTCCAGGGACATCCCTGATTTAGAGAAGCCGTCTCTGTTTCTGATTTGATCCCAGAATGTCCCACTTTTCCTTAGGTAGATGTCCCTATTTTCACTGAAGAAATATTGGAGGGTATGTGATGTTTTGCAGGACCAGGTGGGCCTTCTCATCTGGTCCAGCTTCACATTTCTCATGTAAAAAGATAAAAGCATTTGTCTGTTTTTTCCCCTGCAAACAGGAAGATAAGGAGGCCGTGATCGATGTGATTGACACCCTGAGTGCCGTGCTTCAGGTCACCACTGGTGTGATCTCTACTCTCCAGGTAAGGATTATTATTTTTTAGGAAGGTTTGCCCTTACTTGCTGAGGAAGCACATAAGCTTTCCCATTCTCTCCCCTCTCTAAGGCTGGTTCCAGACTGTTACAGTTTTTCAAATTTGGTATACCACCAAATCCCAGGTTGCACAATTAAAGCGGATTTGATTATTTTAAATTGGCTATCCATTATACCTGATGTCTTGCAATGGAGCATTCACTACTCTTGCCAAAAGTTTATGCTGCTATTGGGTTTCTTTTCTTTATTTCTTTTTAATGAATTTCATGCATTTTTGTTATAAATGCATTTTGTGTAGTGTGTTTTTAAGCAAGCAACAAGTTCAATGTTATAATAGGGGATTTGTAAGCAGAGACCTACGTAGAACATGGATGTATGTTTTAATCTGTTTTTTGGGTTGTTGTTTTCTTATTCCCAATTGTATATTTGGAATGTTTTAAAGAGCTGCTTTGACTGATAACTTGATTGTTTTGTTCCCTTCGTAAACCGCTCTGAGGTTGCTGCTTTTCACAATCAAGTGGTGTATAAAATTTTAAAACAACAAAAGAAATAAATATTCTCTTCCAGATCAACAAAGAGACCATGGAGAAAGCCCTCAGCCCTGATATGCTGGCTACGGATCTTGCCAACCTCCTGGTTCGCAAG
This sequence comes from Podarcis siculus, assembly GCA_034642415.1. Lineage (NCBI taxonomy): Eukaryota > Metazoa > Chordata > Lepidosauria > Squamata > Lacertidae > Podarcis > Podarcis siculus. The sequence goes on from JAXCMG010000018.1 coordinate 14,048,366, forward strand.
GGGGTGAGTGTCTAGAGCAGGGGTAGCCACCCCAATGGTGTCCCCTAGAAGCTCGGACCAACAGCCAGGAATGATGGGAGCCCAAAAACATCTGGAGGGGGCAGTGCACCATGTTGGTTACTCCCGATCCAAAGTGGTAGATTCCACTTGCATTTGTACTTGAGAGCTGTGATCCAGCAACTTCCCCAGCGGATGTGGGCCTGGGTGGGCACCACCACGCAGGACCACCAAAAACTCTGATCTCCTGGAGAAACCGCTGCAAATTTCTGCTTGCACAGTAAATGTGGGCATCTGTTTCCATTACATTCCACTACATAATTCAGCAGGGAACACCCACCCCGAGTTTCAGATAGCACAACTTTTTGATGCAAGATGGGCTGGTTTCCCAAGAGATGACCCCCCCCCCCCCCAGGTGTTTGGGTACTCCTTGTCTGTGCGATACCCCTCAGACCAAATGGACCATTGACCTGATCTAGTAGACTCTGCTTGTGCTCTTAAGGTTATCCTAGGGTGGAAGCTGCCACAGCAACTTCCTACTCTTCGTAGATTCAGTCTGAAGATTGCAGGGATCAGCTAGGCCTATGCAAGGGAAAGCTCCTGAATGTGTCCTTTTGCGATTGCAGATGCCGTTCAGACAAGCCCACACTGCCGTCGGGAAAGCGGTCCACTTAGCTGAGACCAAAGGAGTGACTCTTAACCATCTATCCCCAGAGGACCTGAAGAGCATCACGTAAGTGTCGCCCTTTTTGAAAAACGCGAAAACCAAGTTTTGTGGAGTTGGAAGGGACCCCAGCGGTCATCTCGTCCAACCCTGTGCAATGCAGGAACCTCGACTGCATCATACATGACATAAGGGCATCCAACCTCTGCTGCTTCTAACCCTCACAGCTGCAGACCCGAGGCGTCGACATCTTATACTGTGTTAAAATCATTCCTTCCAAGAGTCTCTCTAAGGCAGAATGTTAGGTGACCAAAGAGAGCCATCCCAGTTCAAGGATACTTTCAGCCAGTCAAAAAAAAATACTACAGGGGCTTCGGAGGGGTATGGCTTTTGTCCAGAGATGTGTGGCCTGGGAAGGGCCCAGAGAACTGGACAGAGAAACCTGTTAGGGGTACATTTGGCCTCCTGGTCTGAGGTTCCCTCACCCCTGACACAGCTCTGCCCTGCATGACTGTCTCTTGGTCACTTGAAAGTGTGACCAACATTATATTGAGAGAGAGAGAGAGAGAGAGAGAGAGAGAGAGAGAGAGAGAGAGAATGTTCTCTGGATATTGTTGAATACCCACCGACTGACCTCCGGCTGCATTTTCTTTCCCTCCAGCCCCATGCTGGGAGGCGACATCTCCCAGGTGTTCAACCAGCAGAGCAGCGTGGAGCAGTACACCTCCCCTGGCGGGACGGCCAAGAGCAGCGTGAGCACCCAGATCGAGCAATTGAAGGAGCTCCTGAAGAAGCAGAAGGATTAAGCTTTTGAGTGTGGGGGAAGGAAACTATCCCTTTGCTGCGGGTTGTGCTTATCACGTTTAATCCCGAGTTAATAAACACAGTGGTGTATTGGATTTCACTGAGAAAACTTTGTTGCGTGGTTCTTCTCCCCTTCCCTTTCTCCTTCGTTACAACTCTTCCTGCATTGCAGGGGGTTGGACTGGATGACCCAAAGGTCCTCTTCCAACTCTACAATTCTGTGATTCTAATGAACAAGTTCTCCCACAAGGAAGGGCAGCCGGATCCTCCTTCCATCACACCCTCTTGGTGTGCTGGACTCCTAACTCTCAGCAGTCAGCATGCTAGGAGTTTGAGGGCCCTATCAGAAGGGTAGATTTGTGTATGGGGTACAATTGCACACACACTCAAAACCACATTCATGGTTTAATGAATAAAATAAACTCAGGTTAGCTCCTGTACAGTTTTCACTGAGGGTAGCTGCTGGCAGCCATTTTGTCCAGGGGTAAATCCTGAGGAGAATTTTGGAAAGCATCCACACCTGAGAATCTCGGCTTTGATAACAAACTGGAAAATAAAGTTGCTAATCATTATGGTTTGAAGCGATTGGGAAAGCAGAGGGGTGGGGAATGCTGTGGGTGGCAGCACACTGCAACTTAAATAAGTGTTTAAAACACTTTTCTTTCTCTTTTTGTATTCACAAGCGAATGTGAGGGGAGAGGTTTGGCAGCCTGCTGTGGTGTAAGGTGTTCTGAGGAAAATGTAGGCCTTCACATTCATTCCTAACAAAATTTCAGTTCAAGAGAAGGGGAAAAAAATTATGGATATCCCCCATCTTCGGAAAGACCCCACTAGTCCTGCTTTTAATTGTTCTCTCAGTGGTCTAGCTGTCAAAGTGCACTTGTGAATAAGGCCTGAACGGCTTCCTAGTACAGAAGCTTTATTATAACTGGGTCCTTGAACAAAAAATGAGGCTTCACAAAGGAAAATATAAGCAAGTGGCTGAAAAGACGTCTCTGCCCCAAGGCACTTGCAATTTTAATATAACAGGATGGGTGTCAGAGTAAAGCATTGCAGCAGAATTGGGTGGTACCACCACCCGGGGAATGATAGGATTACAATAATAAAACAAAAAAATTAACAGGAAAAAGCACTTTAAAAGCAACTATTTAAAACCTTAAAGTAATGATTAAAATCAATGGTAAACTAAAAACCAGATTAAAACACATGTCAACACGCTACATATCTGGGTAGGCTTGCCTTAACAATGTTTTTTAGCAATCGACAAAAAGAGTACAGTAAATGCTATTGTCTGGTGTTTAATAGGCAGGGAGTTCCAAAGTGTAGGTACTGCCACAATAAAAGGTCAATAAATAAATATCATAAAAGCATAAAATTGTAAGGGCAGAGTGTCTTTAAGCACACACAAAGTATCTCTCTCCTTGAAAAGCACCACCTTTTCTCTTCTTTTATAAAGACAACACATATAAAGCAGGAAAATACAAAGAACGCATGAAAGGCACAGACTTTGCCCTCACCTTGCAATCCATGCTGTTGATTCTGGTTTGGACCGTTTGCATAAATAAGTAACGACTGCTTAACTCCGCAGTCTGCTGATCACTGAACTTGAGTGACAGTAGAAAAAAGAATCAATAGGTTTATTTTGGTGTCAGCTTTCCATAGGGAGGCAAAGTTGCGTAGTGGTTAGAGAGTTGCATGAGAACCTGGAAGACCAGGGTTCAAATCCCAACTCAGCCATATGAAACTCACTGGGTGACCTTGGACCACTCACTGCTTCTCAGCCTTACCTACCTCACAGGGTTGTTATGGGGATTAAATGGGGGGAGCCATGTGCTTCTTGGGAGAAAAAGGTGGGATATACAATCAATCAATAAAACAAACCTGGTAATCTCTAATTGCTGCTGGGCTACAACTCTCATCATCTCCTAATTTTCGCTGGGGATGATGGGAGTTGGAGTCCAGCAACATAGGGAGGAAGGCCACAGATATTCCCTGATCCTACTTAGTTCCTGGAAATAAATATTTGAAATCATCCAAATGCCTCTTTTTTAAGTCTGTTTTGCTCCCTCTGACATATCAAAATGCTGGCAAAGCTGTGGCAGTGCCCTCAAGCAAGATGGCTGCCTCTGCCTCCCCATGGCGGGAAGTGGGCGTCTCCTGAGCATACAGATTCGGATTGGCTCCCGACAGTCAGCTGGGCTGGAGATCAGCCGACTGCCTCTCCAGGCTCAGCAGAGAGCGGGTCAGGCTGTCTGGCAGCATGAAGCTGCTGCTTGTCTGCGCCCTGTGCCTGGTCCTGGGGTGCTGCCAGCAGGGGGGCGCCCTGGATGGAGGGATGCTGTACCCCCGGGAATCTCCCTCCAGGGAGCTGAAGGAGCTGGGAGGCCTCTGGAGCTTCAGGGCAGACTGGTCAGAGCGCAGGGATGCGGGGTTTGTGGAAGGCTGGTACAAGAAGCCTCTCTCCCAGGTGAGTGAGCGGAGAAGGCGGGCACCATCACGGTGAGGCGGGAATTTTTTTTGATTTTTTTTTTTAAGCTGCTGAGATAAATTTTATGAAATAAATAAATTGTTAAGTAAGTTACGTCCCCCTTGATTGCAAAAGCAGCGACCTCAAAGCAGTTTATGAAAAGAAGGGAAGCAATAAGCTTATCGTGGAACCGTAGAATTGAAGAGGGGGAAGGGACCCCAAAGGTCATCCATTTCGACCCCTTGCAATGCAGGAGCTACAGCTAAAGTGTAAGAAACAGTTAAAACCAACCATTGGAAACCTTCAAAAAGAAAAATCAACATTAGCTGAAAAACCAAACTGAAACGTGTGTCGATATTCTACATGCTTCAGTAGGTTTTGTTGAAACAAAAAAGGCGCCAAAAAGAGTATAGTGAATTATGGGTTTAATTTTTTAGTTCTTGTTTGATAGCAACATCTGAACATCCCTAATGGATCAAGCCAAAAGCCCTGTTAACCTAAATAACAAACACAGAGGCTGCCATGGGTGTAGCCAAGAGTGGGCAGGGAGGAGCAGCTGCCCCCCTAAATAAATAAAAATCAATAAAAAATACATAGCAAACTAAGGTTCTGCCCCCCCCCAAATCCTGGCTACGCCCATGGTTCTGGCTGCCCAGATGCTTTGAGGGAGCCAACAAGTGGGGGGTGTTGAGGGGAATGCAATGTCTAGTCCCTGTGGTCCCCCCAAACATCTGGTACTCTAAGGTACACTGCCACTGAATGTGGAGGTTCATCTTAGCTTTCTGGGCACAGAGCCACTGGGCAGATGTGGGCTTGTGAACAGTGCACTGGGATCTTTGGAATAGTTTCATTGGAAAGCTAGAAGCTGAGAGAGCAAGGAGTTGCCATTGATTGCCCTTCAGCTCCAACAGAAAGGAGAAGTTTCGAATATCAGGAAGTGGCTCAGCATTTCTATGTGCAAGAGTGAGGAAATGAACTGTTAAGTGCAAAGCTGGTGAAATAATTGTTTCCCCAAAGAGCAGGAGGTAGGCACGTGCATCTGTGAATCAGGAAACAGAAAGGGTGTTATTTAATGCATTGTTTTATTTCACTGTTCAGCTGAAAAAGTCTTCCAAGAGCACTTTGCAAATATCAATATTAAGATAGTCTGTGCCTTTGAGTTTTCCAAACTCAAGTATGCAACACTAAAGGAAAGGGCATTGGGAGGGAGGAGGGGAAAAAACAAACTCAGGCACAGTTGATTGAATAATCACCTGGAATTGAAAGGTTTTGAAAAAGCAGAATGTGCATGATCATTAGTAACTTGCTAACAGCAGCTTAAAAGTCATACTGTGTGCTCCAGAAAAGGTGAGTAAAATCAAAGATTGGGTTTGCAGTTCTCCACTGTTTACACGTTAGACTTTAGGCCATAGAAAATAGAAATGTAAATAGTGGATTGATTGTGCAAGTGAGCTCTTTGCAGCTTCAATGAATGGAAAACAGCGCCTGTACATTAGTGCCCTCTACTGGCCTCTGGGTGCAAATGCCACATTTAATCTTCCAAACTGATCCTGTACTTTAAATGGAATAGCCTGAGGCCAAGACATGATTTAGCAGGTCACAGAATCACAGAATTGTAGAGTTGGAAGGGACCCGGACGATCATTCTAATCTGGTCCAATCTGCTGCAATGCAGGAATGTGCAGCTGTCCTATATGGGGATTGAACTTGCAACCTTAGCATTACCATGCTCCAACCAACTGAGCTATCCAGAAAAAAAATCATAACTTGCTAAGTTGCTCTGCATCAGGCAGATTTTTGAAAGCAGAAGAGCAGAAAAAATATGTTGACAACCTAGATAAAAGTTTGCTGGAGTTTGCTTGTTTGTCAGAATGTACAAACTGCTTTAGTTTTGGAGAATATACGAGTGGTATGTAGAAATGAAACACAAAATGGAATACAGGTCATAAAACCGTAATAAAACCCAGAAGAATCACGCCCCTGGTATAGCGCTGCATGCCCCAGCCATAAAACCCTGAATCTTGTCCCGTAGCAAATTGGCAGCCAGTGCAACCTTTTCAACATGTTTTCAGTGGGCGAACCCAGAGAACACTAGCTGGACCAAATTCCAGGCCTGCATGGGAGAACATCTCTGCCCTGTATGCCCAGCATACCTTCCTCGTCTCTTTCAGTCTGGGCCAGTGATTGACATGCCGGTCCCTGCCAGCTTCAACGAGATCACGCAAGATCCAAAGCTGCGTCAGTACATCGGCTGGGTTTGGTACGAGAAGGAGGTGTTCCCGCCAGCCCGCTGGCTCCTGAGAGATCCTGGGACACGAGTGGTGCTCCGGGTTGGCAGTGCAAACTACTACTCGATCGTGGTGAGTATGGGGCTCCCTGGCAGTGCAGCTCCCCATGGAAGCCTGCCTGGTTTCTGGAACCATTGCATTTTTTTATTTTCTGCATTTATGTCCTGCACTCTTCTTCAATAACCCAAGGTGGTATGTATGGTTCTCTCTCTTCCTCATTTAATTCCCAAAACCAACTTTGCGAGGTAGGATAGGCTGAGAGAAGAAGAAGAGGAGGAGTTTGGATTTGATATCCCGCTTTATCACTACCCTAGGGAGTCTGAAAGTGGCTAACATTCTCCTTTCGCTTCCTCCTCCACAACAAACACCCTGTGAGGTGAGTGGGGCTGAGAGACTTCAAAGAAGTGTGACTGGCCCAAGGTCACCCAGCAGCTGCATGTGGAGGAGCGGAGACGCGAACTGGGTTCCTCAGATTACGAGTCTAGCACCCCCCAGACACACCCAGCGAGCTTCTTGGCCGAGTGAGGATTTGAACCCAGGCCCTAGTCTGACACTCTAACCACTGCACCACCACTGCCTCTCAACTTCAGGAGTTATTACATGTGAATGAGGAGCCTGTGGCCCTCTGGGTATTGATGGCCAATAGCAAGGGATGCTGGGAGTTGTAGTCCAGCCACAGCTTTCCCACCGCTCCAAGTCATGTGACCTGCATGCCTCCCTTGAGGCCCCATTGTTTAGAGTCTTTGCACCTAGACACCCCGTTTTCTTCCGTTGTAGTGGGTGAACGGGGTCCAGGTGACTGAGCACGAGGGCGGACACCTCCCCTTTGAAGCTGAGATCAACCAGCTCCTCCGCGATGCTTCAGGAGAGCCTTGCCGAATCACCATTGCTGTCAACAACACCCTGACTCCCCACACGCTGCCTCCGGGGACCATCCATTATATGGAGAACGAGTCTATGTGAGTTGAAGGCCTCGCTGAGGAACCCAGCAACCCTCTAGCCAAAGATTCTGGGACGTTCTGTCTAGAACAGGTGAAGGAAGTCGCACTGAAATGAGTTTTGCCTGCTTTTATTCCATTGTGGTCCACTGGCTTTCTTCTCACACATAATCTTGGGTGTTTTCTTGGGTTTTCCCTTCTCCCCCCTCAAAAGAAGAATTAAGCATATTATTTGCAGGAAGAACAATCAATCCAATTTCCCTCAGTCAGATTTTGTAATTTTGTGGAATTTAATCCCAGGTGCTGCAACTTTAACAAGCGGTTTAGGCATTTCTTATTGGCATTTCTTATTGGTTTGCCCTCCGTCAATTGTGAAGTCTCTTCAGCTGTTAAACTTTCATGTGTTGTTACATGTCAGCTGTCTTTTAACTCTTAATGTTACAAACGTTACAGACCAATTATCAAAACCTTCCATACCTCATCTGTTGAAACTGGATATTATTGGGTACATAATAGCAAAATCAAATATTGCGACCTGCTGAATATTCAAAGAGTTTTCGATGATGGATCAACAGCAAAATTTGTAGAGAACTGGTAGAATCACATCTATATTCTACTCCCGGATGCACTTAAAATAAATCTGTAACATCCATATTTTATGCAAGACTACAGGAAACGACCTCCAGATAAGAACTTATCATTTCAGCTGAAGTGCGTGGAACCTCAGGTGTTCGGTGAATCAGACCTGGTTGTTTTCATCATGCCTTTCAACCCTCTGTTTCCAAGTGCGGGGATTTCCTACCCCCCTCAATGTCTTCTTGAACCCTTCCCCCTTGATCCAGGTACCCCAAAGGCTATTTTGTTCAAGACACACGATTTGACTTCTTCAACTACGCTGGGATCCACCGACCTGTCGTGCTGTACACCACCCCCTTGGCCTACATTGATGACATCACCGTGACCACAGACGTGAAGGGAAACGTCGGTAGGTATCTGAAGTGCCAGAGCTAAACAGCATTTGGAAAGGGGGTGGGGGGTGGGACGACGACGATCCTGCAGTGTTTATGGAGGAAAAGTTTTTCGTGGGAACAAGCTGTTTGTGGCTGGAAACCTGTTAATGATTTCACGTATCAAAGTAGCCACCTTAGAATATTCTTGCTGTGACATATTCACACCATCTACAACCTCAGGAAGTCTCCAAACGATTGTTTTAGCCTCCAAATGGCATCCCACAAGCTAAGGTTTATTTAACCAAGCAATGGCCCCAATTCTCTCTCTTCAAAGCCGTTTATCCCACAGTCTTCACAACAACTTTGTGAGGTAGGCCGGGGTTGCTTTCCCCAAACTGTTGTGGGAGCAGCGGCTGAGAAAATGGCCTACCTTACGATGCTTAATAATAATAATAATAATAATAATAATAATAATAATAATAATATATTATTTATACCCCGCCCATCTGGCTGGGCTTCCCCAGCCACCCTGGACGGCTTCCAATTGAATATTAAAAACAATACAGCATCAGACATTAAACAATACAGCATCAGACATTAAAAACTTTCCTAAACAGGGCTGCTTCCCTAAACAGGGGCGTTCCCTAAACAGGGCTTAAGGGATTCAGTTGGTGGTAGCAGTGGGATCTGAAACGGCGCGGTTCTGATTTGTAGCCCGCTGTCTTCGCCAACTCACCTATTTTGCTTCTGCTGGGACAGGCTTGGTGCAGTATTTGGTTTCAGTCCGGGGCAGCCCCCATTACTCCTTGACCCTGACACTGCGTGACCAAGATGGCGTCACTGTGGCAACTGGAAACGGGTCCGCTGGCGAGATGAAAGTGGTGAACCCTCTACTCTGGTGGCCATACCTGATGCATGAACGTCCTGGATACCTTTACTACCTAAAGGTAACTTAAGCCTTATTTGGACTCAATCCTGAGGGGAGGGAGGGAGAGAAACAAAGGCACGGATCTTGCATGTGGCTCCTGACCAGAATCCTCGGATCTGCATGGTCCCCCAGTGGAAAACTAATGTTCTGGCCCCTGCTCAGGGCTTAGTTGAGTAGGGGAGGATGCTGACTTGAAAATCCAGAAGGCAGGTGTGCATAGCTGAATAGGATTTCCAGTGGTTAAGAGCAATCCAAGGAAGGGCTCCTGCCTTGCTCTGCCAACAGGAAAAGAAGGGATGGAGGGACACACAGGAAACTGGCTTTAAACCTCAGTAGAGGTTTGAATAAAGCAGGAATGGAAGGAAACTGAGAGGGGGAAAGCGATGGTCTTAAACCGTGGCAGAGATTTGTGAGCAAGGGGAGACACTGAGGAGAGGGAGCAATGGAAGTTTAAAGCGCGGTTTGAGTCCAGTGAAAAGGGAATCGGGGAAAGTGTCCTTCCATCCCTGCTTTACCTCTGGCGTTGCTTAAAACCACCTTTATAAATCTCTCCATCCCTCCATGCCCACTTTACTCAAATTCTAGGGGAGTCCTGTATCTCAGCGGTGGAGCAGGTTTGATCCCCAGTGGCAGCTCCAGGTAGGGCTGCCCAAAACTCTGGAGAACTGCTGCCAGCCAGAGTAGACAATGCTCAGCTCGGTGGACTAACAAACTGACTTCCTACGATACCTTCCCATCCACAGCCCTTGTGGGAGCCCTCCAGTGAAAAGTTCTGCCAGTTTTGTGGGACAATTGTGCTGGGCAGGACAACACACAGAGGGCAGAAGGGGTGTGGTCCCGGCTGCCCACCCGTTGCCACATCTGATCCTTGCAGCACATTTTTGCCTACTCCTGGGTTGGAGAACGAGGCCTTGGGTTCAAGTCTAGCAAATTCCCTGCAAATTATGCAGGGTGCAGATTACGGGTTACCTTGGCACAGCACAGAAATTTCTCCTTCCCCGGATGCTACATCTCAGATTCAGGGGGCTGGTGATTGTTGGGGTATAAGCTTGCGTGCTCCAACAGCTGGTGCAAAAAGGGTGGCTTTTTTGGACCACAGGTCACGCTTTCTGCCGAGGTGGACGGCACTGTCTCCGAAGACACTTACACGCAGCCGGTAGGCATCCGGACTGTGCAGGTCACCCGCAACAAGTTCCTAATCAACGGGAAACCGTTCTACTTCCACGGGGTCAACAAGCACGAAGACTCTGATGTGAGTTGAGTGGCGCCTTGTTTTCGGATCTGTTATTGCTGAGCACTGGTGATGGGCTGTGGGGCTGGGTTAAGAAGCAGGATGGGCCTCACCCAGAAACATCTCAACCTGGGTTTAGATCAGTGGTTCCCAAACTCCCCCCCCCAAAAAAGCATCATTCAGAATTGTGGTTTGCACAGCCCACTAAGGAAGCTAATAAAACAATAAAATTCAAAACGGTAATGGTTAATTGCACATTCATTCAAAATCCAGTTAAAAGCTATTTAGTTTAATTCAACAAAACCGATGATCCCATGATACCTGATACTGTAGGAAAAATATATTTACACATTCTTAACTAGGAAGTTTATAGCACAAAATATTTATTTGTAATGACTTACCAAACATGGACCTGTCACAGATGTGCCGTAACTAATTTATAGGAAAATCAACAGCTTGGCTATCTTGTGACAACTCAGCATTGTAAATACAAACAAACATGGCCCAAGGAAATAGCTTGCGAAGCGATAAGAATGGCAAAACTTTAAATACAAAGTGAGGAAAGTGCTTTGCTGTAGTCTCTAGCGTGGTCAGTCGGAATAAGAGATCAATACACTCTCTAGTGCCCCCCTGCTGCCCCCTTGCCTCTTAGTTCCCCCCTAGCTATTCCCACCCTGCCATGGAGTGGGTACCGCCCAGTTTGGGCACCTTTGGTCTAGATCGGGCTAGTCAACCTTTTTACACCTCTCGCCCACTAAAGCATCTTTCTTGATGGTAAAATTTCCTTACTGCCCACCAGTGCTCGATGGAAGGAGATTTCAGCTTGTGCTGTAGAACCCCCTACCGCCCACCTAGAATCCTGAAACACCCATTAGTGGGCGGTAGGGACCAGGTTGACAAGCTAGGTGGCCCAACGGACTGGCTCTGCATGAGACAGTTTCCCATGTCAAATCAACCCTTCAGACCCATGAGGACTAGAAACTTGCTTTAATCTTGGAGGACGACCATCACTCCGTGGCAGCTCAGCTGGAAGCCCGATGTTGGCAAAGGACCATTGCTCTTCTAGCTTGTAGCCTCTCCTGTTTCACCGGGTTTGTTCCCCGCGGCAGATCCGTGGCAAAGGTCTGGACTGGCCCCTCATCATGAAGGACTTCAACCTCCTGCAGTGGCTGGGCGCCAATTCCTTCCGTACCAGCCACTACCCCTACGCCGAGGAGATCATGGAGCTTTGTGACGCCTACGGCATCGTGGTGATCGATGAGTCTCCGGCCGTGGGCATGAAGGACAGGTGAGTGAGCGGCGATTTCCCTGAGTTCCCCAGCGATTTATAGAGCGACGTGCTGAGGTAATTGGGAATGACTGGCTGAACTGGCCTCACGTCACAAAGGGGCGGGGCTGGCCGATGGATCCGAGGCTCCCATTGGCTTGGATGCTCTGAGCCGAGAGTTTGAGTGGGAGCAGGTGTACTTAGGGAACTACGGTAAGGGCCTTAGTTGGCAGGAGGCTGAGGAGGAAGACCGGAATAATTCGGCTGTGCATGAAGTGAGGAAGGAACATGTGAGAATGCCATGGACTGGTTGGATGCAGAGGAATGATAGGAGGAAGCAGCTAGGGAACCCCCAAGGGAAGAAGGCTCAGAGCTCAGGAAGTGGCGGTGGGATGGTGATGAGTGGTCAGAGGGAGAAGATTGGGAAGAGGTGGTGTCGGAAGCTGAAGAGGCAACAAGGTTTAGTGGGCAGGGAGAGTCTGTGGCAGAGAGAAGTCCAGACTCAGAGGCAGAAGCTGAAGCAGGAGAGGAGGGAGGCCAAGAGGCAGAGAGATCTGGCTGGTGAAGAGTCACGGGTGTCTCCCCCTCCTGCTGCAACAAGCTCCTCTCCCTCCTGGTCTAGAACTGGGAGAGGTACGAAGAGGGCGCTGGAGAGATGGGCAATGTGCAGGTAGTCTCCGACTGCTTGGGGAAAACCCTGGAGAGGAAGGGACTTAGGCAGCAGGGACTTTCAATCCATGAGGCAAGACCTACTAGAGATGAGTTGCTGCGCTCATTAGGCCTGACACTCCTGTGCAGATCCTGTTTCCGCTAATGAAGAGTTAACTCAAACTTGCATGGTGTGATTTACTGCTGGGTTGCTCCTTTCAGACCTCTCTCCTGGTATGCTCCACGGAGGACCTTACGGTCTGCAAATAATAACATCTTGGAGATCCCGGGCCTCAGGGAGATTAGGCTGGCCTCAACCAGGGCCTGGTGGAACGCTCTGCCACAAGAGATCAGGGCCCTGTGGGATTTGACATCTTTCCGCAGGGCCTGCAAGATGGAGCTGTTCCGTCGGGCCTTTGGTCAGGGCTCAGCCTGACTCCCCTTCTCTTTCTGTATAAGAACTAGTATGAAAGAGGCCTCCCAGCATTCTCACAGGCCCATATAAGAACAGCGTAAACAGTTGGGCCTGATGAGCATTTACTGTTCCCAACCCTAATCCTGCGGAAAACCATCTAATTGGGTTTTAATTTGATCCTGACTTGTTTTTAGGAGGTAATTTAATTATTGCTTGATTTTATACCAACATCTTACATTAAAAACCTGACAGTACCAAACTATCAAAGGCTTTTCACCAAAGCCAGACTAAACGTCTTTCCTTCTGCAGTGTTGGATGGCAGGTTGAGAGGAGTTCCCTACCAGGACAGACTTTGCTCGTGTGCTCAAGACATTGATTCCATAAAACATATTTTGTTGCACTGTGCAAAATATGAGCAAGCCAGGGCTGAACTGATACTACCCTTGCTGGTACCTTTCCCGGGAAAATCAGAGGCTCACTATGTCAGGTTCCTATTGGAAGACCGGACAAATGCTAGAACATTAGCAGTGGCAAAGTTTTTATCGATGGTTACAAGAACCAATGATCCCTATATTCTGAACAAAATGCTTGTTTAACCTGGAGGTAGGCTGTACGAATTGTGTATTACTTTGTAACGATTTGTTGGGTCTCTGGACCGTAATAAAGATTGATGATGATGATGATATATTTGAAACCCTGAGCCCGGTTTCGGCCAGGGAGGGCGGGATACAAATAAGTTGTTGTTGTTAAAGAGGCAAAAAGTGTGCTTTATGATGGACCCCTTGTCCCCCCTTTTTGCTTCTCTCCATTTAAGCATGAACTTTGGTAACAAAAGCCTCCAGCACCACCTCATCGTGATGGAGGAGCTGATCCGCCGGGACAAGAACCGTCCCTCAGTCGTGATGTGGTCTGTGGCCAATGAGCCAGCCTCTTGGCTGCCCCCAGCCGGCTACTACTTCAAGTGAGTATCTGCCACCCACAAAACGGTGCTGTGAAGTCTGTACCCTGGCACTCAGCCTGCCCAAAGTGAACTCAAGTATCACATATATTTACCCAGCAAAGGCACCTTTGTTGACTTACTTTTGGCGCCAGGTAAAGACTTCTCGCTTCCCTCAGCCAGGTTTTAATAGACCTGAGGGGATGTTTGACATCAGGCAGGCACCTTTGCTGTGCTCTTTTTGCTCCCCAATTAAAACATTATTTATCTAGAGAAAACGCCTCCTCAGACCTGTATAAGTTAGGCATTTTGTATTCCTTCTAAGCTACTCTTGATCACCTTTTCAAAGTTTTTAACTGCTTATCTGCTAATTAGAATGTTTCTTTTAGTAAACAACTTAGGGAATTGTTTTTGTTGTTTTTTACAATCAAACAGTACCTCAACCGTTAAATAAATAGATGGTATACATATGTCTGTGTGTTTAACAGTATTGTTAGATGCTCGGAGACCCACTGGTACCAAGTGTTTAACAAGTCCAAAATAACAGAGAGGATGGAGGGACACCCGCTATGAGGAAAGGTTGCAGTGTTTGGGACTTTTTAGTTTAGAGAAAAGGTAAGTCAGAGGCAACCTGAGAGGAGTTTATAAAATTACACATGGCATGGAGAAAGCGGATAGAGAAAAGTTTTTCTCCCTCCCTCAGAACAGTAGAACATATGGACATCCAAGGAAGCTAATTTGTTAAGAGGATTCAGGACAGATAGAAGAAAGTCCTTGCAGCGCATAGTTAAACTATGGAACTCCCTCCCACAGGAGGCAGGGATGGCCACCAACTTGGAAGGCTTTAAAAAAGGTTTAGACAAATTCATGGCTATCCATGGCTGCTAGCTGCAAAGGCCATGCTCTGCCTCCACAGTCGCTGGCAGTAATGCGTCTGAATTCCCGTTGCGAGAAAACACTGGAAGGGAGAAGGTTCTTGTGCTCCAATATCGCTTGGCAGTTTCACATTAAGGGCATCTGGTTGGCCACCGTGAGAACAGGATGCTGGACTAGACGGGACCCTGGCCTGATCCAGCAGGCTCTTCCTATGTTCTCAAGTCTAACTAAAAGTTTGTCACACAAACTAACCTTCCATCCAGGTTGCCATGCAGAGCCTCAGAGGTGGATGTGGATGAATTAATTCTGCACAGCGAGAAACAGTTGTGGTTTTGTCTGTTTTTCACCCTTTGCACGCAGGATGGTGATTGCTCACACCAAAGCCACGGACCCCACGCGCCCAGTCACGTTCATCACGAACACCAATTACGCTCTAGATCTTGGAGTAAGCACCATCCCTTTTGTCTCTGTTGCTTATTTAATGTTATTTAAGGCTGGGACACAGATGGCGCTGTGGGTTAAAATACAGAGCCTAGGACTTGCCGATCAGAAGGTTGGCGGTTCGAATCCCCACGACGGGGTGAGCTCCTGTTGCTCAGTCCCTGCCAACCTAGCAGTTCAAAAGCACGTCAAAGTGCAAGTACATCAATAGGTACTGCTCCAGCGGGAAGGTAAACGGCGTTTCCGTGCACTGCTCTGGTTTGCCAGAAGCGGCTTAGTCATGCTGGCCACATGACCCGGAAGCTGTACGCCGGCTCCCTTGGCCAACAAAGTGAGATGAGCACCGCAACCCCAGATTCGGCCATGACTGGACCTAATGGTCAGGGGTCCCTTTAAGGCTGGCTTTCTGTCCTTCCAAAAAAGAACACTTTCTTTATGCCAATATTTCATAAGGTGCTCAGCATGGAATATCCAGGCCAAGCGGTGGGGAATCTCCGACCTCAAGTCCTCATAGAATTATAGAGTCAGAAGGGACTCAAAGCATCTACTAGTCCAGGGATAATTAGGTGAGACCTTGATTCCACCTGGATACAGGTCTTGTCCGTTGTCGCAGTCCCTTCCAACTCTACAATTCTATGAAGCTTATGCAAGAATGAGTTGCTTGCACCCTTCTCTTTCCCCCATTATGTTTGGGGATGGGGGAAAGGGGGCAGAGAGAGAGAGAGAACACTTGCCGTCTAGCGGACATGCCTCAAAAGCAGCTAAAAACAAAATTGAAATTTCTGCAGGCCCCTTACGTGGACGTCATCTGCGTAAATAGCTACTTCTCCTGGTACCACGACCCTGGACACCTGGAGGTCATCCGCCTGCAGCTGAACTCTCAGTTTGAGAACTGGTACCAAACTCACCAGAAGCCCATTATCCAGAGCGAGTATGGAGCAGATGCCATCGCCGGCCTCCACATGGTAAGTCCGGCTCTTCTGAGGCCAGTCGCCAGTAGGCAGAAAACATTTCTTTCCAAAGAAGAATGGCAGACGTCTGAGAGGAGAACTGTACTGAGCAGCTGCTTGTTGCTGATCTGTGTCTGCTCAGAATGCTCAAAATATATATATATACACACACACACACACACACACGCGCGAATTACCTGGTGGCTTTGACCCAATACTGGTACAGTAATTGCCTATGCCTTTAAGCAAGTTTCTAGTCCATCATGAACTCTTCAGGCCTCTTCCCTCCCTGGTGCACATTCACAGATATCTAGCTAAGCCAGTGTGTTGTAGTGGTTAGAGTGTTGGACCAAGACCTGGGTGACCCAGGTTCAAATCCCTCACTTGGCCAGGAAGCTCAATGGGTGGCCTTGGGCCAGTCTGTGAGCCTGACCTACCTCACAAGGTTGCTGTGAGGATGAAATGGGAAGAGGGTGAACTATGTATGCCACTTTGAGCTCCTTGGAGGAAAGGTGGGATATCAAAGTAAAAATAAGCAAATAAAGGTGGCATTTTAATTAGGATTTTGGAATCCTGCTTAGACGAAGGGTGGTTTAAATGTCAAACAAAGAAAAAGTCCTGCCCTCTAGATCAGCAGTGGGAAATTTTGGCCCAATCTTTTTTGATTCATGGGCCAAGTTTGAAAGCTGGGTCCTTCCCCGCTGCCAGTCATCTGAAATTGACCCATGGGGAGGTGTGGGTACGGGTCTGCTTTGTCAGCAGCACTCCACCCCCACCCCCAGAACACCCTGGTGAACTTGCACCCAGCAGGACTGAGCTCTCCACTTATCATGAGATAAGTTACTGTACAACCTTTAGAAGACATCTGAAGGCAGCTCTGTATAGGCAAGTTTTTAATGTTTAATTATGTTCTTTTATCTGCTGGAAGCTGCTCAGAGTGGCCGGGGCAACCCAGTCAGATGGGCGGGGCACAAATAATAAAATTATTATTATCAGGTGATGAGGTGAGGGTTCAATCCTGCTCTCTGCAGAGTTCCACTTTGTCAGGGTGTTCCCCCACAGGGAACATGGTGGAGAGACAGCAGCCAGCAGGATAGAACCTCGCCTCCGCATCCACATCAGTTGATCGATAGGTGGGCGTTGCTTGGGGAAAGTGGTCTTGCAGGCCAGTCTGAGGCCCACAACAGGCCAAAGGTCCCCCACCCCTCTAAAGCAACAGAGAACGAGACAGTGAACCGAATATTAGATGGCTGCTCTTATGCATTGCGCAGCCTTCACTGGTTCCATGCGCATGAGGGCTCTTCCTTCCTTCCCATTCATCTTGCTTGAGAGGCCTTTTCCTTTCCCTATTCCCGCAGGACCCGCCTCTCATGTTCTCTGAGGAATACCAGGCGGCTGTGCTGAAGGAGTATCATGCTGTCCTAGACCAAAAGAGGAAGGACTATGTGATTGGAGAACTCATCTGGAATTTTGCCGACTTCATGACAGACCAAGGTACTGGCGTCTCAGGTTGAAGTTGCCGTGTCCTCTGCGAAAGTCTTCTGCTCCCAAGTTTCTTTAGGACTCTGCCGTTGGGAAGCAACTCATAAATTTAATACTGGGGGATGCTGCCCTTGTTCACTTTGCCTTGCTAACACTATTCCAAACCTCCTTCACCCACATCTAGCCAACCCTGTCTTTCCCTTTACACCTGCCTGACCCCCTATGGTTCTTGACTACCCTTGCTTGTGCCGAAATGTACAAGCCAGCTTCTCTGGTGTGGTGGGAATGGGGCAGGGGCAGGGGCAGGGGTGTCTTAGAATTCTTGGGGTTTGCTTCCAGCATCCTGCAGAATATTCATCAGGAATAAGCAAATACTAGAGTCAGCGCTGCCCACTGGCGACAGCTCCTTGGAAGTCTTAAATATCTGGAAACTTTTGACGTTGATTCAAAAACTGAAGCAATTGCTTCTGGGTTTTTGGTGTTCGGGTTCCAAAACTTTTGGCTTCCGAGACGCTCGAAAACCGAGGCTCTGGCAGGGTCCTAGAGTCCTCCTTCCTCCTTCGAAAAGCTTAGTTAGCACTTTCCCAATTTAGAAAGGAGGTGGGAGGGCTCTTGGACCCTGCCCCAGCCTCGTGGGGGGTCAAATTTTAGTCTTGCTCGCACTTCCAGTGCAACAAGGTTATGTGCAGCCCACAGGTTCTGTGTCTAAGTACTCTTCCGGCCGACTTGGTATGAAAAGTTGGGACTGTCCTGCTATAGGCAATGCAGGACAGCAGCTCCCAGGTGTTCAAGAGCTGTTGAGGCAAGAGACCAGACTGCCTGGTGAAGCAGGGGGTTTTCATTCACGTAAGGAATTTAAGCAGAGGCTGGACCGCATCTGGCAGGGGTGCATCCTGCACTGGACAGGAAGTGTCCCAGAGATCAGGGACAGGGAACCTGCATGGCTCTTTGGATGTTGTTAGACTCCCAACTCCCATCAGCCCCAGGCAGACAGCTTTGCCAGCGCTGAGAGATGATAGGAGTTGGGAGTCTAACAATGTATGGAGAGCCATCACAGATTCCCCATCCTTGGTCTGGATTACCTGCAAGTTCCTTCCCAGCTCTACAAAGCTGTTGCCGTTGAGCCTTCCCTTTGTAACTTTCTTCCCCATCTTGCAGGCACAACGCGCGTTTTGGGTAACAAGAAAGGTATTTTCACCCGCCAACGACAACCCAAATCGGCCGCCTTCGTCCTAAGGGGGAGATACTGGAAGCTGGCTGAAGAATGCAGGCCCCTTGCGCGGCCCAATTACCATGACATTGGTTTGCCCCAAACTCAGGCCTCCAAGTGCACCTGACTTACACTGTTACGTTAAGCACAGCAGAAGAAATTCAAGGAGCATCCAAAATAGAGACTAAATTTCCGTGATTGCTTTTGCTCCAATGTGTTTTCTTCATGAAAGCAGGGGAGGGACCACAGTTCTGCTCTTCTGTACGACAAAGCCAAAGGAACGTAAATGAAAATGGACAAAGATTTTCTTATAGAACCATAGAATTCTAGAGTCGGGATCCTGAGGGTCATCTAGTCCAACCCCCTGCAATGCAGGAGGAATGTCAACAAAAGCATCCATGACATTCTCATTTTGAACATGTTTATAGATTCTGGTTTACACAAAGCCAGTGTAGCCTTGTGTAACGATCACCGCAATCTCTTGGGTCTTTTTGACAAGTATGGTGTATGAGCAAGAAGCTGCTGGATCAGCAGAAATGCTTGTCTAGTTCAGTGGCCAACCAGATGCCTATTCTGGGAAGCCCCTGAGCAGGAGATTAGCACAACAGACACACTCTTCCCATTTGTAATTCTCAGCGATTGATAGAGCATAGCCATTGGTGGCCTTAACCGCCATGAATTTGTCCAATCCTCCTTTAAAGCTATCCAAGTTGGTGGCCATCACTGCCTCCAGTGGGAGAGAGTTCCAGAGTTTAACTATGTGCTGCGTGAAGGAATTACCGGTATTTTGTCTGTCCTGAATCTTTCAACATTCAACTTTAGCAGATGACCCTATTGGGTGCTAGCATTATATGTGAGGGAGAAAAACTTCTCCCCATTCTTTCTCCACAGTGCATAACTTTATGCACTGTAATGCGGACTGTGACTAAACATCAAGGTATTGGGGGCCTTACTGGGGAGAAGGGCATGAAGCAGCAGCACGGATTATGAGACAACACTGCAAAGACATCCACAGATAATTTCTACATTTATTTTTGTTTTTTATACCAAAAAAGTTATGTGCAACAAATAAAACATTCTTACATTATTTACATGGTTTCTGTTTTAATTTCGCATTAGCAAAAAGTGGACCCCAGACCTTAGAATGTTGCAGTCTTAGGTTGAACAGAAAAACGGAACGACTCCAATTTAGACACAGGTGGCGAGTTCGAAACACATGAAAAAGAAATAATTGTCAGATCAAAACATACGAGACAGAACACACATTGAATATTTAGTCCATGCTTAATACAGGTTTTTTTTTTAATTAAAAAAATGGTAATGGAATACTTCAGCTTCCTTAGTTTTGCAAGGGTGTGTTTCAATAGCGTTGGCAGAACAGAGGCCAAAGTATTTTATTTTATTTTTAAATCCAGGTAGGCCAGGAGCTGCTATCTGAAATCCTAGCTTCCTTTATGGATCAGAGACCACATCGAGCAGCAAGAAAACCCCTTTCAAAAGATGTTCTGATTCTGCGGTCTGCTAACATTATTTCCATAAGCAGCGGACCTTTATAGAAAAACACACACCCACACACCCCGGACTACAGATTTATCCCATCCTTCGCCAATCGCCCTTTGCCAACCTGATGCTCTCTAGATGTTTTGGGAACCCCCCCCTCCATCTCTCACCAGCTCCCTCCAGACAAGGTTGGCAAAGGCAGCACAAAAGCAACATGAACATGTCAGTTCATCTAGATCAAAGCCTTGAAGGGGTGAGTGGAAGCTGTATTGTTGTCTGCCTCAAATAATATGCCTTCATTCAAAATTACCTCACAAGCTCCTGGACGCAACAGCTACCCCCTGCTCTACTGTGAAGGGTCCCACGTGTAATACAAAAATGGGTTTCTCCAACCCACAAGGGCTCCCTGTCTCCCATCCCCCACTAAGCAAAAAGCTGCCTGCTCCCTGTCTGCAGGACGACTTGGACACGCCACACTCTTTTTTTGAGGCCCTTTGGTCAGTTTTCAGGGGTGGGGTTGGAATGACAGGCGAGGGAGGAGAATGAGGTTGGTCTCCAGAAAGTCTGGCTTCCCCACACATAGGGCTAATACGAACTTAAACCTTTAAATCACCGAAAGACAACAAGCATTTCTCTGTTTCTCTCTGGCATAAAATGAGGCAGCTTGGACAACCAGATGCAACTGGCCAAGCACAGTTGTGTAAAAAGACGGGATTTTGGCAGGCGCATGGAAAAAAAGGGGCAAGGGTTCCCTCTTCTATATAGGTCCATGAAGTCTGCTGACCTCAAGAGAAAATCATGTGGGCAAGTTGCAACTGGTGCTGCATGGGGCACTGCCATGTTGCATCCTGCACCCAAACTGCTTTTTTGCATGGATGGTCCTATCCTCTCATGGCTGAGACCTGGGTATCTCAACCACACATATGGGGAGAGTTGGTCGGGGCTTTTTGGGGGGGTCCCACTTGGGTGGGTGATAAGTGTGCACACTTCTTGCAACCCTGCAGGCAGGTCCAGCCGCCACAGTGCGTTAAGGGGCCTGGCTGCTCCAAAGGAGAAGGGTCGCCGTCCCCCCGGGTGATGGGAGTAGGGGGAAGGAGCCGGATGAGCTCTCCTGCAGGTACAAGTCAACTGCCAAGTGCCCTGGGTGGCTGTTACACAGGGGTCAAAACAAACTAGGCTGGGAATATCTGTGATGAACAGAGCCTGCGAAGAACACTTAACAAAACGGTGGGTTTCGGTGGGGAGAAAATGAACAGGGAGGGATGAAGTCAACACCCAAGGTTTTGATTCTGCAATTCAAGATCAGCAGGCAGAGCAGGCCAAATTGCGTGGGAGCAATGAGGCTTGCTTGCCCCGGAAAGCAGGAAAAGGCTGGTCCCAAGAAGTCGGGGAGGAAACACAAAGGCCAAGGTTACAATCGTGTACAAATGGAACTCTTCTCAATGACCAAAGGTTCAAGGAAAGCAAAGCCTTCTCTCGCCCTCAGATATGTTAAGAAATAATAATAATCAATAAATAAACCCTTACATTTCATCATTACAAGAATTTTTTTTAAAAAAAAAAATCTTTCAGAGCAAGGGCAAAAAACAAAACAAAAACAAAATCTATACCACCGACAAATTTCAAGACAAGCTTCAGCTTTACTCGTTAACACAAGATGTCTTTTGAGAAACTTTTCCCCATCCTGACGAAGACAACGAGCGGTTATTAGTGTTTTTTCTTTCTTTTATACACTGCATGTATGCATATATGTGTATATATATACATACATACACACACATATGCACAAATACATATACATATCAAACAGTACTCATATGACCAGGCTTCCACTGCCACTCTCTTGTGCTCGGTTGTGGTCCCTTGTGAGAACCGGACTGTTCATTTGGCAGGCTTTAAAAATACTGTCGAAAAAGACCATCGGGGGCAGATGCCGATCCCACTGAAAACACACAGCGTTTTTCACAAGACACAAGAGGATTTCATTCTAACACCTTAATCTTGTGTTGTTGTTTTAAAAAGGAGAACGGTACATCAAAACGAGGACTTCTTACACAGACTCACGAGAAGTATTTAGACACAGACTGAATGGAATTTTCTAGAAGGAGGTTCTTCGAAGAACGTTTTCAGCCCTCTCAGATACGAAGGCAGGAAAGAGTCTGCCCTGCACCGGGAGTGGGCAGTGGGAATAGCGCAGGGCTATCCTTTTGGCATCACACGCTTGGGAGAACGGGGATCTCTCAGTTTCTCTTGGGATTGGTTAGATACATTCAGATCTGCCCCAAGGTATTTCACTGTCCTGGGCAACCCAGGACAGGCACTGTGAGATGCCTAGGAAACAATGCTGGGTGCCAGTGCTCTGATCACATGCCACTGAGCTAAATGAACCCGCTAGCCTTAATACTTTTGCACAAGTGTGCTCAGGCACGCACACCCAAAGCAACTGCCGGAGTTATTTGGGGATGAAGCATAGTTGTGAATATATCAATTCCACAGGCTAACTCATACAGGAGCCTCAAGTAGTCCTCCCATGCAGAGAAGCCTCCAGGTGACTGTAGCAGCTGTGCGGTTCCAACAGGGGCTACGGTCACCCACAGAGACTGCCCTTCCAAACCCTCCTTAGCACCGCTAAAACACACAGTCTCGCTCTCCAGAAACACTTGCCTTCTTGCTGCCTCTACAAGAACAAAGCGGCAACCTTGTTTTCCCACCGCTGCGGGAAGCTGGGGGCAGGGGGAATAGGAAAGACAGCAGCACTTCCAAGGAGGGATCTTTTGAGTGTGGCGGCTGTGTCAAGACTGGAAGCTGCTCCTGCCTTCCCAGATTTCGAGCCCTGCAAAACGGTCCATTTGTGGGCTCCTGCCTTCCTGTCAAAACTGGCCAGGCAAAGCCTCCACGGTTGGGTAATGTAGTGTGGGAAGGAAGGGCAGGTAGCCTCTTCCCGCCAGGAGATGCTCCAGCACAAAGAGCAGAAGGCAGTCGCAGGGACTGTGGAGCCCACACTGCTGCCCTTGTCAGCAGTGGGCACCAAGCATTGACATGGCTGAAAAGACCGGTTTGGGGGAGTGGCCGAAGAACTGAACGGACATTCCTGCCTCCTCCAACCAGGCTTCATAGGAACGTCCTTGGAAGCCTAGTGCCTTCCCCCTGGGCGCTTTTGGACTACAACTCTCCTCAACCATAGTCCAAACCACGAGGTTAGCCAAAGTGATCATAGGAGGAACCCATCTGAGGTGATTGGTTATGTGGGGAGCCCCATGGGAAGAGAAACACTTTCTACATACTGCAAAGGTTTGTTTCATATATATATCTATCTCTCTCGTACGAACACTTCTGCCTGCCCATTTCAAACACCTCCAACCCCTTGGCCCAATATTTGGTTTTTTCCGTTTTTTTTTTCTTTTTTAAGGACAGAAGGCACTTTTTTTAAAAGGAAAAAGAAACACTGCATTTCAGGACGCCATGGAATGAAGGAAAATAACCCACAGTGATGCGCTCTTTCGCTTGAACGTACAGTTTCCAACAAGAACCGTTACGGAATCCTAAGCTTTCCCTTTCAACCGAGCCTATTCATTTCGCCTGCCCATTTTCCTTTAACACAATCCCTAGCCCTCCCAGCCCTCCTCTCAAGAGTGGGAGGAGAGTTCAATATCCACCCTAAACTTCACTCCCAATTTTGTATAAAAGGATCCGGGACCACTAGGTCTGTACAAAGTTTGTCACAATCATTTTATGCGCCAGCCTCGTTGAAACAAAGGGAAACTGCCCAGTGGAAACTCTAAGTGCCCTTGGACATTGCCCTCCATTGCATTCTGGCTTGCATAAGAAGACTTCAGTGCATCAGTTTGCCAGTAAGTCACTGGGATCCAGTGTAACGTTGTAATTCTACGCAGCAGCTTGAAATATACCTCAAACCATTAATACTGTTTGGCCGCCTGACATCGATTTGGAGCTCAAGGTCGGCTCTCCCCTTTTTCTACAGGTTGCCTATTTGAGAAGATGGCTCTCCCAATGCCACGACCCTCCATTCCCCCAGGCCAAACCCTTCTTAGTGTCCTCCCAGGAGATCTTTCGTCACCCACGCCAAACAGCTCACGCGTTGCACAGGAACCTGTATTAAGTCCTGCCGCTTTCTGAAGACATGCACAACTTGCCGCATCAAATTCCACTTTCATGTCCAAAGAAAAAGAAGGAGGAAGGAATCTCAACTAATTCTCCCTCGTTGCAACCGTTTTCTCCAGAGAGATGGGCTCATTTCATCCTCCATTAAAAAATAAAATATTCCAACGAGAATTGGAAGGTTTTTCAAGTCGCAAAGCTTCTGAACAAAAACCGGTTTGAGCCGTGATAAGCTTCTGGTTTCACACGGACGCTGCCCAGCGCTTCTGAGCCTTATGTACAATGTTGCAGTAAGTCTTCTAAGTGAAATCCCCTTAGCTACAAATACACATAATGTAAACAGCAACATTTCCGTACGGTACCTCTAAAGTCTAGAATAAAGTTATCATGATCTTCTGTTAAAGACTCCCAAAACTGAATTTATACATAGAATGCAGGGGCTTCCTAGCAAGTGTTACCAACCTGAAATATTGGGGGGAGGACAGAGTAGGAGGGTGCAACGAATCTGCAGCTAAGAACTCCTTCAGCGTAGAGTTAAAGCTGGTCTTTGATTGGGTTAGGACTTCCACCGATGCCACCTTGAATTCATTGGACAGAAGTTACCACAGAGCCCGGTTCTTTTGCATTCACTGTCATTAAACCAGTGAGGTTCCTTGGGGGAAAGCATCTGATATGGAGAAGAAAAATAACAACAACAAAAACCTTCTTTTACTGTGAAATAAACTCGAAACGGAAGTCGGGTCTTCAGACTGTCAGTCAAAAGTTTTCATGGGGGGAGGGGGTTAATCCTGTTTGGGCGGGAGTTGCCGCTTCCAGGCTTCGTTCAAGTAAACTAGTCGTTTGTAGTTGATGATAAAGAGAATGAAGTTCAGCAAGTATGTGACAACGCAGATAATGCAGAATTCCTTCAGGACAAAGTACAGAATGTAGGCCAGGTACAAGGATCCTATTACCGACACTATGGAAGACATCATGAGGACTAGCGCCGCTACCGCACTTGCCGTCATACCTGGAAAAGACAAAGCAGTTACTCGGCACAGTTTTGCCCAACACAGCCCAGCCGAGCCATTCCTATTTCTCATTTTTAAAAAGACAGGTTTAATATACCATTCAAAGCAGACTTGGAAAGATGGAGAGGTGTTTTGTTACACACACACCAGCTGGAAGCTTGAAGTCAGCAGCAGCACCTACACTTTGGAACTCCCTGCCTATTGATATCAGGCAGGTGCTTTCACATGACTCTGTTTGGCATCTGCTAAAAGCATTTTTGTTTAGACAAGGCTACCCAGATGTCTAGAAAATTGATGCAGGTTTTTAAAACTGATGCAAGTTTTTTGTTTTGCTAATTTAACTTTTTGAATGTCTTCAATTATTTTGGTTAATTTTTCTTAGTGATAATTTTGTTTTATCTTTTTTCGTAAACCGCTTTGTGGTTTTACTACAATCAAGTGGTGTACTGTATCAATTTTTTGAAACAAATAAAACAAATAGGTCAGTCACCGCAGCACTAACAGACCGCCCACTGTCAGGCAGAGAAACAGGATTTGTTCAAGGATTTTTGCTTTCTTAAAATACTTAAAGCCTCAGAGGTTACGAGCTCCAAGCCCTGGGGCCGATGTTAAGTCTGCTCCATCTTACTCAATTCATGGAAACTGGCTGTAAAAAGTAGTAAGGCTCAAAAGGCCTTCAAGGGGGATTAGATAAACTCATGGAGGAAGAAGCAGGGGCCTGTCCGTAGCTTATTCCCCCCAAAAAGGTACTTCACAATGCTGCCCACCACCAAAATATCAAAGACCACCAATTACCATAACACTTCAGTTGAGGCTCCCGGGATATCCAGCGAGGAAATTTAATGCACAGCACCTTTGCAGAGAAGGTGTGCAAGTCCTTCCTCTTTACATTATGCAGTGCCAACACCGGGCACAGCATTTTAAAGCAGCTGCAAGCACAGAGTGGTCACTGCCACAAGACGCTGACAACCTGAAGTTTGACAGCTGGGAGAGCAGGAACAGCAGGAGTGGGGAGGGTGGGAGGAAAGGAAGGGTTAATGAGAGCAAATGCTGCAAAACACCCACTCAGGCTTGCAAAGAAGCCCCATCAAAATTATACTGACTCCAAGGATTTGCAACCCGCCGGGAGCCTGAAAACAAGAAGGGCCAGCTTCCTTCTGAGTTACAGCTTGGTTTTGCCTGGAATGGATTCCAGCTCACCAAAGGCAACCAGGCGAGTGGCTATTTGCAAGCCTATGCATTCACTGAAAATATGTTTTTCGATTATCTGAAGTGAGTTTGGGGAGGGAATCTGAAGTGAGGAACACAGGAGATGGTTGCCGCCACATTCCCCATCATTTCTGATGCAGCTGAGACATTTTCCCCAGCCCTGAACATGGCTGACAACTAACAAATGTGTGTTAATTTTGATGGCTGGGAATTGGCTATTCTTTCCAGCTCTGCTTCAGGATTTGTGGGTGTTACTGTGGTTAAGAACTATGAGCTGTTGACCTGCTTGTTCAGACCGTGGAATAGGAAAGGCAGTTCAGTGAGGATACAGGATGCAGCTGTGCCAGGAACCAAGTTTATTCAACAGAAGGTGTGTGACCCTGAGCACCACAGGCAAAAGATAATGGAAAATGGAGGGAGGGAAGTTTTGACACTTACCAAGTAACATTTGTAGAACATAGAACACAAGACCGAAGACGCTGTTCGGTTGATTTATTGCACTGTCTTTTCCAAAAATGGAACCCAGCAGGCCAAAACCTCGACCCCATCTGAAAGACAGTGGAGCAGTTAGTCTGCATTGCATGAATCAGATTAGTTTGCCTCCTCCTATTGTAAGACAGGCGAGTGGGAAAGGAGGCCTTGCACACACAGCTCGGCCACATCTGCCACACACATACAACACGACAGAGAAGACTGGAATCACTTGATTCGGAAGCTGCAGTTATAGTGCAAAATGCTGTGGCCCAATCGCTGACAGCATGGAACACCTGTGATCAAAGATCTCACTGGCTACCAATTTGCTAGGTACTACTATTCGCATATAAAGCCCGTAACAACTTGGGAACCATTTACCCACCATTTAGTCAGCGGAAGTGGCCCTGTTAGTTGCCACATAATACCCGTTCCACATTCGTAAGAAGTCAACTTTTTAGAGTGGCAGCACCTGCACTTTATGTTGTGATCTGCAGAGGAAGGGCGGTATACAAATTTAATAAATAAAACAAATACATACACTCTGAAACTCCCTGCCTATTGACATTGGGCAGGCGCCTTCACTGTACTCTTTTCAGCACCTGCTAAAAACATTCTTGTTTAGACAAGGCGATGCAGATCTTCAGAAAGTTGAGATGAGTTTTAATCTGTTTTTAGTCTATTGTTGTTCTAGCTTTGTGAAAGTTTTCAATTATTGCCATTAATTTTTCTTATGAATTTTATTGTGTGCTTTTTGTAAAGCACTTAAAGGGGGGTTTTCTCCCCTACAGTCAAGCGGTGTATACATTTTATGAAATAAATAAAACTATGAAATAAGCGCTTCCCTTTCATCTAGTGGCTAGCTTTGAGGGTGAAATATTGTGATGTTTAGCTGGTGATATATCACGAAGTTAAAAACCAGATATTGCCTAGCCCGAACAAAGACTGAGCCTGACTTCACCGCTTTGTCAACCTCATTTCTCCCAGTGGTTTAAGCATATTAAAACCATGACCTCACAGTTTAATTTCTGACCATAATTCCAGACAAGCCAAGGAAGGCTTTCTGAAGCATTAGGAATGCAGGCAGTGCCCTCAATGGCCCTTGAGGGCCGCTATAAAAAGGGCTCATTTGTGGAGTTCAGGCAAGTGTGGTGAGCCTTCAGCTTCATACCACCACTAGACAGAACCCTTTATGCAAACCTCAAAGAGAAACTGCTCCTGCTAATTCTTGCCATGATGCTCTGTGGCTCCTCTGCTCAGTAATTAAATTTGTTATGGGATAATAAAGGATTTGGGGCTTAGTAAGTCCATAAACTTGCTGTGTTGTTTCCATTGCTACTGGAACTGTGGGTCTTCTGTTAGCTGCTCTCTTTAATTTTCCTGCTTTACTAATTTTTGATGGTTTTTGGATTGGAGTTTTTTGTGGTTGTTTTGTTTTGTTTTTACATCAGATGAAATGTAACTTGCCTTCAAAAGAATCACTCAGGTTTCAGATGAGCAGCACCAGTTATTAGCAAGTCCTTTTGCACTGTAGTGTAGCCAGTGAGGCCATGAATGGGCCATGCACGAATTTGAGTTTGTTAAATTGGGCAGGGCCGGCAAAGGGGTTCCTAAGAACGTAAGAAAAGCCTGCTGAAGCCGGCCAATGGCCCATCTAGTCCAGAGACCCTCTTCTCACACTGACCAATCAGGTGCCAAACCCGCAAACAGGATTCGAGCATAACAGCACTCTCCCATCCTGGGGTTTCCAGCAACTTGTATTCAGGAGAATTGGTGCCTACAACTGTGGAGGCAGAGTAGAGCGGTCCTGGCTAGTAGCCCTCTTCGCTGCCATGAATTTCTCTAATTCTGTTTTAATGCCTTCCAAAGCGGGGGGCGAGTTCAAGACTGTATCCAAGTTCTACTCAGAGGAGACCTATTGAAATTAGTGGCTCTACATTAACCACTTCTATTAACTCCAGTAACTCTACTCTGAGTATGACTAAAACTGGATATGATCCTTGGCCCTCCACTTCTGCCTGAGCTGGGCTTGAGGATAAGAATCACAAACTATGAAGGGTGGTGTTGCAGTCAGGTCCTGCCTGCAGACTCCCCACTGGGGCATCTGGTTACCTGCTGTGGGATATGCTGAACTAAGATGCCCCTTTTTGGCCTGTTCCAGCTGTAGTGCTTTTCTTAGGTTCCAAGTGCAATGAGTGCCTAACTTTAAGGAAGGCTTCCTGTACACGATAAGGATTTTCTCACACTCCCGTTCCAAGTTTCACCCACATTACCCAATTCCAAACTGGGAAACCACTGCTAATCACCACCTAAGCACACAAATGCCCAACCCATGATGCGTTTGGGAAAAAATATTCTAAAACATTACACAACTTCAGAAAACATTTCACCTACAGAAGGTACGACTGCTAGCAAATATTTCAGGAGAATGTGCAGGGAGCTGCCAAGGTTAAACACCTGACACACACACACACACCCCAACAGAAATTCCATATGTGATTAATGCAAAGTCCACCAACTTCAACTGTAGCAAAGGGCCGAAAATAAATCAGTTGCCTGGTCCCCTATGATGAACAGTCTCATCTCTAGGCCACCATGCAGAGAAAGCTTGGCTCCTTTTAAGGCCACAAATGGCTAACATACAGCATGTGTGGAGAGGAAGGCTAGTAACTTTCCTACACTTACACCTGCTAGGCTGACCTTTTTTCCAGCAAGCATCCAGCTTTACCTTGAACACAGTGGAGTTGGCAGCAATTTAGGCAGTATTTTTAAGGTCCCGTACAGTACTTCTATAGTTTAATTGTGAAAATCTTAGAACACCTTGTACAGGTTTAAATCTAGCACACCTGCTCTGGGAGCCAGCTTCCAAAAAAGATTGATTTTCCAGGAACTGGCCAGAAGACACGACAGGAAAAAATCCACCGTTTCTAGACAACGACACACCTAGGTCTTCTCCAGTCCCAAATGAGAAGCAAGACAACTTTGTGTGCCATCTGAAAAAGTTGGAGGGGGATTCTGAGCAGAAGACATCCTTGCACAGCATAATGAAGGAGGTCTTAAGAAATAGTTAAAGCAATCATTCCTTCTGGCTTTCCAGTCTCCAGATTCCCTTTAGCTGTGCCATATTGCTGCCAATTATTACCAGGGCATCAAATTTCATATCTGGCTGCAATTAAGGCGAAAAGAAGAATGATATTCATTCAGCAGTGCTCAAGATCTCCTGCTCGGCTCTGCCAGAGGAGCGTATCTTGACCTATGAGCCCTGCAATGTTCAGGGAGATCCCTTGCAGGAGCAACAATGTGCTTCAAACACATCAGCTAATGGGATAAATGAAAATGTTTCTTCTTGGGGTGGGTGTTGGGACAATAGTGACACAGCAAACTGCCTTGTATAGAGTCACATCTCTGGTCCATCCAGCTCAGTACTGTCAACAACGACTGGCATTTCAAGTTAGGTGTTTTCCCAGGTCTACCTGGGAGTGCTGGGGATTGGGCCTGGGACCTTCTGCATGCAAAGCAGATGCTCCATCCCTGTGTTATGGCCCTTCCCCAGAGCCTGTATCTTTGCCAAGCTATATAGTAGAATAGTAGTTGAAAGGGACCCTGAGGATCATCTAGTACAACCCCCTGCAATGGAGGAATATGCAGCTGTCCCATATGGGGGATTGAACTTGCGACCTGGCATGATCAGCATCGTGCTCTAACCAACTGAACTGTTGTTCCTCCAGTCTGCTAGCTTCTCTTTCGTTTCAGCCATATCCCAGCAGTCTTTAGATGGGCTTGCTGGGCCAGCCCCTGACCTGGCAGTGCTCTAGCTTTCAACTGACCCTCTGGGTGGACTCTACACTGTCCAGCATGCCAAGCTAATCCTACTGTGCCACAACTCACTCTATCAGTTGTCTACTGGCCAACTCTGGCAAACAACAGCTAGGAATCAAGCAATGCTCAATAAGCAGGGCAGCAGGGAAAGATGTGACGGGAAAAGAGGCAGGAGAGGTCAATCAGAAAGGTCAGGAAGCCTAGCAGCAAATAGGAGCTGAAGGTCATTGTGGCAATGGGTTGGGAAACTCAGTTCAAAGTATAACTAAAAAGATAAAACAGCACACTATTGTTAAGGAGTGGAGAAAATATGCTTTTACTTGAGGGATTTGTTTGACAAAACAAACCACAGGGCCCCTACCCTGTCCCAACAGGAATGAGCTGTCAATCCAGCCTCCACACAATACAGGCAAAAACCCCCTAGCTGCTGCCTGCCAAACTATCAGCAAGTCAACATGATAAATAGCAACAGTGCAAAACTGAGACTGCTACTGTACTGATGAAAATCTTTCACACCAATAAGATTTCCTCAGGGATCTTATGATGTTTAGTAAGCCTCTTGTCTGACAACACTCCCCATTACCATAAGATAGACACAGGGCTTTAAAACCAAGTTGAAGTTTTTGCACAGGCTGTGTCTTTTTTTAAAAAAAAAGTGAATCTATTTCACTGAATTGCTCAAAATGTGGTGAAAACTGTATCTGAATATTGCAAAATCTATAGCATGTCTGAAAAAAGTCCATGGTATTAGGGAGCATGCACAACATTTCTGGCTCTAGG
Organism: Podarcis siculus; assembly: GCA_034642415.1. Lineage (NCBI taxonomy): Eukaryota > Metazoa > Chordata > Lepidosauria > Squamata > Lacertidae > Podarcis > Podarcis siculus. The sequence goes on from JAXCMG010000018.1 coordinate 14,079,766, forward strand.
AAGTGGATCACAATTCCCTATGAAAGCACAAGGAATTTACAAAATCTTTTTGAAAAGGATTAAAGTATTATGATACCAAGCAAGCTAGCACTGTGGCAAAATGCAGAGTGTCAATATAACACACTGGACTTTGGTGCAGAACCTGGGGAATATCTGCATAAAAGAGGAGAAACCACTCGCCTGCAAAAGTATGTACTAGCCTGGTTGAGGAGGCCTGGAAAGCTCTGTTCTGCTTGCACTGGCCCACTGCATAGTTGTGCTTCCCCTGGGAGACGAGTCAAAGTACTCTGTCTCTCTTCCTCCCATCTGCTCACTGAAAATCACCCACATATAGTTCCTTGTAACTGATGTCAACAATATTACTGATAAATACAAGGCAGTAATAAATGCATGAGAGTTTGGGAGAATGGAATTTGTAGCTTTGAGCAAACACCACTGCATTAGGAGGGTGATCTCCAACAGAGCTGAAGGCTTAACAATGCCTCAAACTGCCCTGTACTGGGGCCTCTTTCACCAGTGGAGATCAAGACAGAACTGAGTTCTCTTACTATTGGGTGGGAAATGCTGGTGTAGGAACACAGGCTGTATCTGCATAATAAACAAGGTTCTTTGACATTATCTGGATAAGTGCATTTAATTCATCCCTCAATCTGACAAGCTCCTTTCCCACTGCTGCTTGCCCAAACCCACACTCCACAATAAACCTTTCCAACCTTACCTCCCAGACATTTCCCACACCCAACCTCACCCCACCTGCTAGCTTCTGAGACACCATGCAAGTTCCTGCTTTAACAATGATACACATGGTTACTGCGGAACTTGGTCTCAGTCCAAATAAATCTGTCAGCTGACACCTCCTGCTTGCTCCCCACAGCCTAATTTCTATCAGTGGTCACCCAGTCCACCCAGTGAGGCCTGCTGGATGTTGCCTGTCATGACATTCTAAACCCACACAGTAGATCAAAGCCAAAATCAAAACAGTCCAAGACACACACCTATCAGCTAACACAGCCTCACCCATTTTTTCCCCTTCTCTGCTTCCACCTTGCACTCATTCACTGCCACTCCCTCTCCTACTCAAAAATGTTGCTCAACACATACAGATTCCTGGCATGCACAGCTCTTATCCTGGAGCCCAAGCCTCTTTGCAAAAGAATTTCTTCCAAGGGTCTGGAGAGAAAACAAGAGGCTACATTCAGCCAACGGTCTAGATCTAGAACACTTGTTCAAATACAACAACCCAAACACGTACAGAGGGCCTTCCCTCTCCTCCTCACTCTCTGCTGGAAAAAGTTCCCAAACAGGTCCAACACAACTTGGTTCAGTAACTGAATCTTCCAACATTTGAATCTTCCAACTCTCTTTAGAATTCATTACAAATATCAGTATACAGTGGTACCTTGGTTTACAATCATAATCCGTTCCAGGGGTCCGTTTGTAAACCAAAACAGGTTGTAACCTAAGGTGCGCTTTCGCCAATGGGGACTAAAAAAAAAAGGGGTTGTAATCCAAAAAAAGGTTGCAAACCAGGACACACACTTCGGGGTTTGAAGTGTTTGTAATCCAAAATGTATGCAAACCAAGGTACCACTGTAGTAGATCAGAAGAACTACAAAGATCAGTCCCTGTCCTCAGGTTAAAAGTTTTATCAATTTACTTAAGTTTCTCCACAAAAAGCACACCCTAAAACCACTCCCTGTAGGACAGGAATTCTTCATGCTAATCTTAGGTGTTATTTGACTATAACGTGGTTGCAGAATTGTCACCAGGTGACCTCAGCAGAAATTCCAGAATGCAACACACTATTTAGGTGTTAGCAGATATTGTTCATCTTATGGAAGGCTACACCCAATCTGACTGGGTATTTTACTCTTTTGATACCTTCTCTTCTTCCTATGTGATACGTACAGTATCCTCTCTCATGTACACAGGTGGTCTTTTGGCCTCACACTCTTGTAATGTTTCTGTCTGGTAACTAAGACCACTTCACATATCTGATGAAGCACACTCTTGTCCACAAAACCTCTCTCACAATATCATATGATGAGCTAGAGCTCTTAGATCGAAGAGCAGTGACCAATATTTGCTCCAAGACCTGTCAGCTGCAACCCTGAGACCCAAGATTTTTTATTTACTTATTGCAATTATTTTCCACCCTTTTTCTCCAAGGAGCTCAAGGTGGCATAAATGGTTTCCCCTCTCCTCATTTAATCCCCACGCCAACCCTGTTAGGCAGGCCAGGCTAAGAGGTAGTGACTGGCACCCAAGGTCACACAATGTGCTTCATGGCCGAGTTGAGACGCGGACCCTGGTCTCCCAGTCCGACCCTCTACCCACAGCTAACTCCTTCCACTCTTTTATCACCCAAATTCATTTGTGCTATCAGCCCTGGCCTAAGTATGGCCAGAATGGGAACTGCACCCTCTGCACCTGCCCAGCAAGACCCGAAACCACCCAAGGAGGTGGAAGCAGCAGGAGACACGCGTCGGGGCGTCACTGGCGAGAAAGAAGGGGTAGGTGCGTTCTGTACATGCTCAGGGGCCCTTCCGCACCGTGGAGGCAAATAACTCAGGCCACCCCAGACCCTCGCGGGGGGCGGCGGCGGGGGAGTAGGTCAGACGCGCTCTGCACACGTTCGGGGACACCCTCTCCCCCCGAGCGGGTCTCCTCCCCGGCCCGCCTGACCTGGAGGCGATGGCGGCGGAGCAGCGGACGCGGTCGCTGAGGTCGCAGAGGGCCCGGTAGTGGAGGTCGCGGCCCTTCTCGCGCTCCAGGTGGCAGGCGTAGAGCGAGAGGGCGATGCCGGCCAGGCACACGGCGTAGCGGGCCACCCGCTCCCAGCGCGGCACCGAGACTCGCAGGAGGACGGGCGCCGCCATCTTAGCCCAGCCCTCGCCTCGGCGGACCCGGCAGGAGACTTCTCGCCCCTGCGCGCGCGCAAGCTCACGCCACGACGCAAACCACGTCGCGCCACGCCCGCGCGTGTGGCCTCCCACCCACCTATTGGCTGAGAGGAGCCACGCCCCCTCCCCCTCACGCCCCTCGGCCTGGGTTCTTATTGCGGCTTCTCCTCCTCCTCCTCCTTTCTCTCTATCTCCGCTCTGAACGTGGCGCTCTCAGACGCGGAGCCGGCCGGCCAATCAGAACGGCGGGCGCGGGCGTTCTCATGGCCCCGCCTACTCTCATCCTACCGTCCGGCCCCACCCACCGCACCGCTAGCAGCGCTCAGATAGGAGGATATCGCGAGGCTTGTGCGTGGCAAGGGAAGCCAATGGGCGTGGTCCTCCAGTGCTACATTCTGGTGGGGCTGAGAGTTCGAATCCTTTGTTAGACAATTCCTGGCAGGGGGTTACTTTGATTTTTTTTGTATTATTTTTATTCCACTACAGTTTTAAATAATTTTTAAATACGTTTTTAGTTTTTCCTATTTTATTGTGTGGTTTTAAATTGCGTAAGCAGCATAGATTCCCATCTGGTAAATATATGGGATATGCAGTAGATAAATATGATAATGATCTTATTTTGAAAATTATCAACCACTTAATCCAGCAAGTGTGTGGCCAGATTAGATTGTTATCTCTTGATGCTTCTGATAGTGAGCTGTATCCAACCTAGATTAGTCATAGACATTCATTATAATTGATCTGCTCTTGAGTTTTATTTTTATTTTTATTAATAAATGTATCAGCCACCCTTCAACAGCAGGCCCCAGGGCAAGTTACAACAATTTGAACATTATAAATTAAAAACAGGCAGAATCCCTATGTCTTAAATACTTTTAATGTGTGGCTTTTTTATTTGAATGTATGAATTTGTGATTTTATAAATATTGTTTTGTAGAGTTCTTGTTGTTTAACAAATTTTATTTATTTATCCCTGAGATTTCCAAACCCACCTTCCAAGACTTCCCAAGGCAGCTTACATTGACAGCAAATCTGTAATGTCTCTAAAACATACTGTTTCAGTCACAATAACTCAGCCACTTTAAATGTAGCCAGTAGTACTGTAAAATTCAACAAACAAAATGCAGCAGTATCCTTTTCAGTTAAAAGCCATGGGAAACAGGAGGTTGACTAGATGACCCTAAGAGTCCCTTCCAACTCTGCAATTCTATTATTCTGTATTTTCTAGGTCAAACTTTCTCCCCTCTCCCAGCATCCAGTCTTTATATTAACTCATACTGAAAGGACAGAGCATTCAAAGACATCAGGCATAGTTACTATCTACACACTGGATCCAGACAGTAGGTCCCCTGTTGTTTGGCTCTATCTGGGGCTTGCTGGACCGCCGTTCCGCATTATGAGTCCCTTTTGTTCAGAGAAACAAAGAGGGTCCTGATGACATCCTTTGGAGCCATGAATGCTACCCTTGTGCGACTTTATTGTCCCTTGGTCCACAGGAAGAAAAGATGGGAGTGAATATTCTATGGACGCACTGCAACGCCATCCGCTAAGTATGACTAACCATGCCAAGGGAATTGCCGTGGGGGGAGGGAGAATCTAAAATTAGACTTTAAACCATCAGTTCATGGTATACTATTAAACTGCATATATTAGGCCTCTCTGTGGTCTACCCCTGCACACAAAATAATTATCCCAGAACAACGGGCAAAGGATATTGATTGCCAATATTCTATATCATACACCCATAGAACTTGCTCTCCGATATACAGTGGTACCTCGGGTTAAGTACTTAATTCGTTCTGGAGGTCCGTTCTTAACCTGAAACTGTTCTTAACCTGAAGCACCACTTTAGCTAATGGGGCCTCCCGCTGCTGCCGCGTTGCCGGAGCACGATTTCTGTTCTCATCCTGAAGCAAAGTTCTTAACCTGAAGCAATATTTCTGGGTTAGCAGAGTCTGTAACCTGAAGCCTATGTAACCCGAGGTACTGCTGTATCTTGATTCAACACTGGAATTTCCTAGGTATGCTAGATATCTGAATAATTTGACTATCCCCAAATATCACCAAGCCTTTTGTATCTAAATAATCTGACAATCCCCAAATATTGCCAGGCCAGATTTAACTGTCTCCCTTCCACAATATTGGAAAGGTGTTACTGAGCTGTCCCATAGGAGGGTCATCTATGTCCCTGTAGAGGTGAAGTTGTCAAAACTTTGGGCCACATCTTTTTTGAATGTAATCTCCACAGTGAGGAATGTAATGGGCTCTTTTGCCACCTTTTGGCCAGGGAATTCCTGGCCACTGTTAACAGTTTGAATGATTCTTGGTTTCTGTACTTTTTGTGATATTCACCACTTTAGGTGGCTTATGCTCCCCACCGCCAATAAATAAATGTTTTATGTTTTTAGCGAATGATTTTGCATCATTATTGTGAACCACCTTGGAGTTATTCTTAATGAGAGATGACATCTGAAGGCAGCCCTGTTCAGGGAAGTTTTTAATATGTAACGCTGTACTGTTTTTAACACTTGATATTGGGAGCCGCCCAGAGTGGCTGAGGAAACTCAGCCAGATGGGCGGGGTATAAATAATAAATTATTATTATTATTAATGGCTTTAAAATAAAGTTTAAAAATTCATCTCCTACTTTTAAAAAATGATAAGAATTGTTCTAAATAGATCAATGTTTTACATCTTCATTGAATTATCATTGTAAACCACCTTGGGGTTATTTCTTAATAAAAGGTGGTATCAAATGGATTTAAATAATTATACAAAAATATAGTAACATCATATATAAATCTGTTCAAATAATAATAAATGTAATGATGATATGTAATGATAAAATGACATTTTATTTATTTCCCGAGTCAGACAGATATATATATAAAATTTCATTTATCTTATCTATCATGCAAAAATGTAATGATAATATAGAATAATAAAATAAAATTTATTTATTTGCAATGTTTATAAGCAGCTTTTAATATGATATATATAGTGGACCTGCTATGACAGCACAGGCCCAAGGTAGCTAACTGATGCCCCCCCCCCGGTGTTTTGGACTGCGAGGTGGCTGGTGGGAACTGTGGTCCAAAAACACCTGGAGGGCACCAGGTTGGCAAAGGCCGCGCCTGCTTCACACTAGGCCTTGGCAACGCATTGCTATGGCAACCCTGCGGCGAGGGAGGGGGTGATGGCTCTATGACGCAACCCGGGGGAGGGCTGTATTTGCGCCGAGCGGCGCCAATCGCGAAGCAGAAGCCGGGCAGCTCGTGGAGGAGGAGGAGCGCAGAGCAGGAGGGCGGCGCCAAGATGCGGCGTGAGCGCAGCCGGTCCAAGGTTGCTCTGGCGACTGTGTCGGCTGAGCCCCCTGCCGGCGTGGACGGGGAAGAGCAGGAGTCGGGCCGCTCCTCGTCGCCTTCGGAGGAGCGCCTGGAGCGGCTGCGGGATCGGACGCACCAGGGCGGCCCGCGGGGGCCCGGCGCGGGCGGGAAGGGCCGGAGCCGCCGCGAGAGGGAGCAGCGCACCAACTGGACCTCCCCGTCCGGCCACGAGCGCAAGATCGCCGCCAAGATCCGCGCCAGCATCGCCAAGCGCCGCCGCCAGCAGCAGAGCGGGCCCCGATCCTCCCAGCTCCGGAGCCGCAGCAGGAGCAGGAGCCGGCGCCGCACCGCCACCGCCATCGCCTCCCCGGGGCCAGAAGCAGCGGCAGGCCCCGACTCTGCTGCCCAGCAACAGGTGTGCCCGTCCGGAGCATCGGAGAGCGAGGAAGCCTCTTCACCCTGTTCTGACCAACAATGCGCCTCCTATCCTGTACGCATGTTGTGGCTCCCCAACCCCCCTTGCAATAGCTGAACCCACAGGCACACACTTTGCCTCCTCTATGCAATAATAAAGGTAAAGGGTAAAGGGACCCCTGACCATTAGGTCCACTCATGGCCGACTCCGGGGTTGCGGCGCTCATCTCGCTTTATTGGCCGAGGGAGCCAGCGTACAGCTTCCGGGTCATGTGGCCAGCATGACTAAGCTGCTTCTGGTGAACCAGCGCATGGAAACGGTTAACATCCCGTCGGAGTGGTACCTATTTATCTACTTGCACTTTGATGTGCTTTCAAACTGCTAGGTGAGCAGGAGCAGGGACCGAACAATGGGAGCTCACCCCGTTGCGGGGATTCAAACCACCGACCTTCTGATTGGCAATTCCTAGGCTCTGTGGTTTAACCCACAGCGCCACCCGCGTCCCTATGCAATAATACACCCCCTCAAATATTTCATGGAGCAAAGGGACCTCAGTCCCCCGGAGTTGGCTGCTATGCTCAATGCAGTAATGCACCCACCCTTGATTCCATACTCCAATACATCCTTAGAAATATTGATGGACCCCTCAGTATTCTACAGTGCTCCACCCCACCCATCTTTGAGAGGCTCCTGGTCAATGGGGCTAAGAACATAAGAACCCTGCTGGATCAGGCCAAAGGGGGCGCATCTAGTCCAGCATCATCTTCTCACAGTGGCCAACCAGATGTCCCAACGGGAAGCTGAAAAGTCAGAGCAGCAGCACACTCCCCACTTGCGAGTCTGAGAAACTAGGATTAAGAGCCCTACGGTCTCTTGACAGTGGAGGGAGAATATAGTCATTGTGGCTAGTAGCCATCAATAGCCTGCTTATCCTCCATGAATTTGTCTGATCCTCTTGAAGGCATTTTAGCTGGTGGCTGCAGCTCATAGGAAGATGGGAAGACTGGACCATACACTAACTGGCAGTGGCTGTTTGGAATTTCAGGCAGGAGTCTCTCTCCCAATGCTACCTAGAGATGCCAGCAGGGATTGAACCAGAGGTCTGCTTGCAAGGCAGATGCTATACCACTGAGCAATAATCCTTGGGGGTCCAGGCTTGGGTTTGCTGCACCAAGTGTCCAAAGGTAGTTCCCTATAGCTGGGACAAGTTAATCTGAAGTAGAATCAGCCTTCCCCAACCTACTGCAATTGCCAGCAACTGTTATTCATAGGCACAGCTCAGTGATAGAGCATCTCCCTTGCAACTGCCTATGTTCTGGCATCTCCATTGTGACTATTAGCCATTGACTACCCTTTGTGGATTTGTTTAAGCCTCTTTCAAGGCCATCCAAGTTGGTGGTCTTCTCTACATTTTGTGGTTGTGAATTCTGTGAGTTCAGATATATCCAAATGACTCCATTGAGTCTTGGTGCGATTGGGAATCCCAAATGCAATAATATCCCCTCAAAGGCCAAAATAGCTCCCCCCCCCTCCGTGGCTTTTCAAAATTAGAAGCTCTACCATCAAGTAGGTTCATAGGGACTTCATCACCTCAATTGCCCTCCACTGGAGAGATTTGTAAAACATATTCAGGGCACCAAGTTGATGAAGGCTGCTGCATGCCCACAGATTCAAACCATAGGACTTGCCCCTTCCATGGCTCCGGAGAGGTACCTGTATCCTAAGTGCCCATAGCACCTGGGGTCAGGGTGAGAGAGATCCTGGATCCTGCTTCCAAAGGCCAGCATCCAAGTAATACCCTATAGAACTACTGCAAATTAGGGTTGGCTGTGCCAAGCCAGGGAGCCTCTTGTCCTGACAATTCAAGGGCCTTTTTTGTTATCTTGCAGGTTGAAGAAATGACCACCTACTGAGGGCTTTCCATCACCGCCATCCTGGATGTCAGCTCCTCTGTAGCCAAAAACACCTTGGGCAGAGTTTGCTGCTGTGCTGCAGAGTCCCTTCACACCACCGGGTTCTCATCCTCCAGGGCTGTTTCGGTTCAATAACACAAAAGTTCTCCGGCAAAATTTAGTTTCATGATCTGTCTGGCACTTCCCAAGATCACACACATTTATAAAAGTTGGAATATGTATGGACAGCCTTTGCCCAACATCCTTCCAGATGTTTTGGATTACAACTCTTGTTGGTTCCAGCCATGCTGATGGGAGTTGTAGTCTGAAGCTCCTGGGGCTGACGGGAGTTGTGGTCCAAAACATCTGAGGTGAGTGTAATACATGCTCCAAAACATCGGGGGCGATGGGAAGTTGTGGTCTGAAATATAAGAAGTACCGGGTTGCGGGAAGGCTGGGGCCATACTTAAAGTGGAAAATGAACATAAGAAGCTGTCTTGCACTGAGTCATAATGCACCACTGAATTATCATGCACTGTGATCCCTTAACCGTCCTGGAGTAGATTTCCTTGTCCTCACAGCTCTGGGCTCATAAGAGTCCAGCTGGACTGGACCAAAGGCCTATCTCCGCCTGCATTCCCATGAGATCCAGCCAGATGCCTCCTGTCAACATGAGAGACTTTGCATCCAAAGCAGAGTTGGGTGGGGATTTGTTGCTACACCTCATAGAGGTAGCAAAATGTTTTTGGACACCACATAAACAGGGGAATGGTTTGCAGAGGCATCCTCAAGCATGATCTACAATTTAGACTTCTAATTATGGCCCCTAGCCAGCCCCCCCCCCCCCCCCCC